>CM036258.1:12560127-13200960 GCA_020698575.1 Bostrychus sinensis
GTGTTACTCAACACCTCACGAAGAGTAAGTATTTCTTTTTTATGTAAATTTAGCTTTTGTTTTGTGTGTCTCTAATGTATTGCTACAGTTGACTGTGACAAAGTCTGGTCAATTTTAAGTAAATGTTTTATTTTGAATTTTTCTTGACAATGGAAAAGGAGGCAGGAGAATTGTCAGGAGTCTCTTTGATCTAAGTTCCTTTCAAGAAAAGTCCGGTCGACAGAGAATAGCAGTAATTAAGTCTAGGAGTTGTGAAGGCGTGCAGAGAGTTTTTAAACTCTGCTTTATAAGTTAGAACCAAGAGATATTTGTCTTTGGGAAAATATGAACTGCCACACAATCTGTGACTATATCAATGCAAGAAAGTTGTTCCATGCATGCTATATAACTTATATTGTTGTTGGTTATGGATTAATAAGTTGGGTGAAAATGAAAGCTTGTGATGCTTCAGTGTCAGTGTCTTAATGTCCCGCCTCCTTAGCCCATTCTGTTGTCATTGGTATAATGGCCCATTGTGCTCCAAAACATATTGAGCTTTACCTTCACTTATTCATCCTTACTGCCACTCTAAAAAGCCCATTGTGTTTCAAACTTGCTTACAAAAAGGCTTAACTTAGACAAATATAATTCAACTTATATTTAGTTTAACCACAAAGCTTCCTCTCATTCACAAACATTTGGTGGTTTTATTTAGCAGCATTTGTGTTGCTTTGTAGGCCATTTGATGCAATACCCAAAGAGTATTAGTTAAATGTGGTAACCATAGCTGTTAGCCCTCCTGTCAGACAACCTGTCAGACTTGAGTTTGTTGTGCCTGGTTCTGCCAACAGCTTGCCTGGATCTCTGCTCTAATCTTTATATTCGCTTTCACACATTGTTTGTTTGCGCTACCCGTCTGTTTTGTCCATTTCAATTTATTAACTCTGCCAGCATTTTTGTTAGGGATCTGTTTATTTGCGGTGCCTCTTACATAGAGTTTGTGCAGCATCTGTGAGCTTGTTTAACTATTTTCACATATTTTGGCTATATGCAAGATGATTATTTTTATAGGATGTAATATTAGAAACACAACAATAGAAAACAGAATGAAATGTGCTGAATTCACTGGGGCACAAAAGCCTCTTTGCTGATGGGGTTTTCTCATCTCAAAAGAACAGCAGGGTGTCCACTCTTCTTCAGAATTTCTGTCAATCTCTCAATCAATAAAATCATGGGCCAGTGGGGGTCTGGGCTCTTAATCGAGCGGTTTTCCTCTCTGCGTCCATTCGTCCATTTCTGAGGTGACTCCCAGACTCTGCCGCTCCAACAGAGACTGCATCTGATGAGTCAAGCTGCTGCCATTTTAAAACATACTGTCTGTCCTATTGGCCAAAAGTCTCCTGGCCTGATGTGGTGTGATGACATTATTTTTGATGCAAAACAAATTAGAAAAAAGGATAATAGAGAGACTGGTGTGTCTGCAGTGTGACTGATGGGCAGGAGTGATTGACAGAGAGCCCACCTGCTGAGTTATACTTGTGTTTATTGAATAAAAATGATTTCCTGACAGACAGCTGTACTCTGGTGGTGCGTAAAAACAGACTAATAAAAATAAGGCTGTCAAAAGCCTTTGTCACTGGAATGTTGTTTACCATTACTTGATTACATTATGCTTTTAAGCACAACAAGTTAAATTTAGTAGTCTATTAAATAAATCATCTATCAGTTTGTTTTTATCATGTGAAGTCAGCATTATTTTGAAGAACTAGACTGCTAATGATGAGCTGAAGATGTAATTAAAGTGTGAGGGTTATACTTCCTGGCCTCTCTGTGCAGGTGTCAGGTAGTTTAAGCTTAAAGTCCTGTTTAAATTGATTTTACTCATTCAGAAGTAATTTTCTTTGAACACAGATTGGACAAATCCAAGTTAAAGCTGTATGCAGATGCAAAGAGGTCATATGTGAACAAGATTAAGAAATACCTCTGTTTCTTGACTGAGGTAAAATGGAAAAGAAAAGAAGAAGACACACCCAGATGGCCCAAAGAAGTAACAAAAAATGTCATATTAATCACCAAATAAGTGTACTTTCCAACTAGTATGTAGCACCAATAAAGGATTTGCTAAATAGAAAGAAAAAGATGATCACAGCAGTATGTTTGGTACTTCTAAGTTGCACAGTGATGCTGTAGTCAGTCTTCGTACTTATGTCTATTTGTTAGCAATACTGTTAGTTAAATTGAAAAACAGATCGACTGAACTGTCAAAGTAAATTTCCCCAGCTCAGCCACTGTAAAGCTCTTAAGCCTCTTCTTAAGGCCAATGATGTTTTCATTAACACTAGGCTCTCCTACCACAATGCACCTTTTATGTGTTAATTATATTAGCCCCATTCTGTACACTCTCTATGCATAAATGTATGTATTTATTGTTTTATTTATCAAAACCACCCTAGATATTGTGGAGGTTGTTAGGCTAAAAGCTAAGCTAAATGACTATTTCCTTTTCTCTGCAGTATGTGAAGCTGATGAACTTTGAGGAGGAGGTGAGGGCACACAGAGACCTCGATGGTTTTCTGGCTCGTGCGAGTATCCTTCTGGATGAGACCGCGGCTTCTCTGGATGACGTCCTGAAGAGGATGCTGCACCACGTGGCCCAGGACTGCCATGCCTCCGAACCGGGCTGCAACTTTGAGGAGGTGATGAGCATGCTTTTCACAGACGCGGGCGCCCAGGAGGTCAACGGTAAGCGGCCAGTATACAGTCGATTGCATGTATGAAACGCAGCATGTGGTAAAAGCAGTCACAAAAAACACAATATGACAGAGAGGATGTCCCACCTGTGCCTCACAATCAGACCAGGACCAGGCAGCATCTGACTCTTGACCCAAAAACATCTGACGTGTGCACTTGTCAACATCTACTGAGACAGAGCACCGAGTACAAAAGTCACACACATATCAGTCTGTCTGTTTGAACTACACTTCTGTTTTTTAGGCTTGTGGGTTTTTGAGAAATGTCAGTGTATCAAAAACAAAACTATCAGGACTATCAGGATTTTAAAATGCAGCCTTTTTCTCTTTCAGTTTGTTGGGTTTTTTGTTTTACAAGCTTTTCTCAAAAGGTATCAACAGAAATTTGCTGCAGTGTTTTTCAGGGCATCTTCCTTTAGTTTGAAGATGTTGTTATCCAGCTTAGCATTTACTTTCAAAGTGAAGTGGGTCTGGAACTCTTCCTGTTCAAACTATTTCCATACAGTTGTTTGTAGGCCAATACGTAGGTTGTATAAGCAGTGTTCCTGATTTTTTTGTACCTTGGAAATCAAGCTTGAATTTGCAGGGAACAAGGAAAATGTTCATTAGTATAGAATAGAAGGATTATGATGGTTGCTAGACAAATATTTTGTGTCTTTGATGATTCGTAATGTCCCAATACAATCTTAAGGACTCAACAGGTAAATAGTTTTTAACTAACAGTTATCAATGTGAAACTTTTCCTGTACATTGGTAGATTACTGGCATCAATATCAACATTCTTTCAGAAATTAGAAAATTCTGACAATAGCCTGAAAAATCAAATTTTCTCTGTTTTTAAGAGTAAAATGACCAATATATCAGGCTAGGAATTATCAAGAAACCCCTCTGTAAAAAATATTGTGAAGACTGGAAAATTTGTGCCACTGAAATTGAGATATCTGACTCACATCTGAGAAAACAGCCTTTAAAATTTATATTTACAATTATTTGGACACAAGTTTACAAATTTATTATTATTATTATTATTATTATTATTATTATTATTATTATTAATAATAATAATAATAATAATAATAATAATAATAATAATAATTATTATTATTATTATTATTATTATTATTATTATTATTATTGTATGTGTAACAGCTTACATAACAGCAAACTGGTCCCCCCAAAAATGTGTTTTGCCTGTACTTCCTCCCCATAAGAAGAAGACATCTGGGCATAGGCCAAAACCAAGACATTTAGTAAAATAAGGATTTTGATTGGTGTTTGCAAAAGAGTGCTGTTTTTTAAAATAAAACCTTACCACCTGAGTCCCTTTTTCTAACCTTAACCAGGCCTAAAACTAATTAGCATTTTATGTTTCTGTTTTGAAACACATGAATGTGTAAGATTTGATTGTCTTGGTTTGTCCTTATTCAGAGACCAAGCTTCAGGCTGCTGGACTGTTTAGTCTTCATTAGGAAGCGATCCATATCAACCTTTCAGTACAGTGTAGCTCTGGTCCTCTGACAGTCTCACTATTGGCTTTGTTTTCAGGATTTACACACTGAGAACTAACAGGACTAACAAATGTAACACAGCAACCGGCCAATCACTCCTTTTCTTTGCAACAACAATAAGGATCAATGAGTCGACAAGCACTCATCAGAGTGTGCTGATTTGCTGACAGTTTCTCTAACTGTTCATTAACTGCATTTCACTTGACTTTCCCACAGAAAAGGAAGTGCAGAAGTAATGTCTATGTCGTAAAATATTTCTAATTTTCCCATTTCCAACCTTATTTTAACCCAACACACCTTTTTATTCATAATCCTTAAATTGGTTTCTAAGCGCAGAGGTTGTACAGGTTTGGCGCTCTCACTCTTGGTTTTATATCCCTGTCACATTAGTGTGTTTTCCACACACAGGTCTTTTGGGCTCTACTGAAGAATCCCCTCAGCCCATTAGAGCAGGAGAAGTCTGCTCTGTTACATAACACAGTGTATCCCCCTTTCTCCAGCAGCAGGAGCAGCTCTCAGCACTGAACTCACTAAAGCTGTGGTGTGGTGAAAGACCAATGAAATATTTTTGTCCCGAGTATATGACTATTTTCATTAGTTCCTGTAATAAGCATACAGTATAGCCAGGTTTTCATAAGTAGCATGGTACAATCCAGTACAGCATCTTTTGTTGTGTTTCCATTGTAAAACCATCAGCTTAATCATATACCATCACACTTTTAGAACTTTTGCTTTTTGGGTCCAAAAGGTAGAGCTGAACAACTGTGAATCCTTACTTGATTAATAAAGAAGTCAAGCCAAAAAACTTAAAAAAATAATAGTCTTAAACAACACACCATTTTGTGATTAACAGCTAAATTATGAATATATTCACTCATAGTCATCAGTTCTTAACAATGGCATCATCCAGTGCTTGCTTTGTTATTGCCTGTTAGCGGTGTAACAGTATATTCACTATCGATGTAGCGATTTTTTTATTCCATACAACTATATTGATAGGCATCATCTCTTTCGGCATAAAATATCAGCGCTGGCTGATGTTAGCTGCTTAAATCATGCAAATCAACGTTAAGTTGCACCGTTATTGTCTCTCCTATGATAACACAATGAGTTTAACCCATCATATTTATTGTAAACTAAAATGTGTATCTGTAAATTTGTTAAGGCTTGATTGGATCATGGCTCGGCCGTAACAGTCTGCCGACTGATGCATGGCGTTAGGGCAGCTCATTCAGTGGCGCTAGCATTAGCATTAGCTCAGCTTTACAAGCTCAGACCATACAAGTCTTTATGAAGCAGCTAAGCCCCATCTCATATATTTTCACTAATTCCAGCTATAAGTCAGGCCATAAGCCATACTTCTCTGACAGAGTTTTATGGCACAGCCCTCAGACTCAGACAGAAGAATATATTTGTCACTGCGGCTAATTCAGATTGTTCTGGCAGTCTTTAAAAATACACAACACAATTTATTTAATTTTCTAATGTGGCGTTCTTATCCATCCCCATACCCTCGTCATAACAACATTAAAGTGGAACTCAGTAACTCTGCTCGTTTCTTCGCTCTTGCCTTATTTTCCTCTTTAAAGCTCCCCCTACAGTTCGAAGTAAAGCAATAGTGCAAATACTCACAAGCCCAGTTAACTCCTGTGTGACCCCTCCCTAGTCTTTACTTTCATTTTCCCTTTTGCGTATCTGTATAAAGTTTTTTCTTCCATTTGGCCACTCTGGAACGACGAAGATTGAGAAATAAAGTCACCGCTAGCTTGTTGTTTTACTAACCGCGAGACCCAAGACTTCTGTGAGTCTGGGTCCAGCGTTCACTGTCAATTTCAGCTCAGAGACACCAGGGGGAGATGCTGCACGCTTCATATACTCAACAACAGCTCCTTTAACCATCACACAGACTTTGAAACAGTTTATATAAGGTAAAAAAGTTACTGAGTTCTGCTTTAAGGGCTCTGTGTAAGACAGGACGTGTTTTAAGATTGTTTATTTTGCAAATAGTGAAAAAAGTCTGAAATGAATGAAAAAGTAGTGTTTCTGTGCGAGTGCAACAGTTTGTTTTCCCCCGCGTCAGACCACACCTCCAACTATGACGCGATGCCAACTGTATCTATTGGAAAATAAATTTGTGTGTTAAATTAAAACCAGATACGTCTTTTTTGATGTAATTTTTGTGTTTTTGATGAAAAATAAAGTGCGCTTCACATAATCAACCCTGACCGTGATGCTGGATTTCAGAGTAAATTTTATGATTTTTGGCAAAAAGTTACTGTATTAATTGTATTGATATGAAAGTGTTGAATCAAATAGAATTGTATCATTCTAAATGAGCCAATATCTTTCTTTAATCATATTGAAACAATTCTAATTGATATGTATCATATTGAGGCAAATTGTATCCTTACACCCTTATTACCTGTACATTTGTTGTTACATTAAACTTAGTGATAACTTGCTCTAATATGTTTTTATTTTTTTGTTTAACCAGGTAAGTCGATTGAAACCCAATTCTCATTTCCAGTGAAGACATGTAGATCAGGGCTATTCATCTTTTTTTTTTCTATCGACTGAATTGTTGAAAAGTTATTGTCCTGTGGGGCGGTAATTTCCCTGTACTGCTGGACTTAGGTTCTGCAAAGTGTTGGAAACTACCGTATGTACAGTTTAGTGGCTATTGAATTTATTATTTATGGGTAGCGGGGGTGAGGGCCAGTATAACTTGCCTGATGGGGTGGTTCTGGCCCTTGGGCCACCTGTTGAATAGCCTTGCTGTAGATAGTATATTGTGCATTTGTATATTTGAGGGCTGCTGGTGCTCCCTTTCTTTCCTTCAGGGGCCGCTACAACAAATCATTTGCATGGTTAATTTGGCACTGTTTTTTACTTAATCAAAGCTTCAGTTTCAATGAGGGTTATGTGAAGGAAGTAGTGTGTGGCTGTGCCCACTGTTCTGAACTCTCCGGGCCTCTGTTGTTTATGGTTAGTGAGGAGAGGTACAGCTCTGTGGCTGGCCCTGCAGAGCCACCTCTGACACATTGGCGAGGTGATAATTGATTTCTGCCATTGATCAGTCACTTAGCTTTTCTAATGGCTGTCTGAGACTCTCAAGCTGTGGCACTGGCTGCTACTCCACTGTTTTCATTGCCACAGTACACCACAAAGCAACGTGAGAGAGGAGGCTTTCACTCTGTGGCTGCCATCTTGAAAAACTTCCTTCCTTCCTGTGCCAGTCTGGGCTGTGATGCAATGTTTAATCAATTGCAGGCTTCTGTTTGATTTTAAAATAAAATAAGATGCCTGTAAGAGTTTGTTTTTAGATGCTAAATTTTTCATTTAATTTAATTTAATTTTAATTTAACTAGTGACAGCAGCGCCTTGGCTTACCTTTAGACTTAAATTATTCCTTTCTTTAGATGTCCAAAATTGTTGTGTAAATGAAAAATACCCATGTATTTCTTAGTCTCATGGAAACGGTGTTATTTTTTCTTCATAACCCATTAGTGAATTCTTTCTTACTCAAGGATTATCAGTGTGTTTTGTATGTAGTTGTTCAGTAAAAGCACTTCTCAGTTCTGTCAAGCACTGGGAAAATAGACTGTACTAAAGGAAAATAGATAAAGAAGAACAGAGAAGCTACTAATTATGCATAGGGTGATGTAACCATTATGTAATTGTGCAACAAAGATTTTAAAATCGAAGCATAAAAATGAGCTGAGCTGTGGTCATTAATGATGGATGTAATATAGCAAATGTAATAAAAATGCACAGCAATAGAGCTCATATAATCCTTACAGCTTTGCTTTTTAAATATTCTTGAAATTCCTCTTAATCCTCACAAAATGGAAATCTTTTTTTCTACACTTACAGCTCAGTAGAACAATGTGCAAGGGTCCAAAGGAGTTTCCACAAGGTACATTTGAATAACATTTTTTTATATGACAAACATAGACTCAGTGTACAAGATGTGTGCTAGATAAATAAGGCAACAGGAAGCCACACCATTTCTTGTGCTTGTTGCGCTGTTTTCCTGTGTAATTGAGACGTTACTGCAGGTCTCTTATTTTATCCTGCAGTCATTAATGCAGTCAATGGGAGCGTCTCTTATTGAAGTGTAGTGCCAGTAAAATTGTTAACATATTGACATCATAAGCATTTTTTTTCCACAGGTCATTTCTATTACAATATGCTATTAGGTTTTTCCCAAAAGCAGGGAAATTTACTATGCATACTTTTCAATTAAAACATATAAACTAACCAGCTCTACTAGACATCCAGAAGAAACTGTGAATTTGTGCATTATCTGAGAAAGAGCGCCTTTAAATCAGATAGTGAAGTATGTGCCAGTGATTCTCTTTTGGCAGATTCCTAATTTCAGATCTCTAGTATCCTCATGTGAAACAGTGTCGTGCGCGGACTGAGAGGAGGAAATATCCTGCGAGACTAACAAAGGCTCTTCTCGGGGGAATACATTCATTTTGAGCCTAAGTATGTTATCGATGGGACACATCTCTGCAGGTATTAATTCCCACCGTATCTCGGGGTGCTACAGCTGGTGAGGCGACCGGCTCATTTGGAGTGTAATACTGTACAGCTGTGAGATAAAGAGAATAGGCCACGATTATAACCGGCACCAGAGGAACAAAGAATTAAAGAAATGAAAAAGATGAAAGGACCATGAGATAATTAGTCCTGCTCTAACTCGTACAGAGGATTACCCTTTTTTTTTTTTTATGGAGGCCAACACGTCCTGTTTTTTGGTTCTGCCTTGGGATTTGGTGAGAACACATTTGCCTGTGATGCAACAGATTCTCCCTGTCCCAAATAACATTTACTCAACGTCTTTCTTTGTGATGTCCCCAGTATTTAAATGTATAAATTACACTGACTCCTAATGGTGATTATTAAAGTGATGATGAGACTTTACAGTCCTGATGATGAGCCCCTGCCACACTTTGACTAATTGTCAATACCTTCAGTAATGATGTATGTTATAATTGTATTTTCCTGCTCCTCTGGCTGGTGCTATGTGTCGCTCTGATTGCATGCCCTATTTTTTCGCGACTGTACCATCATTTCTCCCTAAATTGATGTCACCTTTGATCGATCTCGCCAGCTCTCTTCTTCACCTCAATTTGCATAATCCTCCCTTGGGTTTATTTATTTATTTGGCTGCTCAAATCATAGCAAAAATAACCACATACCGCAATGGGCAAAAGTTTTAGCGAGGTTTGAAAATTTTGTTAACAAAGAGTGCTTTAATAAATACCGATTTTTTTTAATTTTATTTGTGGTATGAAAATTTTAGGAATGGTCAGTAATGAGCCAAGAACAAAATTATTATTAATCCTGGTGTGGACGAAGATCACTGTTTAGATCCAGGAGTGTTTTAAGGGATTCTGTGCCATTTTGAGACATGGACCAAAAATATTCTCAAATGATTAATTTTGGTAGATTCTTTACCAAGTATTCAATGGAAAGAGCATTTACCCCTGAGCTAGATGATCTTCGATTTTAAGTCCAGATCTGGGCACTGCATCTTTACCATTCTAGTTTTGAATTTTTATGTACTTTGATGCATCTTTATTTCTGTCCATAGCCTTTTTAAAAACATGTCCAAGACTTTTTCCCAGTACTGTATTTCTAATTTTAAATCTGAAATAGTAAGATTAATACATTTCTCTTGTGACATTAGCAGTCATAGGATTGTTCAAATAGACAGAGAGACATTTAGAAACTGTTAAACTTGGAGGACTGTGTGTTTTCTCTGTGTCCGCAGGTACAATAAATATTCTGTTAATAATTATCTTGCTCCAACAGGAAAGGTGATGTGTATTTTAAAAAAAGGAGCAGCTATGCCTCTCTGTTGTAATCATTTTTCTCTTCCAGGCCTGCGGCATGACTTTTCACTGTGAAAATCTCTCCGGAACGTTCTGCAGAAATGATCCGAATACTAAATTAAAGCCTTAATTCAACCTCTTTAGCTTGTGAAAAATGCTGGCCATAGATGTCACTTCTTTCCTCATTTTGATCTCTTCATTGGCGTCTGTGGGTTTCTTCACTCAACATGTAACCGCTATCTGTGATAAAATCCAATTTCTGGTAATAGCCTGTAGACGGTAATCAAGATAGGATCTCACTGCTCCCAACAAAGACTAGACAGTGAGGGATTTTCTCTGGAAAATGATATTTAATATGCATGAGGTAAAGGAGGGCAGGAAATTAAGCTTCTGTTCGGCAGAGATAGTATTTATGTGTGAGCTGTTCGTCACAATGTGTCTATATCAGGGATGGGCATTGCAAGCACAAGTACTGGGTTTACTGAAAGCTATTCCACAGGTATTTGAGCATCTGATCTATGAAGTGAAGTAACTACGACATATTTAAGTGTTTAAGTGTGCCCATAAAGAAGTGTGATTAGTGATTAGGATCTCTGTGATACCTCTTTAACACTGACCAGGATCTATACTTGCAAACTGACCGAATATAACTTGGTATGGAAATGAAAAAGTGCCTAATTTGAAGCATGGCATGGCAAGTTGTAGTGTCAAGAAATGCTTCAACTTATTTACAATTTTGAGCAGCATCTTTTGTTGTTGATGTACAGCTATGAAAAGTTGGCTCTACTCAGGTGTTAAAATGAGCCAATTGACATGAACAGGGGTTTAGCAACTCTATGTACAGTGGTGTATGCGCAGTGGTGGTCACTGTGCAGACCCATGCACATAGTCAGTTGCTGCCCTTGAGTCCTTGTAAAAGAAGCACTATTTATGATGTGTTAATGAAGGATAAACTAACAACAGGTGAATGAACGATCTCTTGGTTTTTCTGTCCCCTGCTTCTCCGTGGCATGCAGACAAGTCTCAAAGTTTCGTTTTCTTTGATGACGGTAAGCTGTGCTAATTGGATGAAAATGTCAGTCTCCGTGAGGCTGCAATCAGTGATGTGCTTCTGTACCAATCACCATCAGTATGCCGCTTGTGTCGCTCTCCATGCTCAGGACTGGGTCGATCCATTGAGTCATCAAATGATTACACACACCAGCAAAGCCTCCCATGTCACAGATACCGATGCCTCTTCAGCTGCCCCTCAAATCAACGCCCTGCGTCCACCGGACTCATTGTTCAATAATGTTATCAGTGCCTTTTATAAAGCTGCCGAAAAGGGGCTTCAGCATGAATACAGAGTGAATCTCACTATGATTACCAAGAGAAAATTAAAATCGTTTCAGAACTGGAGGCACGTCCTTGGGAGACAAAATGGACTCTTTATATTTTGCCATGAATGTTGGAGTGTTTTTCTTATTGCTTATATAATTGGGCTTTAGTTTGCACACCACTTCCTCGCTAAATAAGACAGTTGACCCAGTCCTCGAGGTCCTCTCATCGCCACGTGACTTCATAACATGTGTGTGCTGCATTGTGATTGGCCGGGACCCAAACCTAATATACAGTAAGTGTTTCATCTGCCACTGCTGTATGGGCCCTCTGTGTTTTAATCACCTCCTTCAAAGTGCCCTCCACAACCCACGCTTTGAAGGAAACCAATCATTTCCTTTGTGTGTGTCGGTGTGCAGTGTGTGTCCTGACAGTGGTTGAGACCAGTTAATCTTTTAGGCAGCAGAAGATCAGGCGATTTTATTGAGGTCACCTCTGAGCATAATCTAAAGATTCTTCCTGCCAACGCCACTGGAGGCCATTTCACGCACCGACAGCGAAAACTGTCTGTCTTCTTATGACTGCCCACAAATATGAAGATCAGCCTGTCATATAAAGAAATTAGGAGCATTTTTATCAATCGCTATGGGCTGTTTCTACTGTAGATTACAATATAATGAATGCCGTGAGACACCAATAAGTGGTTACCTCACATAGCCTCACAGACCTGTTGGTATGGAGTTTATTATGACAATTACCTATGACTGTATTTCATTGATTTTTGGAAAGCAAAGTTTTCTTTTTCCTTTTTTTTTTCAAACTCTAATTCTTTAGTCAATAATGTGTGATAGCTAGCATAGCAAAACTGCATGTCCCAGCCTCTTTCTCACAATTTTTAACCATAATTTCAAAATGTCACACTAGTAATGGCTTTCATTTTATTATTATTATTTGTACATACTTGGACTTGACAGAGTGGCATGAACACATCCATACTTATGTACTAGAGCAATGTGCAACTTGTAAAAAAAGCACACAAATTGCTTTCTATTATCTACAAAATTAACCAGACAATACTCTGCTACTAATTGAAAAAAAACATGATTGCCCTAAAGCTACAATTTGTGGAAGAGCTCTTGGCCTCAATATAAACCAAGATTTTACATTGGTTTGTTTTGTAGGGCATCGTTCAATCAATATGCCGAACAAAAGGCTAAAAATTAAAATTGAGCTTCTGTACCTGCAGTGACAGACATCATACTGGCACCTCAATCAGAACACACATGTGTTACATTACATGAACAATAAGGGCTAAACAGGTTTATCTGTTAAAATTATTACAGCTGTTTACTCTGTTGGCCCTAACCATGTGCCTAATGCATTCAAAGTATTTCTCAAAGATCAAAAGACCAATCTAGCCATCCAGTCTTGCCGTCCTCATATTTTTCATCACTTTCCATTGAAGTTTGTCATTTTTGATATGCTGCTTGTGTTATTTTTTCTCCATTTATATTCCTGGTTGTGGGTTCAGCTTTGTTTGCATAACGAAAGCTGATGAAACGCGGTGGAAATCTTCAGATAACTGACAGTTATCACATGGGTTTGTCTTAATTAGTCTCTCGCTTGATCACAGCCGTCACACCTTAGCCTGACTTTCTCTCACACGTGACGCTTTAGCAGCAGGTAACACAGTGACTATATATAGCTAAAATATATGATTACCACCAAGAGGCATGTGAGAAGTGTACATGCACTTAAGAGGCTATATTTAGCTGTATTTGTATACTTTTGTTGTTGTTCAACATATACTAAGTCTCAGGGTGTAAGTGAACCCAAGACGCTATTATTAAGGGTAGCATATTGTCATTATATGATTTTGTCTTGAAGTCTAAACGTGCACGCACTCATAGTTTCAGATATTGTATTCTAAAAGGTAGTCCATAGTACTAATACTAGACTGTGAGAATAAACCATATTATTGAGCAAGAATAGCTATATTTGTTAGATAAAGGCATACATTTCTCAAATTGAAATTAGGGTTATTACCAAGTAAAATCATTACCTTTAACTTAACATAGATTATATGCAGAGTTATATAATACTAGATACTAGGGCTGCACAATATGGGAAAAAACATGAAATATTTGATAACTATGTTGCATATTAAGATAACTATAACTATAAATATTTTTGCAATAAATAGGGCCTACTATTCTGACATGAAACATGAAAACTGAACACAGACTAAACCAGATATAAAACACGGCTAAACTGTGACAAAATTTAGGAAATTACTGGTAATTTTAAACATTTTTATCTAAGGCTTTTGACAGGAAAATGATTCTGACAGTGTAAATCTCTGTCAGATGGAAGACCATGTGTTATTGCGATATATTTAGATTCTTGTGATAGGGATATTGCATTTGCTGATATTGCGATAACAATAATTTTGTGATATATTGTTCGGTCCTACTAGATACACTAAGTAAGTAAAAGTATTTTTTGACCTTGGTGGGTTGCATGCTTACTTAAAAAAATGCAGAGGGTCTGGGGTTCAGTTCCTTGCAGTAGTAGTAGCAGTAGATTTTACTCTGCAGTTGAGTACGTCTTCCACTTCTGTTTGTAAGAACAGCTGGTGAGGATATAAGACACTTTCCGAGCCCTTGCTAACTACAAATATTTAAAGGTACTAATTGATGTAATATATGCATTGGTTTATGGTTTGCAATAACTCACCTGGAAATACATGCCATCAAGTTGTCAAACAAATTTAAGATTTAGTTTCGGTGTCCATCATTAATTCTTCATCGGTGCACTGTATGCTGCCAGTTTCACATTAAATAAGAAGCACTGTATTATAAATTATGAGTAAATGTCATTTTCTCATTTTGGTTTTGAGGCCACTGCTCATGACATGTCATAAATCAAAGAACGTAGCATTAGAGCTGCATCAGAGCCAACGCCTTTTAATTAATGTAGTAGATGCTGAAGTGGATAAACATGTAGCAATAGTGATAGGGATAATAGTATTAAAATTAAAGGTCTGGTTCCCATATCAATCATTGTTTATTAGCATTAGTGGTATTAAAGCACATTTAAAGTCAAGTGGTGATGGTGGACCAATCACAAGCTTATTGATCTGTTTGTCAATATGAAATAGGCTCGCAGTTGTAGCATTTCGCCAGTAAACCTCAACAGTGATGCAGCTTTAAAATGACTCTCTGCTGTGAAGTAATGTCTGTCTGTGACAAAAACATTTGTCAATAAAAAAAGCTACATTGCTAACACTGCTAGCTCCTGACGTCGTCGTATACAGACTCCCTTTACTTTCCCTTTTCTTTTTTTGCTTTATCATGCCATCTTTCTTTTGTTCATGCCCCCTTCTCTTCTCCTCCTTGACGTCAATGAGAAATTGGATGGTTTTTGATTATTACATGGCTGTCAGCCTCACTGCCATTAATTGAATTGAATCGCAGTCCGTCTCCTTCTACTTCTCTGTCCTCTTTCCCTCGTCTAACTCTGTATCGTTTTCATTTCCTTGTCATATTTTTTTCATTCCCATGGCTGTGTTTGTCTTACTTGCATATATTGGTGTGTGCCAGTTGCTGTCTGTCTGACTGTCTGTCTATCTGACTCTCTTGTCATTTTCTTCCCTTACAAGCCTCTTTTCATCCATTCTTCCCCTCGTGCCCCCCCTCCGTCTTATTCGCTCTTCCTGTGATACTGTTGTCATGGTGACGCCCATCATTTTCTGGCATGAATGGAGGAGATACTTTATTGACGGCACGGGGAGGAGAGAAAGAAAGACAAAGATGGAAAAAAAGAAATCAAGAATGATATGGATATTACGGTCCCCGCTGCTTACGAGACCAAACATTTCCGCCCAGTAATTTGTTCACTTCTGATGAGTCGGACGGAGAGGGCATTGAAACGGGAAGCGATCCGACTCCAGTTGTGGGATTTTGGGATAGTCTCAGCTGCTGAAAACACAAATATTCATGGCTCTGTCGAAAAGGGAGATCCCTCTTATTAGGCAGCAACTTTAGCTCAACTCTAGTCGCCTGTGCTTAATGAGTCGCTCTGTGTAAACATGGCAGCACAAGGAAAATGTGTTGTTTTAACCCCATAGCTAAAAGCATTGGTGTTTTCTGGCCAAAACGGACATCATTATTAAGTTGTGCCGGTGTGAAGTTTGCAAACACACACAGACTGGCATCACCCTCGAAAGCAGAAGGCGAGCTCGTTAGACACCTCTGATCTAGGCATCACATCGAGCAGCTTGGCACAGTCGATGAGGAAGCAGCACATTTAGATTAAGGATTTCAGGCTTTTGGCCAACAACATTACACAGGAATAAATCACTGAGCTATAACTTTAAACGTATGCCAAAAGTAAAAATGATGAGCAATTAACATCAAATATTTATTGAGTGGCAGTGGTGTTGACTTAAATCGTTTCCATTTGGTTTTCAGTTCACCTGCTCTCAGAGACCATCCAAGGAGTGACAGCCACAGCCACCGGAGTCCGATACCAGCAGTCATGGCTCTGCATCCTGTAAGATGGGTTAAACTCTTCTTTTGTTCTATACAGCCTTTAAAAACAGACTGATATCTCTTGGACAACAGTTTTACTTACTTTATGGTAAAAACAAACTGGTAAAGGTGTTGTTTTCCCCATTAAAAATACCACTACAGTAATTTGTACCTTTTTTCTGCTTTGTCTGTTCACGGTGGTCTGGAGCGTATCCCAACCCACCTATGGGCCTGTGGCGGGGTACAACCTGAACAATTAGTCACACGTACAACACTGACAGAACTATTCACTCTCACATTCTTTCACTATGGGAAATTACATTCACCAGTGAAACGTGAGTAAAGTGGTTTAAAATTTGAGCTGTTTTATAGTTCCCGTTTAAAAAAATGGATAATTCTACCAAAAAGTCACAAAAAATTTAACCAGGCGAAGTCATAAGTATGCCACTTGAGGACGTTTGGCTAGAGCATATAAACACAAAGATAAATTTAATAAAAAATACAAAATTTACATTGTTTTTAATTGTTTTTGTTGTTTTACTGCTCTGTCTTGGTAATAAAACCTCCTCTCTCAGCACATGGCATGTTTCATGAGTCTATGAATACCTAAGTTAACAATTAAATGATTATTAAATTAGTTGATGATAATTTCAATATTCGATTGTAAGCAGTTATTCCAATTAGTTGTTACAGCCCTACAGTAATCTATTTAATATTATTATTATTTAATATTTCAGCCATATACAGTAAAAAAAAAAAAAAACAAGGACCAGAGAAATTTGGTTCCCATTGATTGGGGGGGCAGTCAACTCTCATGTTAGCCAGCATGAGTCTAAGACAGGTTATTCTCATTGTAATGGCACTGAAACTTGGTTTATTGGCTTATCCTTAAAATGTCCATGTCTGTTATGAGTTTATGTGTTATCAGTAATTATTGGCCTAACTTTTTACTGTCAGTGGCTGACAATTAAAACACTACTTAGTCCCACTATGTGTATTTATGAGTTTACAAAGACTGACGCTATTATGATATAACATAGACTGAACTTGTCCGAATTACTTGGTGACCACTGACCACATTATAATAGTATGTAACACATACACATACACATTTACACAGCAGTGTGTGGGCATCCCAGTGCATCAGACATTGGTGTCTAACTGTTGCTGCTCAGAAAGAGGTTAATCTATGGAAATGAAGGGCAGCTGCCGCGAAGGTGAGCCGTTGACATTTACAAAACCCTGATCCTTCTCCCCCTCTCTCTCTGCTCCAGCTGCAACGTCAAGAGTCTGCAGAGGCGTCACGTGTGCATTTCTCGCCTGGAGAGGCCGCAGAACTGGGGGGAGAACTGCTGTGAAGTCCGCTATGTCATCTTGGTACTGGCCCCACTCAAAATGGTAACCACCGCTGCCCCAAGGGACAGACCATATGTGCCATTTATCAGACTTTACTCAATTATTAGGACATTTGCCGATCTCATAACCGCTGTTTAAATGACTTAGCTTAAATATTCATCTATTTCTTAATTCTCTCATTCATTTCGCCCCCGACCTCATCCACTGGCAGCCATTTTGCTTTTCATTTGCGCCTCAAACTGGTTTATGAATAAGTGCATTTTAACAGGCGAAGATCATTGAAAAGACCAATTGGCCATGACTCCTCCTAATTTACAATTTTAGTTCTACTTTGAGCGGCAGCAGAGTGTTTAAATTCAGCCCAAACTTTAAATTAGTCATCTCTTACAAATGTAGTCCCAGCCAGGCATCAGTCATGAGCCCAATTAAGCATTATTTTTGCCTTTATTACCCAGGAGATAACAAGAAACTGTGGGAGAGAGACAACGGGACTGACATGCAAATCAAAGTGAGACTGCGGGTGTGAGATTTGTCCTTTATTAAATATATATTGGTCCAGCAGTGAATGTGACTTTAATCAGTCACTGGCAGGTTTTATGAAACATATTTGGTAAAATGTTGTTTATCACACACTGTTACAAAGGCAGCGTATCACCACAGGCTTCAGTGGAAGCAGTGTTGTTTCAAGAAGGCATGGATTGTTTTTAGGACTTTAGTTTTATCTTGAATATATGAATAAGAAACAATTTAGAAACTCTCTTCATATTAATGGAATGAAAGCTACATTGGCAGCTATAAAATCCAACAATTTAATCACACTAGGTAATTTTCTACACAAACTTGAAATAACTTTTAACTTACTATCATATTTCGATAGTCAGCCAAGGTTCAGAAGTGCTGTTTCAATATATGCGGCAAGTTCATAAGCATAGATGTGTTATAAGACTTGGATGGTACTAGCTCCTCTGCCCTGTCACCAGTTCTGACTGTGGCCATTATGATAAATGGTTTGCAGCCCATAAATGAATCTTCAAGAACTAAAGACATTGTGCTCAATATATTGAAATAAACATAGAAGCTAAGAACTTTTGATAATATAGAAAATCCACTAAGCTGCTTCCATTAAAAATCCATAATGGTTGACACTGGATCCATCTTTTATACAATGGCTGTAAGTAGGAGCTGTGTCAATAAGAGCTCCAGCCGGTTTGGATGACAAAACAGTGGCGGTGTAGGTACCAAATCTACTCGGACTGCAAAATCTACTCGGGTTGGGTGGCGCCGCTTAGTGACGACGTAATGCTGCCGAATCCGCGCTGCCTCCCCAGAGCGCACAGAGCAATAGTAGCTGTGTGTATTTGCAAACGGTGTGGAGCTATAGCTGACTCTACAGCTGCTCTTTAAGTCAGAAGGAAGGAAGTAATAAGGAACTGAAATAAATACAAGATATTGATGATTATGGCCACTAAAAAATCATTCTTACTGAATACAGTAATTTGGTTAAAAAACACTGTGCCAATGAGCGTCTATGGTTATTACGAAGGGTTCTTGGGGGGCATTTCACGTGTTTTACTCATTTTTTAGTATTTACTAGACAGCTGTACACATTTGTATACACTCCATTCGTACATGTCATTTTAATAAAAGCACAGTAAAGTACTTCTTTTTTTTTTCAACCCTTATTGCACATAAGTTGTTATAGCCTATCAACTGTAGCAGCAGCTAAAACATTAATTGATGATCTCCCAGTCATGAATTTAAATATTCTATTTTAATAAATATTTATACGAGCAAGAAATAGCTATGACTACGTATTTTTCTATTAAATAATTATAACGATCTCTGTCTGATCAAAGCTGCTAAATCTGCTCGGCTTCCGTGGTCAAATCGGCTCGAGTTGACATTTCCGGGTTAGTGAAGGACGAAGAGCCAATCACGCTGTTCGCTTCGAAGTCTTGTCCAATCAGAATGCGTAACGTCATCACTAAGCAGCGCCACCCGAGTAGATTTTGCAGCCCGAGTAGATTTGGTACCTACAGCGGCACTGGTGCTGAATGTGGTTGTAACTTATAGGGGGCACTCTGGCTAGGAGTCCCTCTCTGGCCCGCACTCACACTAGGGCCATTTGAACCGTGATGTGCCCAGATAAGATTGGGGATGGGTATGAGTCCCCCTCTGGCCTGTAGTCACACCTGCACAAACCAGCAGGACATGAGAGGCTCCAAAACTTTTGCTGTCTGTTCTCTTCTTCAGAAAGGTTAGCGTGAGTCAGTGGCATTATTACGAGTGTTGAATATGGAATGTATTCACTTTTTACTGAGACAAGAACAGTTACTGTACATGACAGGGCTCATAGTCTTGCGCATGCATGAGCTACTGTGCTGTGCTGTGGCCCACCTCCTTTAACCGTGTCAAAGTCCAGCCAAATGTTCTGTGCTTTAGTGGCGTTCTGGGCCTGGGCACGGTTCAGTTGGTCTGGTGTGAGTGCACCCTTAATGATTGTGAACATTAATCAGCAATAATAGCTCAGCAATTAATACAAAATGATCTCTAATTGGTCTAGTTGGTAGAAATGTGTCTGTTCTATAGCAAGCTGATATTTAATGAAAACTAAGTATCTGCTTTTTTTTATTTATTGTAAAAAAGTAAAAGATCTTGGTTAAACTATAAATCAGTTTCACTATGGAGATAGCAGAGGAGCAGTTGTGTTTAGATTTTCAGTTGCTGAAAAAAGAAAAGTGAAGGTTGGCTCCAAAAGCCTCCCAAATACTCATATTGAGTCTTTCTACACTGTACACGCTGCTTTATCACCCTTTGTGAAAGTTTTAAACCAAAAGAAAAACACAACCTTGATGTTACAGTAATTTCTGAATCTTTTAAACCACTTAGGGAGTCAACAAAATTCTTCTTCTTTACCAATGAAATGTTTTTTTGTTCATCCTCTCTTGATAGTTGATAGGTGTTTTTTTTTTCTTTTTTAGAAAAATGATCATCAAGTCTTTACTCACATTAACATTATGTAGCTAGGGGTTTGGCATAAAATAACCTTTATAATTTCAACCTTTCTTGGGCTAAAAGACACATGTAGTACTGCTCACTAATATTTTTTCAATACAGCTTTTTTTTTTATACAACTGTCCTTGAGATACTTTTGAACAAAATGTCTGAAGTGTTTCTTGGTCTTCTAAACCCCCCTCCAAAGAAAACCCAACACACTTCATTTATTCACCAATCTCTGAAGGTTTTGTCCTGTTTTTTGTACAGTAAACAGCAGCCTAATGTCCATCCAGCTGCCTCTCAGTGTCTCTCGCATGGGCACAAGTGTCCTGTCGGCTGCACCTTTTGGGTCTGGAGCTGTATGCTGTAATACCCAGTCCTCTCATCTCGACATGAACTCTTTCTCTCTCCCCATTAAAACCACTCAACCCTCCTGTCCTCCACCGCCTCGTCCATCGCTCCCCGCACACACCCACACTTCTAGGTCTTGTGATTGTAGCCTCTCTGTTGTAAATAAGAGATGTCTGAAGGCTGTTCCCCCACTCTGCCTATCAATCCCAATGAACTGCTGGAGTGGAAGGGCTGTTTTTTGGAAATTTTCTGAAAAACTCAATAATGGACCAAGGATGAAGTAACGATTTTGGTAGAATCCGGATCACTGTAGAACTTTTAAAGGATTTTGTACCATTGCTGGAAAGTCTCCCTATCTGATGCCTTGTTGGAGATGTATTTATATAATACAATTTAAAATACCAGTTAAATCTATGTATGGAAATGTCACTACTGTCATTGAACACTGAAGATGGAAGTGGATTATGTAACAGTTGTGTATAGATCTTTTTGGATTGTTTTAAATTTAAAGGTCCCATATTTTTTCAGGCTTTTTGAATTTTTTTTAAATACTTTTGCATTTGTATTTCACATTTTATAACTTAAAATAATGTAAATGTATGGGATAAGTCTTCTTATGGGAAGCTGTTACATTGACTTAGCAGAGAACACCTGGATTAGGTGTCTGTCGCACCCTGCTGCCAACGGTGGAGAATGGACAGAGCATAAAATGACTATTTAGGACAGCTATATGAACATGCCACTCAAAGATAGATAAATGAGCCGACTGCTTTGTAGTGATGGCAATTTAAGCTCTGAAGTTATCAAAATGAGTCCAGAGATGGTTTATGGGCTTTAGAAACACACAGGGGCATTTCCTGGTTTCATGGGTACATATGGGTACATAGAGTGTTTTCAGTTCTTGAGAAAAAGACGGCATCAGCATACAGAATTAAACAAATTGCTACTTAAGGTATGTTTTTGAGGTGGAAACAAAATTACAACATGGCAAAAAAAAAAAACATAATACGAAACCTTCAACCTGTCTTTTTCTGTAGGTAGGGTGACTGTAGGTAGGGTTTCCAATAATTGATTGTAGTCCCTCTGTTGTAATAAGAGACGCTGTTCACCCACCATCGATTCAGTGAACTGAAGTGGTGGGTGACTGTTGTACTGAGTCAGCCAGCCAACAGTCTCTGTTTGTTTGCCTGTTGGGTTTCTGTCTATATTCCCATGAACCCAACTTCTTTGTCTTGGCGCTTCTCAATTTATCCTTTTTGTAATTCTTAACGGGCAGCAATCACAACCACTACTAGCATTCTCTCAGACATTAATCATAGCCCCAAGTAAGCATAGGCAGTGTTATGTTGCAATTATCCCTGGTGGCAACTGCTTCCACAAGAAAAATCTTTGATGGTAATGATAATAGGATTTTCTTTGGTTGGCAAATGTATGTAATCCAGCAATTTAGAGGACTTTACAGCATCTGTGGCTGTTTTTCTTCTTAAGCGCAGAGTGAATGTGCTGAGCAGGCATGACCTTTTTAAAAACATGTTCTGTTTCTCATTCATGCTGTTAACAAACTCGTACCTGAACTCTGCTATTGACACATTCACGTGCAGTTGGCCCTAAAGAAACTGCCCACAGCTCTTAATCGCAGCGTTTCTCAATTCCTGCAGCCTCTAGTCAAAGCATCGGCCTTCAAAACTTCTACTATGAAATATGCTTCTCTAAGGCATTTCAGTCTTCAACAACTCGAGATTTGGTATAATAAACATTTGTAATATTTTGTGGAAAAACATGAAATAGCATCCCCCACTGGAATTAGATAACGAACATGAATACCTTTAAACCTAAGTGCTCTAAGCTTTGCATAAAATAATTGTATAATTGTATAATTGTATAATTGATTACGCCACTAGTTGCATGTCCTTCAAATTTAAAGTGAATTTGAAGATAGAGAATTTCTTAAAAAGATATGCAAATTAGTTGGGAAGTGAATATCCTGCAGCTCATAATTTTACTGTGGTTGGATCTTGTAGCAGCTTGAGGTTAAAAAATAAATCTTATGTTTGTTATTGTTAAATGGTAAATCTAATTTAAACAAAATGAAATTAGAACAAAACTGTTGCCTTTTATATACATTATTTTCTTTCTAAAAAGGTAAAAAAAAAAAAAAAAAACCCACAAAAAACAAGCCAATGAACTGAATGAAATTTGCAGTTGCAAATGAAGCTGTTTTAGCCCACAATGAAGTTATGCTGCTATGTTGATTAGTTTGATTGTCTGTGGGTAAGGTTAGTTATCTTGCCCACAGTATTGGTCAATAATGGACCAGGGAGGATACTGTATTAGTGTTTGGTGTGGATCCAAAAAAAATCATTAACCAATGCAAGAGAAGACCGATGCTTTGTCTGTCTGCATCCCAAACTCTGCCAACACTGAAGAGGATAATGTAACACGTGTGGCTATATCTCTGCCTTATGTCCTGTATCAAAGCTCACCTTACTGTAGATTCAGTCCAGACTGTGGAGTGAAATTATGTCAGTCACAGAATAGGTTGGATTTGGACATTTGAAATTAATCCAAAAACATCTTGTCTTGTGTAATGCATGTGTCTTTTCTTAACAAATGACAGGGCAAGACTTAAGAAAGAGTGATGTTAGCTTCACCAGACTCACCCTTACTTTATTAGGTGTCTCTTTTAATTGATTAAGAGAATAATGGTTGCTTAGGAAAGTATCCAAGGTTTTAAATTTAAGTGGTGTTTCTCTTTGGCTGATTGTAGGTAGGGTTTCCTTTGCCTGCACAATTCCAGATACATCCGGTTGAAACTCAGTGACCAGTGTGAAAAAGCTTACAGGCTTTGGTTACTCTGTTTGCTGCAGCTGCCTCTGTATGCCCTGAGCACCACGTTGTATCAGCACCACCTGGACAACAAGGCTTCCCTGGCACCACTCTCCACTCTCCCACTCTGCCAGGACATTACTACCACCATTCTGCCCCTCTCTGGGTCTTCTTACAGCATTAGTTGGAATTGATGCCGAATTAGCAACAAAAAGCCCACCCCTAAAGCAAACAAATCCAGAAAATCCCAATTGAAATAGTTCGCAAAAATGTCATTGTACCACAGCATTTCATAAAACAGAAGGGAATTATACAGAATAAATACTTTCCCCACAAAACACTGTCAGCTCCTTTTATGTCTAACCGCTTTAATCTGTTGCCTTCGCAGAAAAGCACGAAGACGGCCATGGAGCTGGGCAGGACGTTTGCCACTCTGTTCTCCGACATCTCCTTCAGGCAAAAGCTTTTAGAGACCAAGACGCAGGAGGAGTTTAAGGAGGCGCTGGTGTTCCAGAGGCAGCAGCTGACAGCCACCAACACACTGCCCACTCCTCTGGGGATGGAGGAGACCGACCCCCGCAGCCAAAAGCCACTGAAGGTGTGTGTTTCTGTGAATGTGTGTGTTAGAGCAGTACTAATAGGCCTTTTCTCAACACATTTGGGAACAGCATGTTGTTATGACTCACTCCCAGGGGCCAAAGATGAAATCAGTTAAAAGTGTATTATGCAACTTTTGGACAAATATTACATTCAGATTAGATTAATAATGAGTTTTGTTTGTGCAGTGGGATTATACTGTGCAGTGTTTCCCAAATGGTGAGTTTGGCGGGTTGAATATATTAATGTTTATCTTATTTGAAGAGAATATTGTTTTAATTACATGAAATAGTGAGACATATTTAATATATAAGTTGGAATAACTGATTGTTTTGAAAAATATCTTTGATTTTGTAAAAAGTGTGTCACAATAAAAATAAATGAGACCTACAATAAGACCAGTAGATCTACCATGCATTAAATAGTAGCAGCAGCAGGTCATAGCTTTATCTTATGCAGTCAGTGTAAAGGGTCATAATAAGGTGATGGTACTCCAGGGTTTCCCCAGAAAATTTGTTAGCCAAGGTGGTAGCTGTTATGCTGGGCGCATCGCGTGGACCAGTGTAGAGGCGGAAGTGTAGTTTTGTATTAATTTTTACACCCTAAAATCTAATGAAAATATTTTATTTATTTATTATTTATATTTTCATTTATCCTGTTATTTCTTTTATATTTTTTTAATTATTACAAAAAATAACCTCAAAAGTCTAGATGTATAACCAAGTTTTATTTATGAGAGGACCAAATTTACAATACACTGGATCTGTTTTGGTCCGTGAGCCTTAGGTTGGAGACGCACCTTAACTTTCAATAATCCTAGCAATGTCTCGTTCTGAAGCTTAGCCACAGCACTAAAACAGGCTGCTGTTTCTACTTTATCTCTGCCACTAAACGGGATGTGTCCCGTTGTTGTATGTTAAATATGTTGAATACTGCGCAGCCTCTGATACAGACGTGTGCGCACAAGGTGAGTTCCTGTTAAATCTGGTACGAAACTGAACCATGAAAGTGCTGGGAGAGGGGGAGCGAACGACCACTGCCGCTCAGCGAAGTCAACACATGTTGGTCACTACGTAGGATTTGTAATCATGGTTTTTAATGAGGTGCGCTGATGGTCTGCGGCCGCCTCTCCTAAAACCATGGCTCTGGGACACATTGCGGACAAATGAGGAAAGGAGCGAGCGTGTCAGCGGTACAGACGCACGGGGTTAGTTTCACTTTCCCTGTAGAACCCCTATGGGGTTGTGGTTAAGCAGAAATAGTGCTCACAGCGATAAAGTGGACTTCAACACCAACGTTTTATCCTCTGGTTTCCAAAACAGCAACACTCTTGCCATTATTTTCTATCAGCCATCGGCGATGGCCCGTTCATCTTGAGTCTGAAATGGCACTTTTGGATGTCTGTTCAATTAGTTGGGGCATCATTAGTCCAGGCGGTGGTGGAGTTTTACTAAGGCGGCCTCCTTAGCTATAAAGCGCTGAGGGAAACCCTGTACTCAATTGGTACTGTACTGCTTAACTGGTACACCACCAGCTCCTAAAGATGGTAAATGTATACATTTTTACCTTTGTAAATTTGCTGTTTGAATGTAATTTCCACTAATGGCTTATCTCACATGTCTATAAGTAAGCAAATAGTAAAACTGCATTCATTCATAAAATATTAAATAGCATTCATTTTCTGCCCATATCCTGCATGGCTCACACAAGAGCTGGAGCCTGTCACAGCTGCTTCGATATGTGTTACATGTGCATCTTCTGGTTGCAATTCATATGAATAATATGAATTGTCATTGTCATTGCATTTATTTGGTCAGAGACACAACACAGGCAGCTTTATTTTACCATTAGACCATCTTTGTTTACAGCTACATTTCATTAGGACTTGTTAGGGGATGGCTACATGTACATATTCCAAAGGTTTTTTTTACACATTTTTCTAATGATAAAACATTTGAAAACATTTTTCATATCCACTTGGACATTGTGGTTGAGAATACTGTAAGTGCAGCCATAGTAACAGCAACAACAAACATGTGAAAGCTGTGAACTGAATTTTAGCAATATGTTTACTTGGCTAATGACATGTTCAACAGTTACCTCAGGGCAGTGGTTTCCTTATTTATTTGGGTCGCCAAAGAAATTCTTAATCAAAAATCTTAAAAATCTACAAAATATTAGCATGTCCTTCGACATTTAATGAAAAAAGGTCTTTGGTAAATGTTAAAAATGAAACTTTGTTAGAAATAAGAAGAGTACACGGAAAAAAAAATGGCCCATTTGTTTTGACCATTTGTAGTGATGCTGTGTGGACAGATATTTTGCCTCACACCCTCAGGTGGACATTAATATTGTATTTTTAAGGGAAAATATCAGTTTATAAAAATACCCATGTACACGTAGCCAGAACTTAAACACCAGATCCCACAATGACATCTTATTCTCCCTCTGCCACTTTCTGCATCCACTCAATTGTCTAATTCTTGTCACAGCTCTGCGGACAGCTGGAACTGTGCTCATGCATTTACACATCTCCTGTTTTTTTTTCACCTCCTCTTCCTTCTCTTCATCTCTGCTGAAGCCAGCTCAACTCTTCCATCTTTTCTCTGCCCCTAATCAATCAGCATCAGGTCCTGCCAGGCCTCCTCAGTGGCTAAATGACCTTACATCTCTCAGTGTGCTGTCAGAACTCCCCTGCCTTTAGTTTCTGCCCAATGTCACGCACCAACATCTCCTGCTAATGTTGCAGCTGACAGGCCAGAGCTCCCAGACACACCCCCACCCCCACCCCTCCCCCATTTTTTTTATAGTGCAGGATTTTGTTAGGTGTTTATCCCAGGGCTTGAAAGGCTCAGTGCCACTCAGCGAACCAAGCATATATAGGGAAAGACAAATGGAGAGAGAGCAGGTGAAATGAAGAGGAAACAAAATGATAAAATGAGTCAGAAACGCAAGACCACCTACCTCCTTTTGCTACAAATTGACAACGGACCACCATTGAACCTATACTTAAAAAACTAGATCAATTTGTTATGTTTTCATGCCTTTCCTTCCTGTTGCCTTGCTTGATCGACCGTTCAGCACAAATAACAAACAGGTGGACAGTAATTCCATAGCAAGACATTTGTTTATCAAACCCAAGCCAAAAGCTGGCAATCGGGCCATGCACACACACGCACACACACACACACACACGCACACACACACACACACACATGCACACGCACACACACACACACACACACACACACACACACACACACACACACACACACACGGTTCCTTGTAATAATAAATGAGTTCATCGTGTATAGAGATTTAATGAATGAGAAGCCCCTCGTCGAACAAACATGTGTGGCTTCATAAAAAACAAACAAAATGCTGATGTTTGTTTTTCGTCCTGTTTACATTAAGTTAAATTGCTTTGTTCTGCCAAAACTTTCAAAGAAGACAAATGAGGCAGGAGTTTCGTTCCCAAAGGCTTTTCCCACTCGTATCCCTGTCTGTCACCCGACGCATATTTAAATTTGTGAACGGTTTGTACACTAAAATGAACATTTGCTAATTGGATCATTTTACTGAGTCGGGACAGTCTGCTGTAAGAAGGATTTCATGTCTTTACTCATTTGTTTGTTCCCTTTAATGCCACTATCTTGCCGTTATTGTCAAGATTTCTGATGACTTGGAATATGCATCTACACTTGGGGGATTTTGTAACAGATTGAATTAGTATACAATATGAAAGTATATCCCACTGGAAGTAGAATAATGGACTGTGGGAATGTATTGCCACAGAAAAGCAAAGTGCAATATCATTCACAAACTTGATTGTGTTTTCTATTTTTGGGAGTGTGTGGTAGCTGCTTTGCAAGAAAGTAAATCTCTGTTTTTATCTGTGAGAAATTTTCAGGTTCTCGCCGAACTACTGTGGGTTATCTGTGGTCACACTGCTGTCCAGTGATATGCAATATTGTATGTAAGGCTGCAACAACTAATCGGTTTAATCGATTATAATCGGTTATTGAAATAATCGTCAACTAATTTAGTAATCGAATAATCGCCAACTGGGATATTTAATAGACTCTGGCACAGGCCATGTTTTGTGAGAGTTTTTTTTTTTTTTTTTTACCTAGATAGAGCAGTAAACAGTTAAAAACAATGTACATTTTGTGTTTTTGATTAAAAATATCATGTAAATATATGTATTATAGATGATATTTTATGTATATATGTTCTATATAAACATCTTCAAGAAGCATGCTTGTAGCTTTGTCTGATTTAATTTAGTAAAAATTAAGTGATTTTTGGTAGCATTATCACCAATTTTTTAACAAAAACTATAAAACACCTCAAGTTTAACCATTTTACTTGCACTTCTCTATCCGATTATTGATTGACTAATCAAAAAAGTAATCGACAGATAATTGTTAGTTGCAGCCCTAATTGTATGTAAGGAAATTGTGGTGACTATAAATTGTTCTTAGTAGAATATTTTGAGTCAGTGATTGTTTGACAGTGTATTTCTCTAAATTTTAACCCTCACTAACTAACTGTGATTAATGACAATTATCCATGGAGTCCTCCTCATGCTCTAAGCAGCTTGTAGCCAGCCTCATGTTTAGGATCATCAGTAGATGATGTAATGATCCTACTAAGTTGAGAAATATACACAATAACATTGTGTAAAGATGTAGAATAGTGGATTGTGCATTTTGTTGCTCAAAAGCATTTGATTTGGGTTTCAGTTTTGATCTTCTTGTTTAACTTGTCTTGTTTTTGTGGGGGAACATATTTATTGCTCTGTTACATAACATGCCAAGTTATAATAAGCCTGTAAACTGTTGGATTACCCAGTGTGAAAGACAACTGCTTGTTAGTAGGAAAAATGGACAAACATGACCTTACCATTTTTCAGTCCTATATTTCACATTTTATTTTTTATCCACAGCAAAATTCAGGAGAAGATTTAGTTTTAGACGTAACCTTGGTTCTGTGTGGTTTGTCTTTTCTTGGTGGAGTTTTTGATGTCCTGAGTGCTCTGTCTTCCTCCCACGGTCCAGGGGAGACATGCAGGTTAATTGGTGGCTCCAAATTGTCTCAGGGTGCGAGAGTGAGTGTGAATGGTGTCAGTCTGTTTGTCAGTCTAGGGATGAACTGCCAGCTTGTAGTGTACCTTCCTCCTAATGTCACCGGGGAGGGACGGCGAAACAGCAGTGAAGATAATGGATAAATGTGTGACAGTCCTGAGCAGAGCGTGGGATAAAGGGAAGCTCACAGTTAAGCACAGCCACAGGCGCATTGTATAGTTTTATATTTAGAGGTCACTGCGGAAAAAGACAGTAATCAAGAAAATGCCTTTGAAATAAACTTACTGTATAAACAAGGTACGCGGTTAAACACATAAACAGTTTAATGTTATAAATGTTATAAGCTTTACATGATTCACAACTCCTTGTGATGCATTATATAGTTTGTCCTCCAAGGAGGTTATGTTTTTGCTGGCGTTGGTTTGTTACTTAGTCAGTCAAAATAATCGAAAAGGTAATGGTTGTAGTAGACCAAAGAAGAAAGGGTTAGGTTCTCAATCCACAGCAGTGTCTAGATCTGGGACTTTTTTTAGGATTCTGAACTATTGGGAGATAGAACAGAACTCCAACTACTAACTTCACTTACAAGGGGTCAGAAAGGAATAAATGATTTGTTTTAGACCAGTGGTGCTTTTTTCATTAAGCCACACCAAAGAAATATATGCTGAGAGGAGGGCCACAATTTAGCCTAATAAAAATTAAGCTTTTTACCAATGCTACCTATGATAATTTTGGCCAATTAAGAATGGAGCCTTTGGGCTAATAAAAAAAGGATTTGAGGGCCACATTTGGCTCCCGGGCCATACTTTGGAGACCCCTGTTTATGAGGATTCTTTACCATTATGAGTTACAAGGGCTTTGTGGCTTAATGGAAAGAGAATTTACCCTTGAAAAAGAACATCTGAGGTTCAAGTCCTGGTCTTGGCACTATATCTTTATCATTGTGAGGCTAATTCCTCGGTGGAGGTCTATGATGTCTGCTACCACTTCTCCTACTGTATTTGTTATTTTTGTGTAAACTGCAGTGGAAAAATATGAGCTTGTTTATCGGGATACCTGTTTAATTGAGTGCTGTTGTCTTGTTTAAGTACTGACTTCTTTAACGCCTCAAGTGTCACAAAGGGACCATGCAATGATCTCATTCAGAAATACAAATCACAGGTAGTTTTGTCAGAGCAGTATTTATGCTTGTGTGAGTGCTCCTTAGTGACTCACTAATCACACAAACACCTGTAGACCAGTGGTTCTCAAACTGTTGGTACGCGGGCCTCTTTAATGGTACTCGGGAGCCTTTTGCAGTTCAAGTTCTGATTCATTTTATTTGAGTTGATCCAGTAAGTTAAGACTTTGTTTTAATTCTTGTTTAGCTCTGGTTTAGACATGGTTTAGTCCTGATTTAGATCTGCTTTAGACTTGGTTTAGTCCTGATTTAGATCTGGTTTAGCGCTGGTTTAGTCCTGATTTAGATCTGGTTTAGAACTGGTTTAGTCCTGATTTAGATCTGGTTTAGCGCTGGTTTAGTCCTGATTTAGATCTGGTTTAGACATGGTTTAGTCCTGATTTAGATCTGGTTTAGACTTGGTTTAGTCCTGATTTAGATCAGGTTTAAACTTGGTTTAGTCCTGATTTAGATCTGGTTTAGACCTGGTTTAGTCCTGATTTAGATCTGGTTTAGCGCTGGTTTAGTCCTGATTTAGATCTGGTTTAGACCTGGTTTAGGCCTGATTTAGATCTGGTTTAGACCTGATTTAGTCCTGATTTAGATCTGGTTTAGACTTGGTTTAGTCCTGATTTAGATCTGGTTTAGACGTGGTTTAGTCCTGATTTAGATCTGGTTTAGCGCTGGTTTAGTCCTGATTTAGATCTGGTTTAGACCTGGTTTAGTCCTGATTTAGATCTGGTTTAGTCTTGATTTAGATCTGGTTTAGACCTGATTTAGTCTTTATTTACATTTATTTTAGTTTGTCCCTACTTAATTTTCTTAGTTTAGACCAGATTTATGCTAATTTTAGATAAAGATTGTACTAAAACTTGTTGTGCTTTACAACAAGTTTGAGACTCACTGCTGTAGACCATTACCAATGACACATATATAAGGCACGGGTTGATTGCCAGGAAATTTCCTGACTCACCGCTGTACCAGTGGATGAGTCTGGTCGCCTTAGCATCAATTTGATTTCTGGGGCGGAGCAAACCCGAGTTAACGGACAGCGGAGTTAGCCAATCAGAAAATGGCGGACGTGACGTTAACAAAGCGACAAGAAAGTGAGAAAGTTAACAAACGGAGTAGTGAAGCCACGAGGGAGAGGGAGGAACGAGGGAGTTATTTCAACATTACCGTACCATACCGCTGAATGAAACAAACTCTCGGCTCCTCAGTGCGCCATCTTGATTGTTGTCGGTGAGGAGACGTGTACGAGTGACGCTGCTTGCGAAGAACACGTGACTTAAATAAACCAATCAAAATGCACGGTACGGTTTGGATTTGAGTAAACCACTGCGGACGGCGTGGTGACCAGACTGATATTTCTCTGTAGAATAACACAGAGACATATCAGTCTGGATTTTCCAGGCAACCGGGTTGAACCTACGAATCTCTCAATAACACATTTTTAGCCTACAATATGGCTTTCAAAGTGATGCTAAAAAATAATCTTAACATATTTAAGGCCTGTTTAACCCTAATCAACCACTCAATATTGTAAGTTGTCCACAAATATATGAGAAATGTTGGATATGTTTTTCTATCATTCTGTGGTGCTATTCCCCAGGGCAGTCTGGGGTACCTGGGTTGAGCAAAGCGTTGATGTGTGGACAGAGCTATTTTGCCAGATGCTCTCATGTCTCAACTCACATATTTCATAATGTAGAGAGAAAATGATGTGTAGGAAATGTCATATTTTTTGTAAAACTTGTTTCTTTACCTTTGTTTATTTACAGTTCTTAATATTTACTTATTAAGAACTACTGTTTTATTGCTACAAAATGAGCAAAAACTCGCCAACTTTTTTTTTCTTTTAAATGGAGCGTAAGAAAAGCAACAAGTAATGCACGTTCATCCATTGATCCAATCGTTATAATCCTAAAATAAAACATTACTTTTTACCTCCAGGCTTTATTAACTTGAGAAGTAGAAATATTCTTAAATGGCCAACATATGACTTATTACCATTTTCAATATGTATGAGGTCCAACATGGTGCGGCATATGTGTGTGTTTTATCTTGAGAGCAAACTATTTTACTAATTATGTAAAAAGGATATTTCTGAAAGTTCATTTGCATCTGTTTTAATTATTCATCACCCAAGACAAGTCCATCGACATATGGTCCAGGAAAAAGACATTTAATAAGAACCCTCCTAGTAATAATTGAGTTAATTAGATGGGAATATTGTCATTATTAAAATACCACTCAAACAAATTACATCTAACCTTTGTCTTTTCCAGTGTAAAGATTTCTTCAAAGCCGGTCGTGGGATTTATGAAGACTTCTGCCGGAGACTGCCTTTCTACATCTCGGACTTCACAGATGGTAGGCCGGACTTGTGACTAGAAATGAATCATCTTCCTTATTATGCCACACTGGAGGGGGGATAGGGCCGCTGGCAGCTCCTCACTGGTCTGTCACCCTTTGCCTCGAACACATCTGTGCTTCATCTGTGTCACATCCACCTAAAATGACCATTCCTGATGTCTTACTGCTCCTGCGTGCTGCCATGTGTCCACTGTTATTGTCATTTCCCCCAAACTCTCAGATATTGGCACATTGGCCCTTTGCTCCCGGTGCAGTCTCAGCGGGTTTTATTGACCCATCAAATCACAAGCAGAATATTGCCCATACAAATGTCCACTGCAGCACCAATGGACACTCCAGCTTCACATTTTGATATATCTACTACATTTTCTTCCAACCATTTTGAAATCACACTAGTAAAGGAATGATAAGGTTTCTAGCACAAAGATACACAGCTCTGGTATGGCTCCACAACCCTAACCTTAAACTTAACCTCAACCACTAAAGCCAATGCATATTGTTAGAAAGCTATTTTAAGCACAGAATAGTACACACTGTTTTCTCTAAACTAGAATAGGTATCCAGGCATTGATTTACATATTTTATAAAAAAAAACGACAACATTTGAAACATGTTTACATCTCTTTTGGAGAAAACATAGCAGTTACCGTCTTCTAAGTAATGACCCTGACCAATATTATAATTTACCTATAATTTTACCAATAATTGATCCTCAGATGGACCATGAAGAGTAAACAAATGCCCAGGGAACATCAACAGCTCAGGAACTTTATGTCTAAAATGACCTTCTTCTAAACTTCTTGGTGCATAAAAAAAAAAAGTAACATATGGGCTAGAACTGTTTTAATAGTGTATAATTATCTCAAAATAACGCCTGTTGGACTTGATGGTCCTAGAAATAGAGTTTAAAGCTCCATAGAGTCTAGTTTAAGATTCATTGCTTCCTTTTTCCATCCTTACAACAGCCCAAGTGGACAAATTTAGCACTGCTAGAGTAAAAGAACATTTATGTTTCTTTTTCAACATTCAGTCTAGCATGTAGGGTTAGCCATTTGTGCAAAATATATTTATTAGTGTGAAATGTTGAAAAGTTACCTCATTATCTAGTCTTTACTGGAGACACCAGCATTTTCCAACAGAGATACACAATTTTGAAGTTAATTACATCTGGCTCCTCCCACATTTTTCCTGGCATCATTTTGCCTTTCCTTCTTCTGTCTTGTGTATTGTGAGCCATCGGATAATAATGATCATATGATGAAGGTTACACATCCAAAATCAGCGCGATCACATTATGGCCCCATTAAGGTGTTTTATCCCAAAATGACCTATCTATCATTGGGATAAAAGCAATAACTGCTACACATGATGGATGACACAGAGCTAAATGAGCTGTTTTAATAGTGAAAGCTGCAGTAGTTTACCTGCATGTACTCTTGAATAATGAACTGCTGTTTGTGTCATTTGGAAATTAAGGCCTCCTCCGCTCCATTACGAGGTGGATGTGACTCATTCGTTTGTGTGTTTTTTTTTCTGCCCTCAGGTATAGTTGGCAGTAATAAAACGCTGCTCAAGTATATGACGACAGCCATCTTCCTCTACATCGCCATCCTCCTCCCCGCCATTGCGTTCGGGTCACTCAACGACGAGAGCACACGTGGAGAAATCGGTATGAGTATATATTTCGGTATTACAATGGTGAATGTGTCTTCTGTCTGTGAATCAACATGATGTAGCTTTGTGCCTCAAAATATGGAGTCTCAATATCATTAACCTTCTAAGCGCCAAAGTCGTAGAATTGCGACAAGCAACATTGCTAAAAATAACAGCCCCTACGCTCTATTAAAATGTTAAATCTTGTTTCTACTCCCTTCCTCTAGGTGTCAGACACCCAGGACTTAGTTTCTAGCCCAAAAGAATCATATGTTGCCATTCAAAATCTTTGAAAAAGACGTGCTCAAAGGTGAGCGAGTCTCACGGGGAGTGGCGCGTCGGAGCGCCTCCGTGGAGTAGATTCCTCTACAGTTTTGAGAGAGGAAAAGGCGAAAGTAGCTAATAAAATGTACAGCACTGATGAAGCAGTAGCTTTGATAACTGCTGACTCTGAATCTGAGGGAGAATATCTACTTTTTGAACCGAGAGAGAGTGAAGAGAGCCGCGAAAGTGAATGTGCGAGCGAGGAGTGGTTTCCTGGTGGCGCCGCGCGAGCTATGCTCACAGTCACTGCACACGGCGTTTCTTCGTCACTCTGCCAGCTGTAGGTGACAGAGGCAGGCGTGCACTTAGTTACTCTGACCCCGGGAGTGAACGTGAGGTCGGGAATAATGCAGTTTTGAGAGGGAGATGTGCGCGCGGGGCTGTAGTTCGTCCCGCGACTTTCTCCCGTGGAGGCAGGGCTGCACAGAGTCTCCTTAGCCGTTATATGCAGATAGATGCCTATAACTACTATATTCATGAACTTTGGTTCATAATTGACATTTTTCTCATTTACAGTAAGACTCTGTCTCTAATTATTTTTAAGCCACAGCCTTTTGAATTTTGGATGTCAAAAATGTATTTTAGAGAAAAAAAATCTGGCGCCCAAAGGGCTAACATAATAATCTTAAATTCTTTTAATGTCGAGATAAAACTAAAAAACACTTCTAGTCTTTTGAAGTGCACCTGGTTAGACCGTTGCAGTAGACAGATACTTGTGTGCTATATGCCAAAATTTATCTAGCGAGAAGTATTAGCGAGTATTGAGACGTTATACCTGTATAAATCAATTACAACTTCATTATCTAGCTGGATTTATAGAAAAGTATGTTATTTTTGCTTTGAATATAACAAAATATCCAAGTTATGATTTCATCCTTGAGTGTACTATTATGTAATTCTGTTGTAATAAGGCAACAGAAACAAAAATTTTGCAAAAAAAGAAATAACAAAAGATATTATGTTTTGGAGGAACTACTGCAAAACTACTGTATGGATCATTTAGTTTTCAAAAGGGACCATGAAATACCCAAAGGTCCTTGAAGTTTTCTCAATGCCCCAAAGACCATTACAGAACCAACATTTGAAACAGGCTATAAACCAAAAAGAAAGATTTAAAATTGCATGCATATTAAATAACTCATCACTATTACTCTCTGTACCTCTTATGTTTGAAATGACTGACATCTCTGTTGTTAAAGCTAGCAGACATTATGAGATGAGAGTGTTTTTACAGGACAAATACAGTCTCTCTTATCCAGTGTTATGTAATAGTGCTGTTTTAATTGGGGTCAGCGAGAGAGAGAAAATAGAGAAATTACACAATACAAATTAAGTAATTAAAAAATAAAACAGGTAGGATTCAGGCAACTTTTAGTTTAAGGGGTGAAACATAATGTTGATTTTTGCCTCGACCTTGAAATAGCCAGATGTCCTTTTTCTTGGAAGTCTTGAGGCTCCACTTAGCTGCCAAGTGGTAAAAGCCAAAATCTAATAGGGATATTTCTTTGTTTATAGCCTCGAAAGTAGCAAATGCACTCTCAACTCATATTAGCATTCTATTTTTTGTGAAATCACTCATAAATTCTTGGTTAAAGTCAAATTTTCAGAGCAGTATGAAGCAGTTATATATCAATGCTCATTAATCATTGCTCCTGAGAGTTTCCTCCTGTGTAATCTCAGCATGTCTCTCTCTCGTCCAGATGTCCGTAAGACCATTATTGGGCAGAGCATTGGAGGGGTCATCTACTCACTGTTTGCCGGTTCTCCTCTGGTCGTCCCATTAACCACTGCACCTCTAGCCATCTTCATCAGCGGTATGTATAGCCCCACTCCGTTTAGACAAATTATGCTTGAATTTTCTCATGTTTATGCAGATGGGCAGCTATAAAAGGCAAGAACTAAGAAGATTATGGTAAATATCAAAGCCACCTCGTTCTATAAAAGAGAAAACCACATCATCAGGGTAATTGTATACGCAAATTCCTGCTTTTTCCGAAAACACTGATGTTACATAAGCACTGGTTACTAAAGCCTACGGGTCACAAACTAACTCGTGGACATATACACTTTATATTCAGCGCACAGAGACAACAGCGCATAAGTGTTGCCTGCTTATTAGCCAGCAGCAGTAGTTTGGATCTGAAGCGTGTTGACGGATGTAAGCTGCAGAACGGGCCAGTGGTGAGGGCTGCGATGCCAAGGCGCACTTATAATACCAGATCAGTTTGCCTGGTTTGTGGTGTGATGATCTTTGAAGTAAATAGGTTAGAGTTTTACTAAGCACATTCTCATGGGGATAATTATGGTTGCGTTTCCAGCAGCCAACCTCAGCAGAACAATGGCCTGTTTGTAGAGTAGTTACTCATCTGCACACAAATCTGCACAACATTACAACCAAATAGTTTTGTTTTTTATGAGCCTGAGTCATTTTGAGATCTGAATGAAATTCTTTTCACTGTGTTCGGTGTGTTTGGATAAATGTTTTACAACTGCTGATAAACACCCATGTAGTAAATGTCTTTGTTCTTTCTGCCTCTGTCCACACATACAAGAGTTTCTAATAAGCTACTATAGATACTATACAACTAGTTTGCTACTGTTTAATGCTATTGCTGCTCCTAGGCCCAGATTTATCAAAGGTTTGCTTGCACGCTAACTGAATAATATTTGCTAAAAGTGGAGCAAACCCAGGCCCGGCTGAGGATAGCGTCTCTCACAGGCGCTAAATAAATGCAGCACAGATTTTGCTCTGGTGACTAAATGAACATGCAAAACCGGGTGTTTTCACCAAAATGTGCAAATTTTAAGGAGGAGAAAATGCAAATGAAATCGTTAAGCTATCACTATTTGATTTATCACAAGCTAAACCTGAATGTAAATTTTGCACGTTGGAGGAACGAGATTTGGTTCCTTGTTCTGAACTATGGCACACATTGTTTTCTTGGACTTTAAGATATATTACTTTTTCCCAGTATTCTTTTGTTCTAACCCCACCCTCTACCCACAAGAGGAGCATTCTGTACATGTACACGTACAGCTTTTATTTTATGTTATTTTCCATATTTTAGTATTTATACTATATTTAAGTATTGCAGAAATACTAGATTACATCCAGTTTAGAGCTTATCTTGAAGAATGCATTTCAATTACCATGTTTTTATTTATTTACACTATTTTGTGTAGCAAGTACTGGGATACACACTGTCAGTTTTTTTGGCAGTCTTTAATTCAGTGTTCTTAAGTTTAGTCCAATAACCAAGGGAAGCATCCCAGACTCGAGACCTCTATGCGGCCATGGCAGTGGCCTAAACTTCCAGGACAGTCTCAGCTGTCAACATATTTGACAATAAAGACTACATGATAACGATAAAGGGTTGCTTTTTACACCCTATTACAATTACACTAGGCATTTCGGTAATAAAAGAAGAAAAGAGTTGCCAAGAATGTGTTCACAAATTCATGATAGTTTTAGGTCCAACCATGGTAAATTTCAACACATCAACCCTATCCCAATACCTTTGTGATTCAGTAAACATGCTCACCATATAAATCTGTCTTCACCTCGCCTTACTCCATGTAAAAATCTGTAACAGTGATCTTTGGTTTCCTGAATGTCTGAAGGGAAAATAATCCTTTGTTGTATTAAACTTGTATATTTTCACAAATGATCAATACAAAACAAAGCATGTTTTATATTTATATCGATTACATCAGCATTGATCAGTCTGCTTGGTTTGTTTGTTTGTCTTGCACATATTATCTGACACACCAGGCTGAATTTTCATGAAATGTACATCCATCATCATACAGATGTTATTTTGGGCAAATAAAACAATGCAGGGAAGGATTTCTGTTGCAGGTCTCATTTTGTATAATTTTTTTGCAGTCATTCGAGGTATCTGTGATGACTACAACCTGGATTTCCCAGCATTTTATGCCTGCATCGGCCTCTGGAACTGCCTATTCCTTATACTGGGAGGGATCTTCAACCTCAGTCTACTTATGAAGCTCTTCAAAAGGTCTAAAACATATAACAACACAGTATCCATCACATTAGTTAAATCTACAATATTGTATACATTATCACGTCATATCATATGTTCGTATATCTTTACAGTAATTAAATATTTCAGTATGAATTGAATTTTCAGTATGAATATGTTGATTTTTTTTTTTTTTTTTTTTCAGTAAAAATAAAAATTTTCTCACAACCAAAGTCTCTCAAGGTAACTTCTGTAATTTGTGTGTTTTGCAGGTCGACGGAGGAGGTCATAGCTTTGTTCATTTCTATCGCATTTGTAGTTGATGCAGTCAAGGGCACAGTTAAAAGTAAGTCTTTCTCTTTTTTCTCACTGGCTACACCTTGTTATTCAGTACCTTCGATAACTTGCACATCTCGGTCCATGCTTATATTCCAGTTGTCTTTGTCCAAGTTTACGAACAGAAAGAATCAAACTATTGCTCGTGTTGTTTATTAGTGGTCAGACTATGCTTATGTTACAGTAAAGCAGACTAGTTTGAAATGTCAAATACTGTTTTAAATACTCAAAAATGCACAACAAATGTCACTGAATCTGCAATGGTAACATCCAAGGACCACATGAACGTATTGTAATCTGTAGATAGACAAGCTTTTTTAACCAGACATTTTTTCAGCCCACTATTGTTGCCAGCCATTGACAAGTATATATTCTAACAAGCCTATAAAATAAGTATTCAGTTCAGTTGGTTCAAACTTCTATACATACATGTAACTATAGTCTTTTTATTGAATTGTGTAAGTCCCACTAAGGATGCATTTTACAAATCTGATAATAGTCTGACTAAGGCAATAATTTGAATTTCTCCACTTGCGTGTTTTCTCTTGGCATGTACTGCAGCCTCATCCTGCCACATTACTGGCTCAGTGGCTGTGCAAATCAGGAGCTGGTAGTCATCTATGACTAATCACAAATGGGCGTCACACCTGCTGTCACAGTCACCAGCATCTCAGGCTTAGCAAAGTGTCATTCCTGCAGCCAATTACAACACAGCACAAACTTCAAACCTTCAAAAAATGAGTCCACTGACTAAAGTGAGAGCGAGCCACTTTCAAGCTGCTGTCCTCCACGTCATCTCTAGATCTTAGCTAATCCCTTACTCTTTGTAATTCTTCAATACGTCCTTATTGTCCAGCCACCGAAAAGTACAGTTTAAAGTACACTCATAAGAGCAGGTAGTTTTGAATATTGCAGTGATGGCTATGAAAATATAACGCTTCAAATGTAATTACTCTTTTAAATATGGCATTAATGTTAGAGAACAGAGCACTCACACTGAATTCATCAATTAAAAGCTGTCTTACTGAGAGGAATAGAATAAAAAAAGACATTTGGATAAGAAAAGTTTGTCGCGTAACTCTGGTAGGTCGAAGCACTTAAAGGTTATAGCCCGATGCACTAAATCAATCCAGATTTTAATCCCATCCTGGGGCATTATTTCAGTATAGGATGTCCTGGGACAGTGTATATCATAAACGCATTACACAGTTTAATTTGGAAAAAGTTGATGGTGATAATGTATTTTTTTCTGAATGTGTTGTTGCTGCTGTTTTGGAGAGTTCCATTTTCAGAAACCCAACAGTAAAATTCGCTCCAAGCTCATTTTCCATTACCATAACATTAACCTAGGCCATTCTGCTGACACTTTCAGTCCCAAATATGTTGTGGTACCACGAGTGAATACATTTGGGCATTAGTGTATCCTGCCTCTATTACAACTTTTGGTCCCTTCTTTTATCTGTCTCTCCTGATGAAAGGTTATGAGAGTGCTGCATACGGCTCATGTCACGCACTCACCAATCAGAGCACTTCTGTGACACTCTTACATACTCTTAGAGACAGAGAGAGGGGTGTCCTTCTTATTCAAAGAAAATGGGAAAGTGAGAAAGAGAAGCAGCTGCTGATGCAGTGTCCACAAGCCTGATTATATTCACATAAGGACCAGGTCTACGATAAGAGCCTCTGCTCATCACTGTCTGCTCAAATCAGAAACATCAGTCACATATATCACTTTATTAGAACATAATTAAACAACCCAAGAAGAAAAACTGATAATGAATGAACACACTGGTGGCAATTTATACATTTTATAAAAAACGTTATCATTTTTATCAACTAGCGACACATGATTTTCATGTTAGACTATTATGGTCCATTTCCAAGATATCTGAGAATCAGGTGAATCTCTGTAGAAAAAAATAGGTCAAAATAAAAGGCCTTTTATTCCACACCTACGGTTCTCTAAAACTATATAAGAAAATAAATGTTTCTGTACATCAACGCTCCATGGAGACATTTTATGCAAACTGCACACATTTATCTGTCTTTTGGATTTGGTTACAACTCTCCCAGTTTACAACAGCTGTGAAACAGGGAACAATGTATCTTGTATGCAACAAATGTTACAAAATAATTTAACTTTCCTATGCATGCTAGTGTAAGAAAGTGAAAGTGCGTGTGAGGCGAGTGATGTAAATCTAGTAACTTGAGTGTGTATTTGAATTGAGGAGAACTAAACTCAAAATTCAAATGAGTCAAAATTACCCAAGCTACAGACAATCACAGAACAAAGGTTGATAGACACCTGAGAGGATAAGGTGCAGGCAAAAATATGCAAAGTGGTGACCTGAGTTGACACAAGCACTTTTGTTGCTTTTGATGTGAATTCCATAAAATGTTGTTTATGTAGTTCCCTTAATTTCAAGCTGAGAATAAACACTAAACAGTCTCCTCTTAATGTTTCTTCACCTTGTTGAGAAGTAACTGGCGTGATCTCCATTCTCTCACAATATACAAGGATTTGACCAGCTAAAGTTGTTTGCTGACACCAATATTCAGCACACACCATACTGGAAACCCAAAACCATTTTGATTGTGCTGTAGTTACCTTATATATAGCGCACACTACTCAGCATCAACACCAGGCCATAGACAGCTACTGCTGAACTTCCACATCAAGAAAATATTATTTAATGCTAAGTTGTCACACAAACAACTGCACATAACTTCAAGGTACTACTCAACAATTATAAACCAAATCAGACAATGCACAACAGCACCTTACCCCACTGTTTTATTCAAATACATAATCTAACAATTTGACAATGGCAAAAGGCGGACAATAATAGAAGATGCAGGAAGCAGTCCAGTTAGCCTAAGTTACATGTCATGGTTTGTAAGTGAAGTGAAGAAATGTGCAAGTTACCTTATTATAAATGACACATCTCTATTCTTCTTTTCAGCGGCAAATGTGTTAAGAAAACACATCAATGACTATATCACTGTAGCACGGTGGTTTCTGTATAATGTCCGATTGAAAGTGCAACCAATGCGTTAAGGCGAGTTTGTCCTAAAAACTTTGGAGAAATGATTTAATCCTATTCTGTGTTTAAAAACACCGCTCTGCTTCGGGTGTAATGGTGATTTAAATTAATTTCTGTGTCTTAGAAAAAACTTGCAAACTTCTTGCTGCTGTAGATTATCTTTAATAAACAACTTCGGCCATGATAGCTTATTATTACCACCGCCATTACTCAAAAGTAAAGACAGAAGTCTGCATGCTCTGTTATTGGCAAAATCTCAGGGCTAAAAAATTCTAGCCCCTAATGCTGTAGAAAGGAATGGGGGCGGGTCGCTCTCCTGTCATCACTGCTCTAATTCATTTAAAATAGCCCCTTTTGCATTCTTTGCGGCAATATTGGTTTATTTTAAAACAAAAAACAATAGCAATTATGTAGCCAATACAAAACAAGATTAGAATCTCATATAAGACACATAATATAATTAAAAAATTATACATTTATTTACTATAAAAACTAAGTACATTTTGTCTTTGAAAATGAGGGCTTAGCCCACCAAGCCCATTGATGCCAGCATCCCTGCTTACTACTCCATTATAAGAACGCTTTGCTTTTTAATGTACTCACAACTGAAATAACAATTTCATGATTTCAGTCTTTCAGAGGTACTATCACCCTCCAACACTATCAAACAGAAGTGTGGACCTGCACCGGACCGGAGACCTGTTGGTGACAAACAGGAGCAGTGTGGCAGCTGGATTTGCTCTTAACGCTCTCCCAGAATCCATCATACAGTGCACTCGAGAGAGGCCTCTGCTCTGCCTGCTGCTGATGCTGGGCACTTTATGGATGGGCTACACCCTGTACCAGTTTAAACGCAGGTAGGTACAGCACCGCAGCGATGCGCCACTCTTCACATAAATCACAGGAGGAATTGTCCCTTCATGGTATGAGTGCTTCCGAGTGGGGCCTTGACGCTAAAGACTGCTAGACTCCTCGCGGGAACTTTCCAGACAGGCTTTTACAAATATCCCTTTTCCGTCAGAGCTTCTGCTCCGGCCTTTGATTTAATAAGCATTAAATATTCCACTTCTGATTGCTCCCAGTAATCAAATCAACCTTAAAGCCGGATTGAATTGTGTAAGCAAAAGGCAGACCAAGGTACTTAAGCAGTGTGAGGATTGCAGCCATTGTCCTTGTCTTGTCCACAGTAATTGTATTCCTGTATTATTTGTCTCTCTTTGTCTTTCTCTCCCAGTCCGTTCCTGCATGCCAAAGTGAGGGAGGTGCTGTCGGACTGCGCCCTGCCGATCTCCGTGCTCATGTTCTCCTTCATCGGCTCCTACATCTTCAGTGACATTGAGCGTTAGTATCATTTATTGCCTTGCTGGACATTTAGTGCCCAAGTGAATTTAGTGCAATGATATACCTGTATGCTGCCAGTGCATCAGGGTGAGCAGCAGACACTAAGTGGACGTTTTAGCTGGAAGGTAAAATACGGCACCGCCGCAAAAGACCAACATCATATATTTGCAGAAACAATCATTTTATCAAAGTTAACCGTGAGCAAGTGGCCGTAGCATTTGGAGTGACCTTTTCTTGACTTATAGAGTTGCAAAGTGGGAGTAGCTGCTAGTTTCAAAAGTCATTTTCTTCACCTTAAATGTAGCTTCAACCTGCAGCTCAGAGCCTCCCACTGGATAAATCTAAAAAGTGTCAAAAAGGCAGACGTGTGAGACAGAAGGAGTGCTGACATCCCCAGGCCAGGGACAGAGTCATACTGAGTCACAAGGCACCTATTTACTGTACTCTAGCTCTATACATTTGCACACGCTTACACCTGAAACTGTGAACTAAAGTCCAACCCAGGGTTCACAATTTGGTTAGTGTATGTAGTCAGGTGGAAAGTGTATTATAGTAACATTTGGCCACTGGCTTTTCTTCTACCGTCAGATGTCAGATGGAGCCCTAGCCTGGCCAGCCTGCCCCTCCTACTTTTTTTTGAAAGCAGGAGACTCTGGTTTCTCAGCTACAGCGAGTCTTTGTCCTGTTGCAGTAAGGTCCCATTGACATCTGACATAACAATCACATTTGTACAGCTGGCATTTGTTACTGTCCCCATTTAGAAATAAGCACAGAGCTGCTCTTAATACAGTGTATTCTGGTGTTTTATGGCAAAACCAGCAACAGGCCGCCATGTTTGTCTGGGTTACAGATCAGGAGTGGTTACTCCACCTGTAATTGCTCTGCCAATAGAAATGAAACTCAAACAAAGGTATACCAGTCTAACTTCTTTGTATAGAATAGGAAAAGAGTTAGTCTGGCTGGATAGGCTAATGGAGCCCTGTAGTGCCCTATACACTCCCAAGGTCCACTTTCCAGTCTTTAATGAATGCCTTATCATGATTTTTTAAATGTTACTCTGTGACTGAGTAAGTAAGCTGACGAAAAATAGTACTGAGGAAATTAATATAATTTTTCTAGTCAGTCAACATTATAGGATTTTAGGGCTACTTTTTTTTGTTCCACTAATGTTTGACTCTAAAACGTCACCTTCTTCTAGCCCAGATCATTGCCCATAGTCACAAGGACACAAATATATCTAAATAGCTTATAAACATTATGCACCAGTTGTTTAGGCTGTGGCAGACTTCACTAATTTATTCACATGACATTGGAGTCAGTGCCATAGGCAGTAAAATTTGTTTGTTTGTTGAGGACTGGAGGCCTCTTTGATACACACCATTAACATATGACTTACAGTCCCATACGGTCGAACGCATGTCAGCAATGACCTTTCAAGGTTGTAGACACCATAAAACATGGATATAGCATGTTTAACCTAGTAAATGCCAAAAATATTATTAAAAATATTATTACATTTAAGTGACTATTATAGTTTGCTTTTTATCATACCATACATGACTTTAAATTTATTATTAATTGATTTATTGTGTTTATATTACAAATACCTGATAGGACTTGGTAGTGCTTGTATGTTTGAGAAAATATAGAAAATCCCACACTTATACCTTAAATACTGAAGCTACCGCTACACTTGGAACTATTTGCAGAACTGAATGCAAGCCTGGCCAAGTCTTACTGGCAGAGAGTTGAGTATCTTGCTCAAGGACACAAGGATGCTGCAGTTGAACCTGCTTCAGCTCTGTAATAAATCAATATTTTGACCTAATTCCTTCACAGTTTGAGCTACAGCTGGCTACAGTTCTTGTATCTGAAGGTCAAGCACTTCATTGTAAACTTTACTCAAGTGTTAAAGATATGCCATTCTCAACAACAACAGCAGCATAGCTTTGGTTTCTCCTGTTATTTTAATTAAAAAGTTAAACTGGACCAGTTTGAAACCACAAAACACTAATGCTTTACAGCAAAAGTAACCTAACCAGACAGACACAGCTCTGAATTAGCCACTTAGCAACAAGCAGTAATTCAGTGTTGATAAGTGGTGTAGGCCAATTACTGAAATTTGAGCTTTATAATTAAGCCTCAGTTATGTCTTTTATGTCTTTAAGGTTTGGTTTTTCACAGGTGGTGGTCCAGCTACATTGGGTCACATGCCAATGTACTCTTTGTACCGGTCCCAACCCCGGATAAATGGAGTAGGTTGCGTCAGGAAGGGTATGCCGTGTAAAACCAATGCTAAATCAAACAAGGAGGCAGATGATTTACATTTTATTTATTCTATTATGCAGGTTTCCTCAAACACTAGAATCACCTCCTACTTTTTACCTAACAGGGCAAGAAAGACATAATTTAGTGAAGTCCATGTGGTGCCTGTTCAGTCAGTTTGGTCTTTTGAAGATTCATTCAGAGAGCTTCATGCCCTTTCTACAAAAAACCCTCAGAAATCACGCAGCTGTCAAACCTCTAACAACGTCTGGTGGTGAAAAACAGAGAGAGAGAAAGCCCAGAGGCCGTGCTCCTACCTCTCACCCGTTTGCAACATGTATAGGCATATAAGGGCCCTTCACACTCTTTAATGAGTGATGAGGTGATATGCAGAGCCCTGATGGTTCTCGAATAACTTGTCCTGGACTTGTGAGAGGAGATAATTTGTCACACCGCTCTTTGTTTTGTATTTTAAAATAACTCCAGTATCATGCTCTTGTTCAAATGTGGTCTTGAATTTGACAGTGAGTGTTTTGGTTTGATAAAATGCAAAAAGCTTTACTTGTCAGCTGCCACTTTGAAGATGAGGAAGAATATATTTAGAGATTGCCTGCCCAAGGGTTCAAACCTATTTCCTGTTGGCACCTTTATATAGTTTCTAACAGTGAGGGCAGCCCTTGACGGCGTCTTTATTGTTTCTTGTGTTTCTTAATCAATGCCCAGCCCCAAGACAGGCGGGAGATTTGCAGCATTTATCCCCTTATTGTTTAGCATCATTTCAAGGCTCCATTCATTGTTGCCAAGGCAGCAGCTGTTCTCCAGGGGTGGACGAGGAAACACACAGAGCCCCCGTGCCAAACCCTCGAGTGAATTTAAATTCGACAGCCGAGCCAATTTTATTCTTCCTCTACCTCCAGAGACAATAAGTCAATAGTGCTATTATTGTATTGTCATCATTGCTCACTAAATGTAACCAAATGCACCCAATTTGGACGTCTGAGGAGATGCAGACTGTAATTTTGTCTAAAAATATACTAGCTTATAGGGGAGGATAGTAGTTCTGAAAAAACAAGTTATTACATTTTGTTTTGTTTTTAGAAGATTGGGTTTGATTAGTTTTAGATGAGAAATGACATTTATGGTCCGATGTGTGATGTTTTGCTTTATCTTACTTCACATCACACGTTAAAAAAAGAGTACCAATATAGTCATATGTGTATGTAATTTGATGTCCCAAAAGTAGCTGTGTAAAACAGTAGCCCATTTTCCTAATGCATGTACATTTCCTAAAAACTAAATTAGAGTGGTCACTGGCAAAAGGTTTAGATCCTCCCCAAGTCTTTTCTATGTTGTTATTTTTTTTTTCCAGTCACTACAGTGTCACCCTGCCAACCAAAAACATGTATGTATTGGTGAATGGAAGGTCTAATTTCCTCAAAGGTCAGACCTGAGTGGTGAAATGGGTAGTAAAAGTAATAGAAATAGTTATAATAATAGTAAGTGATATACCAGGGTGTACAAGATTAGCAGTAGAAATAAATGACTAATCACTAAAATTCAAAAGCCATGTTTTAATGTATTATCTGGTCTCTTCTGAACAGTTCCAGTGGTTAAAGTTCACGACCGGCCCATCTTTAACGTGGCTCCTTTCGAACGCTTGTCAGCCTTGAACGTCGTCAGCGCCATGGGCCTTGGCTTCCTGTTGGCGTTGCTCATCTTCATTGACCAGAACATAGTTGTATCGCTGACGAACGCACCGGAGAACAGGTAATGACTGCTTCAGAGACTTCACACATAAATTCCTTTGTGAAAACTGGCAGCGCGGTCTTGTGTGTTTCTTTGTGGCCGGGACTGAGATAATGAGGCTCGACCAGGAATTTAAACAACATAAGCATTTTCCGAGTGTTTTGGTTTTAATTAGTGATATAGTCTTTTCGTGTGAAGCTTCAAAAAGGCACCAAGTATCCTCTGGCCACACTTTAAGATAGCTACATCCTCAGTATATGCTTGTTTGTTTGGGAAAGCAGATTAACTCAACCATAAATTTGACATGTGAGTTAAATTGTCACAGTCAGGGAGCTGTGAAGAAGGCTCAGAGCTAAAACAAGCCCATGAACTTGTACCCTCTTGTTCTAAATTTGCATTCGCCAAACTCCTTTAAAGCTTATTTTTCACCTGCAGACAGCCCAGTCAAGCTCCACAAAAAAGAATGCTTATTATCTGAATTTGCAGCTCAAAAATTAATTGGATGTCTGTTTCAATAAGAAGCAAAATTATAATTTTTGTGTGAGTGTATTATTGAGCTTTTTAGTTTGGACTAAAATCCAAAGGCCAGACTTGGTTTTGTCTATATTATACAGTTTGCTGTCTTTAACCTTCACAGTTTGTCAATTATAAGTCACCAAGAAAATGGCTGCAGCTGCAAACACTTCAGGCTATTTATGTCACTGCTCTTGCCTCAGCTTAAAGACGTCAAAATACAGTAGAGTAAACAATATCTGCCAAATACAAATTTTAGAATGATTTGACACAAGCATTTTAATGAAATCTTAAATCACAAAGATAGATTTATATTGTTCGTTAGAAACAAGACCGGGTAGGTTACAACTTTGCTTAGTTGCTTTATTCTTATGTTAGTCTATGAAGGCATGTAGGTTAACATATAACTCCAAACCTTGGCCATACAATATTGGAGAGATACCATTGACATTAGCACAAAGAAATACATATTCCTGTCTACATGACAAATAGTAATTTCCTGGGTCTTATTTTTAGGTATTTTTGGCCATTAATGGCTTTATTAAACAGGACCGTAGAGAGTAGAGAAAACATGGGACAGGGCAGGGAGAGACATAAGGTAAATCAGCAGAGAATGGACTCAAACCGAGCTGTCGTTGCTCTGTTTATGCGCTGCATGCTTTACCAACTTTGCTCTACCATGTTGCCTTCCCTGGAAGCTTTATTGCTGAATCTTGCACAATCCATAATGACCTTAGCACTGTTGAATGGCAAAGTTGCTTACAGGCGTGGCTTATTTAGCAGATTTTTGCAGCAGGGAAATGAACGGGCAAAAATAGTCAATAAAACGTGTTCGTCTAAGCACTTATTAATGTGGGACTATAGGCAGTGAGTGGCAAAATATCAATACAGAAATAATACATTACATAAATTTAATAACATAAATCTCATTACTGTCACTTTATATATCATTTATACAGTGACAATATCCCCTTCTGTTTAGACTAGAGTCCATATGAGTTAGACAGAAAAATGTCACAGCACCAGTTGCTTATCTAGAAGCTTTACATTCAGTACTAAAGCAAGAGACACACTACAAGATTATTTGCTTTATTTACATTTTTGTGCATTAACTTCACTTCTCTCTGACACTTTACCAAATTTTAACCTCATCATATAACAACAAGATTTGACTTGTGTTAATTGTATTTTGAACTACAAATGCCATGCTTTCATTTTTGAAGCGTGAGCCATACGGAAACAGTTGTTGCTAACATACGCTGGATTTGTTTTTCAAAAAAAGTTGGTACAACCTTTTGCGCATCTTCTCTTTGAATATAACTGTTTATCACAAGAACAAAGTCTGTTTAATTAAAATAACATTTCTTTTTGTTTCTGCTCTTTTGTCTTCATTTTTTAAACAGTAAAATAATTTCTACAAGCTGCAAGTGTGCAGTGTCTGCGGTCATAGGATTATAAGACAAAATCTTTTGAAATTCTTGTTATGTCTATGGTCTCTGCACACTGTGTCCCAGTTTTAAAAATGGTTAAGATCCTAAAATTCTCTAGTGTCTCCAAGTTTTACGCCAGAGGTGCCCAGACTATTTCTCTTTTAAGGGCAAAACAGAAATGTATTAGCAAGCAAAGGGCCAAACGCAATCATCTTAGATCATATGTAAACAGATCTTTGATTAAACTTCCTTCAATTATGACATTATTTAGATAAACTGACTTGTTATAGGCTCCCTACCAACCACTGAGAGACTATTCAGTGCTTAATAAAATTAAAGTATAGCCTTTATGAATTACAACACCTCCATGCGGGCTGAATGAAAGTCCTTGAAGGGCCCGCGGGCCCCACTTTGGGCACCCCTGCTTTAGGTGTTTCTACAGAAGCAATTCCAATCCATCCTTATATACCCACACCTTTGGGACAAAAGACTGCTTCAAAAATATTAGACAATCCATAGTTATATCAACTGTCACATGTAAAAACAGGCCTCTTGATTGTCTTGACCAGGTAAGGATAATAATATTCAGGAAAGAGTTTCATGTAATAGTCATGCTTGGTAAGCATAAGTTGGTAAAGCATGCAGCGCATAAATAGAGCAACTACAGCTCGTCTTTGGGTCATCGGTTTGAGTCCATTCTCTGCTGATTTACCTTATGTCTCTCCCTGCTCTGTCCCATGTTTTCTCTACTCTCTACGATCACTGCCACTTTCCCTCATGTTTTTGAATTCTGACCTTCTTCAAATATGGTAACGACTTCTGGTTTCTGCTTCTGCTGCTTCACAGGCTCATTATAGCTTCTTATTATTCCTTCTTGGTTTGTCAAATTCACAAATGTATCTGCAGTAGATAAATAATGCCTAACAAGTCCTCCAAAATTTTTTTGACCTTTATTTAATCAGGAATGTCCCACTGAGATTCAGAATCTCTTTTACAGGAGAGTCCTGGCCCCATGGGGGACCTATTGTACATGTTTTTAGTGGTAGGGGAAACCTATGCAGACATGGGGAGAACATGCAAACTGCACACAGAAAGGCCCCACCTCGTCTGAGAATCGAACCTGGGACCTTCTTGCTGTGAGGCAGGAGTGCTAACCACCCAAATTACAGAATTGATTTTCAAGGGAGCCCTGACTCTATATAGGACCTATTCATGTTTCTAAAGAACTTTGTCCAGATGCCTTTCTTGTTTAACCTCTTTACCTCTTTCACGTGGATGACTGAGAACCTGCACTGATAAATAATGTCTGTTTGTCTTTCTTTGCTTCATAGACATGATATATTGCAGATAATTGTCTTGCAGCAAGTCTTTTGCTGTATCATAAAAACATCATTATCATTGTTTAATTCATAACTCCATAATCCCCTCTAGGATTTCTATATAATCATAACATAAAACAAAAATGATAACTTGTACATGCTGCACCATTAATGGATATTCTTGAAGTGTGCTGGAATCAATGTCACCGTCAAGGGCAAGTTGGTCAGTTGGGTCTATATAATAGTGTTTGAGGCTCTATTTGAAAAAGAAAGAAAATACACAGTCTGAGTAAGCCTGAACCAGTCTAAAGCACTCTGTAGTAATTTTATTGTATTTACAGTGATGTATGGGTCAGAAACTAAATTTTACTTATGTTAAATGGGAAGAGAGAGAACAGCGAAAGCCCGGAGCGAGTTTATTCAGGCTGTGTTGAAGGGCGCCACTGACCTTAGGAGGATCCTGCCCTTTCGATTTGTGTTTGACCATGAACGGCACGTGAGCTCACGTTGAAATACTACAGTATGTAAACCTGTCTCTCTCTGCCAGTGATCTCATGGACACTGGTACGGAGCTGTTTTGAGCCTGGGGTCTTTTTGTATTTACTCATTCAGCAATGCAAAGTGGTCTGTTATGTTAGAACATCAGTAGTCAGCAGTCAATATAAAATGAGCTGAGACACTCGAGGGTTGCACTAGTAACTGAGAATTATATTGAGGACTGATTATGTTGATAATTACTCAATTTTATCTATCCTCTTCCTATTATCTCAGACATTTATGGCATCTCATATAGGAGTAACACTTGCACCTCATAAATTATCATTCATTCATATTTCACAGGCATTACAGTAGAAAGTAGTAATATTTCTCAATCCCTGCGAGTTGGTCAGGTTTGACCAAAAATGTGGATTATCAAGCACAGAGCATCCAAACTGTGACATAGTGTGACTGTGAATTGGGCTTTTAGTGGTTTTGAATGACTGCTCGTATGCCCTGTTTTAAGTAACAGGTCAAGCAGGTTTGGTCAGGCTGCCTCAAAAGAGTTACTAAAAGCTTTGTTCAGTTCTAATTCAGATATAGTCACAATCGTGCTAAAACAGAGCTTTAGTAGCCAACACTTTATTTAGACATGATAAACATTTGTGGTTGTACTTGCTCTGTGATTGTGGTTCTCTGTACATTATAACATGGCATAATGTCCGCAGGTTGCTGAAGGGCACGGCTTATCACTGGGACCTGATGCTCTCTGGCCTCATTAACATCCTGATGTCCGTGATGGGGTTGCCCTGGATGCACGCCTGCCTTCCCCCACTCCACGCTGCATGTGCGGCAGCTGGCCTTCGTGGAGCAGCGCGTGGAGGGGGGGCACCTCTACGAGACGTGAGTTACACCACCCTCTCTGCCGCCGCCGCCGCCTCTAATCAAACGCTTAATTAAAGGCCGTCTTTGGAGTGTGAAGCCACTGTAATTTTGTGTTGCAGACTACTGTATCCTGCTTCTCGCTGATTGCATGATTACTATGTAACTAAGCATTTTCTCTCCGGGTGGAAGAGGTGAAGGAGCTATGAGGAGATGAGAGGATTGGTTTTATCACTGTGGCGGTGTGCGATGTGCAGAAATCTAGTTAGCATTCATCCAAGAGTAATCTGCTGCAAAGTGCCATAAATGGGGCAAAGGAGAAGCTTCTATATTTGGAATAATTGAAGATAATAGACATATATAGAATTAGTTCCTGCTTTATTATTATTATTTGGGCATTTATTTACACAAACATGAAATGATATTTTGTGAGAAATTAACTTCAAGCCACAACTCACAGTGATTTTTAATGATGGCCGTTGAACCAGAAAGTAATTCCCCCTCTCAGATTGTTTATTAGAAGTGACTCAAGATGGAGAGAGAATGGGTTGTTTTACATAGTGGAATATGACACTGTCCAACTGTGTTAAAAATACTGGAAACATATCCACAACATCCTCATAATGTGTAATAAAGAGGCTTCTCTACATGGGAATAGCCAAGCTTTTTAGTTTGAAACAGGCAAATACATTCATCAAGTCAGACATGAATCTCAGCCCACTTCTACAGAAAAGGTTAAACTCAAGTCAAGCCCAGATGCCTAATGTCTAAAATGTGTGCTTCTTCCAGCTCTAGTTACAATATCTGGTTCTGGGTTCCCTTTATTCTTTAGGCATCTTTTCTTACTCTCTGCCAATGACAGCCCTCTTCTCCTCCTCCACCTTGAAGTATTGGCTGTGTGCTAAAACCAAACTGAGCCAAAAACATTGTGAAAAAAACAAAGAAGAGACATCTAAAGCAAAAAAAGTGATATAAAGGCATTTTAATTACTACTGCTAAGGCATTAGCCCTATCTTGCAATGGTAAAAATATAGTGCTCAGATCTCTACTTGAACCTGGAATGCTCTTGTTCAATGGTAAATTCTCTATCAATTGAGCCTTTTATTTGTAATTAACTAATCATTTGTTTCTTTCACTGAGCCCTTGTGGCTGCAGTTACTATGTTTGGCCCTATCTATGATTCAGGGGTGTCCAAACTATGGCCCGGGAGCCAAATGCGGACTGCAGACCCTTTTTATTGGCCCTCGGGCTTTATTCTCAATTGGCCTAAATTGCCAAAAATAGTACATTTTACTGCAAGGTTTAAAGCGCAAAAAAGAAAAAATGAAAACTAGCACCCAAAAAAAAAGTTCAGCCATACAAAAAAGTTCAGCCATACAAAAAGTTCAGCCATACTATGTGCTGGTCCAAAGCCTGGATAACTATGGGGTTGTGGAAGGGCATCTCTTTCCTTCAGACCCCTGAAGGAAACCTGAAAGGAGACCTTCTTTTATGGTGATGTGTAATTTGACACCTTTACTGAGCCCTTTTTTGCATATTTTTTTAGTATGTGGTCCTCAAGGTAAAAACTTTGGACATACCTGCTCTAAGTGGTACAGAGATTTGAAAAACTTCCTACACCCAAACCTTATTTTTATCACACCACAGGCTTGTACCATTGTGTGTTACTAAACTGTAGCTTTATTTGACCACAGCTGTTTAAACTGTAAAGAAAGAAAGGGAAACTTTATATTACAGTCAATAACCTGCTTTGAATATTATTTTGACTGTTGTCTGTATATGAGTCATGCATTAGTATTTCAAGCCAAATTTCCTGAGGCTTTAAACATGCAAGGACAAGACTTCCCTGAAACCCTCTGACTGAATACAAGGTGTAAATATTAATAAATGCTTTTGCTAGTCTCCCCCAGCCTTCAACTCTGAGCAACCCCTGATCAGCGTTAAGTGGATGAAAGACGCAGTTTTTGATTAAGACGAATTGACAGCAGCGTCGGTGCTTCCTGTGACCTAATTCTCATCTTTACAGCTAAAATCCACCAAACCTATAACTGAGCGAGGACTTAATGGAGCATGTGATCACAAGAGTTCAAGTCGACAAGCAAGTTTAATTTGAAAAGAAAGGGCTTTGATTTCTGTCATTTTGCTAAGAACCATCTTCAGTATTGTACATTGCTTTTTTTTCAGGACCACACTATTTCTGTACCCTTTCTGATTCTGCTGACTTCTTGCATTAAATGATCGTTGCTCTCATTGATTCATATGTATTTTTTTTTTTTTTTTGGTATGTGGTCAGTATTGTCCAGGTAAAAGAGACTCGGTTGACGTCGCTTGCTGCAAACATCTTCATCGGCGTGTCAGTGCTGCTGCTCCCCGTCCCACTGCAGTGGATCCCCAAACCTGTCCTGTATGGCCTCTTCCTTTACATTGCACTCACCTCCATTGATGGCAATCAGATGTGTGACCGGATGGCTCTGCTACTCAAGGAGCAGGTCAGTCTGTCCTCTTACTTCCTGACCATATAAACAATTACGGCATATATATATATATATATATATATATATATATATATATATATATATATATATATTTCACTAAACTCAGATCCAATCACCTGTCCATTCACCGCTGACAGGTGGGTGTTTTCCCATCATGCACTGAGCCGTGCAGCCTCCGCAGTTACTCCTGATGAACTGCGGCGGCTCAGGCGCTGGTCTCGTTCGGATCTCACAGGTGACCGTCACACTTGTGGCATCAGAGCAAGTCGGGAACAAGTCGGACACAAATCTAACCAGCGTGCACTGCGCACAGACCGACACTGATCGAAACTGTGCAAGTCTGGCTCATCTTGAAAGCGCCTGATGGATGGAAACGGAAATGTGTCGTCTTCTAGCACTCGCGCGGTGCATTTCTGCCCCGCTGGAAGACCCGTGGCGTGTTGCTGCCTCTGTCAGTGTCGTCATAATATTTTTGTTGTGATCAAATTAATCGATGCGTCAATTGAAATTAACGCGATTAAGTCAATAAATTAACGCACTTAACATGATAATTTTCCCAGCCCTAATATATATATATATATATATATATATATATATATATATATATATATATATATATATATATATAGCGATTGTCTAACGCAGCCCTTAAATATCTGAAAATCCCATGTGGACCTCAAACAATAAGACTTAACTCTAGTTAAAATATTATGTCTTGTTTTTCTTCATAGATTTCTATAAAAACATTATAAAAACACAGGCTGTTGGCTAAAAACAGGGAATCCCCAAGGTCCTAAAAGCATTAAAAAGGTATTAAATTTGATTGTGTCAAAATAAAAGCCTTCAAAGTATTAAATATTATAAATAGGTATTACATTTTGTTCATCTAGGTCTTAAAATTGTCAAAAAATTATGTTAATATCACCACAATAACAAAATATATTTATTGAAGAAATGTTATCATTGAAATGCGTGTTTCATTTTTCCTTTTTTTTTTTTCATGCAAGACCGGAGTTCTTTCATCTGTATTACATTTTTAAAATGAAACCCTTGAGTTTCAGAGAGTAGTACGGATAACTCCTTAATGTAAAATTCAATGTTGAGAGTTCTGGCATTAAATTTCGCTCTAAGTGGCAATAAAAATTCCTAACAAGGTCTTAAATTTCTTAAGACAAAACCTGGGGCTACCCTGAAAAATTGCCTCAGAGTCATTTTTAAACAAGTACCTAATTGTTATTCTTTTCAAAACTCTGGTGGCCACCCTGCAGTTCCTCCGCGGCTTACCAGGGGGGCCCTGGACCCCACTTTGGGAACCACTGGTCTACCACAGTGACAGGCAATCCAGCCTACTTTTTTCCTTTTATACACATAATTAGGCTGATCTATGTTGATGGCAGTTTGTTTTACATGCTGCATATGGTCATAGATTAAACTACCTGTGTAACAGACGGCAGTACCGACCTTATGCACAAACGTTAACGACTAATTGGAGACCAAAGCATAGCACAAAGCCTGCCCCATTTTATGTAAACCCTATGATTGGTCAGGTAGGATTAATCTTGTGTGAAAGTCAGTTTCAGTGGGAGAGGTTTCAAAATCACCTGACTCCACAAAGCAAGTAAATAGGTTAGTTGTCTATACAAATGAAAGTAAATAAATCTATTAAACGTATTTACTTCAAAATGCAATAATCATTCAAATGCAGTCTCCATTTTTCAATAATGACAGACTAATAATCCTTCTTCAATAGGAAAGTGCACCCTGTTGGCTAAATCTCCTGTATAACTATGTAACACTGAGTGACAGTGGATACTTAACCTGTCACATCAACATAATTTACCACACATCTTATTTATATTCAAAAGCTAAACCCAGCTACAAGATATATATTGGGACAAGAATTTTAAGTAGGTGAAAATGCTAAAGGGTTTCACAAGGTGTGGCTTGTGTGTGTGTTTACCTAACCTTGGTGGGAGTCGTGACACTAAATTAGCATTTTTGTAGAGTTCAGTTATACGAGAAGCTGAGATTTTTACATGATGCTTTAGGAAAGCAAGACTTTTATTAAAACCTGCTTTTTAATCTCACCTGAGTCAAACCCTCTCTGCAGCTACAGTTATATTCAGTGTTTAATGTAGACATGTAATAAACCTGGGCGGGCAGTGTGTGTCACAGAAGTGAATAAACAGGAATATTGCTGTATCATTGACATTTTTAAATCCTGATGCTTCTCACAAAAACTCATATTTTGATGAGAAACACTTAAAAGCCTGTAGCTCTGTATCTTGGCCTGTGTCCGGTTTCACCTTCAGTACAGTAAAAGGTAAATCCAGCCTCAGTTTCCTCTTGCCAACACTCTAGCACCCCCAAATGTCTATGAGCGGGAACTGAAGGCAGCTCAGTAAAGGAGCAGGTAGCAGTTTAAAATGTATCTGACTTCAAAATTAAGTTGTCTCTCCATATTTACATTTTTCTACATTTACTTACTGTACATTATGTTGTCATTTGTATTGTAAATTGGACTTCTGAAAAACCATGAAATGTCTGATTGGAAATGGAAATGTTGAAAATGCCTTTAGATCAATAAGTAATCCTGGATTACTAAGAATATATATATCAACATGTTTTTGCTACTAGGGCTGGGTACCGAACAACGATACCTTTGTGGTGCCGTCTGACAAGCTTTAGTACTGGGTGGTACTGAATAAATAATTTTCTTTTGATACAACTTAAGTACTAGTCACAAAAAAGAGACAGGTTATCATTTACCTCCAGAGCACAGGGGACAGATCTTTAGAGCCACAATGGTGTTTATTAACTCAAACCATGGCTCTTATGGTTTTAGAAGATTAATTAAAATAGCATAGGTACTCAAAAAAGTATTGTTCAGGTACTGGTATCGAAAACATCATTTAAGTACTGGTATCGGAAAACAATTTGAATGGTACACAACCTTACTCGTTACACATTAAACTAGAACTGTAACACAAAGAGTCAATGAAAAGTTATACGTTTTAAAAGTGATGCACAGGTCTAGTAAGAAATAAAATTGTTATTTGGATCTTCATTGGGTCCTTTCATAGCAGTTTTCTGTGTCTAAAATTATGACCATTTAAAAGAGCACAACCTGTAAGACACAAAACATCTGACTTGCCAAAATAAGGTAGAAGAGCAATTTAGATCTATGCATTTTAAACAAAGTACATATAATATGCCGGTCTAGGTCCATTCATTTACATAACAGAAACATTATGGTGAGAAGCACCACCACCATAACAATTCTCATAGGCTTTTATGCAGAAAGATTTATTTGACAGAGTTTAGAGACCAAAACAACATTTTAAATCCACATCTGCTCTTCTAAAAGTTTCATCCATACGCATTAAATTTTTCAACAAAAAATGTCAGAACAGTGTGTGAAACAGTAGAATGCTTATTGTCACTTTCTTCTAGCTAACATACTGTTTTATTAGTCGATGAAACAGATTTGCAGCCAACTGAAGGTCGAGATGTTGTTATTGTTGTGTATTATAATCCACATAACTTCCGTTTGCAACCATAACCCTTTCCATGAAACTCTCAAAGTCACATTTTGCGACACATTTATGACTTTATAATGTCAGAAAAGAGCAACACAAGCTCTAGAGTGTTGGGTAAAATCTTGGTAGGAAACTCAGAATGATTAACTGGAGAGTCCATTTACATGCAATGATTAACTCACAAAAAGAAAATACATCGCTATCAAAATGATCCATAATGAATAAAAAAAAAACATACACAAGGTTTTATTTAGTATTTATGGCTTTAAAAAAAACTTCAAGTGTCTCTTTAAGGCCCTCTTAGCCCAGTATTATTTTTCCCTTTTGGCTTTTACCTTCTGGGGTCACCACCAGGGCTTGACATTAACACTAGCCAACCAGCCAAATGCAGGTAGATTTTAATTTTGGCTCATAACACAAACACTCCCACTAGCCACTTTGGCCAGTTGAATTTTATGCATAACTAGGCCTATATCTGAAGTTAGGCCTAAATTTATGATGCTCTACTTGAGTATACACCATGTATTATATAGTAATTCAACATGATTAAAGAAATAAAATTAGTCATTCAAAAAATATTACCTTCTTTTAAAAGATGTGACACCACATGCACAGAGATGCACTTTATTCTGCCTTTAGGTAAGCCTGTTTTTTATATTTAATAAATCCTTGTCCATGCATAAAACGAAAATTTGCATTTCTTCAAGCTTATTGTATACTTAAAAATATACACAAAAAGTCCACCAATTAAATTGTGGCTATGAAGAACACAAATTGGCTAGTAACTTTTGACAAAGACTAGCCATAGTGGCCAGTGAGAAAAAAAGTAGATGTCAAGCCCTGGTTGCCACAGCAAATCATCTGCCTCTTAGTGTGCAGTGATTCACCTATTAAAAGGCCTTACACCTGATGCCCTTCCTGACGCAGTCCTCTCCATTTATCCGGGCTTTGGACTGGCACAGAGAGTACACTGGCTTGTAATCCTTTGTGTAACTTAGCCCAGTCTACACTAATCGGTAACTCTGGTGTTGCTTAAGGCTTGTAAAATCAGTCATCCTATATTCTATATGAGCTGAGACAAATTCAGTCCTTAGGAGAAAGAAAACTGTATTTGCTTACGGCTTCTGGGACCTTGAAACAGCATCTCAAGCATCTCACTCAATAAAGTATACCCAGTGGAAAAACTATCACAGAATATTGAATTTAATGCTGCCTGCTGTACACTACTTATTTTATTGAAAACATGCAGCCCTCAGAGTTAGCCCACTGTGCGTTGTCTATTCCCTGGGTACTGTCTGTAAGGCCTCACTGAAAGAGCGACCCGAGAAAGGGATTGTGTTTTTAATCTGAGCTTATCCTCTCTCCTTCGCAGACGTCTTACCCTCCCACCCACTACATCCGCAAAGTGCCCCAGAGGAAGATCCACTACTTCACCTTCCTGCAGATGATGCAGTTGCTGGTGCTGTGCACGTTTGGCATGTACCCCATCCCGTACATGAAAATGATCTTCCCTCTGGTCATGATCCTGCTAATCCCAATCAGGTACCACATCACTGAGACACAAGTTCATCTTCCCCTGGGCTTATGAATACATTACACGCTGCAGCAGCGGCAGCAACCTGTAAATGTCTAGTTTTCATTTATTTAACATTGGGCCTACTTTTCACTACATTAAATTAATCATGAACAACTTTATCTTGCAAACATGATTTTTATTTACAAAAAATATAGAAATTTATGAAGAGGTAACTGTGTCATGTGAGTGCGTGGCTCTCCTGAAGTACTTACGCGCCATGCACATTTTTAGGGTGTGTGAAAGTGAACAGTGTTGCTTTATAATAGATGGGATTTTTGCTGTTTACCTGTAGATAAGCAAGCATCCTGTCTCAGCTACTACTGCCCCTTACATTGGCACAAAATATAAAATTTAGTTCTAGTTTGCCTGCCCTTTACCTCAACTTTTTGTAGATGCTCTTTGTTAAATTTTACAAACTTCATGTGTGAAAACAGTAGCAGGCTGCAGATGCATACAGGAATAATTCACAGACCCCAGCATCAGGCCATTGGAATATGTTTAATAAGTGATGGTTTACCTTTGAGAAGTTTAGATAAAAACTTTAGTGTGGAAACTTTACCACACAGCGGTGCTTCTTCAAGCTGGTAAAGTCAACTTTCCTGTAGTTTTTCCTTGTTTCTGTTTCAACTTTTGTAACTTGTCTCTGCTTTTGTGTTTGCAGGAACAATGTTCTTCCTCATATCATTGAGGCCAAATATTTGGACACAATGGATGCTCAGCACATGTAGCTGCACACAGAGGGACCTTCCAGGTCCGACCATTGACGAGTGGAAATAAAAGAGAATAAAAAACAAAATGAGGATTTAAAAAAAGACACTTTTCAATGCAAAACTGTTACGGAAGCAAAAAGGATAAATCGACTGTTTAGATTTTTGATAAAGAACTATCTACAGGTGAAGCACTGGAAATGAGAGCTGAGTCAAACAGACAGATAAAGAAATGGAGAAACCTCCCAGTACCACCTGCGTTTGACCGTCCACTCATTCAGTGCCATATACCTCCATGTTCCTCTCTCACTCCTTAATTTCATATGCTACACTTTACACTCACCCGGCTGCCGAAGTACTCGCTCAGACTGTGTAAGTCCAGAACGCTGCCAGGAAGCTATTGAGCAAGGGTGCAATGGGTACAATGTAAGAACCAATAACTCAGCTTTTTTTCTTTCGACACTTTGCACTCCGCGTTTTTACACTGGTCCATTTGAAATACTTACACTGTCTCTTGATAAGTACTTTGGCTGTACTTTGGTGTGTGTAAAGTCAATCTTTTATATTTCTGTCATTGTTTAGTGTTAAATTGACATTCCTCCACCTTTTAGCTGTGAAGGACGCTGTTGTCTATTTAGTTCAGAGGTAAGTCATTCCAATAAAGTCAGCGTTGGACAACAGAGAGGGATGAGGAGTGTGTTTGTTCATCAGGCCCACTGCCACTGATTCACTTAAACCTCATTTTGAAGGTGGAATAAATCTGATACATTCCACACACACACACACATACAAACACACACACACACTATATAGATGTAATTATTTAGACCGACAGCACAAACCAAAACATATAGTTATTAAATCTTTATCAAATTATGAATATATAGAGTATATTATGGCAATATGACAAACTATTTTAGGTTGAATTGAGATAGAAATATTTATTTTATCTTTAAAGGCAATGTTTGTTTGGGTGTTAGCCCCGAACTGGGCAGAGATGACTTTTATCCGTTTGATCCGTTTCTTGTATTTTGAGTGTCTGTCTTTCCTTGGTTTTATCATGTTAGACGTTTATAGACCCATGTCAACTGTCCACTTCAGTTTTGGGAACAAGAAAATAGGTAAAAGATGTGTACAAAATATTAAAATTAACGGGTTTTTGGATTTGACCAAATGCTTTTTTTGTTCTTTTTGTGAGCAAGTGTTCAAAGAGTTTTAGACTAATCTGGTATTGTTTTCTATTAGGTGTTCTGATTAGAAAAATGCTTGCAAACGTTGTCATGTACTAACCCAACCCAGGCATCTTCTGGACCACTATTATCTACAGAGAGAAAAAAAAAAAGAGAAAAATCCTAAGCACCGGTTTGCTTCCAGCATGGCTCGTCTGGGTTTTTTAATACAATGCGATGCCAATGGACATGTAGCAAGCAACTTCTCAGAAAAACGAATGCAACGCTCAATATTCAGCAATACTGTGTATACAGCCACACTTCACTGACGGGTGAGATTTTCCCAGCGACGCATCAGCCAAGCAAACTATTTTTGAACAACTTTTTAGTCCATCCACGTGGTTTTAGATCCACTCTCCGCTGATTCAATTATTGCATCAAGCCTTTTGGCATTCAAAGTGCCAGACTTTATAGGTTAGATTGGCCAAGCGTGCTTCACAAATAGCTGCTCATCGCTATTATCCTTTTTGGGGGAAAACAGCATCTTCTACCATAAGACTGTCAAGACTCAGTTGTTTAATATATTCATCTTTTGGTTATTCCTGTTAGGGGTCATGGGTAGCTGGAGCCTATCCCAGCAACTACGGGCCTTAGGCGGGGTACACTCTGGACATAGGCTGGTTAGTCGCAGGGCTGACACAGAAACATACACTTACTCACATTCAGTCACCAGGGGCAAGTTAGAGTCACAAATTCCCCTAACACATGCATGTCTATGGACAAGTGGGGGAAGCTGGAGAGTGACTGCAGCTGGCCGGCCTCAACCCACAACCTCCTTACTGAGGGGAAGAGGACTAACCAGTCTGCCACCCCGAGTGTAATTTCCAACAGAAGCATTTAAAAGTAGTTCACATCTTACATAGAGATAGTTAATTTGAAGCATTGATGTTTATGATAAAAGGTAAGGCTTGTTTTCCTCCAAAAAGACTGGAGTGACGTGCCAATCTAACCTACAGTAGTTGCTTTCCCAGTATCCCAATGGCAGCTCCCTCATGCAGCACTGTTGTCTTACAGATGTGAGAAAAAGATGTCCAATTTGAGCAGATGTCTCATGCCGAGATAGCGAAAAGGGAAAGCACTGCTCAGCTCTGCATTTGCATAATCTTTGGACTAAGCCTTAAAGATAGCACTTGGAGAGAGAAGATTGTGAGGTATGGAGTAATACAGTAATGTACAGTTTGCAACGCAGCCGTTTAGTTTTTATCAACTTTCTCGGTTATAATCCACGGCAGAAGTTTCAATCTTTGGACCAACCATTTTTATTCTTATGTGACAGTATTGTTGTTCCTTGATATCTCTACTGACGGTTTCCAATATAGCAGTAAACTCAGAGGACTAAACTTTGGACGACATCACAGCACTGCTCCGATTGTGAAACCTTTGCCTCTCTCCAAACCTCAGCCAAACCTCCAAAATAGTTTGAAATTGTGACGTTTCGTTTCTTTCCGTTTTCCCCTGATTTCATATAATAGCCTACTTTTTCTAATCATGAATGTAAGATGTGTGGATTTTTATATAGCATACTAATTTAGGTGTCAAACAGAAACTGTAATTTTGTCAAAAAGATCAGCTATATTTGTAAGCTGTAAGATGTAAAAATGAGAAAAATGGGTATCAAACAGAATGTGTTGGTTTCCTATAGTATATATAAATATATACTGTACACTGAAAAAGAGAGATTATCTCAAGCTGTTTGCCAAATAAAAAAATAGTAGTGGCATATGTTGTCTGGATATGTTTTTTAATCTACTGCATATTGTATATAGGACTCAAGAGGAAGGAAATGGATGGAGAAGGGAAGAAAACAGGCAAAGAGGAAGAAGGAAGGTACTACAATATAAACATGTAGTAAAATGGTTAGGAAATAGAGCTACAGTATAGCACAGCTACAGTCTTTATTCTGTACTTCAGTTACATAATTCTGGAGCTCATCACTTTTCAAGGACATACAGTAGTATTTTGTCTAAACCTCCATTTTCACCACTTCTCACCTCATCTGGAAATATATTATTTGGACTACACTTTTAAATAGACATGACTATAGTGCTTTAAAATAGTACTTTTTTTTTTTTCCTTAAACCTGTCTGCTGACTACTCTGTAGGGGTAATGTACAGATAGATTATATTAACAAATAAATCCATAAAAACTAATGACTAAGAACTTTTACTAAGAAATCTAACTAGTCATCATCTCAAGCCATGGAAAGTATAGCCAGTGGGTCTATTTTAGAAAAAAACATGAATTAAGGCTTCAATTGTTGTTTGACCATGGACTGAAGCTTTACATGTTTGTGGTTTTCTGTTTGAATCCTGTCCTGCAGGAATCTCTCTCCTAACTATCTCCAGCTGAGTTGAAAGACATGGGGACATAATAAGTAAGAAAGGGGGAAAAAGGACAATATAAAAAAAAAATAAAAAAGATAAAAAGGAAGGAGAAAACTATACAAAGCATTCAGAAAATGTATGAAGTGAAGACCTGTTGGGGGATGACGCCAAACGCACACCTAGAGCGCAGTACCGCGGCCCGTCATTTCAGCTCAGCACCGCTCTTGGACACGCGCGGCACGGGGCCGGACTTTGAACTGCTCAGCTCAACAGCACAGACGCGGGCACAGCGGTCCGAGCTACCGTGGCCTGTCTCGGTGTCTGTGGGCCGGGTCATGATTGTTGGTGGGTGGGTCTGTCGCGCTAAATTTGCCTCTAGTTTCCTGTCCGCCTCAGCCTCCGGGAGACACGCGTGTTTTCAGCCACAGCGCGCCGCTAGCATCATGGCAGAGGAGGCGAAGAAACTGGCCGCCTACGCCGCTGTGGACAACCACGTCCAGGTGCGTGCAAGGTCACGATTATTTATGAAATCGTACTCTTTTACTTTGTAGTTTAGCTTCTTTAGCAAATTTAATATGTCTGATTACATGTTCTGGTTGCATGTGGTGCAAGCTAGCTGTTAGCTCCCATTGACTTTAGCTTGTTTGCTAACTTCTTATCTAATATTTAAACCATGGGATGAACTCGTGTCATGTGCCTGTTCAGGATAGTGGGCTAAATAAAGTTTGTGTGGCATTAGGAACTAAATATACTTTTCAGTGGTGTAACAGCGTGAGTTATAGTTAGATATTGTTCACAGGGCACAGGCAGTGTGTAAGTCTGAGCACTGTTTGACAGGTAAATATCCACTGATAGTGTTACACATGCTGAACGACTTTTAATCAAAGTAGCAGTGTAAAGCAGCTTATCAGTTACACACTCAGTCACAATGATCACTCAAAGTATGCTCTATAGTATTATGGTATCATGGGTATTTTTGCTAAAATATGGAATATATTCCACTAATTCAATATGGCTTTCATTAAGTTGTGATCTGCTGTCCATGATCAGCCTTAACTACAGTAATTGGTTGCTCATGTTTTTTTTGTACCCTTTGCTGTAAATGTTACATCTGTTTGTGAAATGTCTGTCCTGTGGCAGAATAACCAGGTTGTGGGAGTGGGGAGCGGCTCAACCATTGTCTATGCTGTGGACAGATTGGGTAAGTGAAATAGTCAGAGCTATAGTGGGAAACCAATGCAAATGACTCCAAAATTGTACTACATTGTACACTGAACCATTCATAAGTCAAGTGTTTAATATGCAATAAATGCCTTGATGGCTCTGTGCTGTCTTTTTGGACATGATGTCTTGCAGCGGACAGAGTGCGTCAGGAGAAACTGAACATTGTGTGTGTCCCCACCTCCTTCCAGGTTGGTTTGAGTTCCTCCTGTGTTACACAGAGCAACAAGTACTGGCATAACTGGCTTATACTGTATTTAGATAAGAAGCATTTTACCCTGTTGCTTGAATTAAATATTGTAAACATTGTTGTTAATCATATTATTTAGGATTTCAGATTATAGCCAACATGTAAAGTGTTTCATCATTGGCTCTTTTTTGCTGCCACAGGCTCGTCAGCTGATTCTGCAGCATGGGCTCACACTTTCAGATCTGGACAGGCATCCAGAGGTATGAAGTGCTGGTGGTCATTGTATTAATACACTATACAAGGTTGTGAGAAGCAGTCTTGATTATTTTCTCCTCAAACAAGCACATACTTTGTATTAGTTAAAACATGATCCTGTTTTTATTAACTTAGCCTATTTATTTTGTTCCTTATTGCAAACAGCTATTCACCTCTGCTCTTTCAGCTCAATCAGTGTTAATGCCTGATCTGAACAGGATCATTTTAGTCATTAGTGGTGTCTCTGTTGCAGCTCGATGTTGCGATTGATGGAGCAGATGAAGTGGATGCTGATCTTACACTGATCAAAGGTGGAGGGTGAGTTCAGTTTAGGCCATTCAACTTTTGTTTGTTTGACCTTTGCCTGTTGACTTATTGGCTATATATCTTTTTACATCTTTGCCTCACAGTGGCTGCTTGACTCAGGAGAAGATTGTGGCTGGCTGTGCAAAACGCTTTGTGGTTATTGCTGACTTCAGGTTTGTGCAAAAAGGTTTTGTTGTCCTCAAAAATGTTTTGAATGTAATTGTGTTTGCAAATTTGGGAGAATAAGCTGAATGAATGATATACTTGAAATGTTTTCTGTCTACTTCCAGGAAAGACTCCAAAGCTCTGGGTGAACAGTGGAAGAAGGGCGTTCCCATTGAGGTCATTCCCATGGCGTACATCCCTGTCTCCAGGATGATTGTGAAACGATTTGGAGGCGAGGTTAACCTCAGGATGGCTGTCAGTAAAGCAGTAAGTGAAGGCGCCACTTCTCTTCCTTCAAAACACACAACAAAGACTGATTTTGTCATAACTTTCTGTTACAACATCACACATGATAGTGTTGTTTGTAGAAGTATGCAGCTTATGTTCTTGGCCATGGTTGGTTATGTTGACAGTTTGCTTCAAGTTCACAAAAGATATGTTTGAGTGCAGTTTACAAAACATATTTCACTGTACACAGTTATAGGCCATCAAAAATTTAACTATTTCATCTTCTGGTGTATAGGTTTTGGATGTTTAAACTGCTCAAGTAGTTTATTAGTTTAGTCTATTGTATAAATGTGTGTGTGAGACAGCTTTTTTTTAAATATTGTAAACGTTAACCTTTTTTTTTTTTTTTACATTTACTTCTTAATTGCTAGTCAAAGTGCTTTTGCACAGGCGAGACTCAGGTAGGCAGCCTGTAACATTTTTTCACCACTAGATGGAGTGCTTAACGACCACAGATACAGTATATTCAAAACAATTGGAATATGTTTTTACTGTGTCTCTTAAAGCTGCACAAATTCTTGCTCATGATGTCATTATCCTAAACTAGACTTAAGAGCTGTTCACCTAGTTCTGTCTCTCTGTCTCTCAGGGCCCAGTGGTCACTGACAACAGTAACTTCATCCTGGACTGGAAATTTGAACAGGCTCAAAACTGGAAGGAGGTCAACACGGCCATCAAGATGATTCCAGGTGAGAAAAGCGACAAAACAGTCCATTTAGAGGTTATGATTTTTATCAGTATACCTTTCAACTGTATCAGGTTAGATGCTTGTATTTTACATTAAAGGTTTCCAAGCTCCAAAACTAAAAAACAAACTGAGATGTATCATTTTTACTAAGCTCCTAAAATCAACAAACTGTCTTTTGACCTTTGAGTTTATTTTATTTTTTAAAAGGAATAAGAAAAGAAATGATGTATGTTATCAGTATACATAGACTATAAGGACTAATTCTGTTAATCTGTTTAAAATTGAGAAGTATTTATCATATGTTTCTCTAACAGGTGTTGTGGACACAGGACTGTTCGTGGGCATGGCTGAGCGAGCTTACTTTGGGATGGAGGATGGCAGTGTTAGGATACGGGACGCTACAGTCCACTGACCAGTTTGCCTGAGTAATTTCTTCTCTTTAGTGACCTCTTCTTCCTCAAGTGACCTTTCCTTCATTTAAATCCCATCTGAAAACATGCCCAGGCAAATCCCCAACTAAAAGAACAGCCAAAAAACAAATGGTAGTTGTTTTTAAGTGCCTAATAATCCAAATGAAGCATCATGGTTTGTTTATTTCTGCAAACTGGTCAAAATGGAAACCTAGCTCGCTTCCTGTAATACGGAAGATTGCCATACTGTCTGTAGGCCGGTGTTGTGCCTTGAATCAAAATTCCAGTAGTACAAAATATGATTAGATTTATTGAAATATAATCTAGCTCTAGAGTGTTATTGTCCTGTTGGTGGCACATCATCATTAAGCCTTTTTTATTTTGACAAAGCAACTGGAGGTTACGTCATTTATTGTACAAGTTTGCCTTATTAAAAAACACATAAAATATATATTAATAATCTCATATAGATGCTTAAATGCCTTTAAAGGAAAAAAAAAAACTCTAAAATGGGGCATTGTCAATGACTGAATACTGTATCTGCAAATATGAAACATATAAATCCATTTTAGTGTACCAGGAAAAATAATATCCCAAAAAGAGCAAAATTGTCTTTCTGTTATTGTATTTGTCATACAACTGCACTTTAGTTCACTTTAGATCAGTTTGACCACGCAGTGATGTATATGTACAGTAGATCTGGGTCTCGTCTCTAAAATCAGATGCTCCATACATATTGGTGTGGACTCCAAGGCATAATTTTTGCTAAGGTCATGTGCCCCCTAAATGTCACTAAGCGTATATAAAAAATATCCTGCATCACACTGATGTTGTACCATATGTTGCACCATAACCCAATGATAAAAAGTCGTAATTGTGCTAAATCAATACAAATCATTTCAGCAATAAACTGTGAACCTGATTATAGTCGTTTTCACTATTTTCAGATTTTACTTGTTTTTGAGGTGCTGTGTTCCCTTTTCTTAATTTATGCCTTAAACTCACTTTGGGTCTATTTTTTCTGTGTTATAGCCATTGTTTGTCCAAGTCCTCTCTAACCTCAGAAATAGCATGGTCAAAAAAATTTTCTGGTGTTGTCCATTATGTCCACAATGTTTTGCACCAGCATTCCCTTTGTATTATCTTGCCAATATTACTGTGATTATGGTTTTACTGTGAAGGTACTATTTTCTTTGCCAAACAATACAGGACCAAAAAAATGTACTTGCTTTCTTGTCTTCTTTCTGATTGAAGGGGAATTTTCTATTTTCTAGCAATGTTATTTTACAGTTTGTCACTTGAGGGCGCTAGAAATCGCATTAAAGGTTGCCAACAGCGGCGATACATCAGTCACACAAAAACCTCATATGGCCTTTAAATTAAATTATACACTTTGTACCATGTTATTGTGAAGGAATTGCTACTAGCATAATATTTTAATGCGCTTTATTTATTTTATTTAAATTAGTAAACAGCTTTTGTTGCACTTTTACATACCTTTTATATAGCTGTATTAGAGTAAAACAAAATAAGTTTGTGTTTGATCCATTTAAAATTATTGGCTACTTGCGGGGGCACTGATAATGTACTTTTCTGCGTTCAGGCTTTTCTCAGCACTTTCTCCTTCGCTGTGGCGTGACACAACGTATTCATGTTAAGTATCGTCCACCTACATTATGTCATATCATATTCTTTCGGTTTGTTTACCCAAAAGTGAAAAAAACCCTGTTAACTCGTGATGAGGAAATGTGCCGTTCAAATACAGCCACGTTGATGTTTTCATGTCAGCTTCTCTTGACGACTCCTTCTGAATGGCAGCTCTTTCGGCGAATCACGTGGCTGCGTTTAGTCAGCTGAGTCGCGGATTAACCAATCGCAGCGCTTCATTTCTGGATCTCCGTTTCTATTGACCAAACGGTGTCGTAATCCTCCAATCACAAGCCAGCATTTGGAAACGCCACCGGGGACATTTTTGCGTCACCTTTTGCTCTGCCTGTGCGCTGGCTGATACTGCGCATGCGGGATTTTGACTGACAGCAGATTGGACCAATCGCGTTCACTGTTTGGGGGGCTGGAACACGTAAGTCCCGCCTCTCTGAGTGACAGCTCACTGATGCAATCGCCTTGTGCTTAGTAAGCGAGTGTCCATGATCGGCGTTAGGCGGTTCAATGGGAAGTTTTACTGTAATTTTTTAACTAAGGCAGAGTTTTATCTGTCCAATCCTTGAGTAGAAACGGGGCGGGCTTTAGCGTTACCAAGGCAAGTCTAGAGGCTAGTATAAAGGGAATAACATGGTGTCCCAGTGGCTGTTTATGTTTACTTAAAGACCATTTGAAAGGGCATTTTTGCAAGACACACTGGATTTTTTCTTACAGATAGACCGTCTATTTTTGCACTTTAGTTTTTTATGTCATCATTTAGAGGACCCGTGGCATGTGAATCGCATCTGTCACTAATGTGCCAGTCTTACAAATGGAAAGGGGGCTTCACTTTGGAAACGTGAGCATTTCCCTGGTGCTCCTGTTGTTGTTGCTGAAAGCGCTCATCGGACTCGGCCCGTCGCAAACTCAGGGCTCCACCGCCGGCACGGAGCTGCCTAACGCCGCCCGGGCTCCAGCCTCCACCGCGGGGGAACATGGGGTGAGAGCCATGGAGCAGCCGCAGCAACAACAGCAGAGGGGCTGGGGAGAGGACGCTGGTGCTGCTGGTGGTGCCCCCGTGTTTGGAGCGGACGTGACCGTGGAGGACGACGACAACGGCTCGGCTGGGGAAACTGACGACTCGTATGCGGACAACAGCAGCAACGTGCAACCCACAAGGTAAGTTAAGTGGAAAAATGAGTGAGGAAGTGTGCTAAACTGTGACTTGACAGGCGCCATTTAAAGTAGCAGACGTCAAGTATCGTCAGCAGGTCAAACAATTTAACTTAAACATCGAAAAGCTTTCTTCTTTATGACATAAATTAGTTCGCCTTTGCATTGCAACAGTTAGCGGCTTAAGTTCTCATGAAACATCTTGTGCGTGCTCAAGCGGGCGCATCTTTCCGCGCGACACTGTTGAACCTATGGCATGTTTTGATTTATATATATGACTTAAGTTTTGCTTAGCTTGTTTCCTATAAAGCAATATATTTTAGTTTTGATTTATTGTTAACCAGTTGTCAAAGCAGCAAACACGAGTTTTTAGTAACACTTAAATTAGGATGAACAGATGTCCCTATTTAACAGGGACAATCCCAGTTTTAGGCTCCTGTCCCATGACCCAACACATATCTGTAAAAACACTCATATGTCCCAGTTTTCATGAAACCTTGTCCCAACCTTACCCAAAAGAGAAGTATAGGAAACTTAGAAACATTTATCTAAAGGCTTTTGTCACTAAATGTATTTCCATTGTCATTATTTTTTATCAATAATTGCAATTATATTCAAAACTTAAGCCCCAGCCTCATTTTTGGAAATTTTTGAAGCTTTTTTGTCCCTTGGTGAGTTCAAATGCACTGTCATCTAGGGAAAGAAATGTGTCCCAGTTTTTGGGTCTAGAAATCTGATCACTCTAACCTAAATGGCTGTAATTGTATGTTATGGGTTCTAAGTTCAGAAAGGGTCAAGCAACTGTAGCTTAACAACCTAATTTACCACAATAAGAGCTTTTATTTTACAATTACTCACTAGTGGTGGTTCAGTTTACAGTAATGAAGTCTGGTTAGGGCATGTATGGGCACGTCCCCCCTTCTGCAGAGCATCATCCAGAATCTTCTCTGCAACCAGTCATTGATCAGATTTGGTCATTCATTCACACTCACCGCTTGAAATTAATAAATACACAGTCAGCAACATTATTTAAAGTGATACTAGTGATGGAGCTGAAATACTGTTTAATATGCTGTGGCAGGTGCTTCTTCTTCTTTACTAAAAGCATGAACCTGCAGACCTAACAACCACGCATTAACTTTTATTAAACTGTGGAGACTTGTAAACCTGTCTATAACATTGGTATTAAGCCACTTCATACGCGACTGGTTGACTGTAAACAGCATTGCTCTTCTGGGATAGGACACTGTATATGAATGTGATAACAGCTTGGTGTAGTTGTCTTCTTTTCCCTTTTACATATTGCATAACTGTACCATAAAACTTGCAACAGCAACTTAAGATTATTGGTGCGACTTCACTTTCCCTTCAGACTGTATTGACACAGGAAAACTCAACAAAGCACCACTGTTTGATCTAAGATAAGTGCTTGAGCTCCAGTAGTAAATATTAAAACCTAAAAGAAAATGAGTGATTGCTGTTGGAAGATGGCTATTTTTATCCCACTGTGTTTTGCACCTGGGAAAGAAACAAACCTCTGTCTTAGGGGAATTGGTTATAAATCACAAAAGGTGCAATGGTTGGGGGTTGTCACCTAAAATGATGCTGGGAATTATCCTGGTGTAACTGTATCCAGGGCTGGATGCTGGGCTAATCTGCTGACAGTGACTCACCGGGAGGGAATAGATCACTCTTTTTAGCCGATCTATTAGGGCTGCACGATATGGAGAAAACATGCGATATTCAATAACTATGTTGAAAATTGCGATAACGATATGATTGCGATATTTGAAAATACAGCCTACTTTTTGAACATAGTTAAATTCATTACATTTCACAAAAATGTAAGTTCCTGTATTTACAAGTCAAAACAGTGACAAAATCAAAACTTAACACAGACTAAAACAGGAATAAAACACTAAGCTGTGACTAAATTAATTCAGTGAAAATGGAAAATGATTCTTCAGTGCAAATCTCTGTCAGATGGAAGACCACAGCGTTATTGCAATATATTTAGATTTTTGCGATACAGATATTACGTTTGCTGATATTGCAATAACAATAATTTTGCGATATATTGTGCAGCCCTAAGTCCTATATACATTTTGGACATTTATTTAAAAAAAAAAAAGAAAGAAAGCTGTTCTTATTGGATGCAAACTTTCTCATAAGAAATTTAAGATGGCAGTTTATTGGAGCTGTACATTATCTGAATTCAAATGCAACACAGCAAGGTCAAATTAATAATACACATGTTTAAATAGGCCAGTCTTTCTTAAACCCTTGACCCCAAACCACCTCAGAAAATATGTCCCTGTCAAAGTACCACATTTACTGTAGTGCAGGAAATGACATATATTTGTTATTGCTATGAATCACTGTAGTTCCTTGCACCGGGCAGACTGGTTGTCTTGAGTCTTACCAGTAAGATTACAGGTTGCAACATGTTTTGGATGTTACAAATCTTGTTGGTGATACATGGAGAGTCTCTGCAATTTTTTTTATCACAGTTTGAGAACCACTAAATTGGGCTATGCAGCAAGTCACCTCAAAAAATAACTGTACTACAAGATGGTAATTTAGTGTTTTCTATGTGACCATAAAATAGTCTGCTTTATAGATAACTAACATATAGTAATGCAGCCTTTAAAAAAAACTGTTTTTTTGCTCAAGTGACATTTTATCCAAAGACCTATTGTTGTACCTGTAAACTCCGCTGGAAGCTGACAGACAGAAGTTTGTCTTGGCGCAGTGGGTTGGGCATTGATTTGTCTTCCTGGTAAACAGTCGGTCTGACGCCCACCTTAGATGTTTGGCACAGCAATCTTCTTTCTCTCGCCATGTATTTCTTGTTGTGTAGCCTGTATGAAGCTTCATGGAGCTTCTTATTCTAGCAGCATGTCTTGGCTGATTGAAAGCCCATAATAAAATATTCTCTGTGTAGTTTTACAACCTCTCTGTCTGTGTCTGCTCAAACTAGTCATAAAATAGAAATCATTGTTCATGTCGAACCTTTTGAAGATGCTGGTTCGTTTTCTATAACTTGCTGATAAAACATTTAAAACTCAAGATCCACTTCCTTTTAACCATTTTCTAAAGTTTCTCTTAAACTTGTGATAAAAGCTAATATTTATTTTCCACTGAGATGCAATACATTTGTCCACAAGAAGCTGCTGGGTGCAGTGTGTTGTTGTGAATCCCAAGACTAAAGTGGAAAAATTGTTTTGGAGGTTTGGACCAATTTAAGATCATGGCTAGTACAAGATATATATTTATAAAACAATTAGGTCTACAGAATATTTTTATGTATTATTACAATAGCTGTTCACCACTGTATGTTTTACTCAGAAATTCAGACATTAAACATTTTCTTTGGAAAAAAAAAATCATATTACAAGCCACTTCTTTGATTTAGCAATTTGTTTTATACCAAACTTTGGGAATTAGCCCACACTATTGGCATAATGATTTGGTAGCTCTTGGAGTATGGTAGGAGTGTTTATTAGTGATGTGGTGCGAATAACCTGAACTGTGGCTCGGTTGCCTTTGAGGACTGTGGTTTTCCATGATTCTAAGGCTTACAATGCACAAGTCACCTCTGTTAAAAGTTGGCTCAGATTCAGTCTGTCTAAACCTAACCACAAACATGTACACAGCTCTGCTGCTGCAAAATTAGTAGTGATCTGCAGTATGAATGCTTAAGAAACCAGAAAAAAACAGGTTGCTGCTAGAAGAAGAAACTGTTTTACACACAAAAATGTCTGTATTGAGTTTGCTGTGGCATCAGGACACACTGAAGGACTCTGGCTCCTGACAGTCATCTGCAGCAGCTACAGAGGAAATCGAAAGTAATTAGCCAAGCAGCTACAGATAGAGGCAGACTATTCCCCTGCTCCCTGCTGTGCTCTTCAGCTGTGGCACAAAACTCCTGAGTCTTCAACCTGCTGCCTGCCGCTCACACCCTCACTGTACTCCACTACAGTCTTTAGACCTGTTCTGTCAACTGTACATACTATACCTATCTAGAGTTCAATAGATTACTGCTGTACTGCTTTTCAATAACTTACTTACTTTTGCCTTATCAAAGCTGTTGAAAAATGCAATGACAGTTTGCCTTCTCATATTAGACTGGCCCCTTACAGATAATAAAGTTTAATTATTTATGTACCAAATGTCTATATCTCTTTTTGTGTTTAGTGTGCTCTGCTGCTAACCCTCGGCAGTGAGCTGCTTATGTATATGAGCTGCTACCAGAGTAAAGCATCTACAGTGGGGCAAGCTTGAAACCAGAACAGAAGAATTAATTGAGATGAGTTACGTTTTCTTTTCTTTAGGTCCCACTTATTTTATATTTTCTGTCTGCTTTTTATGCAACACAGACACAAATGCCATGTTTTTAGGATACAATATTCCTTTGACACTGGGACTGTTTTGATGCAGAATCAGCTACTCTGGGTTCTTGTTGCTTACTATGTCATTGTGTCACATTTGTTTTTAGTATGCACCAGAAATTTATTGTAATACAAGCTTTTATGAGAAAATCTTGTGCATTTCGTCTAAAGATATTAATATAAGTATGTATCAACAGATCAATCTGCATGTATATCCACCATTAGCAATCTAAGAGATGAGTGCCAAAACAGCAGATTTCAAAAATAATATCCAAACTAATACTATTCTTGCTATATTCCCTGATATAGTGTGTCTATCAATCTAAATAAATTTTTATATACACTGCTCTAGTATAGGATACTATGAACTTTTGTTGTTAGAAATCCCAACCAATTTATTCATTCTCCTTGATCTATTATTACATACATTTTACATGACATTTCTTATTAATGAACCGTCTATACATCTTCTCCCATGCGTTTTTCATTATTAAGTATTTCTCTATGTCTCTGTCTGTGGATTTACTGTGATGTTGAGGTCAAACCTGGTATTTTTTATAATAAGGCAACAAAGAACATATTATCCGCAATGAGAAATGAAAAGCTAACAAATGCTAGCATGTTTAAAATAAGGGGTTGTTTTGAGGTTAACCATGCTACAACAGTCAATAATTCATTTACAAGCTGTTGTAGTAGAAAGCAACAAAGAAGACAGAGTGACAGTTCATTTGTTCTTGGTATGAAACATGACATCTTTCCATCTGTCTGTCTGTACACTTGTAGTTTTGTCTTCACCTGCTGCTTCCCTAATGCATGCTACTATGTGCTTTTGTCTTTGAGCCCCATCCCTGGTGTATTTTCCCCACTCCAAGCTGTTTCCATCCGTGCTTCTCTAGAGATTTGCCATTGAACTTTACAAATGTCACAAGATCTGAAGCCCACTGTCCCCCAAGACTGGCCCATTAGGATCTGAGAAAAGTTGAACTTGAACATATAATGGTTGAATGTAAAACTGTGGGTTTGCAGCTCTTCAGCAGGCTTTTAAAAAAAAGTCTAAGCATCATTGCTTTTTATTAAGTTTAGAGGAAGATTTGTGGTTATTTGCCCTAAAACATTCCAGTTTAAGTGTAGGTAGTATATGTTGGGTCAAACATTGTTATTAGAGTCAGCTTTTTAGCACAGTATAACTTGCTTACATTACAAAAGGCTTTCTCTGACCTTTAGCAGGTGCTGTTCTGCCTTTTTTTTAACCAAAGCTACTCATTTTAAATGGCAATTCTATGTGGTAAGCTTGCTTGTTATTGTTGTTAAGCTTGTTAATGTATATTGATATATATTGATGTATTGTTGTTCTGTTTGTGTTGGATGTCTAAGTTGTTAATTAAATAACAAAAGGTCCTTTTAAAGTCTGTAGTTTTTGGTGGTCCCAAGCCCTTATCCCACGTTACTAAAACATGAATGTGCTTCCTCAGCTGTGCTCACTTAGTCCTCTAGTAGTGTTGTAGTCCAGACCGTACTAATCGAGACCAAAACCAGTCCAAGTCCAGAATGAACTGAGACCAAGACAAGGACTAGAGTTTCAGGGTTCGTGAATCGACTCCAAGTCGAGATTGAGACTGAGGCAAACCAAGACCAGGTTAAGACCACACCCTGGGAACACTAAATAAAGGGGAAAAGTGAAAAGTAAAAAAAAAAAAAAAAAAGTGTTTCAAATACCTAAATGAATATTTTAATGAACTAAAGACTCCACAAACAGAGACTGATCATGTTCCTAGTTTTTCTAATGCAGAAAACTAATTACTCCAAAATGATGAGGAATAGAATTTTCTTATAATGTTTGGTTAAATTCTCAGAGACCGCCACATTCGAGACTGAGGCAGGAACGACTAAAACTGTATTCAAGACCAAGCCATTTGGTTAGATTATAAACTATACTATATGTCATAAAGGTTGTAGTAAAATGATGTAGAAAATAACTAAAAGCGGGGCACAACAAAATAATCAGCTCCTCATTTTGTATTCATTACCTGGAAAAAGCTCTGACAAAGTGTGAAGGTCTGGGGCAGTAATGTGCTGCTTTAATTAGACCATGCTTCTTAATACACACATCACCAGCTCGTCTAGTGACCTTTCTGTTCCCTTCCCTGGGGTCTTTCCCAAGTCAAACACTGTCCATCTGAGATAACAAGTGCCACTTTTAGACAAGAAACACACCTCAGACTCCTCACTACTACTACTACCTGTTCATGACACTTTCTTTCGTCTTTCTTTAAACTCCACATGGACAGTTTGAGCAGGTGTCTGTTTGAGATGTCAGTAACTCTCTGTCACTCCCTCTTGTGTTGTGTTTTCACTGCAGCCTGTAATGGTCTATAAATATTGCATTTGTTTGTCTTTGATCGAGTGTTGTGAGATGTGAGCTGCTGTTGTGTTGCCGATGCCTGTCACCTCACGCTGACATCTATACGTCACCTCAAAGTCACATCTTTTTCATATACTGGTCCTATACTTCAGCTTTTCATAACAAGCTTGGCTCTGTCTTTTCTCTTCTATAAGGTTCCCTATAGGTTCTTGAAATGATTTAAATAGATTGAATATGAATGTTTTTTGAGTGTTTATATGCAGCTTGATAAATTATAGTTTTGGAAGAAGTGAGTGGTGGAAATGGAAACAACTATTACCCATAAACAAGAATAACATCTCAGTCCCCCTGCTGAAAAAAAAAAAAAAATCCCATGCCCTTTTTATTTTGCCAAAAATGAAACCTCAGCAAATAGTCTGTGTGCGCTTTTCACAGAGTTCAAACAGTGTTGGGGCACATGAGCAGGTGGATGTTGTTATCGCAGTAGGTGAAGTTTGTTGTCAGTGTGCCCTGTGCAATAATCACTGCAAAAGCTGGCAGACAGTGAGCCATCACTGATGGTGTTACTGAACTGTGTATTTAGTGTCGAAAGGTGAAGGAAAATGGACAACAAAGTGCTAGAAAACTGAACCCCACAACCTTTGCTATTGGTTAAGACTTTGTTTGAGTGTGGAGATAGTCAAGTTTGTAGTAATTGTGTGTTTTCATGTGTGAAAAGGGCTTTTTGGATGCCTGCATGATATTTAGAAGATGCTGGAAAAGTTTGACAGTGACATGTTAATAGCCTCTTAATCCAGGATCCATGGTTCGGGTGAGTGTGCATGTGTGTAGAGGGCTTTAGTTGGTCTAACGTCTGCTGTTCTTTTTATGTAGCAATTCATTCCTATTCCTATTTCAAAAACTTGGTTTTCTGATCTGGGCCTGGGTTCAGATGAGGTTTTGACTGAACACATCAGGTCCTCTCTGTGTCCCCACAAAGAAACAGTACAAACACACAGAGAAGTGTCTGAGTGTGTTTGGGTCTCGGGGGGACACTCAGAGGTGAGAGCTCACAGGACAGCCGTGATGTTTGAACTCTACCCCCCCTCCTCCCTTCATCCCACTCCCCTCAGGGCCTTATGTCTTCTTCTTCTTCTTCTTCTTTGGGGCTTTGGCTGCACTCGCTCCCACCAGCCACTGCTTAGCAACAGCCAATCACACGAGCCGGCCAGCTCCTCGGCCAATGGCGCCGCTGAGAGGGGCTGGGGCTCAGAATTTGAGTTGGGCACATGGGTCCAGCCGCACTGCCCTACAAAACCACAGTTAGTGCAACAAGACAGAGAGAGTTGACTCTGTGACCTTTGGAGGATGAAGGGAAGATGGAGAGAAAAAGTAAAGGAATATGAAAAAGGGGTAGAACAGTAACTCATTTCAAACATGACTAAAACAAGAATAATTTTTTTGGTCAAAATTTTATTGAATGAATAAGACTTTTGTACAAACCTTTGATTGAAGTGGGAGTCTAATTGATAGCTAATACATGAATTCAGAAAATTGCAAAATGGGGGGACAGGTCACATCAAAAGGGACATAGTGGTCACCAAAATCAATGACTATTTCTTATGCTTATGCTAATAGTTCTAAGAAATTAAACAGGGATACATTAATCAACTTGAAAATATTTTAAACATGGACATATCCCAGCTTTAATAGTGCAAAGTTAGTCAATAAAGTTCTGGCAAAAGCAAAACACTTACAGTAATTCAAGCCTCAATTCATGGTTCAATTAATCACAGTATTGATTAAGTCATATATTTCCAACTTTACAATGGGAGCCCTCAGCCAGGGCTAAGTATGTTACTACACTTTCTTTGTGGGGCAGTTTTTTGAGTAGTAGACAGTTCACCTTTTTCCTTGTTGCTCTTTTTCTTTTTTGTCTTTCTGTGTCAGTTCCTCGCTCTAACCACGGAGAAGCTGTGGTTTTTATTAATAGACTGTGTCCCCAGAATAACAGGCTGAGATGTGACTGAACTCCCAGTGGGAACTTCTAATTCTCACTTAGATAAAACCTGGCATGCATTTTTCTTTTCTCATTACACTGCCTTAAACAAGCTTGTATAACCTACTTAAGACATTTAATTATTATTGTCTCTTTTTATAACCACCTTTATAATCTATGAATTTAAATTTTCTCAGTTTTATGAGACGTCACGTGACATATTTTTCAGCCTAAATGCTCTTTGTTCGTTTTACCAAGTTTTTCATGAATACATTGAAGTTTTGGTGATGATTGATGACTGCTGTTGGGTTTTTTAGGTCAGTGGTTATTTCGGTTGCGTCCAGGGGAGCCACACTGCAGTTTGGGTGGGGCTATGGCAGAAAGGTAGGGCTGCACTGAGAGACTGTAGTCTGGTTAAAAAAAAAACAAGGACTTGGCTGGCGAGGAGTTAGCAGGACCACGCTGTCTTGTTTTCCCCTCCTCGATGGCTCCCTCACTGCTTAGCAACAACCAATCGGACGGCAGCCTCAGAGCTTCCCGTCGGCCAATCAGATCACAGGAGCGTGGCGCCATAGAGTTTGGATTTAGCCACGTGTGATGATGAGCGCCGCTGCTGCAGTTCAGGAGGAGACAGGGACATGGCAACACTTTTACATGTCAAAGAGGTTTTTTTTTTTTTTTCTCCAAAGCCACACCCTTTTGTTCTGCAGCAGTGACCTCCAGACAAGAGGTCAGATTTAGAGATAGGCTTTATCTGTGAAGTCTTTATTTAATTAAGTGTTAGGACAGTTACATAAACATTAAAGTCTACAATAAAGTGCTGTTCAGATGCTTCTTTACCTTTCACTGAGTCAAATAGTCATTTTAACTAAGGCCAGGTTTATGTACATATAATAGGTTTAATTGCTTTTGATATCCTGGTTTCGTTTGACAGTTACATAAACACTAAAATTATAATAACAAAACCTAATAGTAAATGTATACTTTTGAAGTTTTGGTGTGTTTATTTTAATCCTCAGACATCACAATAAGGCCATTCTGTAACCACAAAATAGTCTTACATGTGGGGCTTTCTTACTTGTTAAGGAAAGGAAATAAAAAGGCACTCTTAAAATTGTAATTTGAAGGACTTTAATGTAAAAACAAAGAAAAAACCTTATATATTTTACAATTTTACTACATATGTTACTGCTTGTGTCTGCATATTTTCCTTTTAAACAGTAGTTGCTGCAGACCATTTTTATGTAATACAATGCACTAAAAACTTCTTGTCTTCTTGTAAGCGCCCTGGTATTTTTTCTCCACAGTCCTAAAACTTTTCCACACTATGCACCATAAACAGCTCTCACTTCAGACCCTCCCTCCTCTCCTCTTCTCCGTCTCTTCCCCAGACTTGAACTCACCCCTCCCTTTGGATAAAACTGCACATGTTGCAGCGGTGGAGCAGGGCGCGGCCGGCTCCTCTCTCTCTGCTTCTGCTGCTGCAGCCATAACTTCCTCCACGTGTTCCCCATGCTCTCGTATTTTTGTTGTGAGCGGCAGCAGAGCACCACTGTTGCATGGTTACAGACTTTCTCACCTCACCATTGGCTGGAAAACTGCAGCGCTGGCTCCTTATTGGACAACTGCGGAGGAAAACAACGCTGCAATTGGCCGGTGGAGGGATGTGCTTTGACGCGATTGGTTCGACAGGCTTGCATCTCACTCCTTAGAGACTAGGGTTGTGTAAACATCACGGTTGTTTCTTTCAATGGAGCATGTTTTTTATTGCCAGCCGGTTTCGTTGTGTGTGTGTCGTCTTGTGCATGTGTCTCTAAGGGAGTGTGGTGAGAGTGGGGCTAATTGGCTCCCTGCTCCTCATTCACTGGTGATAGAAGAAGCTCTTGGTCGTGTTATGACACTCTGACAAGCAGCCCTTCGCCTGTTGGCAGCTCAATTTTTTCACCATTTTAATTCTCCAACATCTTCTTTAGACTTGTTTTTTATCCCAGTCAGCAGAAAACCCCTCAAGCTACATGTTCTATCCCTTTGGTGACGGGCAGAGCTGGAGCGTCTTGGGGCTAGACATGCAAAACAAATTGCCTCGAGTCCACTGTTTGTTGCATTGCTTTGTCTTTAAACTATTTTCTATCCTTGTGCCCTGTTACTAACATGAAGTTGTAGAGTTAAATGCCCCCTGCCCCCACTTTTTCACATCCTTTATCTCAAGTACAAAGGGTTCACTCTCGCCTTTGATCTCCCCTTACAATAAATCTTCCATCTATCTCTGAAGTTGAACTTGGAGCTCTCTGACTTTTCTACATTCACAACATGACTCCAAGAGAGGCGGGGTCAAACTGCTTAGCAACAACCAATCAGCCTAATATTTTTGGCAGGCCTTCACAGCCAATGGAGGTGCTGAAAAAAAAGAAGAAGCCCGGTTTAGTGCAGTTGTTGTTATTGGCAGGCTGAGTAGGAAAAAACAATGTTGTTCTTTGCACTCAAAGCAGAAGTGGCCAGGAGCAGATTTGCGGAGATAATCTTAGCTTTGATGGAGCTGAAAGACACATGGCTCATTACTTTTTAGTGACACCATTTGCATTTTTATGTAAACTCACCGCCTTGCACAATTAAATTGACTTTCTCCTCCAAATGTTTTAGTTAGAAATGTAAGAAAAGGCTTCCTTGTATTGATCCAGACTCTGAAACAATCTGTGTCTTAGTCGGTCTTAAGACTTTAACATCCTCGAACACGCTGCTGCTCTTCATCACTGAGCACTGGTCAATAGGTGAAATCAATAGGGTTTAGTTGTTCAATAGGAGTTCACCTGCAGGGGCTGAGGCTGGTTAATATTAGAGATTAGAGTTTATCAGAGACTGACTTGAGGTCGAACATGCTACTTATGTGGTCACACTCACAGGGTTTGATGTTACGTTTTATTTTTTCAGTTGCTGTTATAGTAGATGCAAAAATAATAATCTAGCTGATATGTAATTTTTACCTACAGATCCTCCGTGTCATGCTCAGATTGCTGCTTTTTGTTTCAATTAAATAATTTATTGGTGGAAATCCTGCCATCTGACCCTGGGAGTCATGTTAAAAATACTGATGATATGACATTTATATGTGATGCTTGCCATTTACTATTTTCTTTTCTTTTCTTTTCTTTTTTTTTTGAGAATGCACCAAACTAAGTTCTGTTGTACTATGACAATAATAAAAAAAAATCAAATAATACAAATATAATAATATTGAAATGTTTTTAACTAAGAAGCATTTTATTTGAGCCATGAAATGTTATAATAAACCTAATAATGCATTAGTCTTTTATAGCACTTTTCTAGACACTCAAAGTCACTTTACAATTTGATGCATTATTCATTCAGTCCTCCTGTTGGTGGTGAGCTTCTTCTGGAGCCACAGCTGCCCTGGGGCAGACTGGAAAAAAACGTGGCTGCCAATTTGTGCCTACGGCTCCTCAGACCACCTCCAAACACAGTCTCACTGACACATTTGTACAGGCAAGGTGGGTGAGGTGTCTTGCACAAGGACACAACAACAGTATGCAATGCTGTTAGCAGGGATCAAACCGCCAACCTTTGGGTTAGTGGGCTAACTGACTGAGCTACTGCCATTTTATTTTAGTTTGTGAGTTGTTCTTTCATAGACTTTGAGCTTGTTTAACTTCTAATTTCATTGTTGTCTTTACTGATGGCTATTATGAATTTCCTTAACTACTTGTGAGTACTTAGAAAAATGTCAGCACAAAGTCTTCCTGGAGTCAGTTACATACTTATGTAGCAGTATCTCAGGATGTCCAATTAGTGATGGGTACTAAAGGTTATCTGTTGTACAACCTGCCAAAGAACAAAAGTACAAATGATTCACTGTGGTGTGACCCCTGAAAGAAAGAAAGACTGGTATTGGTTCATAGGCAAAGCCCTACTTTATATCCATGTTTATTACTCCCAATGAAATTCCCAGTTGTACAGCTACAAGGTCCAAAAAGCACAGTGGGGTGAGCAGAGGACACTGGCTGTGCTCATAGCTGTCATGAGAAAAGATGATGGATAGATCTAAGGAGCCAAACAAGCATCTCTCCCGGAGCAGCTGGCTCTAGTTGTCCTCCCGGGAACATCCCACATCCAGAACCCCTCAGAGGGACACTCAGAGAGGCCCCGGTCCCAGCCGTGCGCGTGAAGCGGGGCTGCTTGGAGACAGCGTGTGCTCGCTGCTGGTTAAATAAAGCTAAGAGCCGTGTTGACAGATCTCCTAAGGACAGATACAGATCAATAGCACCAATGAAGGTGGGGCCGCGACTCGACAAGGGGGTGATTGACAGTCGATGCGGCAATAGGGCGGGATGTCTTGATTTATTTAACCGCTCTTCATCGCCCCAAGTTACTTACCAAGAGTTAACAAATAGTGCTGTGTTTGCAACTATAGCATAGTCTTAAGAAGGATTTGTGCCAAGATTCAAAGAGAAAAAACTCCAGATTGAATTTCTCTCTGAGATTAATTGAAGGGAAAAAAAACGTGAATTTGACAATCCATCATCGCAATTATTTGTAAATCTGGTCTCATGGGTAAAAAAAATCCCCAGTCTATTCATCTTCTAAGGGAAACCCCTCTCGATCCTCCTTGCATATTATTTTTAGATACAGTTTTTTTTCTTTCACCAATGCTTCTGTATGAAAAATGTGCAAAATATGTCCACTTTATTATCCTCCAATCTCCTTTCATTTTTTCCCTTTTTGGGTTTACCATGCTTAGAAGCAAAACATCTGCTTCTAAGAATGCTGTGATTTGCATATTATATTAGCATAGGTTTTTTAGGCCCTTTCTGACACACCCCTGTCCATTTATCCAGGCTTGGGACTGGCACAAAGACTACACTGGCTTGTAACTGTAGTGTGAATTCCTTAATTATCCTTCAACACTGAAAATGAATGACTCCTTGATTGTCATAAAAGTTTTAGGTCAATAAAAGCTACATCCTAATTGTCTTTAACATCAACTAAATAAAAGCACTTATTTGTCTATGGCAAAAAAATGAATTAGTGGTACATTCAAATGAGTGGTTTTCATTGTGAGAACGGTGTCAAATCCCCCGGTGAGCGCTCTGTCACTGAGACCATCTGTTTGTAGCTCTAACCAAACAGCGCTGCCAGATGGGAAGTGGAAACAAAAGTAATGCATCCACAATACACTGACAAATACAAGTTTATTTTCAGAAAACAACTGTGTACGCAGGTTGCAAGTTCTTTATTATGCAGGCAGAGTTGTATGGACAAGAAAGGATAGCTCTTTGTGACATTTTTAAAGATTTTTTTTTTTTTAGGATTAGCATGGACAAGTTATCACTCCTAAGCCTGAACCTTACACTAGACCATGAGCATTGCATTACAGTCGATAGAAGACCACTAAACGTTTTGTATATTTTGAGGATTTTCCAAAATAATTGCAGTTGCACAATTGAGAAACACCAAATGTTTTATAAAGTACATTGTAAAGAACGTAAGCGCACTGAGTTTAATGTATTGCTATGACAAGAAACAAAAAACAAAAATAGTTTTCTCTCACTTGCATCTACTTTTACAGTCAGTACATGAAGCAGAAACGCACCCACCAAAATCTTTCCACTCACTTACATTTAGCAGAACTGTCTTCAATGCAGATACATTTAAACTGGAATCAATTCTAATTGCTATAAAACGTCTTTTTCTTGCTCATTCTTCAAACTCTTGTTGTGAAAGGGAGAGAGAATAATTAAGTGGATGTCTTCTTTGTTTGCCGCCAGCACGAAGCAGCCGTCAGGTGGGACTTGTCATGGGACAGGTGTTGTTTGCTGCTCTTCAAGGTCACATTGTTCATTGAAGATGGGACACGAATGAAAGAACATCTGCACCAATAAAGAGCCATCATTTTACCTTTTAGTGCCTTGTCTGTTGGTTTTGAGTGTTTAATCTGAGAACAAATTGGGGAAAGGCAACAGCTTAATTACTTCTTAATGCACACATGTAAATCTGATTGAGGTTTATAGAGCAGTGGCTCTCAACCAGTGGTGTGGGTACAAATGGTGGTACGCAGGGTCTTCTCAGCGGTAGTTCTCAGTAAATAGTGACTGGTTTAGTTCAAGTTTAGTCCTGCTTTTGTTTCAGTTCAGTTTAGTCCTGGTATAGTCATGCCTAAGATTAAATTACTATTTTCTTCTTGGGTTTAGGCTGGTTTAGTCCTGATTTAGGCTCACTTTAGTCTGTTAAAAATGGAACTATGAAAGCCAGATATTGTGTTGCTACTGAGTGACAAGTCTGAGAACCACTGAAGAATTGAATATGTCTTTTGTCCTCTCAGGTCTCTGGTGATCATCAGTACTCTGGATGGGCGGATCTCAGCTCTGGATCCTCACAACCAGGGCAGGAAGCAGTGGGAACTGGATGTGGGCTCAGGGTGCCTCGTCTCCTCCAGCCTCAGCAAACCAGAGGTGGGACTCTCTTCACAAAACATACATTTTAACAGGTTAAAAGTGGCTTACAGACATTACATACACAACTTTTCTGAACTAAATTTCATTTAAATTTAATTAGTTGATAATGCTGAGAGAAACTAAAATGACTACATTTCTTGTATAAACCAGAACTAAACCAACGACTAATCTTTCTAAACTAAGTCTAAACCAGGATTAAATCAGGACTTTTGGACATTTTTATTTGTTCATATCACAGCTTGATTTTGTATTTTAAAGCATACCATAAGAAGAAGACCTTATTATTGCAATACAAGCACTTTCTTGCAGTAGAGATATGTTGTTCATGACAACAGGAGCTTTACAAATACACTGGTATGACTTGTGTGATCAACACTAACAACTTTTCAGAAGTTGGTGTCCAATGTGGCTCTAGCTTTATTGATTTAAAACTACACTATTGTCTATCTTAATAAACTTAAGAGTATATTTCCTAAATCTTAAAATGTTTCTCTTGTGTTTTGACAGCTAGAAAACAGAAGGAAGCATTTTTCTTCTACTGTTTATTGCAGCACCACATAAAGTATATTGCTCATCAATAAACAAGAGCATATTCACTTCTTGGCAGTAAATCAAATCTTGTATTTTCCTATAGTCTTCTTTTTGTGACATTTCACCTGAGGTCCTCTTTGAACTGTACCAAAACAAAACTCCAGTTCAGCTTATTAATGTCAGGTAGCTGATGTAAAGTCAATTTCCACTGGTTGATTTGTCAGTGAGAAAGATGAGATGTTTTTTTTTTTTTTTTTTACTTGTTTTGCCTCCTAAACAAAATGATTTTCCTTCAGTAGACAGTGAAACCATAATTGAACTCAGTGCACTTTGAACAGTTGCTTCTCGCTGTTGCTTACATCCATCCATGTAAACAAACAACACACATACAGCAGACAAGCTCACCTCCCCCTCAAAAAATCATGTTTTTTGCCCGAGGATCAGCCGCTTTGTTTGGTTTACACATACGGCGCAGCAAGACCCTCATCTGAACATACATAGAGAGGCTTAAACCGCCCACGAAGACACGCCGAAACGGGAGTGTAGCCCTGAGCGAGACCGGGGAGCTGTACTCAGGGATACCAGCCCGGAGTTTGGCTTTGATCTGGACGTGCTATGTGTGTGGGTTTAGCCTCAGGGAGAACGCCTCTGATGGTAACAGGGGTCTATGGCTCAGATCGTCTAATGTTGGTCCACTGGTGAAAGCAACACGCTGTGGTTAGACTAATGAGCTCCCTGACTCCAACATGTAATCCACTTTGGTTTTAATAGTGACCCTTGGAATAAAACACTTCAGCACAAGATGTATGCAGTTTGTGACACAGTTTTGGCCTTAATGATGAATGGAGGCTTTTAATTGCCCGTTTAATTTCCCGCACACTTCCACTACAATGTAAACTAGGACTGAATGATTTTTAAAAATATACCTTAAAATATACCCTGCCATTATTCTGACAGATATTGCAGTTGCGATTAGATTTTAAATAATTTAGTAAAATCAAAGTTCAGTTCACAGTTTGCATTTTAAGCATTTGATGTGAGCATTGACATTGAGAGAAGACTGAAAACTGCTAAACTAATAGAAGGAATCACAGGCCTTTCAGATCAGGTCTGTAGAGGTCTAAACTACAGCTGTAGCAAGATTTATACATATTAAGATCCAGTGGGGATGGGATATTTTGTTCTTTGCAGAGAACATTATATCACCTAAACAACTGCAGCCTTTGTGATTTGCTAATTGCGACAGTTCAAATTGCCATTTCGATTCACTTTCTATTGTGCAGCCCTAATGCAAACAGCTTTTGATTTATATATGGGTTAAACTGGTCATTATGGCGTAAAATCAATAAGACTAAGACAATTAAATATTAATTTTTACATAATTTACAGTGAATTACCAATAGATTTTGCCCGCCTTGTTCACTGACAAGCTTAGAATATACTATTAATGCTACATGCTATGTGATGATGTTAGAGAGCTGTACATTATTTTTGCATTTTTCACACCTCACACACCACCTTCTTTCTCTGTCTACGGTAGCCCTGTAGGGACATGCCATTGTCTATGAGCAAACTCAGTGGAAATTGTTTTTTTGAACATGTATTTTAAAACCTCTTCTACCATTTCATGTACTGTATATAAAGCAACATTTAGGCTTCAAATAAGATTAACTTACTTTTGATTCCTGACCCGCCATTTGAGAACCACTGGACTAAATAAGATTATATTAGTTTATCATATAATTGAATGCAAAGTTGTGTTTTCTTCTCAAGTAGTGTTCACCTTGTCAGGAAGTAACAGAGCTTCTTCTTGTTTTCCAAGATAAACATTTGTGAAAAACGAAGAGTTACTTTGGCGTCATTACACATTTTTGAATGGCGTTGTCCATTTTGTTAAACTATAGGCTACACGACCACACACAGTGCACAGTGAAATACATGGGACCGTTATCTGTCCACCCACCCTTAACATAGTATTTAAACAAATTAATTGTCTGGAGCGGTGCCACAGAGGTAAGAGATTTTAGAAGGTGGTCGATAGCCACAGCATTACTGCAACACTAACTTACAACTTTATTGCTTAAAGGTGCAATACTAGAGTTTGTTTGCACTTTGAAAATTAAGTACCGCTGCTGATGTTCACTATAAAATCTAACTATTTAAGAACTTTTTTGGTTTTATTAAAAGTGTTCAGGTTTTCAGCACAGACATACATTCAACAGCTTTTCATTTTAAGATTAGACCCAATCTCACTCTTCGCTTACAAAAGTAAAGTCTGGCATAAAAATGTAAGCCTCTGGGAGTGTGGAGAAAGTCGTATGCGTTCATAAAATCAGAATTCATGAAGCCATTTTATTCAGCGTCTTGTTCAGGTTATAATGTGGAGAAGCCCTAAAGGTTCCTCCCAGCGCCCAGACTGTCTGCATTAACATGTAAATTTGACATTGGAAATCAAGCTGTTCCCATTTAGGTCAACAGTATCTTGTGGCTTCAGTAATTTTACTTTTTTAAATACTTCAAAGAAACATACAAACAAACAAGAAGTCTACACAGAAATAGATGTGTTAGACTTGCCCCATTCACTAAATTTACTCTCTAGTTTCCTTGTTGGACCGTTTGAGCAAGTGTCACAGCAATAATTGCACTCTTGGCTCTAAAAACGGTTGTGGTCTGGTCCCTAATGACTGGTGGAGTGGTTGGTTTGAGCTGCAAACCTGACTGACTTCGATTTAATACAACTGCCAGGTGAATTTAGAGGTGCACCCGAGAGGCACAGAGAGAAAGTGGAGACACAATAAAAAGCCTTACTCACTCAGAAATGTGGAGTAGTATGCCGTCTGTAAGGCCCTAGAGGAAAATGTGATGAATGAACGCAAGTGAAGAGGCTGCTCCCACATCCTCTGAGTTGGATAACTTCATTTCACTTGACACTTCATAATTTAATCATTTTCTATGACTTTTCCTAGCCAGATGTTCAGCCTTGTCTTTTAATACATTGATCTGTAAAAAATTAAATATAAGAAGTAATGCAGAAGTGGCTATTTCAGCAGTAGTGATGTCCACTTGCATTAGGGATGCCCATTTGGTTAATTATCTTTAATTGATTAATTGGTAGTCTTAACAAACGATCATTGATTAACTGTTAAGCACCGGCTTGACATCACTCATCATTACATTTTATGAAAAGCAGCACTTTTTATTAAATTCAAAGTAATGAACCATAATAAAAAAGTGCTGTTGTTTTTTTTAACTAAAGACAAGTTATAGGCTTGTATATTTTAGGAAACAGTTGCTTAATTTACCCTAACTCTCTAATGGTACGATATCTTCACTCTACTGTACAGCATAACCATAAATTAGTATTTCTTTCAATAGATTATGACCACAAGGCTGATTAATCACCCAATATTTCATCAGGCTGAAATAACTGTTGATATGCTGCTGTTGGAGAGGATAGCTAGAATAGGATAGCTAAAGAAAATGGGTAGTGTACCTTCTAAGACATTTTTATTTATTACTAGCACAGTTATTGCATGGCAGGGCATAATAATTAGAATTTTGAACTTTGTAATTTTGTAAAGGTAATATTTGGCACATGTGCTAAAAGAGGGCTCCACAGGGTCAGAGTAGCCCTTATGCCTCACACCACGACATTATAATCCCTGTATGCATGAATAGGTAGTGACTATAGTGATTATAATAGCAATGCAAATGATTGTTTGTCAGTGCACTATATAAGTTGTCAATTGGCTTTATCCCTTAATTGGCCGAAATGTAACTCTCTTCATGGGCTCCAGCATCCCATACAGGATAAACAATGATGAACGCATGAATGCATGTGGTGGTAATAGAAGCATCATCTTTTCATGTGTCCCTAATACTGCTGAGTATCAGTACCAGCTCAAGTTTCAACAACCCCAAATTGGTCTCGATACAATATAGTTGGCAATTTCTCCCACTACTTGTCACTGTCGCCTCTCAGTTCTCCGACATTGTTTCCGTCTTGTTAACATCTGTGTGTGGTGTCTGGGACTGCAGTGGATGTGTGAAGATCCTCATAGACCGAGACACATGTGGCAGCTGTCATCCTCCAGCGCTGACACAGAGAAGAGCTGCCTCTGCCTTCACCTGTTGGCTCGTGTTTGCCCGACGAACCGTGAACGAACCCAGCTGACTCCCTGACGTCACACGTTGTTGTTGTTGTCATTTTGGTGTTTTATATAAGTTCATAACCCGCTCTGCCCTCTGCACCCTTCTGTCTGCACGTATTTTTTTTATTTTTCACTGGTGGGGGGGGGGGGGTCTAGTTCTGATGCCTGATCCCTTAGTCTTAGCTTAGCAACTGTTTCATTGGAGCTCGTTGGGTCTGCTCAGTGATTAGGGACTGGGGGGGGGGGGACTGCTGTGATGCCATTGGCTGGACTCATCTCACTGGGGAGGAAGCAGCCAGTCACCTGCTGCAGCCTACAGTGTCTGTGTGCATTTGTGTGTTGGAGCAATGAGGGACAACCACAAACAGCATTGTCTGCAAAAAAAGGAGCCATCACTTCACAAATGCCACAGTGCGCTTGGGGCTACACGTTTTTCTGAAAGGAAGCAGTCTTGGCTCATCCTCATAAACTAACTGATTATAAGACGGTTATGAATTGGGAGTGCGTCCAAACAATTAAATAAATGCCTGTTAGTTACTGTTAAAATTTATGTACCAAAACAATGCTGAGATTTTTTTGGCCAGTGCCTCTATAATAAAGATTTGGCTAGACTTGGAGCTCACTAATATGTGTGCAAAGCTGTTTAGGTTTTTGGCTATTTTAATGGACCACATTGCAGGAGGCTGGAGACTTTCCCAACAACTCTGGGCTCGAGGTGGGGTACACTCTAACAGGACTAAGTGATAGAAGGAAAAACTAATGAATAAATTTAGCAGTTTAATAAGTATGCATACACACAGTAGTTAAATGTTTCACTCCAACAACAGTGTCTAACTTCTTCTAACTTATTGTAAGGCTAAAGATAATGGACGAAACTCATTCTTTATTAGGGCAGATGCTTTGTCAATGGATATGGAAGTCAAGTGACAGAACCAATTCAATAGTTTATAGGTATGGAGAGAGTACAATGTATAGAAAACAGTAGAAAAATATGAATGTGTCAACAAGAGAAGCTGCACGATAACACAAATTTTCAAATCTAATCTATTTTACTCAAATACAACATATTTCTGCTGTACGTTTATTTCTTTATTATTGACCTTGAACGCATAATGGACCAACTGCCTTTCCATCTTGTTTACTGTCCAAACAATAATACACTGTCAGTGACTATTCACTTAAAAATGTGGATATTTGTCAGTGTTGGTTTGCCGTGGGGGGGCTGACAGCAGCAGTCAGTGCCAGTGTGAATGAGTCATGCTGAGGAGGCGGGGCTAAAGGGCTTTTGTGGGGGGGGGTTGATTAGGAGGTGAGGTAATGTTTCAGACCGGGGATGATGTCATTGTAATAGACAAAACCACTCTGGCACACTCACAGAGCTGCTACCTGTGTCGGCACGCGGCGTCAGTGAAAAACTATGAGGAAATGTGATTGATGGCAGCACAGTGACTAATGACCGGGCTTCAGGCTGCGACCACTGTGACAAGCAATAAGTCTCTGAACAGAGCAGCCGGGGAAGTGGAGAGGACCACACAAACCATAGCTGTGGCAGGAAGTCGATGCTCCTTCAGCTGAGCGCATTTTATTTTGATTGTTTTATTCCCATAAGAACACGTGTACAAGTGTTTGGTAATTAGGGTTTCATGTATTCAAGGTTAGTTACAGAGGAAACGGTGCATGCAATCAATTAGTCAATAAATCAATCACTTACAACACCTTTAATAAAACTGTATTGACAACATTTATATTCTTTAGTCATATGCAGCATAAGGAATGATAATAAATTCTTGATAATGTTAAATTTAATCTCTATAAATAGCCATATAAAAGCCATCTACATGAATCATTGCCTTTTGAGCGGTTACACAGGATTATACATTTTTATTATAGAATAGAAATAAATGCATTTAATCTTTAGATGGTTAAACTCAAGTGTTGTTTTAAATGTTATTTTGGACATTGAGAAAACAGTCTTTCCTGAGACATAATTCCCAAATAGGTTGCGTTCTCGTATTTGATGATGTCAAAATCTCAGATGGAGGGCAGGAGCCAGTATTACTGTATTGGTTAGAAACCATAAAAAAATTAAACAGAAAATCCAGAGTCACTGAACACAAACTTGCGTTATTAATCTTAATCTCCAGTCTACTGAAAACATTCACGCCTGTGTGATGGAATAATATCACCACTTAATAGTGAAAAAATAATTTAACATTGGGTAATTTGTGCTGACAACAAGACATTAAACTTTGTGCCAGTTTTTGTTTCATCTGCATAGACCCAATAATTGCAAAGAAACCAAGCCAAGACATCTGCATTTTGACTAACTAGTTTTTCTTTTTTATTTATCCTTCAAGCCTTATGAAAAGATGCACTTACAAAACTTGGAATAGAAGCTCTTAAAAGATTTACAAAAGACGTATACATAAGCACCGTTGAAACGTTTTGCCCAAACGTAACCTAACCATTATATTTCTTTTAAAAGAAATATTCTGGTTCTGCCGAGACACGTTTCCTTAAGATGGCACTGTGCTCAGAGTTCTTCCTTATTATGTCTTTAAGCAGTCAGCCTTAGATCAGTGTAAAATAATAGAAAAAAAGTCACACAAAATTATAAATCTATACATAGTAGTCCCTTGAACTTAATCCAGCCACAAAGGTCACAAGCCAGTGTACTCAGAAAGGGCATCCGGCCTAAAAACCTGTGCCTAACCAATATGCAAATCTCTTTCCATCTTTATTTGTGATAGGTTAAATACGGAAGATGCTTTTAATGGCATTTTCTCGCTACCCTGGATAGTAACCCTTAGAAACCTGCAGTTCATCGAGTTCATACACTTCCTCCTCATATACAGTATGTACAGTGTAGTTGAGTGGAGCAGTGCATTGTGGGCCAACAGTGTCACATTAGCGTCCGGTGACAACTGACGCTGTTTGACAGAATCAGTGAAGCATCTGCATCAACATTTACTCACTACCACCACCACCACTGTCCCAAACCCCCCTGCCCTACCCCCACTGCCCCACCCCCCTGTGACCCGCCCCATCACCACTACTACCCTCCCAGAGGGCAACACAGTCACATGTCATTCCTATTAACATCAAATAATCACCATCTAACAAGTGTAACCAATCTCTAAAGCGCAGAATAATAGACTGACTCATACGCCGAACATTGTCTCACTGCAAAACAAACCGTTCAAGGGCGAATGAAATCTTAATGACGCTATGTCTCCCACTGAAAAACTGAATGAATCTTCCAGTAAAAGTGGATCATTTTATACTCGCATAAAAATAAAAGCAAAACATGAATGAATCTTTGAAAAACACTAATTAACCTAATAGGAATTTGCTAATACAAGTGTGCTATTATTGTACAAAGACTGAAAATGTATGCTATGTTTTGAATAATTGGGGGAGGAGAGAGGAGCTTCGTCCTTGATCATAAATTCGCCCCGCGGTTCATCAAAGCACAATTTCCTCTTATGATGGGGTTTCCTTACCATCAAGGAAACAGCCTGCCACTTATGAGATGTTTTGTTCCCTTATTATAACCTAATTTACCTTCTGACTTTCTGCCACAGATGTCTGTATATAGGCATTGTTTATGTGATTTCTATATGATTCATGACATAATTACATATATGATGAGAAGAAAAACATGTTTTTGAGGAAAATATATTAGGTCGGATTGATGTTGCTATATAATATTTATTGTAGTCAAAATACAAGTCCGTACAGATTTGAAATGTTCTATTTTTGGTTGAATTTTAGGGAATTAAATCATATTGCCACATGTCAGTAAATTAGAATATTGTGAAAAGGAAATGTTTTTCAGTGCAATGAAATGATAAGTATTTCAAGCGTGAATTTATGTTAAATGTGATGATTATAGCTTACAGTTAATGGAAATCTAAATCCAGTCTTCTTTCCTTTCGGCTTTTATTTTTTTGGAGTTGTCACAGGAAACCATCTACCTCCTAGTGTGCAGTGATTTGCATAATTTGACATTTTTATTGTTTTTTTTATTGTTGATTTTTAAAATGTATCACCTTGTCTCCATGTCCTCAGTGTCGTATATACAGTAGTACACATTCCTTATTTCTTTGCACATGGACCGGCTGTTTTATCATTTACGAGCTGTCAGGAGCAATATCAAAGTGAATCGTCCACTTCAGCCACAAAACACACTACAACCTCACTCAAACCACTCTTGGCTCAAATGTAATGATTTTTTTTGCCTGGTTTAATAATTCACCAGACATCTCTAGTAGCTGGATCTGAAGGCCCTGGCATTGATAAAGAGCTGAAAAGTCAGCGGAGAGAGTTTGAACTCAGTTGAACATCTAAACTTTTTGAAAATATTTTGCAACTTTTTTTGTGTAACTTTTTTTGAGGCTGTATCTAAAGCCACATTTTGAATCAGGTGTCAAATTGTTTTTCAGTAAATCTCCAACTTTCAACCAAGTAGTCAATAGTAGCAGTACCGCGTAAAATTGGATTTGAGATTTGAGATGAGATAAAGACCGTAAAAAAACGAAACGGTCTCAAGGCGCTACAACACTACTGTAGGTCACATGTGTTTTATATTTCTGTGATATACCAATTGTGTACAGTATGCACACAAAATCCAAGGCTTTCACCCCCATTAACTGAATCTGACAGTAGACATGGACATGGTAACCTCAGGAGATTTATATCAAAACATTATGATTTTCTGTTTTCAACTAATTTTTTGGTAAGTAATGTTATATAGACACTAAATTAGAGAATGCAGGAATGGCATTGAACAAATGGAATACATTTTTAACCCAGGTTGTTCTATGTGTGTAACTTTATGTGCACTACTAATATATTTACTTTTGCTTTCTCAGCACATCACTCTGCCTACACTACCCTTGAAACTGAAACAGATCATTTCTTGTTCCCCTGACATTACCTAGAAATTTTATAAGAAAATTCCCTTAATTTCCAGATCACATGGTTACACATCACAGGCCTATAATCTGCTATATGTTTATGGTCTGTAGAGAATAAACATTACTGAGCGTAGAGACTAACTAGTGTCAATGGGACTGGATCAGAAGGCCAGATTAAGCCATTGAGAGCTTCATGACTCACTCCCAGCTTATGACAAGTTCCCCCTCCTGGTTTAAACCTCTTTCTACCCCCCGCTCCCATTCTCCTCACTGCCCATCGCATGGTGTGATGGTCAGGCTGGTAACTCCTCCTTCTTTTCCTCCTCCTCCTCTTGCTCTGTTCGTGGCTAAATTTATCCTGGTCTTGTCTCGGTCCTCTGGTTTCTGCAGAGATGACATCACCCCTGCTCCTGGCTCTAAATCACTCTCTGACACATAGTTTTATCCACCTCACCGTGGCCACTGAGCTTTACTTAACTTTAAAGTCTTAATGGGGTTTAAAGATAATGTGATTGGCCAGTTTCTAAAGTGGTGGGAGTAGCAAACACCTGCTCGGTAACAGGTTAGACTTAACAAACTAGGGCTGCCCAGTATACCACAAATTATTTTTATGGCAATGTCCCCAGTTTTAACACCAAAGAACTGCTTGTATTGCAATAACATTATGGGCTGCCACTTGACATTTATTATTTGCCTGTCAAAATAAATGTCAAACCGCGCTTGTAAAATAAATAGCATTGCAACCCAATAGAAATTTTTGTTTTAAGCCTGGCTAATGCCTCAATTCCAGTTCTGGTTTAGCCCTGCTTCATTTTTTCTCTTAATAATGGTTTACCCCTAGCTTTGAATGGTCCAGCATCTTTTATATCTGTATACATTTTAAAATGTTTTCTAATTGACACACATACGCTATACATTTAGTCTTTCAAAGGGGGCAATTAAACATTGCAAGTTTTATTGTTGTCTCAATAGTTACAGAGGCCATATTTCCCATACTAACAAATAAAAAGGGTTTTACTAGGGCAAGCAAGGTCAAAGATTTAAGCTCATAGTCTCCTGAAGTTTGACACAAAGACATGCAACTAATAATAATGTAATGTTACACTTCAGTCATTGGTGCCAAATGAGTCAGAACACACACTGCCAGCATCTTAAATGTCATTATCCCAGTGACTGACATCTCCATAAAAACAATTGTCTTAAAACTCCCTGATGTGCTGAAGCTGCACAGGTTAAATCAGTATTATAACTTGTCGCGATGATCTCATCCTGGCTGGCCCCCTGCCGTGAGCCGCTAATGGTGAACACCGGCATTATCCACAGTCACACACTTTTCTCAGGATCCAGGTTAATTACTTAGGCTCTTGGTTGTGTAATGGTCCGTGGATTGAGTCCAAGTGTCTGAGGGCTGAGGCTGACGTGTGTCGATCTATGTTTCTGTCTGCACTACTAGGCATTTTGTAAATTGGAAAGGAGATTTCAAGAAGTTTAACAACTATTTCAGCAAATTAGAGTTTCTTTTATTGGTTTGTTGTTTAGAAAATGCTACTATGGTACAAGCCTCAGCAGTACTCTGTTAAGGATACAGTGAAAATCTGTTAGCTGTCTATAATGCACCTTTAATTTAATCCCAGCTTTCTTTTCAAAAAGTGTATTTTCAATTTTTAAGTTACATTGTCATATAAAGTGTCTATTTTTCATATAAAGTTGTTAAATACAAGGTTAATTTTTGAACCACAGATGTGCAAAACTGCTTGACACAAAAGTAAATGTGATAAAAATAAATGGTTTAAAGATTTTAACAACATAATTTGAAGTGAATATGATTTACATTGAACATCTGAATGTTTCTGTGCAGGTGTTTGGCAATAAGATGATGATCCCGTCCCTGGATGGGGCCCTGTTTCAGTGGAACCGGGACAGGGAGGTCATGGAGGCAGTGCCTTTCAGTGTGGAGTCTCTGCTGGAGTCGTCCTACCGTATCGGAGAGGACACGGTGCTGGTCGGGGGCAAGTCACTTACCACCTACGGACTCGGGGCCTACAGTGGGAAGGTATGACACATATTAAGTTAATACATATTTAGAAATTAAACAAATTTTATACTGATTATCTGAACCTTCTTCTGTCACACTCCCAGTCTCAGCCACCCATCCCCGCAATGAATTAGTTACCTTTTCTGCTATAAAAAAACAAAGCCACTGATTCAAAGTTGACAAGGAGAATAGACCAATGTGTCATTTATATTTTACAGTGCATTCTCATTACAATATGCCTTTAGATGATTTTACATTTTCGCCAAAAAATGCAAAAAACAAAAGTTAGTTTAAGAAGAAAAAAATAAGTGCTGGTTTAAAGTAAAATAATAAAGTATATTCCTGTCTTCTCCTTAGATCCGGTACATCTGCTCTGCTGTGGGCTGCAGTCGTTGGGACGAGGAGGAGCTGGAGGCTGAGGACGTCGTGCTGCTGCAAAGGACCCAGAAGACCGTGAGAGCCATCAGGCCTCGGTCCGGGATGGAGAAGTGAGTCTTATTCAATCACTCCTGTCACTGTTCGTCAGCCCATCAGTCAGTTCAGCGAGAGACTATTGACTTTCTGCTGTGGTTATAAAGCGAATGCCATTACCAGTAAGCGTTAGTGCTTTATAACTGTCCTCGCTGTCTCCAGGTGGAACTTCAGCGTGGGCAACTTTGAGCTGAAGCTGGTCCCAGAGTCTCAGTCAGGGATGAACTTCCTCGAGGGGGAAATGGCCAACAGTGAAACATGGAAAGAGTCTCCAAAGTTTATCACAGACGAACCAAAAGACACGGAGCAGGCTGAGAGCTCAAACCAAAATCTGGATCTCATCATCAAAGTGTCCGTTCCTGATTGGAAAGTCATGGCATTCAGCACTGAGTCTGATGGACAGCTGGTCTGGGAGCGCCAGGTGAGAGTGGCTTCAAAAAGACAAAACATAATAACATAGAGTAGCAACCAGTTATACTAACAACCACAATTGTCACTATCTTGCAGTCATAAAGATTCATGTTAATAAAATGCTGGATGCAGATGGTGATAATGATTGTGTGCCTTGCCTTATATTTTTGTCCAAATATGTCCATTAAGTTTCTTAATTTGGTCCACCTCTAAACCTGGGAAACAAAATACCAATGAAATGTATGAGGTTAATCATTAAACCAACAAGAAGTGAATAGGATTTGTATTCAACAAAAACATCTTGACATTTGATGTTGAGAGCACTATAATGTCTAATCTAAACCTGTACTAAATAATATCGTACTTCTTGTGTTGTAGTTCTGTACCCCAATCGCCTCGGCCTGGTTAGTGGGAGGGGGAAAAGTCACACCCATCAGCCTGTTTGATGACACCAGCTACAGCAGCCGGTCAGACACTGAAGAGGAAGATGATGGTGAAGATGGCAATAGTGGAGCTCCAGAGTCCAGTGTTTACCTTGGTATGTTAAAATTCAAATGCATATACAGTAGAGCTGAATGTATCAACAATGTAATAATATAGTGCTGTTGGTGCAAGTGTGTGAAGAAGGTTTTCACATCTATATTCCTATCAAATGACTTATTATCATGGAAATACCTCTTGCTGCTACTCAATCAAATTGCCATTGACATAGTGTAGTGTATATAAAAATAAATAATAATAAAAATAAATGTGTATATGGTGTTGCTCCTGTCTGCTTCTCCAAACTAGGAGTGTGCTGACAACTACATCTGCTTTTTCTGCTTTAAACCATCATGGCCGCTTATAGTGCAACAATTCTTTGATGGTGTTTATAAAATTAACACAATGTTTTTTCCCCCTATTTTCCCATAAGATGTATGTATTAAATGTACAAAGTGTGCATCATCATCGTCATAGTTATTTATGTATTTTTTTATTTGACAGGGATGTTCCAGGGACAGTACTACCTCCAATCCTCAGTGAGGATCACAGATAAGTTCCCGTCCAAAGCCATTGCGTCGGAGAAAGACGTAATCCCTCTTCCTACTGTCAAATGGAAGCCACTCATCCGTAAGTGCACAGCCTCAATCCTTGTGATTATAAAAGCTTCAAAATATATTGCTTGCACCAGTTTAATTCCAGTGCCACTTTGAATTAGCTTTGCCCACTTTATTGATCCCTTTTCAAATCAAAGCACTGATTCATCTCGTCCTTGACACAGATTCTCCATCGCGGACACCTGCACTTGTCGGCTCCGATGAGTTTGATAAGTGTCTAACCAACGACAAGTTTTCCCATGACGAATACAGCAACGGGGCGCTGTCCATCCTGCAGTATCCTTACGGTAAGACCCTCACACTCTCCCCATGTATTATCAAACAGATAGTAAATTAAATGAGAGAACTAATAATAATTATAATCTGGGCAGCAATAAAGTGATTTTTGCACCTGGAGATTTGGTGAAAGGTTTTTAAAGATTATTATTGGGGAAAAAGTTGTGTGAATCCTTGAACTTGACAATATCTTGTCTCTCTTGTTTGTAGACAATGGCTACTTCTTCCCCTACAGCAAGCGGTACCGAGAGAAGAGGGACACCGCGGTGAGCCTGATCGAGGGTAAAGGGGCGGGGCCAGAGACCCGTCGCAGGAAGGACCCCGTGCTGCTGCTGCCCTGGTGGAAGGAGATCATCGGGACAATCATCTTCTGCATCGCCACCACCACCTACATCGTCCGCAAGTTCTTCCACCCCCCAGCGCCCGTCATCTGTGTCCGGGTAAGACCCATCGTCCCATCTGAAGGCCTTCATGCAACCATACTGATACATGAGAAAATAAACTGGGATTTATTTTACAATGTGCGTTTTAAGTACAATTAAAGTTGGCGTTTGCCACTTGCCACACTTAATTATGTTTGTAAACTTAGAGTGCAATATCATCTTGGGTAACAGTATTGTGCAAAAAATACTGATGATTAAGGTTGTACTAGGCCAAAAACTATTGACATTGACTGAAAAATAATGTTAAAGGCGCTTAGGCTGGTGAAATACTATATAGCAGAATAGCAAAACTGTAAATAGGAAATAATGTACTACATCTAGTTAGTATTTTAGAAAACTTAATTCAGCTGCAATATATATTAAAAAACGTATATATTACTAGGCATCACATCACTTGTTTTAGTGTTATTCCCAAGAAAACCTAAATTCACTTCAGTTGGTTCACTTTGAAAATTGATATTATTTTTAGTTCAAATAACCATCACTAAAACAAAGGAAGAATTATTTGAAGAAGAAAACTGTCTCCTAGATTTCCAGCACAAACTTTATAGTGGTTGGGGATGCTTCAATTAAAAATATTACGATAAAATCATTAGTGTAAACACATGTCTCATTTTTTATTTATAGTTGAAATCTGTAAAATTCCCAGTCAAACACTGAGTTATAAGATCCAGGTTTCTCAAGGTTGTTTCTTCTTTGTGTCTCTAAAAGCAACGCAAAGAATCTGAGACCCAGTGCCAGACCGACTCCAAGTTCGACCTTGAGGTGGTGGAGACCAAAGAGACCGTCGCTATCGAGACCAGATGCAGTGAATATGTGTCCAGGTACATCATTAAGAACAGTGTTAAAGATGAAATGGTGACTCAGGAGAAAACAGAGGTAGACCTCAGCCCTATCTCCACAGAGGGCGTCCCGTGGGAGTCTCAGTCTTTTCAAGGTGTAGCTTCAGAGAGGGTGCTGTTACCATGGTGACCGCTCCTCTTCCTGCCCGACTGGATGGGACTGGGCAGAGATATGCAATCCAAGCCTTAGTAGTACTGTATGATTGGATAACTCATGTAGTTTTTATCAAATGAAAATGACCTTGCTGGCCCCTCCTCTCTCCTCGTCCGTCCCGTACCACAGCATCTGCCACAGGGTCACCGCGTCCCTTTACATCACTGTCAGCACATTGTCACAGGCTTTTTGTTACTTCGGACGTCCCAAATATGATCACTGGCCATAATTTATGGGCTGCCACTGGCTGCCTGAAGCCTGATCGATGCATTTTGCATTTTTTACATTCAGGAGCTCAATAAAGTGGCGTTACCACCCAAACACCAGGAAAAATCTGATTAAACTGCACTTTTTTCTTCCAAACTGTCACTAGCTTTTACTTCTCTCTCTTCTGATCCACTCTAAAATGACAAGCTCCCCGCCCAGCAGCAGTCTGCACAGATTTGCTTTACTGGAAAAGTTTCCTGAAATAAATCTAGTGGCAGTTGTGGCAGCTGCGGAAAACTCTACTCATTAAAATAAGATACAGATCAGGCGCTAAAGCCCAATCACATGTGTTCACTCATTTCCTAATAAGACGCCTTTCCCTCCCCTGAAGAGGCTCAGTGGGTTTGGTGACACTCTTAATGATGAGCAGCACAAAGTGAGATAACAAGTGCTGTCTGCTTAGAGATAATAGTTTCAGGAGTTAAATTAGTCTTTCACATTAGACAGTATTTTAAGCACATTTTCACACAACCAAACAAATCTTAAAGGCATAATACTCATGTTAGCAAACAATGCAAAGAGTTGTTAATAATTCACAAAGCTATGGTATAAGTCTCTAAAACAATGTGGTTAGTGTTAGATCAAAAGTGGGAGCGCATCAGTGGCTCAAAAAGTTATTACATATCAAGGCAGGTACTTTTCAACAATCTGGGCTCATGGAAAACACAGGGAAAATGGATTTGGCTTCTTCTTTTCCAAAACAGTAATAGGACAAGTTCTGTAAGATACCTGGCTCTCCTTTATTGAACAAAAACCTACCAACAGATTTGACCCACTCAGTACATCCCTAGAGCTGATTGGCTAACTCTACTTCAAAAAATACAAAATATTTATAAACAATGATGAGCCATGCTAACGCTCTTTACAAATATTAGCACAAAAATGTTCCTTATTATATATCTTTACTACTACAATTATACTTTGATAAATATCCTTTGTGAAATCCTTTTACATCAGTCAGAGCAGTTGTTTGATCTATGGTATTATCCCTATGTAGAGCCAGAAACACTAATGTAGATGTCTCAGTGTATATAATGTTATACCTCTTATATTAACGCTAGAGTGTATGTCATTACTGTCAACCTTCAGAATAGTAGCAGTAGTACTTCCTCTTTCTAACTTTGCAGGTTCCAGGGAGAATTAAGTTTTGTTTTGTGCCCTACTTTTTGTTGGTCACTTTTTTGAGGTCCCAGGATACAAGGACTTTCCCAACATCCCTACTGACTAGACAAAAAAAAAAAAAAATCAACCCACTTTTTACAGAAAACTCCTTCTCTAACATACTTTCCACTCTGCACCTCTTTGACATTGAGAGCGGCTCCATTTGTCTTCAGGCGTTAATGAACTGTCTCTCCGCAGGTATCTGACAGACTTCGAGCCCGTGCAGTGCCTCGGCCGTGGGGGTTTCGGCGTCGTGTTTGAAGCTCGCAACAAGGTGGACGACTGCAACTATGCCATCAAGAGGATCCGGCTGCCCAGCAGGTAAAGCCCTGCGTCCATCCCACTGTGAATATACAGCTATAGGCTCTCAGATCTTCCATTGTATCTTCTAAGTGCTGCTAATAGTTATGTAAGCTGCTAAATTACTCGTCTAAACATGAATGCTAAAGAGATGCTGGTGTGTATATATTTATCGTGACAAGCGTGAATAATGAGCGCTCAGCTGCCGTAGCGCTGCGTGCCGTTTCATTTTACCCCAGTTGTTGGCGGGTGACTCATGCAGAGCTCAAGAAAATAGACGTTTAATTACTCCTCAATGAGCTTTTGGTGTATATAGACATCGCCTAATTAAATGTCATAGTTAGTCTCCGTAATGCAACAAATTATAAAAGCTTTTATATTTTGTCTTTGAACAAAATAAATTTATTCATAACAATGTTTTGACTAGGATTGCACAATATATTGCAAACTCAGCAAGTGTTACATCCATACAACAAAGAACTGCTTAGTATTGAAAATAATATTTTTTCCATATGACAGACTTTTACTCTTTGCCTGTCAAAATAAGTTCCTTCATTTAGTCTAGGTTTTTAGCTTAAATAGACATGGTTTAATCCTTGATTTAGTTTTGGTTGGGTGCTCTTGTGTAGACCTGGTTTTGCCTTTGTTCAGTCTATGTGTGATCTTAATTTAGCCCGTGTTTAGTCCTAGAGTTGGAGTTAGTTGAGTGCTTGGTATTTCTTCTCTATTGTGGTAAAAGGACATTGAAATATCACAGGTCATATTGTCATGGAAATAGTATAAACATGCTGTTGTATGACAAACACTTGTGGTATATTAACTTGAATGTTGTTTTTTTGTGTAGGGAGCAGGCCCGTGAGAAGGTGATGCGTGAAGTGAAGGCCCTGGCCAAGCTGGAGCACCCAGGGATTATCCGCTACTTCAACGCCTGGCAGGAGAGCCCTCCCGAAGGCTGGCAGGAGGAGATGGACCAGCGCTGGCTCAAAGACACCAGGTGAGCCGCATATAAACCTTTTATCCTCAGGAGCTCAGCGGGTGGATCACTGCATCAACAGAGCTAAAGATCTGATGGTTCGTGTAAGGAGAAGATGAATACTTTGGGCCTGTTTGATGTGTAATACATACAACACATACTTCATTATTATGTGCTGTGGACTTTTACTGCACATAGCCATAAATACATTTCAGGTTATAGAGACATCACTTCACTTCACTTCACACTATAAATAAAGTGTTCTAACCTCACAATTTAACCTGAAATAAAGTTGCCGTAATTTAATTAAGTCTCCTAATCTTTATGTCACACAATCTAATCTATTTAAAACAACACCATGTCACTTTTCAAGCTGTGTGTACCCACTACAGTACCAAAAAAGACAGGTGTTGTGGCTAAACCTGCATGCAGTTAATATAGTTAGTTATAGTTAGTTATATATGACTATATTTTAATTATGACTAGATATGTGTTTTGATAAGATGGTAGCAATCCCTGCAACTCACTTTCACTTAAAAAGATAAACTAGTCTTCTTGTTTTATGCAATTTTTTTTCCCCCCTCTCTTTTTAGTGCCACTGACTGGCCCATGAGCTTTGTGGACCACATGGAGGCGCTGTCGGTCAAAGTGCCAGTGTCCAGCTCGGTGACCCCAGCCTCTGGTCCTGGGGGAGATGGATTAGAGGTGTCAGTGGACACCCGTGCCCTTTTGTCCAGCAGCACAACGGGAGGAGGAGTGGGGTTTGGGGTGGATGAGAGTGACCTGTCTTTCCACCCTCTGCTGGGACAGGACAGTCTCATGTCAGAGCGGGACAGTCAGGCCGACCCAGACGCCTCCGACACCCCTCATTCATTCGAGTTGTGCCCCCCACGTGGTCCCAGTGACTGCACCTCCTCCTCCTTTGACATTGTGTTTGAGGATTCGGGCTGCGATCGGGACGCTGATGCTGAGACGGACTCCGCCTCTGGAGCCGCTAGTCCAGCTGCGACTTCGAAAACAAACACATCTTCCTCAAACACAAAGCATCGGGACGCCCAGCCATCCTCCTCCTCTCCTCCCCGTCCCACCTCACTCACCCTGGCCCTGCCCACAACTCCTCCAACACAACGCACACAGCCCTCACCAAAGGTACTCTCACATTTTTTCTTTTAAGTGCAGTGTTTCCAAAATGGTGGAATGATGAATATTAGAGACAATGGTTATCTGTCAGTGTATGTCATAGTTATTCATTGTCCATACTAACTAATCCTGTCCCATTCGTAGGTGTACCTGTACATCCAAATGCAGCTCTGTAGGAAGGAGAACCTGAAGGACTGGATGTCCCAGCGCAGCCTCCCAGAGCAGAGGGAGCACAACGAGTGTCTGGACATCTTCCTCCAAATCGCTGAGGCTGTGGACTTCTTGCACAGCAAAGGGCTCATGCACAGAGACCTCAAGGTGAGCCCACACAGAGAGAAACACCATCAGACAGGGGGCAGCGTAGAGCCATAAAACCAGTCATTTATCACAGAGAACACAGACAGACAGGGGGCAGCGTAGAGCCATAAAACCACTCATTTATCATCTTTAGTATCTCCTGCAGTGAACTTTAGCGCTGACTTTAGAGCTTAATGTAAGTGTAATTTATGTTTGGACTATTAGATATCAGCACAATTATAAAACTACATATGGCTGACATAAGACCGGGGCACGAGGATTAATAGCTTAAGCTGCTATAGAGAAGTTAATATCGGCCCAGGAAGTCTCACACAAGAGGTCTTAAATGAAGTCAAAAGTCCAGAGACTCTTCTACTTTAAGCTTAGGAAACAATCAGAAGGACAGATCATTTTAAATGTTTTGGAGATAAAGTCAGTCTGAGGTGGTTTGAAGGTATAGTGATTAAATTGGTAGAAGGGTGCTGAGGTTAGAGCTGCCAGAAAAACACCAAAAACACCCAACTCCTTAGATTTAACACAAGCTCTTCACTTTGTCCAGCTTCCACAGGTTACATTTGGGTTGCTCTAAGCATGTTGTTATTAATTCCTTGTCAATATATCATTTTATTTAGCCATCGAACATTTTCTTCACCATGGACGACGTGGTGAAGGTGGGAGACTTCGGTTTGGTGACAGCCATGGACCAAGAGGAGGACGAGGACGAGTCCAGTGCCTTGACCCCTGCCCCGCTCCTGACGCGCCACACGGGACAAGTTGGCACCAAGCTCTACATGAGCCCAGAGCAGGTGAGAGGGGCTCTACACAAGAAATAATGTCACCAGATGTCTAAAAGTATAGGGTTTTTTACACTGAGCAGTTCACTTTTGTAGCTTTTGAACAATGTAACACTCCTCAGTAAATGACAGCAGTGGTTTGAAATAAAACAAATAAATACAACGCGATCTTAATTACATCTAAACCTTAAAATAAATGCAAAAAAAAAAAAAAAAAAAAACTTACCCATGGCCTTATAGGAAGTGACACTTTTTGTGTGTTTTTGCTTAGTCCAGTTCAAAGCCTGCATTTTAAACCTAGTATTTTATTCCAAGTTTGTTGATTGGTCTTTTTTTTTTTTTTTGCCATACTTGGACATCCAACTAAAGTTATATTTCACAAATAAATTAAGCTTTGTTCTCATACTATAAATGAGAATGTACTTTGTTAACCCTAACCCCTTAAAGCTTGCATTTTTAGTATATTTTCCACATGATACACTAGATATACTCAAAACCGGCTCTATGAGAGAATAATTTAATTTCCATTTCATTTGCAGCTGTCTGGAAACTCGTATTCTCACAAAGTAGACATCTACTCTCTGGGTCTGATCCTGTTCGAGCTGCTGTTTCCATTCAGGACGCAGATGGAGAGAGTCCGGGTGAGTCACCACCAAACATCACATGATCTGACAAATTCATTCATTTCCATTCATTACATTGTTATGAACCACTTATAAATGAGATATTTTTTAACTGCTTTTAATGACGTGAAAAGCATCATTACAGCGGCAGACTGTAAAAGACTGTTTATCTGTCCTTAGAGTTATAATTACATTTGTATTAGAAGTTACTTGAATTTGTAAAGGCGGCAGGTCACAGATGTAAATGCATGTTATCTCATTTAGTTTTTATTAACTGTATTGTCTGCTCTAATTTGTTTAAAAACATAAAGGAAATACAGTTTATCTTAATGCCTCTTGTGCTACTATGTTAATTATCCAATTATGTGTGCTGACTCTGCTGGGGCAATCTTAATACACTATTGTCATTTAAATAATCTCTTCATCTTAAATAATAGGGCTGCGGAGGTACAGTGTAAATCTGTTTGGCGGTGGCTCTTTTGTCTCCTGAACAAAGCCCTGATTAGCTGCGCTCACCGTGTTTACTTCTTCTCTCCAGACGCTGACGGAGGTGAGAGCTCTGCGCTTCCCAGAGGTCTTCTCCAAAAACAACGTCCAGGAGGTGAGTGGCTATCTACCGCCATCTAGTGGCCCTCAACCATAACTGCATTTAAACCAATCATGAGTACGACTGTGAAGACTCACTCCTCCAGGCGAATTCAATCACAACAAAAAGTTTAAAATTGAGAAAGCCTCTTGGATGAAGTGCCTTCAGCTTTGAAAACCAAGTCCAGATGACTTCTTTTTAAACATTTTGTTGTGTTTCAATCATGAGCGTGTTTACCAAGTAATCATTTAGTTCTGTGGCAGCTGAAAAAATCCTAAAACAAATTGAAAAAGTTAAGGGTTATATTTATTAAAGATTAGATTGACATACTTTATTGTTACCAAAGAAAATTTATTCCAACTAATATTTAATTAAAATACCCAATTTCAACAAATAAAACAATATATTATCAAGTGGTCTGTTATTAAAGCAGTGTCAAATGAAGTATGGCTTTGTTCCCTAAATCTAATTACTTGCTAATAAAAAACAAGTGATTATAATTAATTAATCAAAAAATTCCTTTCTAGGTTGCCTATGCTATCTTCTATGGTCAGAAATGATATAGTCAGGTTTATTTATTTGATTTCCAGTTGTTTTTGTGACTGAACAGAGGTGAGCAGAGTTACCCTGCACAGTTGTTTAAACCATAAAGAAAAATTTACTTTTTTAGCTATGGTATGATCAAATATAATATAAATGACTGATGTCTGAAATTATAAAACAATACGACATGTTAAATATCATCTGTGTGTTGTTGTTGTGAGTTAGTTAACATGCTCCGTTTACTTGTTTGTGGTCTTAATGGGATTAACATAATCCTGGAGCATAATCAGGATTCCCACTGGAAATGCCCAGGATCCCATTCACCCACTGTGGGCTGAGCTATTTTTAGATCCTCCTCCTCTTCTTCTTGTACTCATGCCACAGGTCTCACCATCCCAGCTATCCTCCCCATGTTTGGAATAGTTTGGTTATAAAGCATTTGATTTGAAAAGTACCATTTAGTTTTGTTTTAGTTTTTATTATATGTTGTTGATCCTAGTTTTTAGTCACCATTTGGTTAATTAAGCATATAATATTGGTTGTACCTGTGACAAGATACATGTGCTGTGGCATTCTTGAAAAAAGGGAAGACCCTGGTTATTTACATGCAATAACATTGTTTAATAGTTTATTTACATATCCCTCATTAGCAATATCAAAACACAACTCAAATGTCTTAAAAGTACTAGATTAAACTGTTAAATGGTAAAAAGGTAACACTGATATTAGGGGTGCTCATGATTAATTGGATAATCAACATTATGGCCATAATTGAACATAATTGAAAGAAATACAAACAATTAATGGTTATGCTGTACAGTAGAGTAAAGGTTGGAGAGTCAGGGCAAAATATACTACAATATAAAATATACAAGCCTATAGCTTGTCTTTAGTTTGAAAAAAATACACTTTTTTTACTATGGTTCATGTCTTGGAATTTGATACAGAACGGTTAATTGATAATTAATCAATTAAAGAAAATGAACCGAATGTGCATTCCTAATCTTTAGAACGTGCTTTACATCAAGGAGCCATTCACCCATCCACACTTCACACATTCATGCACCAGTGTACACAGGCTCTGGAGGCAAGCTGGGTTAAGTGTCTTGCTGAAGGACACAACGCCAGGGTTTGAACCACCAATCCTCTGGTTAGTGGACGAACGGCTCTGCCACCTGAGCTGCTGCAGCTGCTGTGTCTTTTTGAATCAAAAAATGTTTCTGTTCATAATGTTTTTTCGAGCATTTTATCATTTGTGTTAAAGCATTGCCATAAGACATCATAGGCATCAGTGTTTTTGGTTATCCTGAAACTGCACCCCGTCCTAACAGCCGCCCCCCTCTGTCTGCTCTGTGTCCGTAGCTGAACATGGTGCGCAGTATGTTGTCCCCGAGCCCCGGCGAGCGTCCCGAAGCAGTCGACATCACCGGGACGCCCCTGTTTCAGGAGCTGGAGCTGCCCTGTCGCCTGGCGGTGAGGCAACGCTCCCGCACCTACAGCGCCTCCTCCATGGGACGTCCCGCACGCCAAATATCCTCCTCCTCCTCCTCCTCCTAATCACCACCCTCAAGCTTTCCATGATTCTTCACGTTTGAACTTTATTAATCAGCGTCTCTCACCACAAATACTCTCCACACCTGGAAAGATTACTTCACCCAATCCAGAGTTTGTCTTTTGGGTCACGTCCTGTTACCTAAATTTAACACATTAACAAGATTTTTTTTTATTTTTTTTAAAGCGACAGCCATTGAGTAATATCCTCCAGACTTGGCAAGCGCGATTTGCTTCCTTAAGGTTATTTTAAGAAGAGGACCAGATGAGCTGTGTTTACTGAGGCAGCCCTCCCTACAATAAACAAACATGAAGCTTAATCAATGTTGGACTGAATACCTCCCTGACCGTCCAATCATTTTGTATTTGGCTCACGCTGCATATCATCATTAACAATAGAGAAGCTAAGTCTATTCTTTCAGTGGACACCATAGGACCTTTTTCTGGAAAAAACAAAGCATTATAAATGGTGATCAATGGGGACAAACTGTTTTTTGTTTGAATTATGTGAACAGCTTCACACAAGTTGGTCTGACAACATTTTATTGTAAAAAAAATTGTTGTAAAAGCAGCACAATAATGAACTGTTTTTTTTTATAGATGTCATCATTTTCCAGGCTACAGATTAGTGGCTGTTTTCAACAAAGTGCCCACACATCAGTAGCTTTCACTTTTTTGGCTTTGCTTTTTAACAACAAAGTAAAATGCACCAAGTTACTTCACTGTTCAATCAAACAGACTTGGAAAGTAGATGCTTAGAAGTTTTTAGCCATGTAAAAAGTAACAACAGTAACAGCTCCCCCAAAAAAGATGTTTTCCATACATATACATTATTTTAACTTATGAACCATGAAATACGACTGCGAAGGTGTCCAAAACTCTTTCAGAAAGCCCAAAAATGCATAAACCTTTAAGTGGCATAATTTTGTATTCAATTACTTTTGGTGCTAACACTTTTTAATAATATTCACTTCTTATTTTTTTTTTTAAGGCAACTATACTTTTACTTAGATCCAGACCTCTGCACTCATGTACTTACACCAGTTAGGGCATTTATGATGTTCACTAAAATATTATTTATCATCCCCATTGATCAGCATTTATATTTTCATCACTAAACTCCACCATAGGAAACGGGACTCAGCTTTCTCTATGGAAACCTTTTTTTTTAAATTATTATTATGATTTTTATCCCAGTCAGCCCCAATAAACACGCTGCTCGCTCCCCACAACATCCTGCCAGTGTTCACTCACCGAAGCCACACCTCAGGAACCAAAACCCAGGACGAGGACACTCCAGAGGGGCCTTGAAGCTTGACCATCCCAAACTAGTGAGACCACAGTGTGGAGGAGAAGGAGCGTTGTCACTGGTACGAGCACTAAAGCTGTGTGCCTGATGTGGGAGACCAAAACCTTTTTCTTATTTTTGTAATCGAGAGACAGCGGTTTGTAGAGACTTTGATATGATTTTGCCTTTTCTGGAACGAATGAATCTTTTTGCATGAACTTGATAAGAAGAGGAGCGAGCGAGATAATCCTGAAGCCAGTAATTTGGTCACCGTTTGGACTTTTTGAGGTGCTCAATCATTCAAAAACACCTCCTTTTTGATCTCTGTACAGAATTGTTGATATCTTTTTTCTTGTTAAAATATTTTTGATCAATGCTGTAAATAGTCTAAGTGCTTGTAAATGCCCCCCCACCCCTCAGAACTGTAAGATAGTTTGATTTTTTTAAAGGAGAAGAAACGGGATGATTTTTGCCATTAACAGATAAGTTGAATGTTGCAGAGTGACCTGCGGAGGCTGTGGTCATAACTTTTGAACTTTTATCTCAGTGTTTTTCTTAAGGAGCCAGAGGAAACCTGCACGACCAGAGTGCCATTTGAGAGACAGACAAGTGTACTTTTCTGTAACTGACCTCACACTTTGTATCAGTCTGAGCATCAACAGGGTTTTCTTTCGAAGTGGGGTTGTTTAAGGACCTTGTACAGCGATTTTTCTATTGAATAACAGCAGTGAAGAGCCAGAGGAAGTCTCCACAACTTTAGAGAAAAGTCACTGCCATTTTAGACTTCATACTCGGCTTTTAAAATAATATGGCTCAGGGGCGTTGCTAGACATGAAGCGTTACTGGGGCACAGGCCTTTTACTTATAAAAGTCTGCGCCACACAAGGTACTATTCAAATGTTTTGTCTTGTTTAGGACAGTAAATATTAGGGCTGGGTATTGTTAAAAACCTCACGATTTGATTTTGATTCTATTGGTTACAGTTTGATTCAATATAAATTTGAGTAGTTTTTGATTTAAGTATTTCAATTATATAAATATACATAAATATATGTTATATAAATAACAAGTAAATACACAAATAATTAAGTACCTGCTGATATTTTTAAATTATAATGTGTGCAATATTTCCAATGGCTAAGAACAAACTGACCCCAACATGGGGTCATGGTTTATTTATCTGAATCTGTCTGTACAGGTGTTGCTCACAGCGCCCCCACTGGCCTGGAGGTTGAAACAAGTCATAGAATTTTCTGAACCAATATTGAATTGAGGAAAAAAATATTGCAATGCACTGATGAATGGATATTTTTACCCACCCATAGTAAATATGTGGAAAAGTAAACATGGTTCTGAAATGTTAAATGTTAATTTACTCTTCAACGTGTCTCTAAGTTCAACACGACTGTTCAAAATATAATATAGCTGTGTTTAACTATATGCATATGATGGAAAAATGCTGCAGTTTGAATCAAAACCTCTCAGTGTCTGGATTCAAACTGGAGTCTGTCTGTAATATTATGTTATTGAGGATAAAAGTGGTCTAGTGACATCCCTGATGTGGCTGCATTTCCAGAGGTAAAAGATGCATTAAGAAAATACCACTACAGAGGTTAAATACTCAGCTTCATCCACCATTGTGTCATCGTAGCAACAGACTGCGGCCCTTACAGCTCCACTTCAAACCTAACCCCGCTGTAATCTTGTGCTTCTCATTTACACAAAGCACAACTCACACAATACAATGTAATCCACTCTCCCATGAAGCAGGACATTTATTTTTTGGGAGTTTCACACTGTTTTTGTCCCCTTGAGTTTATCTACTGTGGACACGGACCTGCTTTGACCTTTGACCTTTGTTTTGTATATACAGCAAGGACCCCTGGGAGAGTCTTGTAACTTGTTTGTAACCACACACACAAACTTGTACTTTTCTTCAATGATTGTACTTTTGTAAGGGTCTTTTTTGGATACGGTGGATTTTTCTGCAGGGGTTTTTGATTACTGTAAAGTCTTTTGTGTTTTCATTGAATCAGTTCATTGTTTGAATCAGTTCTGTTTGAGTGTTTAATTCAAATTTACTCCAATGTGTTGACAAAATGTGAACATATATTTTGGGAATTTCAGAGGTACTGTATATAGCGAGCCGCACCGATCAGGTATAACAAGATTTTCTCTTCATCATGGCGCCTGGGAGCTTCGCGAGCCAGACTCTCCTACTTTCTTTTAGAAGGCAGGACAGTCTGGTTCCTCACTCGCAGCAAAGCGGTTCTCCTCTGTCAATTTGGAAGGTGGTCATAATGTTGTGCCTGATCAGTGTATATCAAGATAATATTAAGTAATGTCTCAAAATTGTTCAGAAATGGTTGAATTTATGAAGCAAGAAGTCCCCTGTAAACTACTTGGTGAATATCTTAGTACATTATTATTGACAACAGTGTATTATGTTGAGGTTTTCTTCCTCTGGACCCAAACTTTTAAAATCTCAACCACACTTTGTTTCACGTTTTTCTGTGATTTCACTCCTGTGCAGTTTGTCTTTTCCTCCTCCATCTGGACTTGTGTAGCGTTTAATGTGCACAGCTCCCATACTTCTCTGTTCAATTTGTAAATATGTTTATTTTCTTTATTTATGTTCCCAAGCCGTGATCAATCCTTTGTGGGTTGGTGTTATAATGAATGCGCTCTAAACATGGAGTGCGTTGGATAAATGATGACTTCTTACAAGTCCAAATTTAATAAACCGTTCTATACCATTTCTACAGTTCGGTCTCTTTATTGCACTCTGTATAAGACTAAGCAATGCATGCACAAGAAAACATTGGTACCTTTATTTAAAACGTTTAGTTCTTCTCTCTTGCAGTTTTTTTTTTTGTGTTCTCAATGTTGCACAAATGCTTCAAGTGCAGAAATTAGTAGTACACTTTATTTAAGCAACTTAACTTGGATTTATTTTAATATATTTTTATTAACCATGCTGTGGGTGTTGTTCTTATTTTAGTCATGTTTTTATTATTTCTTGGGCATTTAAACCTTTCTGATAGCTGTAGATGATAGATGAACAAAAAAATCTAAAGTAGCAAAGAAGCTGCATAATTTTTGCTACTTGGATAATCGTTTTGTTGACATTCTTTATTTTATTTGAAATGATTGTACTGCATATATAACCCAACCACAAAGGGTCACAATTCAGTGTGCTCTTTGTGCCAGTCCCAAGCCAAGAGAGGGAAAAGAATAATTGCATAGTATATGACTTGAATACAGTCAAGTAATACTCCGACCACCTTCATCTTTAAAGACTTCTATAAACATATAAAAGTGTACTATGCAGGATTTACTGGACCATGTTAGTAAAAAAATGAATCTTATGACTTTGAAAAGGCAAAACCCAGGTTAATTCTGGCTTTTGTTTAAATTTTATTCACTTATACAAGGTGGCCATACTGCCTTGTGGATGCCCGATCCCGTCAGACCTCGGAAGCTAAGCAGGGTAGGGCCTGGTCAGTTCCTGGATGGGAAGCAGGTGTGAATGTGAGTGAGTGGGGACTACGGATGGAAATTAGCTCTGAGCTATAATCCGGTGTATTTACAGCTCTAGCCGTTCATTAAGACACGCTGTCCTATTCAAATAAATAAAAAATATACAGCATGCAGTGACTTTACTGATACAGGGTCATAGGCATCTCCAAAAAGGAATAAAACTGAAGTGTTAAAAACCTGTTAATTACATTTAGAGATGAATTATAATCCTGTGCACTATTCAAGAAGCAAAGTGAATGAGGCTAGTTTTGTGAGACTTCAAATCAATAATAGATAATGCCATAATCACAGTCTCATTATTCAGCTCATTTGGATGCAGCGATGGCTTTTACATCCTCTACCATTACACCTTACCTACTGCTGTTTAAGTTTAAGTTTATTTATCATGTGCATAAAAGTACAAAGTACCATAAGCAATGAAATAAGGTGTGCCCTATTCCTGAACTGGGAAGTCCGGGCCTTAAGGCTTAAGGCTTAAGGTAAGAAAAGAAGCTGTGTGCAGGGTGACTTGTATCCTCCATGATGCACAGTGCTTTCTTCCTGTAACATTTTTTGTAAATGTCCTGTATTTGGGGCAATGGTGATCCAATAATCTTTGATGCAGTTTTTACTGTTCTTGTAAGGAGACTATGGTCATGTGATGTGACACTGCCAAACCACACCTGCAGGTATCCTGTTAACACACTCTCAGTTGTACAACAATAGAATTTGACGAGGGTTTCCTTAAACAGGCCATATTTTTTGAGACAACTCAGAAAAAAAGTCTCTGGTGTGCGTTTTTGATCACACAGTTAATGTGAAGAGACCAAGAAAGTGAGTCACAAATATGAATGCCCAGAAACTTAAAGCTCTTTATAATTTCAGCAGGAGTGTTGTCTATATGAACAGGTGTCTAAGCTGGTTTCTGTCTCCTAAAATCTAAAATGAGCTCCTTAGTTTCTCCCACATAGGCTAATTCATTATTGTCAGTAATTAGTCCTATCACTGTAGTATCATCTGCAAATTTAACTCTGTTAGTGGGATGTTTTGCCACACAGTCGTATGTGTACAGACTCTACAGTAAGGGACTAAGACAGCAGCCTTGTGGAGCGCCGGTGTTCAGGACTACAGTAAATGAAAATCTGTCTCCCGCTCTCACTACTTGTGGTCGGCCTGTCAAGAAATCCTGTAACCGCTGGCAGATGGGATTTCTGAGGCCAAGGTCTTTTAGCTCGGTTGCAAGGATTGATGGAATTTTTGTATTGAACGCGCTGCTATAATCAACAAATAGCATCCTGACATAGGTGCTGTGACGTCCATGTGTTGAAGCACCTTATGTAAGGCCAGTGAAACTGCATCATCCACAGCTCTATAACAGAACAACAGTGGCACTTATGCTGTTGTTTCTGAACCTTTTCACCAGCTGCTCAAAACACTTCATTATCACTGAAGTTAAGGCTGCAGGTCTGAAGTCATTCATATGAGTAGCAGATGATTTCTTAGGCACAGGCGCTATTATAGATCTCTTAAAACACATGGGAACCACACAGAAGGAAACTGACAAATTTAAAACATCAGTAAAAACAGGAGCAAGTTCATTTTAACACCCGAGGCACAGCACCATCTGGGCCCGGGCCTTCCTTGTTTTAACAGATTTGAAAACCCTGCGCCTGTCACACTCAGTGACTTGGTGAACTGTCCCACTATGCATGCATGAGTCCGTGATTGAAAAAAGTCCCTGCTCAGGTGGATCCAGGACATGCTCAAATCTAGCATAAAAAGTATTTAGTTCATCTGGAAAGGAAGCAGAAGTGAATGAGATGTGACCTCTTGGAGACCTTGCCATAAGTGCCTCAAATCCTGTTCACAGCAGTGTTGTTCCACTTTGTCCCTATGATCTTATTTTGCTGACTTGATGGCTTTCCAGAGCTCATATCTATTGGCCTTGTAGCGCTCCACATCACCTGATTTAAAGGCAACAGCTCTGTCTTTTAGTCTCAAGCGTACGTCATTGTTTAACCACGGTTTCTAATTTGGGTGGGAGCGTAATGCACACCTTGGAATACAAGTGTCCACACAAAATTTAACATAGCCAGAAACTGCTTCCTTAACAGTGGAACAACCATGATCTAGAATCCTGTTTCCTCTGCTAGGACAGCTGACGTGCTGGTAATATTTCGGTAGCACTGTTTTAAGGTTACAGTTACAGTGAAGTCGACCACTACGATGGAAATAGCAGCAATAAAATAGCAATAAAACAATAACATGATAACCCTATTAGCCTTGCAGTAAAATGCAGTTAAGTGAGGATGTAAATTCATGAACCAACTCCTTTATATTTGCTCACAGATGATTCTGGTGACACTGGGGGAAATATATGAACAATCCAGCCACAAGGAGTCACAAGCCAGTGTACAGTTTGTGCCGGTCCCAAGCTTGGACAAATGGAAAGGGAGGTAGGTGGCTGACGGAAACAGGTTCAATAAAACTGATGAGACAGTGATGCTGTGGGAGAGGAGCAGGATCTGGGGAAAAATCCAGACCAGACTGGGAACTCCCTAACCATTTCTATAGGGAGGGTCGAGTGCAGTGGTTCCCAAACTTTTCAGTCTTGTGTACCCCCCAGAGGACCTGGATTAGTTGAGGTTTGGACCTGGCGTAGTCCTAATTTAGCTCTGGTGTGGACCCGGTATAGTACTGGTATAGTCTAGGCTGAGTTCTGGTTTTAGACACGGTTTAGTCCTGGTTTAGGCCCGGTTTAAATCTGTTTTTTCATGGTGTAGTTCTGCTTTTAGACATGGTTTAGACCTGGTTTAGTCCCTGGTTTACTCCTGGTTAAGTCCTGGTTTTAGATCTGATTAAGTCCTGGTTTTAGCCCTGTTTTTTTATGGTTTGGTTCTGGTTTTAGCTGTGGTTTATTCCCCTTTGTGTCCTTGTCCTCCTGTATTGCATTTTTCTGTGAACCTCTGTTTTATTTTTTGGCTTAGTCCTGGGTTAGACCAGACGTAGGTTAATTTAAGTGTTTGACAGCCAAATATGTTCTCAAAAGATTCTATAAATAATTCCAAGTGCCCCCTGCAATCTGCTCACACACCCCTAGTGGTCCCGTACCCCTGGTTGGGAAACCCTGGTCTAATGTACTGTCCCATAGCCATTGTCCCATGGATTATATGAGATTATCTAAGATTATTTGCACATATTTATTGTCTAACTACCCCTTTACCCCTATTATTATTATTATTATTATTATTATTATTAGTAGTAGTAGTAGTAGTAGTAGTAGTAGTAGTAGTTTTACTTCTACTGTGTTTTATTGCTTTTATTGTATATAATATGTTTTACATGGAGCTAGCAGCTGAATAATTTCTTTTTTAGGATCAATAAAGTCTTCTGATTCTGATAAAAGTAGGTTGACCAGATTTTTAGACCAACAACTGGGACACATTTCTTTTCACAGATCACAGTGCATTTGAACTCACCAAGGGACAGACTATTTCCTAGAATGTAAAATTTTCAGTCATGCAATTCAAAGTGACGCTTAGGTTTTGAAGTTTAATGGAAATTTATTTTAAAAAATGACATTGTAAAAAGTCTAGACAAAAGTGTCTTAAGTGTCCTTTGCCTTTTTATTTGTTAAAATGGGGACATCAGCGCTCGCTGGGACGCACAAGATTTGTGAAAAGCTGAAAGGAAGCGTGATCCAAAGACAGACCTATATGAAAATCCCATCAGGTTTTGAAAGTTTTTTTTTTTTTTTTTGGCATTTTTCCCCCTCACGTGCGCCGCACCGGACAACAGGCGCGCGGTTTAAAGCCCCGCGCCTGCGTCCGTCTGTCCCGGTTGCGCATTTCCGCCGCCAGGAGGACGTCACTTCTGGATGTCAATATGCGGCTCGGTGCGGCGCTGGGAAACAGAGCCGCTGTGAAGATGTAAACTCTCCAACCTGCCCCAGAGCCAGAGCCAGGACCCGAACAACCAGACCGAGCCAGACCACAGCGACCGCGGGGACACAGCCAGCACCCTCCGCGGTCAGGACGTCCGTGTGTTTGTTTTTTTATTTTACCTCCAGCAGCGGCGGCGGAGCGTCTCTGGACTCAGCAGCCATCTTTAGTGAAGGATGTCGCGGGCCTCGCTGCTGCTCCTAGCCGCGCTGCTGCTCTCCGCCGCGGGGCTGCTGTGCGGGCTCCCCGCGCTCACCGAGGCCAAGGAGTGCGACAAACCCTGCATGAACGGCCAGTGCAACCCGGCCACCGGCGCCTGCGTGTGCTACCCCGGCTGGGTTGGGGACCAATGCCAGCACTGCGGAGGGCGGTTCAGGTACAGTCCGTACGCGGCACCGCCACAGTAAAGCCGCTTTTATATCGCTCTGTCCCGGCCCGGGTTTGTGCCCCCGGACGCACGGCTGCACTCAGGGCAAAGTAGCACTGACTGGCAGCTAATTTTAATTAAAACACAATCCAGTGAACTTATAGTAGCAGGACTAGACCTGAAACCACAGGGGAAGTCCACAGGTGTACTACACTTCGTTAGCAAAGCCGCATTTCTCTTCACATTCACCATTAAACTAGAGCCTAGCTTCTGTTTAGCTTCTGTAACATAAAATTTAACAAAACAAGTTTTCCTTTCGTGGTTTGCGATCTGACCAAATGACAGTGATTTAGCAGAGGTGTCCCAAATACATTACTATATGCAGATGGTTTCAGTTTTGGTGAATGACTGTAAAGAAGTGGAAGTGTTGTTGGATTGTTGCTAAAATAACTTATCCTTATATATCCCACTTATAAACATTATTTTGCATTGTTACTTTTACTTTAACATTTGTTAGTTAATGTATACTTCATTAAGATATGGGCTGCCATTACAGTCTCAGCCATACAAAAGCTAGCTCTAGTAACCTTTAGTTAACCATAAGCCAATATCTTTACAGTGTATAACTACATAAAGCCATAACCCATTCAAAACAGAAGACTGGTTTAAAGCCTTATAGCAACATTGATTTGCATCCCAGCAAAACCAGACATTGAGTTTGCATTGAGTTGCATTTGAAAATTAAAATCATGTGTTAACCAGAGTGTGTGATCAGTATCCAGTTCCTGTATTTGGCAGCATCAGTGCGTCACTTTCTGTCTCTGCATCGCTAAAATGTTGTGATTTGCGCCACAGTAAACTTCTTTGAGTGGCATGTTTGGCCCTGTGCACAACCCAAAGTAATTACAGTGTTATTTAGTGGTGATAACAGCATGTAATATAGATGATAATGGCAATAAAAGCTTGTGTTGTACTTGTTATTATTATTATTGTGGTCTGTAGTCCAGGAGAGTTCGTTTTGTAATGTAATGATCCTGAGTTTATACAGTAAATTTCTTCATTAAAAGGCAGAGAATGTACCTCGAAAACCACTAATTAGCTCAGGAATTAGGATTTTTCTCCTGCTTCTGTTGCTGTTATCGATTTAAGACATTTTCACAATCGTCTCCTTTTGGGTTCGCTCTTGGATAAAGTGAGGATTTGAGTTCAGAGTTGAGTTTCTTGTGTCTATGTAGAGATGTGAAATCGAGCGTTTTCAGCTTTTGAGAGGTGTACAGAATTACTCAAACATAAGTGAATTAAAAAAATACTACACCTGGTATATTTTTGAGGTGGAAACATTATATCATGGTAAAAAGCTCAGAAAAGTTGATTTAGCAGCATATGGAGGCCTTTAACCATTGGCTGTTTCTGATGCTTCTGTAGAAAGTGGATGCTTCCTTTATTTCTCCATATTGGGTTGTAATTTTTCTGTCATTTATGTTATAATCAGGGGCCGATTTTGGGGTTGTCTAGTCATTATTTAGCAGTTTGGGCACCAATTAAAAGGCAAAATCGCTTTATCTCGGCCTGAAAAGCTATCAGTGGCAATAAAAAGATTTTATTTCTCTGGCACAAAACCTCCATAGAACAAAAAATCCCAATGCATTTTGTAGCTCGGCCTAAGCTCTACTTGCACACCACTTACTTACTAAAAACAAATGGCTATATCGAATTAATTTCTTTCTTAAAATTAAGAAAATTGGCTGTATATATTGGTGCTACAGCTAAATTTATGGTACTTTTGCAGTGTTTATGTAGCCTTTCCTTGCTAGTAGCTACACAAACCTCATGTTTATTGTTTACAAGTTGACATAGACACGATCAGTTGATTGGCCTTTACTTAATTTTGTATAAAACGTATTGTTGTACATCCAAGTATTTCTCATTTAATTTTTCCTCCCACGTACCGCTTAACTTAGGGATGTAATAGATTTTTTCAGTTTTTAAGAGAAGAGCTTGTTCCATAAAACCACCCACACCTTTTGTAGCAAATGCTTTTATTTATTTTCTATAACAAAAACAAACTCTAGGCTCTACATTCACTCATTTGGACACAGGATGATCACAAATTTGCTACAACTAACCGTCCTCTTATATGTATTGGGCTTTATTTAACAATCAAACAGGCCCATGTTATCTAATTAACAGATCATCTTGAAAAAAGTGTTTGGATAAATACCGTCTGTTGTACGAATGCCACAGTTTGAGAACCGCTTCATTAATCTATGACATGACTCTATAGCAAAGGTTTGGTTTTCCAGTTTTCTTTTTCCAGAGTGTTAAAACATACGAGCTGTGAGAGGAAGGTGTCCCATGGCTAAAACCAACATCGTTTACTTTTCACACGTCCAGCAGGCCCAGCAGAGCGCATCCTGACTCAAACACAGGACGGGACTCTACCTTTGCTGAAAAAATACAACAGTTTGATTGAGAGGAGTCAAAATATGTTGTGGTCAAACTCGTATGGCATGTCTCAAATCCAGACAGATACAAGGCTAAAGCTATTCCTTCTCCTTGTGGTTATGATGAGCTTAAAACGTGGCTTCTCTGTGTCTTTTCAAAGGCATCATTCAGGACGTTGTGTTGTGTTTGTGGTGCTACCTGTCTTCACTGTCCCAGGTCGTAAAGAAGCTCCGAGCCTAATAAGAGGAGGCTACAGACCTTTACGGCCTTTATAGTGTGGACGGATAAATGGAGACTGCAGCTAAAAGGGTCAAGGGCTTTGTTTTTGGCAAATATAGACCTTATACTGCCTTGTAAGTGACATAATCCAGGAAAAGTAGTTGTTGTTCTCATTAATTTTGATGAGGGTACAACCTAACACCAGTATATAAGATGTTTTGTTTATCTTCTACATGCCATCCTTCAAATAATAGCACACAGATCTGGTATTTCATTTTGATTTGAGAAAATGGTTAACTTTTTAAAATAGAAAAGCAAACTATTGTGCTCTCTCATGTTTAAATAAAGAATTGCCTGATCTTTAGCATGTAGCCTTTAGCTTATTTTGTGCTAATTGCTCCCATAAATAAAACTTCAACATTCAGCTCCTCAATAATGTTCTCTACCCAGGCACTGACAGTACACACATGTAGTCAGTCGTCATTTGCCAAAACCAGGAAGCTAATGTTAACATTAATAATGTATGGTGGCTTAAATTACAGCGTCACAATGCCTGCACAGCCTATGCTATTTACATACATTAAAGGGCTTTGTTAGAAACTCAGAATGTCAGATGCACTCTGGGTAATGTAGTATCTTTAGTATTTAGGTGTAACCAGGCCATTTACAACGTGTTTTAAAGTTCAATGTTCTTTTATTGTCATACTTCAGGAATTTAGATAAGAGAGAAAGAAAAAATATCACAAACATTACAATAAAATCCTGTACTTTGAATGAAAAACCTAACAAATACTTCTCAGCTGTTGGTATGAATGACTTACAATATGATATCAATGGTTCTCAAACTGTGGTATTGGTACTACTGGTGGTGCTTATGAGTCTTTTGCCATTCAAGTCCTGTTCTGATTGGAGATTAAATTCTTAATTTAATCCTGGTTTAGTCATAGATTTGTCCTGTTTTAGTCCTGTTTTAGCCCTGTTTTAGCCCTGTTTTAGTTACGGTTTAGTCCTGGTTATTGTAGTCCGTTGAAGATGGGACTTTTTGAAAGCCAAAAATTTTCTGAGGTGGTATTGTAGTTGTGAAAAGTTTGAGAACCCCTGCACTGCTTGTAGCTGTACTGTTGTGGATCTGTTGTTTCCTGCTATTTGCAACAATAGCTTTGTAATTTGTGCTTTCTAAATCCTGTTTTTATTTTCAACTTGTTTATTTCTGGCTCTGTAAATTTACCATCTAGGATACTGAACATTAGCGGCCTATTCCAATCCAAACCACCCATTGTACTGGCCCCCCACTAGTTCTCATTAGGACACAATTGGCTCCAGTTAAAGGCTGTTTTCTGAAGCGGGCTGTAAACATGTTTGTTTCTCTTCTTAAGTTATCATTGACTCAATAGGATTTGACTTGGCCTCGAGGCAAGAGACAGAGATCTGGTGCAGGTCTCTCACTGCTGAACTTAGATGTTGCTCTGTGGTCCCCGCTGATTCTCCTAAAATGTGTTTATGTGCCTTTTTATTTGTTTTATGCATTTAATTTAGTAATGTTTATTCAGTTAAAGACTACCTGGAGAAGAATGTATAATAATTAGCAAACGACATCTGTTAAGTTTAAGCTACTGAGCTAAGTTCATAACTTCTCTGACCTGATTAACGGTGTTTAGAGCTTTTCTTTGTCACCTGTTGGCTCTGCTGAAGTTTGTGTTGTTGTTCAGTCCTCTGTATGTTCATTTTCTTCGTCTTGTTGCAATTCTAACAGCAATAAAGTCCTCTTAAAGACTGACATAACAGCCACAAAAACGTCTTTTTCCATAAGTCTTTGTACACTTGGCTTCTGCCGTTTTCCCCGTTCAGAAATAAGTACAGAGCTGCTCATAATATGCTGTATTCTGGTGCTTTATGACAAAAACGGCAAACCTCCATCTTTGTTTGGGTCAGCGGTGCATTACTTACATCCCACCCTTCGTTTCTCTGATTGGATACTCCTCCTGTGATTGTTCCGCCCATAGAAACAAAATTTAACGGAGGGGGTACCAGGCTAACTTCTTTGTATAGAATAGGAAAAGAGTTTGTCTGGCTATTGGCCTACTGCTGCTAGCCCTTGGCAGTCTAAAAATACATCTCAATTCATTTCTGCTCATATGACCTAATTAGCCTCTTTCCAGACACACAAAATCTTGCATTCATTTAATTGTATCCCAATAGAAGAGGCACTGTTTGAATTTTGTGGTGAGTTATTGACACAGTTCAATATTCAACAGCCCTGCTTGTATTATTATGACAAACACAGACCTCCTTGTACTTCCCGTTCTTGTTTCTTTAATATACTTCACGACGGCTGACCATCGTTAAGCGTTTGTGCTACGGTTGTTGTGGAAACCGCATCCTCCGGTCCACGTTCACCTTTTGTTGTTGTCGTCGTCTTCTCTCTTGGTTTTGTCCACTGCGAGCGAACACACAGTCCCCTCACAGACACTTTTAATAAGATGTTTGAAAGAGATTTAATGAGGACATCAGAGGGACACAAGTGGACAGGGCCTGTGCTGTAAGAAGTGGACAAGGCGTGTGTTGTGGTTACTGCAAGTGTCGAAATAAAAAAAACTCCTTTGGTTCCTGTTTCTCTGGGTGTGAACTGGTGAAGTTGTGGTCATTTGGGGTAAGTAACATGTTGTAGTGAGCCACATCGAGTCTGACACACTTTCAATTGTAATCAAAAAGCATTAATAACTCAAACAAGGTCTTTGCGTATTAGGTATTTCGAGTACTATAGGTGTACGCACATGCAGTTCATTGAATCAGATATGAAGTATAAATTTCTGTAATTTATTAGTTGAAAAGAAAAAAATAAGAGCAGTAGGAGCAGTCCAAATGAAGCTTTTTGGATTATCAGAGGATGGATGTTATAGTGAAAAGCTGTACTCAAATATACAGGTAAAAATATAGAAGTAAAAAAGTAGTACAAGTATAAATTACTGTTAACTTAATGCCATAACTTGTCAAAAATATTACTACTGTCACTACTAAATGCACTGTTAACCTCACATACTGTAAGTACCTCAGACTGTGTAAGTCCTCTTTACAATATTTTGCCATAAAACCAATCAAACATTCTCTATTCTTTATACTTAGGCGATAAATTTGTGTTACGATGAGCGTTTTGGTGAGTGATCAGTCATCCAGCCCCTATTTCAGGTCCGTATATAAAATAAATGTCTCCAGATCATTACCCCTGGACTAAAAGCCTGCCTCTGCCCGTTCCATGCCTCAGACCGGGACGCTCCCTGTGGGGATCATTAAAGTTAGACTTTAGTTGCTCTAAAGTTTCAGAGTCCGGTGGTTAATGGTGTCTGTCTGTGAAAAGTGGGCAGTGTTGGTGTGTGTTGTTATTCTGTCAGGAAACAGAGCACACACAGCTCAAATATCAGCCTCATATAACAACTTTTTAGTGAAACTATATAAGAAATTCTGTCTCTATATCTTTTTGATGAAGTGTGGTGAATGAGGTTTCTGTCATCAAGTATGTTAAAATATAATATGTCCAAATATGATCAGGGTTGCCAGATCTCACTGACCGTTTCCAACCCAAACAGAACTTAAAACCCACCCAACACAATAAAAACCAGCCCAAAACACAACCACTCTAAATGTTTAAACTGTTATATGCAAGAAAGAACACACAATTTAAGAGCAGCTCTAGAGAAAAGTAAACGCGAAGAGTGCAATCAGACAACCAAAGCTGTCCTGGTCTGGGCGTTATGTATTTTCTCCAGAATGTTTTCTAAAAACTGGCAAAATGTTAAGATCAGTCCAGCCCAAAGAGTTCAAAAGAAGCCCAATCTGAAAACACTGAATATGATGTTTTGGGCAGTTTTGAGTGATCCAATGATGCACTTTTCTTAATCCACTGAAGCGAGGTTGAGACTCAGAGTGATTGTCAAAAATAGCTGACGTTTAGCCAAAGTTGACTTATTAAAGTAGGATCTTGTCCCAACATCAACCCAATGAACCTGCCTTATCAGAAGGATTGTAAGGTAAACACTAAATGTTTTAAAATGGCATGGCTTTGGTTCATGTTTTCCAATCAAATACAGCAGTGCGTATTTTAAACCCTGCTTGTACTTCTGGTGAATGTGTATTTCAAAGACTGCAGCCACTGATTGCTCAATAACTTCGAGCTCACTGCATGTTTGGCCTTCACATCCTCTACATTTGGCTCGGCAGCGTCAGGGAGGATCCCTGACATACAACATGCGCTGGGTATCTGGCAAAAAATGTAAAATGCGGCAACCCCAGATGGGAATATTTTTCATTTTCTTGCTTGTGTGGACCTGAATTTGCCATTAAGTTGATCACAAGTGGCTTTAAAAAAGTTCTTGAACGTCTTATATTTCAGCCTAGAGTCTTTTTGTTGTAAATATACTTGGCTTAAAGCTGCATACTGTAGCTCCACCACATTTTGAGTGTCTTTTGTACGGCTCCAGACAAACCCTGCCTGGAGGTCGTGTTGTTGTGTCTCGGTCAAAGGCCTGATAGTTTTTTGGGGCGCTGCTCTCTCTGTGTTTAGCATACGGACAATGGCTCCATACAAGAGGCTCGGGACGGCGGTAAAAAGCAGCCTTCTGTAGTGCTGCGGTGCCAAGATGGAGTCTCAAAAAACTGGCCAATGTCAACAGTCAGAGGGGGCACTGCACACACCACTGTTGTTTTACGAGTCCATCTGATCTAATGGCTTCACGAGAGGTTTTTTTATTTTTTTATTTATTTATTTATTTTTTAGTCATGAGTACGGCTTTGTCAGAGGGTAGGGCTAAACCAAAACATAGTAATATGAAGCTCTAATCTGTTGAGGCATTGGAGAAAGTTCCTGTCTGATTTACCAGCTGAAAGGGGTATTCATGTTTAGAGGCGCAATTATTGTACTGCGATCTTGAATTTGTGTTTTAAAAAAACTGCATTCACTGTGCAGAGAATAGGCTTTGGGCATCTTGTATACACTGCAAAAAAAATGCTGCAAAAACTCAAGGCATTCATATGTCAATGTTAATTTTTACTCACTATGATTATGTTTTTTTAACTCATCTTACAGCCAATGTTCTTACTATCCTTTGTTCAGAAAAAGCATTATTCTTTTGTTAAATTTGGTATTTTTAGTTTGTAAAATGATGGTTTTTAGATGTATGAACATCAAATTAGGTGAACAAAAAATATATTAGTTGTTGAAAACTTAAGATTTTGAGTTGGCCCAAAAACTCAAAAATCTTGTTGCCTTGAGTTTTTGCTACTTTTTTTTTTTTTTTTTTTTGTACAGTGTAAGCATTGATGAACTTATGTTATCCAGTAGTATAGGGTAGAGTATAATAGTTACTTTATGTTGTTTTATGGTAAATATGTCAAAGTGTCATATGACAATGGACTTATACCATATGTGAATGAACATTATGCCTCCATATTGATTTAAAACTTACTTTTTGGTGCTACAGTATATATTTTTTTGAGTCATGGTGTAGCAAGTTGAGTACTGCAGGGTTGTGTGATATTTAAATTTCCTCTTTGCCTTGATAAGATGAAGTCTATGAACCACTTTGATGCATAGTGACTTATATTTTCTGATATACTGTGGGGAAAATAAGTATTTGATTTGGTTTATTTTAACAGACAGACAAAATATCAACAACAAAAAAAAAGTTATAAATTGATTTGCATTTGATTGAGTGAAAAAAGTATTTGATCCATTATTGAAACCTCGCAGACCATTTTTTGTGCCTATGAAGTTCTCCCATGAGGAAAGTCCACCTGTTCAAAAATGACCTAAAAGTATGTAAGAAACACCTGAACAAGAACTGATTGAATGTCAATGGCATTGTATTGGGCTTCTTTAATTTGCACAGAGCTCTTAGTCCAAGTCTTTTAAGTTGAAGGACAGATGCATTAATCCATATCTTAATTCTTTAAAAATAAAAAAACTAAATTATAATCTGTTTCATTTGTGTATCTATGTTGGAATTTCTCCCTTCAGGTCTGGCTCGGTCTTGGCCCAAACTGTGGTTTTATGCTCTTGGTTTGAGAGTCCCTGAATATTTTGGTTTCCTGAGTTTTCCCTTACTTCCTGTTGTGTTTATGAGCTCGACAGCGTCCTGTTGAGTCTGTGGGACCGCTGCTGAATGAGGTCCTTATGTGTGACGCACTGGTCCTGTCCTGACACTAACCCGATAAACCCTGGTGCCTTACAGGGCTCAGACGGGTCGTAAGTACTGCAAAGTGTATTTAAAAGACATACTGTAGCTATATTTTAAAGTCTGCAGCTCTACTCATTAGCTCACTGCATGTATAGCCTTTCCTCCAATGATTTAACCTTAAATTCATGTCATATCATTTCTTTACATTTGGCTCAGCAGCATCAGGGAGGATCACTAATATCTGCTGCGTCTCACAAGTGAAGCAAGCTCTCAGGAATTTAAGTGCAAAAACGTCTCCAGAAACACATACTGTATATTGTTTTCTTCATCGACTGACTGTGACGCATGTGCACAGGCAGAAAAGAAAACCTATTCAAGACCTCTAAAAACATTTAACACCACAATTAATGTCTTGTAAATGGAGACAATAGCTCACTCTGACTCTGCTCTTACAGCCCAGTGTCTCTGAAGCCAGTGGACAGATGGTTGTTGTTGAGCAGCTCTCATCAGGAGGATCTTTGGCTCTGAGCGGAGATGCTGCTTATGAGACGATGACACAAACACAGGCGTTGTGTGGATGCAACACTTTCGCAGCTTAAACCAATAACAGGAAGTCCTCCTCGCACGTATTGACTTCAGTGTATATGGAGAAATTTGCTCTTTTATAGTTCCTTTTTTTTGTTTTATTTTGAATGTTTAATGGCGTTTCCACCTTCACTGTGCTAGCCGTCAAGTCAGGCAGTATGTTTAGATGCCGACAATGCTCTTAGCTTGATTAAGCAATCTAACTAGTCCGTTGTCTTTGTCAGAGCTTACATGAGAGTGAATTTTGTTTACACACTTGCTTCACTTCTACTGATGCTGCATTCACGTTAACTTGGTAATTGATAGCATTTGTTATGATTTTATTCATCTTTGCAAACCAATTTTGGTCACCTCTGTGACAGCACTGCGCATTTTACAACCTTTTAAAAACTTTATCTGTCTAAAGGAAAGCAGTTTATTTCCTCAAACCTTTTGTCTGATGCCATTTTCCTACAAAATGAAAAATATCTGTAAGGAATCAGTGGAAACAGATCTGTAAGTAGAGGGTTTGTCGAGTGGGCGGAGGTTTGTGCAGCCGAGCATTTTGAAGCCTCAGAACGGCCCTGCCAGAGAATACAGGCTTACCAAAACAGGCATGAATGAAACAAAACACAACTCCAGGTATGTTTCTGATGAGGGAACAACATTATACCATGGTAGATAAGCTCAGAAAGTTGATTTTTGCAGAAAATAACGTTAAACCAGAATGTTTATAGCTGAAGCCAAAAATTAACAACAATTGTTAGACTTCCACTTTAAAAATAAATTAAACAAATACAACAAAGTCAAAACCATTTTTTTCTAATGTGTGCTTTTAAAACAACAAACAAACAAGTTAGGCTCAGCTCAGATTGACCCATAACACTGTACAAATTTAAAAGTGCTAAATATTGGTCAAAATATTGGATTAAGACGTGCATTTTAACCTATGGTTATCTGTCTTTCTCCTTTTGCATGAACACACTGACAGTTAATGTTTGTTGAAGGCAGTGGTTTGGTTTTGTTTATTGCCGCTCTCTCAGCGCTGGTTGTACTTTGCCTTCTTATTTGGATATAGTCCTGCTACTTTTCCCCTGCAGCTTACACACAACCGTTGTCACGCTCAGTTTCAGATGTTTTCAATGACGACTCTGTAAACAAATACATGATGCACTACTCACTACTGCAGCAGAATTTGATGTGATCTGAAATTTAGATCTGACTTGTTCTTAATGTTCATTTGTCAACAAATGGACAAAATATTAAGCTTCATTTTAATGAATATAATGTAATGTGGGGTTTTTATTACATATGTCCTGTTAGCAGTTTAGTCAGTGACTTTTAATACTTTTATGGTGGCATTGGATGTTTTTTTTTTTTTTTTTTTTTTGCATTACTTTGGACATTTACTGTAATTGGGCACTATGTTTGGGAGTTGCTCATGTTATTTCCAGACTAATTATTGAAAGCAAATGTATGGGATGTTTTACCATTAAAATTTTGTGCTAAATCATGTCTCAGCTTGGAAAAAATCATGAAACTCCCGCTTCATTAAACCATTTATTGAGCTTGAGCAACATTTTGGTCTATTAAAACCTTCATCAGACATGAGGACTGCCCTTCCCCTCCACCTTTTATAAGTTCAGGTGCTGCCTCCAAAACCATCATCCAATCAGGATCAAAAACAGTCTCTTATAACCTTACCGACCCCTGCGAAATCAAGTCTTAAATGCCAAGTGATCTCTCTCTTGTTAATCTTAAATAACACATTTGGAAGCTAAGAACCTCCTCCACAGATGCATTATGGTCAGTTTAATGTTGCAGTGAAAGCGGTTTCCAAATCACATTCAAGCTGTAAATATATATATAATTATAGAATAAGATAAGTACATTTCTTTGTGAATGTTATGGTACATTGTCATTTGCTTTGTTTTTGCCAAATTTTAGAGCAGCAATTTTTTTTCTATATTAAAATATGAAGAGCTTTATTGACCTACAGCAGTATCCCTTTGAAGACATTTTATTTTATTTTTTCAGGAATCTATGGGAAAAACATTACAGACTTTTGAATATAGTAAAGTTTTATTGTTGGGGGGTATGTGTGGGATTGTCTGATTTTTAAGGGGACCGCAATGCTCTTAACTTTGGGAATGGCTCACCTACAGTATAGAAGTCGACCAATATGAGTTTTTCTATGGCTGACTACCGATTTTTTTTATTTATTTTTATTTTTATTTTCAGAATCTAGAGCAGCCGATAGCCGAAGCACTGCTGATTTATTTGGGACCGATGTGCAGGGCTAATTTTCTGAATTTTTAACCAAATTATATGATCAGGAGCATCTCGTTTTGTTTCCTCATGTACCGTGCATTCACGCCTTCTCACTGCTGTCACTGCAGTTCACCACTCTGCATAAAGGCTCGTTTATATTCTAAAAAATACACATCCAGATGTGTACAGAGTGCTCCGTCCGTCTTCTGCATTCATTCTGTCTTACGTTGGTCCGTTTACCCAGAGCTTGCAAAACACAACACACATAACACAGATGTTGACAGAGAAAACAGTTGGAAGTATAAATGCTTAGATGATAATAATGCTCAGAATGGACAGATCTATTTGCATATAAAATGGGAGTATAAATAAGCCTTGAGTAATGTGAAACAGGTAAAAGAATAGCTGTAGCAATGATTTTTGCGGTGCCCACTATATCATCATAAGGCTCTAGAAGACAACGTTTTAACCTCAGCCAGCTGAATTTTAATTTATAGTACAACACCTTCCTACTCAGTGTCTGAAGCTAATTCTGCAGACTCATGTACCAAACAAAGCCCCACATATCCGGACCTAAAAATTGTTACAAAAGCGCAAGCGTCAGCCGATGGTCTGTAAATATATGGGTCTATGTCTACTACAGGATACCTCACAGTTTGTTCAGTGCTACGTAAATTTCACTGGTGCTGCACATTAGATGTGTGTCCAGATTTTGGCCTCATATGCAAGAACTAAGAGACTGTGGTTTAGACAAAACTGATACAAGTTTCCCTTTGAGGGTGACTACGTGATGACTAAGTGTACATGCGTGGTGCTTTTAGTCAATAGGAAGGAACTGCTGCTTTCTGATTCTTGCTGATGGATAATTTCCTATATTTGTTCTGGTTTGTTCTTTGTTCTTTAATCCTGGAGTGGTCCTGGTTTGGTCCTGGTTTAGTAGTACTGGTTAAGTTTTGGCTTAGACCTGGTTTAGTCATGGTGTAGACCTGGTTTAGACCTGGAATAATCCTGGATTTGTCCCGGTTCAGACCTGGTATAGTCCTAGTTTAGCTCTGATTTAGACCTGGCTTAGATCTGGTACAGTCCTAGTTTAGTATTGATTAAGCCTGGTTTAGATCTGGTTAATCCTGGTTTAGATCTGGTTTAGTGAAGTCCTGGTTTAGTCCTAGTTTAGTCCTGATTTATATGTGGTTTAGACATGGTTTAGTCATGGTTTAGCCTTGATTTAGACTTGGTTTAGTCCTGGATTAGTTTTAAAATAATCCTGCATTTGGTTTATTCCTGATTTATTCCTGATTTAGACCTGATTTACTACTAGTTCAGTCCTAGTTTAGTCCTGGTTGTTTGTATTGTGATATCACTATATTTTCTTCTTTCTGATTTATTTCTGTTTTTAAATATGAGTGGATACATTCAGCGAGACAATGACCCATGGTCCAGACTCTAGAGTGGTTCCCAAGAATCCTAACTGTGGTCTAACTCATTTTTATCTCTGTTCATTTTATTGTGACCCACTTTTTACTGAACCAAAAATATTTTTCTAAATTATTCTTTGGCAAATCTACTTTATAATGCGATGCACCATTTCATCTAACTAAAACAATTATTAAGCTTGAAATGAGCTGAATATTAAAATAATACTCAACCTCTCTGTGACCCACTTTTGTATTATAGCCCACCACTTTGCAACCTTCTTAAACCTTATATAGGGACGTTGCACAATCTTGCAACAATGACATACAGGAAATACAGGAAGGAAAGTGTATTTACAGTGTGTTTACTGTACTATCTAATTGCCATGTGCACCTTTTTGCAGGTGTGGTAGTTCTAAGATATTTCTCAGAGGAGTCACCAGCAGAAAGCCACTGTCCCTGTAGACCACAAAGTATCATCACCTAGACGTGTAATTACTGCGCCACTGTCCAATCGTATCATTTAAACAGAGCAACACCGAGGAGCCACTTCCAGACGCTACATAATCAGGAAGTTTTAGTCCTGGTTTAGCTCTGTATTAGTAGTACTGGCTAAATTCTGGATTAGACTTGGTTTAGTCATGGTGTAGACCTGGTTTAGACCTGGTAGACCTGGATTATTCCTGAATTTGTCCTGGTTTAGACCTTGTATAGTCCTAGTTTAGTAGTGATTAGGCTTGGTTTAGACCTGATAATCCTGGTTTTGATGTAGATTAGTGAAGTCCTGGTTAACACCTGGTTTAGTCCTGGTATAGTCCTGATTTAGATTTGATTTGGACCTGGTTTAGTCCTGGATTAGTCCTGAAATAATCCTGCATTTGTCCTGGTTTAGTCCTGGTTTAAACCTGGGTTAGTTCTTGATTAATCCTGGATTTGTCCTGATTTGGTCCTGATTTAGACCTGGTTTAGATTGGGTTTAGACCTGGTTTAGGTTTGGTTTAGACCTGGTTTAGTCCTAGTTTAGACCTGGTTTAGTCCTAGTTTAGACCTAATTTAGTTCTAGTTTAGGGCCTTGTTCAGTCCTGGTTTAGTCCTGATATTTTTGTAATATTGTGAGTTTTCTAATATTGTGCAGTCCTAGTATAAAGTCATGTGTTTTTGCAGATTTTATTGACCTTAAAACCCCTCTGGCCTTGGACCTGGACTCGCTCAGGCCTCAGCTCAGGGAGACACTGGGATCACGATGGAGACTGTTGCCTAGAGGCTAATATTAAACATAGTTGTGTGACGCAGCACGAGACAGAGCTGCGAGGAGGAGACACTAAACAGATCATATCTCATCATGACATTTGGGAAATCCCTAAGATTTTTCTTTTGCTGAAGTAAAGCACTGGTTCCCCATGATTCAGTAAAGTATGTATGCGTATTTTCCAAGTTTGGGACTGGCACAAGGAGTACACTGAACCTCTGTGACTAGATTATTCACCATATGCAAACCATATGCATTGTGCTTGTTGAATTAAATATTTCAGATGCCATTTTGTCCAGTACAACAGTGTTTGCTTCCTGATTTGACATTGCAGTGAGGACAGAGACCAGTATCCGCAGCTTGACATCAGTAATGACACATTGTAAGTCTGCGGCGGGACGTCCCAGGTGTACTGTTTATGTACCTCCTCTCTCTCGCTCTCTGTGCTGTGCTGTGTCATCAGTACCTCATTGATCAGCCTTATGGGCCCGCTCTGGGTGGAGTCCTGCTGTAATGAGGTTTAATCATTGGCAGCTCGCTCTGTTTGTCCCGGGACAGGAGTTAGAGTTTACCTGCGCCTCTCTCCAAACTCTGCTGACTCAGCGTTTTTTAACAAGAGCCTGAGATGGATCTGAGTTTTACTGCACTATCACCAGTCACCCCTCAGACACACGCCCAGCCAGTCACTAATCATTAATCTGTGTAAATCCTGTCCTACAAATTATACACAAGTCTGCACTAAATATACTCCTGCTACATAATGTTACTGTAGTAAAACCTACTGTCAGTAGAAAGTACTTACTGCTACTAGAGGTGGATCGAAATGGGTTTTTCTATGGCCAATGCTGATACCGATTTTATAAATTCAGAGCAGGCAAGTTTTGGACCAACATATAGAGCAGATTTTCTCATTTTTATGAAAGAAATTAATATAATATAGCAATTTGTCTTGGAAATAGAAGTAAAACAGAAACAAATGTGTCAGAATTGGACAGTGAGAACAGTTAAAGATGTGTTGTTTTTTTTGATAAAACCAATAAAGCAATCCCAGTCTCTTTGTGTTGGTAGTGCTTGGAAAGAGTTACAAAATGCATTTGGATTTTTTGTTCTGCAACGTTCTGTGCCAGAGAAATGAGCTAAATCTTTTTATTGCTGTTTTGAGATTTTTCAGGCTGAGGTGAAACTATTTTGGATGTTTCCTATGAACTACAAGACCGTTACAAGACAGTTGGGGAAGCTGGGGTCCATTAGTGACATGGTTGCCTGGACATGTGCCTGGCAAAAAATAAGACTTTAAAGTGCAAGGCTGAATCTGTAAAGGGGAAATTGTACCTCCTACCTCTTGCTCCTTAACCTTAGAGAGCTACGTCATGAGGTCAGCAGTAAGACTCCTGCTGCAGTGAGGAAAGGAGCTTCAGTGGTGTTTGGAAGATCTGAACATCCTAACCCAGCAGCGGAAACAACCAGGGAGGTCACGTAAACCTACAGCTGTTTAATAAAAAACTACAACTCCCAGAAAATGGACTACAATAATTATCCTCCACTGCAGCGCTAATTTATCTTTGTAACATTACAATGTACAGAAATAACCCACAATCACTCCATATAAGAGAAGCTACTGCTCTGTTGAATAAAGAGCTCTGCACTAACACAGACTCTAGAATCATCTCTGATTCACAGAAACTCAGAGGGTTAAACATAAAACACTACTGTACACACACAGAGAACAGGCTGTGATAAATATTCTGACACTCACTGTCTCTGCTCTGGACAGTTAGCAGCATTAACACAGCCACACTGACCACTGCTGTGGATTTATGCAGATTAGCCACGTGGTTTTTTGAGTTTCCTTTCTCTAAAATGTAAACAAAAGTGCACAAAGCAGCTCCAGCTCACAGCATCGCACATTAATCATTTATTAGGAGTCAGACATTAGACTCTGTGGAGGCTCTAGAGTACTCTTTTTTTATAAAGTGAGGTTTATTTAGATCATTTTATGGAAGAAAGTCTGAGGCAATGACACTTTTAACTCATTTCACACTCATCACACGGAGATCGCCCGTGTTCGGCCTTGTTTGGAAACACTTGGGAGATGGCGCAGTGGATTGTGGGATAGCTCCTTGCTTGTCACTGGTTGATAAGGAACCTGTGGAGCTTCTACGCTAAAGGAGCTATTTAAGGAAGCAATGAAGCTCCTTTCCCTTCCTTAGTGAGAAAACAATCCGGACAGTCCAGATGATGACGTACATCCGGTTATAGCTTAAGGCGCTTTGAGAAGCTTGTAAAGTGCAATATATATCCAATCCATTATAGGAAGCTCCTTGACAATTTCCCCTTTTCGGATTCAGCCCAAGAATCAACCTCAAACTGCTACTACCACTTTTTGTCAAGATGACCACTGCATCTGGTGTGATCTTTGCTCCACACATACTGTACCTAAATAATTTACTAATAAGTTACTCAGCTAAGTTGTTGGTGTAACATTTGAGAAGGGTTACAATCCAAAATTATGGCTGACAACACAGGACAGTGCAAGGTTAAAAGACACAGAACTTGACTGCTGTGGTGGGGTTCATGAATGAAATGAAAGCACTGAATGCAAAAATAGATTAAACGCAATTAGCAATGGAAAAACAAGTCAATAGTAAACGTGACAGTCTGCACGAACATATGGAGAAACTAATGAATGAAAGTCAAGACAATATGAAAAGAGAATTGGAGAAAACTGCTAAGGAAATGCAAGTGAGACTGGAGCAAAAATCACTGACAGATGTAGTACTTCTACTTTGTCTCTATGCAGATGTTGAAATGGTAAAAAGGAAGTCATGAAAATGTTGCTGCGTTCTTTGGGTTTTCAATAGACTATTTAATAAAGAGAAATGTGGAAGTGCAATGATATATTTTCACTGGAAAGGGCTGCTGTGCATGAGCCAGTTGGGCTGTGTGTAAACAGATTCTTTAAACATGTTGTCATCAGGATTTTATTTCATTTAAAGACAAACATTTTCGAGACAATGCAAAGACAACGCAGACTTTTCTAGCATTCTCGTTCCTCTACATTTGTGAATTATTATAGCCTGTTAATTTTTTCACAGAATTGCTGTATCATGTTATTGTTGTTGCTGACAGACAGTGTATTGTGTGGTGCCACATCATTTCAACCTCTAGCCAAAAGCAAAGAGTTGTGTTTTATGTTTCAGAGTTTGACGCGATGCACCTTTTAAGTCATGTTATTGATGGTAAAACAGTACCAGTGTCAATAACACGAACATGAAATCTGAACACTGACTCTACTTCCCTTTAGGGCAAAGTACACTTGATATTTAATATGTAGTTTAAAACTGATATTTAAAATACTTCCTTTTTTTTCTTCCGCAGGTTGACCGGGCCGTCGGGACACCTCACCGATGGACCTGGGAACTACAAGTACAAGACCAAGTGCACCTGGCTCATCGAGGGACAGTGAGTCTTACTGTCTTTTACTTTACCATAAGTACACAAACACTGAAGAATACCACTACTGCTATTGATTCATGTGTCCTAGAGGCATCAGTACTCAGAGTCTGTACTTAAATAAAAGTACTGTTCAAAATAATATTACTCAAGTGGAAGTAAAAGTACTCAACACAATCAACACCAGAGTAAAATAAAAAAATGTACTGAGTCACAATCTCATGATCTCGCAAGATCAAAATGTCTTAAGATTCTCATGAAAGTAAAAAATCAATCTCGTGATCTTAGGATCAGATTTGTTTGCATTTTTTTTACAAAGAAGCAGCGAGTCAGTTTAGTTTGCGTCAAAACATTTGGCAGTATATATCCAATGTTCTTGTATAGCATATAATTCAAATAATAGAAGTTAATACCATTCATTACAAGTTGATTTTAAAAATGCTCCTAAATAGTTTTGGGTTTTATGATTTTTAGGTGAATAAATTATATTTTTAATTAGTATAAAGTGTGTAAAGTAATGTTTTAATAATGTAAAAATCTCGTCTCATGCCTTGTCTCATCGTGTGTAGGGCTTGTGGTACTACTGGTATCGAAAAAAAAAAAGATTTTTATTTGATACCAACTTTCAATATCTAGTGGGACCTTTGATGTTTCTTTGCATGCATGAATCAAATAACACAGAAAAAATTATACAAACTACTGGTTTTAACTTGCAGCTAAGAATTTTGCTCCAAGTACTGGTATCGAAAAAATCTGAACGGTACCCAGCCCTAGTCGTTTGGGATTTGTGTCTTGTCACACTCCTAGTAAAAAGTAAAAATTAAGTTTTCTTAGAGCTTATATATTTTCAGTAACAGCTATACATATAGCATTTATGGAGTAAGTAAAATTGTGCCCTTGAGAGTAAAGTCTTGAGCTGACAGACTGACAGACTACAGACTGATGATCAGGCTGCTCTTAAGAACTTTAGGACTGAATACTGTGTGGATGTTGATGAATGGATATAAACGGCAAAGTAAGTGAAAAATCCAATACTGTGTACTTCTGTGGTAGTCAGCATCATCGCATCAGTGAAATATGGATTCAAGTCATGAAGCGTTTGAAATTTGAGCAAACTTGTGGTTAGATGTTTTTTATGGACCACTAAGACCATTTCTTCACAACAGATCTCATGACAAGTGTGGAAAGCAAAAGAACTGCCACACTATAAGGTTGCTACGAAACTACTACTTTAAATATAATAGATATGTGTTAACTATAAAACTAGGTCCAGAGCAGAGGTGGAAAGTAACTACATTTATTGCTAATGCACTTAAATACTTTGAATATGTTGATAAAGAAAAAGCTTCTTGTCCTCTGTGTGATAATGTTTACACTGAGATGATCTAAACACATTACAAATGAATGTATGGCAGATATAGTAAGCCATAGTACTACAGCAGTATGTTTTTCAGTCACATGTCATGAGTTGAGATTTACCTCAGGGCTGATGCCATCTCTGACTCTCTGCAGTCTGTAAATCCAACATGCGAGTAAATGCATCCATTCAGTGTTTCCTGTACATCATGTTCAACCATCAGCTTTTCTAAACAGACTTTTGTTAGCAAACGTTCTGAAAAATGAGTCAAGTTTGGAGCCGGGGAACTAATGAATTACACACACTATCTGCTGCCCTCAGTTGTTGCCTATTCTAGATAATAACAACCAGAATGGGGAAAAATATGAAACCTAAATTATGTTTGAAGAAGTGATTTTATTCACTAATATTGCACAGATGGTGTTTTTTCACAGCCATAAACACATCTGTTTTTCACCACTTATTCATGGTACTTTTCTAAAAGTCCATTATCGTTGTAGACCATTGCTTTGTAAAACATTTTGAGACAAAACAATAAGCCAGTATATGACATTGGCAATAGAGAAAAATATATTTTAGCTTTTCTATCTTGAGCTCAATTGTCTACATCAGAGGTTATCGAAAATTTACACCACCTCAGAAAATATTTCCAAGTACCATCTTTCATGAACTAAAATGTATTGTTACTATACTAAAACAAAACATCTGAACCGGGGCTGAACCGGGGCTGAACCGGGGCTGAACCGGGGCTGAACCGGGGCTGAACCGGGGCTGAACCGGGGCTGAACCGGGGCTGAACCGGGGCTGAACCGGGGCTGAACCGGGGCTGAACCGGGGCTGAACCGGGGCTAAACCGGGGCTGAACCGGGGCTAAACCGGGGCTAAACCGGGGCTGAACCGGGGCTAAACCGGGGCTGAACCGGGGCTGAACCGGGGCTAAACCGGGGCTAAACCGGGGCTAAACCGGGACTGAAGCGGGACTGAAGCGGGACTGAAGCGGGACTGAAGCGGGACTGAAGCGGGACTGAAGCGGGACTGAAGCGGGACTGAAGCGGGACTAAGCAGTGGTCTACACTTAATATTTAACCCGAAACCAGGCAGGACTAAAGTAAAACACAACTGCAAAAGACTCCTGAGTACCATCAGAACAATCCTGTGTAGTATTAGTAGTACCTGTACCACAGTTTGAGATGTCTTGGAAAATTCTTTATTAAATAAGTAAGCATTATATTTATAGACTGATCAGATAAATCTGGTGCTCAGCTGTTGAGCTGCATGGTTTCACACTCAAACAGAAAAATGCTGCTGGTTAAAGGTGGCCAATGTTTCTTAGTAATTATTCACCTTCCTGTTGTTGAATTTAGTGAAGGTGGGTGTTGCGGTTCACTCTGAGCTTATTCCTCTGAACGAGTGGGCAGCTTGTGTGAGTGTTACTGGACAAAGTGATACTGCAGGACATAAAGTGGCCACTGTTGTTGTAAAGTGAAGAGCTAATTGGGAAAGTAGGTCAGTTATCAAACAGCTTATCAGCACGCCTTCGGTTTAACACTGCATATTAACGTGAAAAAAAGCCAGTGAAAATATGAAATGCTTAAGATAACGGTCCTCTGTTAGGCTTTTGAGTCGGTTTCTGCTCTAGTGAGATGCTTGGGTTTCTCACAACGGCTGATGCAAGTAATGTATACAGTGATACTTGTAACCCAATTCCACTGGAGCAGGGATGTCCAGGGCCAAATTTGATAAAGGTAAAATGTCCAATAGAACCAATATAAAGGAATAAGTTCCATTTACAAGTATAATTAGAAAACAAACAGCAATACCTGTAGTTATTCTGAAGCTAATATCTTTACCTTAGGGTCACAATAAACATTACTTTCACAATATGACAATGTTCAAAAAACGTGCTGAGATTTTGAACCTGTATTATTTATTGGTGTTGTTTGGCTGTGTTTGTGGGCTGTAAACAGTACATTTTATAATTAAAAAGGGTAGCACCAAGGTCTGAAAAGTATTAAAAATATTTGATGTTGCCAAAATCAAGGACTTAAAAGTATTAAATTGTATTAAATTTAGTTCATCTAGGTCTTAAATTGTCAAATCGGGACATTTTCAGTGTTGTACTTGTCAAGATTTTATTAATAGATTATTATGAATGGATTAACAGTATGTAAGTAACAGTAAGAACAGAAAAGAATGTTTTTTTGTGAGTTGGATGTGAATTTGGCAACAAATTCTATCAATTGTGGTTTTACAAATATCCTAATGTCATCTGCTGGAATGTGGCTTTATTTTGTCCCTTTTTGAAAGCTAAGTCTATGGGCTGTGTAATGTTGTAGGCGAAGGCATATTTGTTGCAATTTGTTGAAATGTATGCTTTGATTTTAGATTTTTAATGCACAAAATGATTAGGTGTTATTTCACCTGTGTTAGTTTCAGAGATGCTGATGAATAATGATATTTTGTATTTCTGGATTTATACCTGTTATTGTCTTTTGGTGGCAATCTTGGCCATTTTAAATTTTATTCTAAGTGGCATTAAAATGTCTTAAAAAGGTCTTAAATTTCACAAGAAAAAACCTGGAGCTACCCTGTTAAAGTTATGGGCTTTGTCTTTGTCCCAGAAATGCCCCTTGTGCCAGACTTTGGAAATGTCAGTGCTAGAGAGAAAATAGCTAAATTAAATTACTCACCAAATATAAAGCAATACAAAACATGAATGCGTTGATGGTAATTATAGAAGCTGTGGAGTAGGGACTGCACTGGGACTAACTTGTGCATATTTTGTATTTTTGCACAATGCATCACCTCAGGCTTGTATATTCTCATCTACGTCTTCAAAACCGTGAAGCCTTCACTGAAATCATTGTCAAGTTGATTTTAAGGCATATACAGTATTTTCAGAGCTAAGAAGCACTCTTTTCTTTTTTCTCCTATACAATGTACAAATGTTGCCATTAAGCAACACAAGTGATAGCTCAGTTTTACAAGCTCTTAAAACTTGAAGAGTGGGTGTAAAAAGCACTTTTTTATTGACCTCACATGGCCACATACTACCTCATAGAAGATAACGATGATAGTTTTGTGTTACTGGCTATATTAGTATGCACTCATTTAACATGGCTGGAAACAATTGTACAATATTTAGCCTAACAAGTGTAAATGTTTTGCAAGAGCGGTCCACACCCAATTTTACTATATTCTTCTGATTTTAGTTGGTATTAAAGTAGCCTTAAAATATGCCAAAAATAGTCCTAAATACTGTGAAATAAATTGTCTTGAGTCCACATCTCAATACCTGACACTACAAGGGAATTTCTTATAGTTTAATTGCTGTCGTTTGAGTTAATCCCACACAGCTCTCCTGATGTCTCTGTCTTTTCTGTGTTTTCAGGCCAAACACGATAATTCGACTTCGGTTCAACCACTTTGCCACCGAGTGCAGCTGGGACCACCTGTATGTGTACGACGGAGACTCCATCTACGCTCCTCTGCTGGCTGCCTTCAGGTACAGTATTTGGAGATGTAAAGGCCGAGAGTGTTAGGTATAAAAAATAACTTGGTAACCATAGCTGTGTGAAAGAAAATCTCCTAAATTCTACTTCCCATGTTGTGTCTTTAATTATTTAGTTGGGTGAGATCTTTTGGTGCTTGCTATCATTCTCCCACTGTCCAAAAACATGCACACATAGGTGAATTGTTGACTCCACACTGCCTTTAGAAGATGTATGTGTGTTTGTCTGTCATTGCATGTCTCTAAATGTTACCAAAGCTTTGAGTATGCAAAGGTATACGCACTGGATGACTTTGGTCTATAAGGCTCTGCTTGGCTTGGTTGTACCTTTGCTGTCTTCTTCAAAGAACCACCAGTTCTTGCGCCTCTAGTGACATTTTTCACCTGTATGTTTCTCAGGTTCAGACTGAATTTGGGAAACAAGCCTTCAGTTTTTCTGCTCCCTCTGCTTGGATCTCTCTCCAAATTGAGCTGAAAATGTCTGAACTTGTTTCATTTGAAACTTTCTGTTCCACAGCCAGTGCCTGTGTTTTTAATTTGTTACTGTGAACTACTGCACTTATAAAAATTGTACTCTAACATCTCATACTGTTTACCATTTGATTGTTTACATCTATTACACTTTATAACGTCAAATTTCTGCACTTTAATTTTAAAACTGTAATGATTCTATTCTAATTGTTTATTTTTATATATTGTTATTATGTTTTGTGACGTGTGCAGCTGACCTCTTGGCCAGGTCACCCTTGCACCCTTTTACCTGGTTAAATAAAGGTTAAAAAATAAATAGGACTGCAGCTACCCCAGACACCTGACGGGATAAGTGGTTAAAAAAACAAAAAAAACAATTCTTTCAAAAATCAAAACTATGCCACTTGTGACAATGGTCCCACGCTGTGTAAAAGTTTTTAAACCCATGTTGTTGTGTGTTTGTCTGTGTGTTGCAGTGGTCTGATTGTCCCAGAGCGTTATGGGAATGAGACCGTTCCTGAGGTGGTGTCCCAGTCTGGATTCGCCCTCCTGCACTTCTTCAGCGACGCCGCCTACAACCTCACAGGCTTCAACATCTCATACAGGTCAGAGCGAAATTTATTATTACGAAAACACTCTTTGCACAAGACAACAATTCATTCATTTATTCATTTTTTTTAGCAGTTTAGTGAGAACAAGTTACAGAAGTGTATATAATAGTAATACAATACCCAAAAGACTAAGAAGAAGTCACAAAAAACATTATTAGTGCTGTATATTGGCAAGTTTTTTCTCCTTTTTTTAAATTAGCAATAAAATAAAAAGCTTGAAAGGAAAGGATACATAGACCCATGTACAAAGGAATCAGCATAAAACAGTTTGGGTCATAGCACAAACATCAGAGGAGGAATTCAGTAAAAATAAGTTAAAAAAATAGGTTCCGTTTTGATATTGTAATGAGAGTGGAGATCTTTGTAATTACTGTGTCTTCAAAATGGAAAAACATGAAAGCTTGAAATGGATATATGCCAATTTGTATTTTCATTAGCCTGGTAACTCAGTGTGCTGCTTTTGTCTGTTTTAATAAGTCTGTCTTTTACACAGCTTATCTGTCCTCGTATCAGATCCTCCGTACAGATGATTTCAGTGTCTGTCGAGTCTTATTTTAGGCGACCGGCCCACTTCACAGCCCTCCCTGGGACCTGGTGACGCATCGAAAACCTATCACTTTCAAATCATCAGTCTCTGCCCCGACACAAAGCTGTAGAGATTTATTACATCACTCATGTTATCTGCTAAAAATTACTTCTTTTATTACAACACAGAAGAAGAGGAGGGAATACACGCTGATTTTGACTAAATGCAGCTTTTTGTTGTATGAGTATGAGTGGGGAGTTAAATCAGCCGGCTATGTGAGTTTAATGTTATACAGTGGGTTTACACCAGTGGTTCCTAAATGGTGGGTCAGGGCTTAAAAGTGGGTTGCAGGGAAGATAAAGTTGAGCTTATTTGAAGCCTAAATTTTTTTGTAAATCCATGAAATAGAAACAAATTTTAAGATACATAATTGTTGTAGTGAAATAATGTAGAAACATAACTTAGTTTCTTAAAAAAAGTGGGTCACAATAAAATATTAAGGAAAAAATTTCGTCCCACAATTGAGAATGTCTAAACAACATCTTTTCTAAGTAAAATAGATTTTAAAACACAAATTAAAAAGACCTAAACCCATTTTTCTCTCTCGTCTCTTCAAATGTTTTTTTTAATACCAAAGTGCAGCTTGTCCATCCCAAACATGTGCAAAGGCCACAATAGAGCGTTTTTTTTTTCCTTTTTTGGGTCCCGTTGTCATGGCAACGGGATTGAAGTTGGGCCGAGAAAAGGCACAGTCAAATAAAGGGAGAGAGTGCCCCGGGTCGCTGTCTTTGGTCTGCGAGCATCAAAACACACAGCACAGCCACATAAAAAGGACGAGACCCTTTTGTGACGAGCGTCTCACTTCAGACGAGGACTAACAAGACGGAAGGGCTTGTACTCCAAGGTTTTCACAGCTATTTTTGTTTTTTTGTGAGTCTTAAAGGAATGTTTTACTAAATGACAATGGTTCAATGCAAAAAAGACAATATTGGATGGTATAGTAGAGAGATCTTTAATAATAGACTGTGAAAGTGACGCAGAAAATGTTGAGTGGAGAAGAGATGTTACAAATGGCTTAAAGTTGTTGTGTGGGTAGTGGGTACCTACTGTATTATTTTATTGTTTTAGCCATACAGGTTATCTAGCAGGGGTGCAGCGATTTGTATTGATTGGCATTGTTTTGATATGATTCAAGAACGATATTAGCTCATTTAGAACGATACAATTTGATACACCTTCATACAATTGATACAGTAACTTTTTGCCAAAAATCATAAAAGTATACTCTCAAATCTAGCACCACGGCTGGGGATGATTGTGAGGAAAAGCTGAATATAACATTTTATTTCATTAAAAATACAAAAAATACACCCAAAAAGACATATCTGGTTTTATTTTAACATGCAAACTTCTAATATTGGTGTTAGGTGCCCGCTGGTCTAGGGGTTAGCACAGTAACAAAAGCTAAAGATGAGGAAAAACAATGGAAAGCAGTGGCGTGTGCAATAACAATATGCCAAAAATGTTAACAGAGTAATTGAATAAAAGTAAAGTAACAGAAAAAGCAAATGTATTAAACTAAGAAGCAGTTTACTTACTCATTGGTTCCCAAATAGTAGGTCAGGACCCACAAGTGGATCATGGGGAGGTTGAATAAAGCTTAATTTTTAGTTTATTCATAATAGTAGTTAGTATTGTAGTAATTGCATGGAACAGTTAAAATACTTGTACCATAAAGGTTGTAGGAAGTTATTGTAGAAAAAAAAACTGTAAAAAGTGTGTTGCAATAAAATATTCAGGGATAAATTTGGGTCCCACAGTCAGGCCCATGAAAACCACCCAATGCCTATTTGGAAACACATGCCACTCCAAAAAGTATATAGAGTAGTAGTAGTAGACATAACATGTATTTGAATACTTACAGAAGATATGCAAAGTATTCAAAATTTAAGAAGCAATATGATTAGTGTAACCCATATTTATTCTGGAGAAACTCTGGAAGGTTCAGTCCATACCAATAGTACTTGTTTGAGACACCAACTACATCATACAACTCTGATCTGCAGGACATTGATGAGTTGTATATTTTAAAATGAGAGATGTCATTTGGCAGAGTGTGTGTGTCTTATGCCTCAGGTTTGTAGGCCTGACGTACTACAGCAGTGACCTGTCGGGACACAGCTGAGCATCAGGTGTGTTTTCCTGTGTTTTTGGTGAGGTGGCCATCTGCTCCTCTCGTCTGTGCGGCTCTACGCCCGGAGCCTAATGCTGTTTCAGTGTAAAGTGGTCTTCTGAGATCAGGACAAGTGCTTCCGACAAGCTCTGGACCAACTACAGGAGAGAGCAGCGCTGAGTAGTAACAACCCCAAATGTTGCATATTTAGGTTTTAGCTTTGAGGCTAAAAGAGATGCAACTTGTTTGATACAAAATAATCTTGATATTTTATTGTACTATACTCTAGATACAATTTATGTCCATATTTTGCTTGTATACATTTTGTTGCGTCTTTTCCAATGATATGTTCATTACAATATTGATAAATGGCTACAGTGGAAGGCTTGGCAGGCTTGCAGTAACTACCTTGGATGTGTAGGCTTGCAACAATCTTAAGCACTTTAAAAATTGATTTATAAGACTTTGACAGGATCTTTAAAGTAAAGAAAGTAAAGTAAAAAAAAATGTTATTGTGCCAAAATCCAGTAATACATTTTATGGGCAAACGAGGATTGTTGTTCAGATATGGGCCAATCCAGAGAGACGTTTTCTTCTCCAAATCATCTACATCCTCTTCTCTCACAAACTAAGTTCATGTCCTCTTCATCTATGAATCTCTTCTTTGGTCTTCCTCCAGGTCATGCTTGTATCCAAATCATCTCAGTCTGGCCTCTCCGACTTTGTCTTCAAAACCTCTAACATGACCTGTCCCTCTTTGTCTCTTTGTCTTGTCTCTCAGAGTGAACACATGTCCCAACAACTGCTCCGGTCATGGTGAGTGTCGTCTGGGGAACTCCACTGGAGCTGTGTTTTGTGAATGTGAAGATAACTGGAAAGGAGAGGCCTGCGATGTCCCGTACTGCGTGGCCAACTGCGGTTACCCCGATCGAGGACGCTGCCAAGGAAAGTCCTGCATCTGCCAGACCGGATGGCAAGGTATGGCTTTTCCCACATTCACTTCTGTGTTTTAGTGAGACATGAAAGATGCTGTTAACTAAGAGTTCTGACTTCATTTTTAAATTTTTGTTATAATAATTTTAGGAAAGGTCAGTAATGGGCCAAGGACAAAATGATTAATCCTGGTCTGGATCCAGCTCACTGTTTAGGTCCAGGAGTGTTTAAAAACATTGTTTCCCAATCAGGGGTATGGGGACCCCAAGGGGTATGCGAGCACATTACAGGAGGTACTTGGAATTACTTTATAATTTGATAAAAACATATTTTCAGTCTTTTCATATTAAACTGGAAACTTGTGAAAGACAAGCTCAAGTGTATCATTGACAATTGATTAAAAATGACTGATTAAAAATAGATGAGAACATAGTTTGTTTCAAAGGAGAGTTATTTAAGTGATTTTTTTAAAATGCATTTTTCTTGTCAATTTATTATTGACTATTTATTATTAGTTTTAGTTGATCATGCGTTTTAGTTTTTTGTTGAAAAATATTGTAATATAAGTAAATGTGTGTATAATATTAGGAGTTTTTTATTTGTTAGATTTTTAAATACATTTTAAAAGGGATTTTATTTGTATCTTGAATTTATTTTTTTCAAAGCAAAAATTGCAGGAGAAACAGCTATTACAATAAAGAAAGTAAAATGTGTTTGTGCTAATAAACACAGAATACCACTCTATGACCATCTTTTTGAAAAATGAACACCTGAACAAATGAGGGGGTACTCGCGGTGGGACAAAAAGCTCTGGGGGTTCGCAACACAAAAAAGGTTTTGAAACACTGTTTTAATGGACCATTGTGAGATACAGGGTTTTGTGGCTCAATGGAAAGAACATTTACCCCTAAACTAGAAGATCTTATAGTTTGAGTCCATGTATGTTTACCATTGTGAGATAGGACCAGTGCCTTCGCTGAGGTCTCCAGCCATCTATCCGTCCATCTTCTTCCGCTTTATTCGGGGCTGGGTCGCGGGGGCAGCAGTCTAAGCAGAGATGCCCAGACTTCCCTCTCCACAGACACTTCCTCCAGCTCTACCGGGGGGGCCGCAAGGTGTTCCCAGGCCAGCCGAGAGACGTAGTCCCACCAGCGTGTCCTAGGTTTTCCCCGGGGCCTCCTCCCGGTGGGACATGCCCGGAACACCTCCCCAGGGAGGCGACCAGGAGGCATCAGGTACAGATGCCCAAGCCACCTCAGCTGGCTCCTCTTGATGTGGAGGAGCAGCGGCTCTACTCTGAGCCCCTCCCGTGTAACTGAGGTCCTCACCCTATCTCTAAGGGAGCACCCAGCCACCCTGCGGAGGAAACTCATTTCGGTCGCTTGTATCCAGGACCTTGTCCTTTCGGTCATGACCCAAAGCTCATGACCATAGGTGAGAGTAGGAACGTAGATCGACCGGTAAATCGAGAGCTTCGCCTTTCGGCTCAGCTCCTTCTTCACCACAACAGACCGATACAACGACCGCATTACTGCAGACACTGCACCAATCCGTCTGTCAATCTCACGCTCCATCCTTCCCTCACTCGTGAACAAGACCCCAAGATACTTGAACTCCTCCACTTGAGGCAGGAACTCTCCCCCAACCTGGAGAGGGCAAGCCACCCTTTTCCGGTCGAGAACCATGGCCCCGGACTTGGAGGTGCTGATTCTCATCCCAGCCGCTTCACACTCGGCTGCAAACCGCCCCAGCACATGCTGAAGGTCTTGGCCTGATGAAGCCAACAGGACAACATCATCTGCAAAAAGCAGAGATGAAATCCTGTGGTCCCCAAACCTGACTCCCTTCGGCCCCTGGCTGCTCCTAGAAGTTATGTCCCTAAAAATTATGAACAGAACCGGTGATAGAGGGCAGCCCTGCCGGAGTCCAACATGCACTGGGAACAAGTCCGACTTACAACCGGCAAAGGTGAACCAAACATTTGCCGCGGTTGTACAGGGACCGGACAGCCCCTAGCAGAGGGCCTTGGACCCCCCTTCTTAAAAAGAGGGACCACCACCCCAGTCTGCCAGTCCAGAGGTACTGTCCCCAACCGCCACGCGATGTTGCAGAGACGTGTCAGCCACAACAGCCCCACAATATCCAGAGACTTGAGGTACTCAGGGCAGATCTCATCCACCCCCGGTGCCTTGCCACCAAGGAGCTTTTTAACCACCACGGTGACTTCAGCTTGGGTGATGAACGAGTCCACCTCTGAGTCCCCAGCCTCTGCTTCCTCAACAGAAGACGTGTCTATGGGATTGAGGAGATCCTCAAAGTATTCCTTCCCCCGCCCGACAACATCCCCAGTCGAGGTCAACAGCTCCCCACCTCCACTGTAAACAGTGTTGGCGAAGCACTGCTTCCCCCTCCGCCGGACTGTTTGCCAGAATTTCTTCGAGGCCGACTGATAGTCCTCCTCCATGGCCTCCCCAAACTCCTCCCTGACCCGAGTTTTTGCCTCCACAACTGCCCGGGCAGTGGCACGCTTGGCCTGCCGGTACCCGTCGGCTGCCTCAGGAGTCCCACGAGCCAGCCAAGCTCGGTAGGACTCCTTCTTCATCCTGACGGCATCCCTTACTTCAGTTTGTGGGTTGCCGCCACGACAGGCACCAGAAACCTTACGTCCACAGCTCCGAGCAGCCGCGTCCACAATAGAGGTGGAGAACATGGTCCACTCGGACTCAATGTCTCCAACCTCCCTCGGGATCTGGTCAAAGCTCTCCCGGAGGTCAGAGTTGAAGACCCCTCTGACAGAGGTTCAGCCAGACGTTCCCAACAGACCCTCACAACACGTTTGGGTCTGCCGAGTCTGTCCAGCCTCCTCCTCTGCCAGCGGATCCAACTCACCACCAGGTGGTGATCGGTTGACAGCTCAGCCCCTCTCTTCACCCGAGTGTCCAAAACACACGGCTGAAGGTCAGATGACACAACAACAAAGTCGATCATTGACCTCCGGCCTAGGGTGTCCTGATGCCACGTGCACTGATGGACACCCTTGTGCTTGAACATGGTCTTTGTTATGGACAAGCTGTGACTAGCACAGAAGTCCAATAACAAGACACCACTCGGGTTCAGATCTGGGAGGCCGTTCCTCCCAATCATGCCTCTCCAGGTATCACTGTTGCTGTCCATGTGGGCATTGAAGTCCCCCAGTAGAACAATGGAGTCCCCAGTCGGAGCACCTTCCAGTACCCCTCCCAGGGACTACAAGAAGGCCGGGTACTCTGCACTGCTGTTCGGCCCGTAAGCCGAAACCACAGTGAGAGACCTGTCCCCCACCCGGAGGCGCAGGGACGCGACCCTCTCGTTCACCGGGGTGAACTCCAACACATGGCGGCTGAGCTGGGGAGCTATAAGCAAGCCCACACCAGCCCGCCGCCTCTCACCGCGGTCAACTCCAGAGTGTTGGAGAGTCCGTCCCCTCTCAAGGAGCTGGGTTTCAAAGCCCAAGCTGTGCGTGGAGGCGAGCCCGACTATATCTAGCCGATACCGCTCAACTTCCCGCACAAGCTCAGGCTCTTTTCCCCCCAGTGAGGTGATGTCCCAGTACCTAGATTCTGTGTCCATGGGTTGGGCCGTCGAGGCACCTGCCTCTGACCGCCGCCCAAATCACATAGCCGAGGTCTATGCTTTTCAAATGCCCCTAGTTTTGATTTTTCTTTTCTTTTTTTTTGTTTTTGTAAATGTGTGTATTTTTGTACATTGATTACCTTTTTTGTTCGTAGCCTTTCTTTAAAACCTCTCTAAGACATTAGCGCAGCACAGTAGATATGAGGCTGTATTGTCTCCTACTCTAAGCTTGCATAAACAGAATTGCATGAAGCAGGCCTGCACATGCTGTGCTGGAGCCGTGGCACTGGTCCCAGGAAGGATAATCCCAAATATAGCTGCCAAAAATCACAAGCTTAGTTTAATTTATGCTTCTGGTTATTTCACTGTTGTAGAAAGTCAGATAAAAGATTGGTGAACGTTTCTTTAAAGACAAAATGAAATGTATGTATAACCATAGATGAACAATATTTGGTCATATATTGATAATCTTAAGTTATTTAACAAGGTGTGATTTTAGGGGATTATAGTTAATGATAGGAAAGAAACCAACAACCAGGCTATTCTTCATGCCTACAAGCAGCAGTATTTCAGTGTTAAAGAGGTTAAAAAAATACTTAGTGCCATGCCTAACATAGCTTTATAACCAAGTGAAACATTTAGGATAGCGTTGTGAAAATGCTCAAGTTAATTGTTGACTGTTAAATGAACTATTGTTAATAACTACGGAATTTATTGTGTTGTAAAAGTCTGCCAGCTTGTATGTGTTACTGAAGCAACAGTAGGACACTTGGACATTTGTTGAGTTTAAGCGTAACACTAAGCTACAAACTTCATCAAAATATGCCAACAAGATCTTTTTGCAACAGCTGTGTTTCCAAAATCACATGAGGGGGGTAGATTCAGGCAAGTTTACTCCATGTCATTCCCCATCTCTCTCTTTCTCTGATATTCCTATATAATAAATATATTGTTTTGCTTTTTGAATTGAACTACTGTGGGGAAAAAAGGACTTCACCCACAATATCTTGTATTTTTTGACCTGTGCCTTTTGATTAAGGCTACACAATATTTGATGAATTTATATACAATTTAAACGTAATATCTGTATTGCAAGAAACTCAGCATATCTCAGTAATATTATAGTCCTTTATCTGACAGATTTTAGATTTAGAATTATTTTCCTAACAGAGCTTGAATAAAAATGTGTTATGACCAATTAAATGTATTTACAAAGTCCTGATTTAGTTATGTTTTCTTAATGTAGTCCTCATGTAGCTTTGTTTTAGTCCTGGTTAAGTTTTGATTATTATTTGATTTGATGGTTTTGATCAGTAAATACAGGCACTTTCCTGTTATTTCTGCTTTAAATTAATTGCTCTTACTATGTCTCAATGTATCTAAAATAATCAAAATATTCAACATGATTATTGCATATTACAGGTTCTTCTCATTTTGTAATTATTCTGTACTAGAGAGTGCTAAGGAGCCAACCACCTTGCTTTAGCTAAGCTGTGTAAATCATTGTAGCAATCAATGATTAGATTTTAAGAGAAATTCCTGTCCAGTCAAAATGTCCTAAACTGTTTTTTTTAAGTCTCGTTAGTGGTGCATTATGAGTCAAAAACCAGAGTGCCTTGTTCTAAGTTTGCATGTCCACATTTTGCCAGTGATTCAACTTCTCTCCAGCTGCCCACACAACTTCTGCTGCCCTCAAACGGACTTTTCTGTTTAATCCACATCATTACTTTAGCCTAAGTCATGAGTATTGAGTGTTTTAATTCACTAATGACCAGACAGTGCTCTCCTTTTCCCTCTGAATGAGCTCATATGGCCACTCTTAATTGCTTTATTAGTCTTGCACCGCTTCACACAAAGTTACAGTTGTGTCAGTAAAAGCCCACTGCCTAATTATCAAAAGCCGAGGGAGCAGGGAGCAGGGAGTTTAGGAGAAGCCTGGCATTTTCTTATCGCTTTTATTAACTTGTCTTTGCTTCTGCTGGACTCATAGCACTACAGATGCTAACCTCAAAATGAACTAACGACAAATACAGACAAGTTGGGTGTTTACATTGCATTTAATCTATATTTCAAGAATGGTACAGATCGGAAAACTGACATAAAACTGAATAAAAAAACAAAATAAGGAATGCAGAGTTTTGTTTATGGAAGATGTGAACTCCTGAGTTTTTAATTGCCTAAGTATATATTGTTTTATATCAAGTGTTTATTTTATTAGTATACTTTATACTGAATACAGTTAATCCCACAATTATTATTAATACCCTGGCTTTGTATAACAACCCAAAACACTATCAAAGTTGTACAGAAATGGTTGGAACAAGATCAATGGCAATGAAGCCTCCTAACCAGGGCTTGACATTTACTTTTTTGTTCACTGGCCACTATGGCTAGCCTTTTCAAAAGTTACTAGCAAATACGTGCTTTTAGTAGTCCAATTTTAATTCGTTTAAAAGTTTGTGTTCATTTTAATAGTATACTACAAGCTTGAAGAAATGTAAAATGTGGTTTTATGCATGCACAGGGATTTATTCAATGTGCAAAACAGGTTTATCTGTAGGCAGAATAAATGACATCTCTGTGCATGTGGTGTCACTTCCTTTAAAACAATGTTATTTTGTTTAGTAATTTTTTCTCAAATTATGATGAATTACTCTGTACTAAAAGGTGTACATTCAAACATTGTTCCAAATTCCCTGATTGTTCCAAAATCCCAGGCAAAATCTGAAAAAAAAACTCAACAGCTATCAAAAATGGCAGCTGTGATAGAAAAGGCTTTGCCACTGATTGTTGAAAAGGGAATTCATATTTTTGGACATGGAGCGTTTTGTCAAAATGTTAAATAAAAAAAAAACTGTTAAAAATGTCTGGATAATAACTCTTTATTTACCACAATGTCTTATGTAACTTTATTGTGTAATTTCCTGCCAGAATAGATCAGACAGACCATTAACAAAGTTAAAGTTCATTTTAAATGAAAAATGTTGGGCATGTGTTTAAGTGGGATATTTTAAATGAATACATTAAAAGAAAAGTGTTGATGTAGGTAAAAAGTTAATTAAAGGTAAAAAAAAAAATACTACGCACGCAAGTCATAATATAAGATTTTTTTTATTAATCATATACTTATTTTATTTTCTTCTTTATATTATGTTTATTTTTCTGTCTATTTTCTTTCTTTATTTTCTTCTTTTCTTCACAGATTTATAGACCACAAGAAATCACCCTTTTGTTTTATTTCTGGTAAAGGCAGCAGAGGTGCAGAGCTAATTCTGTTTATTTAGTGAAGCCAAGTCAAAAAATATTGGCCACAAGGGACAAACCCAGAAGGAAAATGGCTGCGCTGACCTTGATTGTTGCAGTGGATCACGGCACTTCCTTCGTGGAGCTGCATTGTTTGATGATAAAAGTTAATGGGGAACTGACTGTTGCTTCCTGTTTTTGGTAGAAATGGAGATGGCACTCATTAGCTCCTAAATACTTTATGCTTGACTAGTTCATAAGAGACAAACAACATACGTACAATACAAAGACAGTATGCTTTGTCCCTGCTTTGGTTTAGTCTAGTTCAGTCCACACTGCAGCCCTTTGCCAAAAAACATCTCAGGAGTTTTTCCTGTCATTCAAAATTATTCCGGTTTATTTAGAATTTAATGTTCCTGTCCAATAACAAGAGGGGAGCAGACGAGGCCATTAGTCTTCCTTCATGAATAAGTTAGAAGTTAGCTGGAAGTCCTAAAACTTTATTCACTATGTTTTTCCCTTGATATAATTAACACTGGATATACCATGATGCCATCATAAAAAGTAGCCGCATTGTTCTTAAAAAATACAACATTAGTACTCAATGTTCAGATTATTAAATAAAGTGGATATAGTGGTGTACTAGTACAGTGGTATCCAACTTTTTTTGTCTTGTGTATCCCCTGGACCGGGCTTAGTCCTGGTTTGGTCTTAGTTTATTTCTGGTTTAGACCTGGTTTAATTCTGGTTTTAGACATGTTTATACCTTGTTTAGTTCTGGTTTTATTGTTGAGTTCTGACCTGGTTTAGTAGACTATATATACTATAAAGGATCAAATAACTCCAAATACCCCCTGCAGTGTGCTCACGTACCCCTAGGGGTCCCCGTACCCCTGGTTGGGAAACCCTGCTGAGTTTTTTTCAAAGCCATATTGATGGGCTGCCAACCAAAGATCTGTCTGAGTGGAGTCTGCAGTGAATTGGTTAACAGTTGTATTATTGTATTTCTAAACAGCATTGATAATGACGTTTTTGAAACAAATTGAACCTCTACAGGGTGAATGGAGAGTGTTTAATATTTTGATACTACTAAACTCACACCATATACATTTGAACCTCTGTGGGCTGGGTTGACAGTTTTGGTTTTCTCTCCAGGTCCAGACTGCGACGTATCTGTCCCGGCTAATTCCTCTTTTTGGACCCGAGAAAAGTACTCAGACCCAGGGCTGAGCAGGGCGTCCCATAAGGCTGTGGTGGACCAGGGCATCATGTGGGTCATCGGAGGATACGTCTTCAATGCGTCGGACTACCAAATGGTCAAAGCGTGAGTACATTTGACTTCATGCATATAAAGATTCTTCAGCTCAAAATTAAGGTATTAATTAAGGTATTATGTTTTATGGACTGGTTATACATTTTGTTCATCCAAGTGTCAAAGATTCAACTTGCATATAGTAGTTTAGCCTTTTCTCTTTTGCAGGTAATATGTAAATTAGCACATACTGTATATGCTGGCATATTTGGCCATTTATGCTCAAGTCAAACAAGTCGCCCTGCTTTTTCTGTTGTTAAATTCAAATAAAATGTAGCGTAATTAGACTTAAGGTTCATGTATCACTGCAGTAAACAGGTTGTACATGTCAAAAAATGATATACACTGATTTACTGATTAGTGAGTGAGCTATATTGGGCAGCGAGTGAACCATTTGTCCTCAATGTTGATGTTTTATGAGCAGGAAAAATGGGTAAGCATAAGGATTTTAGCAAGTTTGACAATATGTAATGACGAGACGACTGGGTCAGAGCATCTCCAAAACTGCAGCTCTAGTGTGGTGTTCCTGCAGTGGTCAGTATCTATCAAAAGTGGTCCAAAGAAGGAACAGAGGTGTACTGGCGACAGGTGAAGCAGGTGGGGAACAAAGACTGGCCCGTGTGGTCTGATCCAACAGACGAGTAGCCCAAATTGCTGAGGAAGTTAATGTTGGTTCTGATAGAAAGGTGTCAGAATACACAGTGCATCACTTATCACGCTTATTACGCAGGTGGTCACAATGTTATGCTTGATCAGTGGATGCTGTACATGCTGCAATATTTTTTGTGTTAGAGAATGAGTTGAAAACATCCTAGTTACTTACTGAATGATCTAAGAAGTCACATAGGTTTCTGTATGTCTGATAAAAACAAACAGAGAAGAAGAACTTTCACAGACAGCCTTGCACCAAGTCAAATGTATAATTAAAGTCTAAAATGACAGGGAGAGCGACTCCTCCCAGGAACATCCACTTATTCCTGGTGTTTATGGAGCTGCTGACAGTTCAAGGCCTAGATATTTCCATCCACAATTCACTGCACGTATGTGGTGGTTAAAGCTGTATTTTAATTCACCAAGGACAACTAAATATTTAAACAACTTACAGGCTTACTCTACAAGTGCAAACCTAAGAGAGAGAGATGGACTTATTTTGGTAGTGTTAAACTTAACAGTAATAAATTAAATCCATATGATTATGGCTGGGGCCTATATGAAAACTCATTACTCATGATCTAAAGACAGATTAACTCAGTTTGTAATTTACTTGTCTCAGTTAAACAGTCAGACAGTAAAAATAAACCAAAAGGCTATACACACAGAATAGGAAGTGTGTTATCTAGTTAGTTATTTATTCTTAGCAATTTAAAGCATCTTCAAAACAAAACTAATAATTATATAATTCTTAGTTTCATGCCAGGAGACTATAAAATTGAATCTGAGGCATTTAGTTTTTATTCGGAAGTTCCATATTTTGTGATAAGAAGATAAATAATAATAATAATTAGCTTGAAAAGTCTAGTATGTCAAACATAGGCTTTGCAAACAAACCCTGCCTGGCATATCCGAACATCTAATCAGTAAAAATTAGGTTTGCAATGGGTTTCTAAGCCACTTTCACTGCTGTTTTGTGTCCTCTTTTATGGGCTATGATTGACAGAGAACTACACAGATTGTCCTTCCCTATCAAACAAAGGCTTGTTTTTTTATGTAAAACCACACACAAGCTCACAATATGTCCTGTCCTGAGACTGACCCTCACATTGGTGTAAGGGACACACCATCAAAACATTAATGATCAAAATACAAAACTGTAACCAAACTGTACACTATGTATTTACAGGTAAGCTATTATGTTATTTGAAATTGACAACTTTGGTTGATATTAACAAGTCTACAAGGAACTGCTATGATAACTGATAAGAATACACACAAAAAAAAAAATCTCTAAATCTACTGGACATCAAGTGATGCTTGATGTCCAGTAGATTTAGAGATTTTTTTGTGTGTGTATTTGTCAACCTGTATGTGTAACCATGAACCTACATAGATTAACTATAATAATAAGAGTCAAACAGGGGCTACTATAAAATAAAGTCTTGTACTTTATTGATCCTAAAAAGAACAAATAAATGAACTACATTATACACTTTTACTTCTGGCAACAGGGAATAGGTCACATGTAGTCTGTGTCTTTTAGGATAATCCAGCAACAAGGGGTAACGAGCCTATGTACCTGTAGCTGTGGTCAGGAAGAGCATCCTAAAACCTTAACCCAAATCAAGCAAATAAAAAAACCACTGCACACTAGGAGACAGGTGATTTGCTGTGGCAACCCCAGAAAGCATAAAAGCTGAAAGGAAGAAAGAAAAAAGTCTGTGTCTTTTGGGATATTTATGTAGCTTTCACCCAGCCAACCAATTTTCTTTGCCTGTTGTAGGTATAACCTGAGCAGCAGGAGGTGGCTGACCCTTGACCCTTCTGTGAACACCGTCGCTCCTCGATACGGACACTCTCTGGCGTTACACGAGGTACATGCACAAATGCAGCACACCCTGGCCACTGCTCTCTCCTCTGCTGCTGCTGCTCTATTTATAGCCCCTTCTCTCACATCCATTGTTCATGCAGCCTTTAGTTTATTATGGAAGACAATGGGGAAAGATCGATTGACTTACAGAAACATTATAAACTCCTCTGTGCTTTATTTCTTTGAGTGGAGCCCGGTTGATGTCTGGGATAGAAACGTGTGGTGTTTGATTTGCTGCAGTGAAGCGTTGAAGCGCTCGGCCAAAAGCTTACTGATAGAATTATAAATGAGGAAGAGGAAGAGCTGTCTGCGCTGTGGTCTAAGGCTGCAGTGTTTGTAATGCACAAATAGCACCAGAGTGTGAGAAAGTGTCTGGTCTAAGGGCTTCTCTAGACAAAATGTAATAGGAGGTGATGCATAATGGACAGAAAACTGATGCCTGTCTTGTCTTACAACCTGTGCTAATGATGAGCTGTCAGTGTTTAAAAGCTGGCAGTGGTTGTATAAACCCTTTGAGGCTACATGCATATCAATGTGTGTTCAGTTTATTTTTATTCATCACAAATATACACTCCCTGGCCACTTTATTAGGTACAACTGTTGCAAATATCTCCATAGTACATCACAAGGCAGCAACTTTAAACGACTTAACAATTTAGGCATCCAGACATCTTAAAGACAAACCAGCTGAAGTTCAAACTGAGCAATAACATGGACAAAAAGGGTGATTTAATAAGTATATAAGCTAAAATGCTATGTAATATGAAGCTAGAGCAGTAGTCGCAGCTTTGTGGCAGACCAGAAGGGTGAGTTTGATTGTTGAATGTGGCATTGGTGTTGCTGAGTTAGTATTTGAGAAACTGTTGACCTCCTGTGATTTTCACACACAACAAACACAAGGGTTTACAGAGAATGGTCCAAAAAAGAGAAAATATCCAGTGAGCTGCCATGGCATGCTGGTTCCAGAAGTCCGAGGAGAATGGTCAGACAGTTTTCAGAGATACAGACGCTCAATACAGCCAAGGTCTGCAGATGACCATCTCTGACCTTTCAACTTTATTATTGTCTTAGAAGGAGATTAAACCACAGCTAAACCACTCCAGCACAAATAATGCAGAGGAACATTTCTCTCTACCACTGCGGGACCTTAAAACAAACCTAAAACTGCCCAATAAGTGAATAAATGCAAATAAAAAAATAAATAAAAGAAGAATGCACTTGTCAAACTTTAAAGCAGATGAGCTCCAGCAGCAGAAGACCACACCAGGGGCTGCTTTATTAGGGACAAGGTCTGTCTTATAAAATAGCCAGCTAATTAAGGGGGGAAAAAACAAAGAGAATGTTGGAAGGCATAGGTGTAGACCAAAAATATTATACTTTCATCAGCAAGATAATTTAGCCAGACCATGTGTAATATATAGTAGTAGGACATCTTAAAGATCCTCCAACCAAGATCCAAGAAGTCCAGCAGAAGCAGGAGCGGTCTATATGCACTGACGAATAGATTCCCATATCCTCCTTTAGCCTCAGAGGAGAAAATGCCAGACGCTTATTTTGTCTTCTGCTCTCCAGACTGGAGCAGCGCCAGAGGAAATGTCAAGTAGTTAACCTTGTCTCTGGAATAATAAAAAAAAAAGGAAGCATTTTCATTATTTTTAACTCAAGGCCGTGAGTAGATATTGGATATAGGATTTAAATATAGACGTTCCCTACTGAGTTAAATTTAAATTGAACTTTTGACTTTCTGTACAATTTGATGGTTGCTATTAGTAACACTCCAAATCTTCTTGTTCTTTCTTTTACCTTCATAAACGATATATTGTATAGTGCATAACATAGGCCCTACATGAGCTGTTTCCATCACACATAAAAATTTAAACTCAATCCAGATAAGTCAAAGAGCTATATAGGGAGTCATTATTTTAAAATTCAATAACTATAAATGGTAAAAATGTGGTTTTATATAATTTTGGTAACTTCATCTTGTGTTAAAACTAAATTTGGTGATTTTATTGAAGGGAGCTGTGTCATAAAAAGTAATTTCTTCTTTCAAAGTCATAGTTGTTGATGGTTTGAGACGCAACCAAAGTTGTACTACCTTACACTTTTTGACTGGCCTGTTGTTGTCTTGCAGGGTAAGATCTACATGTACGGAGGGAAGATTGACTCCACTGGGAATGTGACCAATCAGCTCTTGGTCTTCCACATCCAGAACCAGACCTGGGTCCCGCTGCATCCTCGGTCCAAAGACCAGTATGCCGTGGTGGGACACTCTGCCCACATAGTGCCGTCCGTCCACGAAGGGGACAGTCCTGTGATGCTGGTTCTGTTTGGGCACTGTCCTCTGTACGGATACATCAGCCACGTGCAGGAGTATAACATCAGTGAGTCAGAGATACAAGAGTGTCCGAAATGAGAAAGTATCTGTCGGTGCATTTTTAATGTGTCCCAAAGCCATTGTCTTCCATTTTAATTAATGAGATGGAATCTGAATTATGCTCATTACATTATCTGAAACTTCATTTTTAGGTTTGGGCAGAAAATATGCAGAGTCACACTTTTAGACGTTTTCTCATATAGAATCTAATCTATTTGTAGAGACTTTTTAATGAATCACAAAACGTTATTTAAAATTTGCACATAAAGCACAAAAAGACATTATGCCAGTGTATGAAGACTATGTGATGGTAATGGTTTTGTTCACGGTCTTGAATCCGCTTATGTCAAAGTCTCATATGGAGGGCAGAGGCCTGTTTTACTCAATGGGTTAGACCAGTGGCTCCCAAAGTGGAGTCCGGGGGCCTCCAAGGTACTGAAGGAGGGCCCCCAGAGAGGTTGTCTATAATAAGTACATAAAAAGAAATTGAGTTTGAAATGAAGTACTGTTATATACTTGTTTAAAAATATTACTTTAAAACAATTGTTAGCCAAAAGTCTGTGTTTTTTGTAACATTTTTATAGAAGTGTATGGAGAAAAACATGAAAAAGTTGTTAGAACAGGTTGGAGTTTTATTGCTCGGGCTCCGTGTGGGATTTTTGGAAATTTACGGGGGGCATGATAGTCTTGACTTTGGGAATGGCTGGGTTAGACACGATTTTTAAAAGAAATAACTGAGCAGCAAATCCACAAATGTTGAAGCTGATCATGCTTTGTTAGTGATTGGGTCCACAAACTCACTATATTTAACTTGTGGTTTAATCTCACCTTAGTTAATTTGGTAACCCTTTAAAGTAACTAATAGCTATTAAGCAGAAATAAAGCATTAATAAATATGAAAGTAACAATCTTTTCATGTATAAAAAAAAAACTGCTTATATATCCTGAATCAAAACTGATGTTTATGATTTTGAACTCACATGCATTAGCCGATTACTAAAGAATAAAACATTAATAACAGTGTTTATTACTCAGTGGTGTTTTTAAATATTAAAGTAAAATTTGTAAATAATTATCTGGTTACTGAATTAATGTTTAATAGTGTGAGTTATACTGAAGTGTTACTGTTATTTTGTGCTGACAGAGGTATAGAGATATCAGCCATAAACCACACCAAGACATCAGTTTTTAATTTTTATTCTACCTGCCCTCCATCTCAGTCTCACACCATTCCTGGTTTCTTAAAGTAAAATTCCCATTAATTTTCCCCATTGACTTTTCAAAAAATTCTTATATTAAAAGTTCAGCGGCTCAGCGGAGGCTAATCAGTTCTGTGGTAACTCATGACCATAAAACGTTCATTTCGCTATAGTTACGTCTCTGAAATGTGTGAAAAGGGAAAGTTAGAAATGCATTTTGCTGAATTTTCAAGTTCTAGATAATCTTTTTAATAGAAATGAATCGTGTTATTGTCGTGAGCCACCACATAGCGGATTAGCCTTTGTCAAGCTCTTAAACTCTTAAATATATATATACAGATTTTTTGCTGTGGTTGTGTAAATATAGTATAATAACGGACCTTGTCACTATATAAATGATCAGATTCAACATTTTGAGTCAAATACTTATTTTCCAAAGAGTTCAGAAACTTTAAATAAAAACAGAATTCAACCCTCGTAAAACCGAACATTATTCACAGTAGAAAGTAAACCCAGTATACTGAGAACATTGGAGTTTTGACACTTTTATGAATTTGTTGTAATTTGCTCCTCCAGCTGTTTTTGTTTTGTACCACTTACTTTCCAGTCTGTTGTCCCAACATTTTTGAGATGTGTTGCTGCCATCAAATTCATAATGAGCTAGTATTTTAACCCTTTAAAAAAAATAAATAAATCTAATTTTCAGCACCTGATATGTTATTAATGCTTTTACTTATCAATACAAGTTGCAAGTTAATCTTTCTTAGCCAATCATGGTCTAATTAGGAATAAATTACCTATAAATAAACCCCATGATCTCAAAAACTAACCCAGTCTTTAATATTTATGTATATTCAGTGACGAACACGTGGAGTGTAGTGACCACAGACGGGGCGCTGGTGCAGGGCGGGTATGGCCACAGCTCTGTGTTCGACCCCGGGACCAGAGCCATCTACATCCACGGAGGGTACAAGGCCTTCAGTGCCAACAAGTACGGCCTCGCTGGAGACCTGTACAAGTTCGACGTGGTCAAGAGGAAGTGGTGCGTGTTAACTTTTCAACACATTTTTACTTATTTACGGATATTTGTTTTAAATGTTTGTAGTGTTGCTGAAAGTGAGATGCCTGTTGTTCACAGAATCATTACAGTAGATTTCTCCTCTTCTCTCTTATGTGACTTCACTTCTGAAACTTTTTGGATGTTAAGCGTAGCCCATGTTAAGTTAAATACACTATGGGCATATTTTCCCTGTTACAAGATACACAACACACAAATGTACTGTAAAACAAACTTACCATTTCTAAATGAGAAGAAAATCCATTGGTAATAACAGTGGTAGCCCATATGCCTTCGTCAGACAAATTGTAAATCAATGGCAAAGTCATTACAGTAGATCAGTGGTTCTCAACTGGTGGGTCGCAGAAATGTTTTCAGTGGGCTGCGGGCCTTTGCCAGGGCAAAAAGTTAGTTTCGTTTTAAAAAAATAAATCTTTAATTTACACTCCTTAACAGTAGGTGGCAGTGTGGGACATATAGAATAGAATAATATAACAGAAACTCAACCAGAGAAAATCCAGAAGGATAATGCGAGTACTGCTTAATTTTCCTCAATATCTTCCAATTTTCCTGAAATAGCTCTTAATTTTTCTCAATATCTTCTAATTTCCTGAAATATTGCTTAATTTTTCTTAGTATCTCTTTTATTTGGGTTGCAGCTTGTCATTATAGAGTGATGGTGGGTCCCGAAGCCAGATCAGTTGAGAAGCACTGGTGTAGATCCACAGATAATGAATAAACTGGCAATGATTGTTTCATAAAACTATGGAAAACGTGTTTATACTGTGAGGTAGCTGTAGTTTGTATTTGGCTCTTGTGCTAGCCCATTATATCTCTGTCATCAGTTACTGTTCACTTTGGCAAAACTTTCCTAATACGTACCCGAAAAGGAAATGTGTTTTTATTGTGTAGATCAAAGAAAAAGGACTTTCAGTGCTTGGCCATCATCGAGTAATGGCTGTGTAACTATGTAAGCCATGTTGAATAGGGGGGAGCCTTTAACAGTGCTTTTACAGCAAGCGAAAGCACTATTTTGTTGTCTAATATTCTCAATAATATACACAAAATGTGTGTGTATGAATGTAATTACACCAGAATACATCTTCATCTTTCAGCTACTTTACTTCCATTTTCTGATGTAAGCCTTGTTTGAATTAAACATTTGAATGTGTTTGAGCTTTTTCAGTTTTCCATCCGGTGAACCATGCACATGGCAGTCTCTCTTTTAACTCTTTCTACCTGTCCTGAGATGTAGATCAAGTACTGTTCTCTTAAAAATATTAACCTTGTGCTTTGTAGGACCATCCTGAGAGACAGTGGCTTCTTCCGTTACCTGCACACAGCGGTGATAGTGAGTGGCACGATGCTGGTTTTCGGTGGAAACACTCACAACGACACTTCTATGAGCCATGGAGCCAAATGCTTCTCTTCTGACTTCCTCTCCTACAATCTGGGTAAGTTTTACATTCACCACATCAGCATCTCCACACCGGCTTATTCTGCTGATCCAACACTTTGTCCTTTTGAGCACGGGCCGGGCTGCTTTGCATTCACAAAGTCCCACAGTGCCACAGGGAGCAGTGAGGAGATAGTGTGTGTTGTGTGTGGTTAGACAGAAGGTCAGGTGTCTTTACACAAGAGGTAAACCACTTTCCCACTTCATACATAAAAATCATCAGTGTAAGGCTGCAGACCTTTAGAAGTGCTGATTTGTGCTGAGTATTTAAAATAGAAACACGGTTGCCTAAACGTACAGACTTTGAGATTTCTGCTCTGGCTGATGTACAGTTGGTACGTGAACTGTTCAATAGCTGTAACTTAAATGATAATTAAATATTACAGTAAGCCTTACACTGTCCACAGGCAGTCTAAAATGTATTTTTCCCTAATGGGTTGCACAGCAGATTATAAGGCCACAATGTCACAGTAATCATGATATTAAAACCACTAAAAATGTGAAAAGATACAGGTGCAATATTAGCAGATTTATTGTAATACCAACTAAAATACAGAGGTGGAAGAAGTAATCTATACTTCTCAAAAAGTACCCAGAGCATTGTAGTTGTAAATGCTACCACCAAGGTCTTGCTTACTTAAACTTATTAAAGATTACCTGAGTAGAAGTACCCTTTTTTCCTCAAATATTAACTCAAGTAAACGTGTTCAAAAATGTACTGAATCTTATAATTTTCTCTTGTTAGCTGATGGGATAATCAAAACATAGGACAGCACCACCTACAGGCTAAACAACAAAATACATAGACTTGCCTTTTGCAGTTGCCACAGGCACGTTTCAGATCTTCAGACCTCATTCATGATTAATATTTATTCTAAATTGGAAATGTGTTATTGTAATGAGCAGGGGTAGTGAAAAACTTAGTCTGGCTAATGGAGGCTGAAAGATGTGACTGCTTGATTTTAATGTGCAGTGTACCCTAAAAAGTTTATCTTTACCATTCCACACACTCACATTGTTAGCATCCTACAGTCACTGATCTCTTTAGTCCCTGTCTCTTTCTGTCATGTGCCTCTCATTAATGTGTGGCCTTGGTCAGTGAGAAAAAGAAAGACTGAACTCCCCATCGAATAAAATTGCTCCAAGCCCAAGTCTGTTTTTCTGTTACAAAGATGATTGGCAGCCTGTGAAATTACAGTGTCAGGGGCTCACGCAGCCTCTTCCTGTGTAAACAGCTTTGTTCATGTGAATTGCATGTTGGGACACAGTCCACTGCAACAAAAGGCTGTCTTTCAGCAGATGTGTGGTTGAAGAGGAGGTGGATAATGCGGTGATAGCACAAGCAGAGGCGTTAATTTAATCCCCAGTCAAGTGTCCTCTTTTATTTATCTCTGTTTCCACATTTCCCTTGTTTGATTGGCATAATCAGACTAAACCTGTTTGGGCACAAAAATAGACGAGTTATCTTTTTGAAGGGGACTGGATCCACGTGGGGAAGCTTTGACGTGTTAGTTTTGTAGGTACTCACACTGATCAGGTATAACATTATGACCACTGACAGGTGAAGTGGCTTAGGCAGCAAGGGAGGAGTTAGAAGCAGCAAAAATTGGCAAAGAATTTGAGCAAGTTTGATGAGGGTGATAGCTAGGCTCACAGTATCTCCAAAACTGCTGCTCTTGTGAGGTCTTCCCAGTCTGCAGTGGTCAGTATCTATCAAAAGTGCAAGGTGAGGTGCATGGGGAGCGAACACCGGCCCTTGTGTTCTTCAAATTGGTGAAGGCGTTAATTCTGGTGCGTCACGTGGTCATAGCACACAACATTACCACCACCAATAATAGGCGTGGTCATAATGTAATGCCTGATTGGCGTGAAATATAAATGCGTTCATTTATCTTAGTCATGGATATCATTGTGGCACCCATTACTAATCCAGTTTCCCCTGAGCCCTGGTCATTTGACAAAAACCTAATATTCCCTTTCAATCACAGTACAGAAAAGTTTAAGTATTGTGTTTAGCTCATCAGCTCTGGCCTCGTCTCTGCCGTTGTCATTTTGTAATTGCCCAGTTGAGGATTTTCACTTCTCCAGCTGCAGGTCCCTGTCACCCACCAAAGCTCAGTAATTGTCTGGGTAATTATAGTCCAGATTGGCCTACGAAGAGGCGACTAATTGCCCCTCCTTAACAAGCTGAACTCAATTACTGCAGTGAATTTAAGAGCTGTCCGCTGTCCTGACTCTGGTGGATGTGCAGCTGGTATAAATTCACATTCTCCTCGGCAATTCTGGTTTGAGCCACCAGAGGGCAGTGTCCACCCGTGCATGCAGTGCTCACAGATGTCACTTGCTGTGGGAGACAATGATGACTTGCACTGCATTGTGGGATCTGAAGGTGATGTACTGCAGCGATGGGTCTCTTGCAAAGAGCTTTGACTTTCACACCTTAACTCCTCAAGTCCTTTTGTGTTCACTCAGATGGGTCTAAAGCTGCAGTGTAGGTTTAATTTAGAGGCATTTATATATTTTACATTTACATAGGTTGGCAATTAGATTAGTTTGGTACCAATAAAATATTTAGCTAAAAAACAAAATAGCATGTTGTGAGCATTTTAATTTGGTTGGTCAGAGTTTGGTTTGAGTTTCAAGTAACACAACCAAGAAATGAAAAGATACAAAATTTAATAAATACAATATAAAATTACAATATACTCTGAGATCCACCTACATAATTGAAGCTGATTGCAAGCAGCTTATGGCAGGTACCATACAAAGCATAACTTAAGTAATTGTTTATATAAATGAACATTTGTGAAAAGGCAATGACAAAGCAAGAACAGATCCATTTGAGTTCCGTTACTGTACCAAAATGTTTAAAATTTAGTGCCATCTCAAATTGTGCCATCTGTCACATGGAAGATGAAGTTTTGATTCACTAAAGGGACTTCAGTAACTTGTTTTTCATAAATTTTCAGCAATTTTGACCTTTTGACCCTCTGAGGCTGCTGTAGTAAACTTGGAGTAGGAGTAAAATCAAGCAGAAGGAAAAGGACAAATATAATACTTCTCTAGACCCTGAAATGTAGTTGTTAAGGCAGTAAATAGTTGTTAGAGAAGAGCCATTTAAAGGTCCTTGGAAAACAATGTTGTCACAGAGCGTGAGTTCTGCACACACCTTTCAAGCGACTCTCACTTCTGATCTAAATATATCCCAAACAATACCTTTATGCTTAGACGTTTTTGTCTCCTGTGCTCGTGTGGTACTTGTCAGCCTCAGGTGGGAGGATCAACAGGCCCAACATTTCTATAAATATCTACATTTACTTCACTTTACCGTCTCACACCTGTCAGGACTCCAGAGAGAGAGAGAGGAGAGCTGTGACTGCTGTGGCTTTGGTGAAGTCCTAAAATATTCTGCGTATATCCAGATTTATTCCACTCTACTGGCTCTGCTTTTTCTATGAGAAGACAAGAAGCTTAAGCAATAAATGAAGCAGGTTAACCAGTGCATCACATTTATGTCACTTAATTATATTTCTGGCACTGCATCAAACTAATTATTAGGATCTGAAATAAATAGCATAATAACTTATCCTTCTTTATAATTAACACAATATACAAGCCCTAAAGTCAGAAAGTGCGCTATGTTTTTCTGATATAAAGTTAAATGATGGAAGTACTTTGAGCACTACCAACTGGCCAAATGTGGGTAGATTTACATTTTGGCCAGTAACATATTCAGTCTCACTAGCCACTTTGTCTGGTTGGATTATATACATGAATTTGAACTACTTATACCTGTCTTTCTGCTGCTATTCTTAGAAATCCCCATAATTTAAAAGTAAATCATCAGTGGCAAGACAAAATTAAGCTCTTAACTGAAACAATGTAAAAAAAAAAAAAAAAAAAAAAAAAGACAAAAGCAAAAAGATTTTGCTTACAGATTTTCGGAGTCTAAATAAAGTTACTTTCTTTTTGATGATGATAAATTACAGTTTTAAAACTACCTTTTCAGTGCTTTTCAAAAGAATTGTAAAAAAACACATATTACTGCCTTATACATATGAATCAGCATTTTAACATCTAACTATGGCTGGTGAAAAACCTAGTGTTTAAAGAACACTAGCCAAAATGGCCAGTGAGCAAAAATTTTAATATCAAGCCCTGGTTAGGACCCTAAAGTGGGTCACATGAGATTTTTATTTGAGTCACGGTAAACAAAAGTAGTACCTCTCTTTTTTATATTTGTAAAAGCTTTTAATGAACAAAATTATACAAAACACTACATGAAAATTGATAATGTTAAGGAATTGCAGTATATTAGAAACAATTAAAAGGGAATTTGACTAAGAAAAGGTAAAAACAAAGCGAAAGAGCATTAAGATACATTTAATATCACTTTTTAGAGAACAGGGAAAACGAAAATAACAGATTCTAAAATACTTGTAGAAAATGTTCAAAATGATGCTGTAACCGAGCTACAAATACCACCTCCAGTAAAATGTATCCAAGTCTAAAGAAACATTCTATGGATTTGGGTCGAGATTTATTTTGGTCTTTTTATGTATTATGGGTCTCCTAAAAAAGGATTTTGGGAGCACCATGTTTAACTGTATATCCATGTCATTATGTTCCTCTCATCACACTGTGTTCTTGACATGATTGAATTCTTGTTTAGTTAAGGGCCTGAGTCTCTCACTGAAGGTCTCTTATGTTGATTGATGTGAGGTTGCGAGCTGTTAAAGGTCTCACTCACGTCCCGAACAGTGTCCCTGCTGAAGACATGTGATTTACTGTACTGCTTTCTCACCTGTTTATGTCTCTGTCTCTGCAGCGTGTGACGAGTGGACAGTGCTGCCTCGACCCGATCTGCACCACGACATCAACCGCTTCGGACACTCGGCCGTCTTCAGTGATGGGTGCGTATCTGGACTGAGAAATAACGTGTTTTTCCTTCTGTGCCAAGTAGGTTAGGTGTTTGGTCTGTGCTCTCCTATTCTCGCTACTTGAGTGTGGTAACTGTTTTTTATATAGGGTCACAGAACTACAGTTGGCTGGTGCATTTTCTTCCAAAAAGCAAAGACGTCTAAAAATTCTCAGTCAACCCGGTCATATTACAATAACTCATCTTCTGCTCAATAATTTTTTAACCTGTCCAGCCAGACCCATTCAATTGATTCACTTGATTAGCCCACTGAAGTGGGTCTGGAACCTCTCCACCAAAAATGTCCTACTGACCAGAGGTGGACAGTAACGAAGTAATTTTACTTGAGTATTGTGATTGTACTAGTATAGTTTTTGAGAATCTTCAGTAGTATTTTTAGGGGAAACTTATTACTTTTACTCCACTATATTTCTAAAAAGGCAAAGTAACTTCTGCAGAGAAGTTGTCTTACAACCAAAAGACAACTGACTCTGTTCATTTAGTTTCTTGTTTGCATGTGGTTTGTCCCACTTACGCCCTAAAAATAATCATTAATGGTAATTTGTACTTTAAGATTTTTTGTAAAGTAAATGTACATATATCTCTCCACTCATAGCTAAAACGAACCTGTGGACACAATCTGGAAGTGATTTGGGTATTCTGATAATACTAATCAATAATTTTTATTGATTTTTGATTGTTTATTATTGCTTAAATTTTTTTAAATACATTATGAAAACATGTTGTTGTAGTACTTTGAGTACTTAAGTATTTTTGAAAGCACATACTCCAGTATTTACTTTAACGCAAGTAAAAATTGGACTTTTCCTTGTATTGGAGTAATATTTGACCTAGAGGATCTATACATTTACTCACGTAATGAAGTTGTTTCTTTGTCCACCACTGCTACCGACCAATCCTATACCTTTTTCTAAAATGGTACAGACTTTATACACTGCCATGTTTCTCTGATTGTATTTATTCAGCTTGGTACCACCCAATATTTTCCTATTGTATCGCGTATAATCTGAATCCATTTATTTTGCCCCAGGAAATCAAACTCTATCTGACAAGGGCTAGCGGAAATAGAATTAGTATGTCTGTCCTGGCCACAATGTCCTAGCCTCTCATTAGCTATTGGCCAATGACCTAATCGACAATTGGCAAACTCCCTCCAATGCCAAGTTTGCTCAAGTCCCTGGAAAAGTCTTGTATCTTTAATGCTTATGATGACGAACGTGGATGGGACTTCTCAGTTTCCATATCAGTGCCAATATATATACATATACACATTAGTTTTTAGTTAAATTGTTATATTGCTCTCTGGTTTCTTACTGTGCTTCATGAATTTTCACTTTGAAACTCTCTGTTAGCTCCATTTGTTGGAAAATTGCTCCTGGAACAGTAATGCTGATAATGGCTGTCTGAAGTTATGAATTGAACCGTTTTTGGCAGAGCAGTGAATTTTAGCATAGACGTGTGGATATTATTGACCATAGACTTTTAAAATTACAAAATGCCTTCTCTAAATCGAATTACCGTAGATTTTGTCCATAAAAAATGCATTTTTTATTCAATGAGGAGAAACCACTGTATTTTCTTGTCACTTTTATGGAGCTAGACCTATATTCTCTTAGTGTGGTAATTTTGGAGAGAACTTTAATAGGTTTTTGGTGTAAAATCTCTAGTGTTTATTGCAGGTTAAATCATATTTATACGACATTGTTGCATATTAAAGCAGTTCGACTTCATTTATATAAACACAATGACTTTAAAATGCACTCATAAAACATTCACACAGATGAACCTGAAGTGCCCATATACTGTATAAAACTCATTCACTAAAGGCGTACTGAGACTCACCTGATAAATGTCTGCTATTTTAAAAAGTAATATTAATTTTGTTCAGTCGGTTTGTTCCCTCTCTCATAAAAACTTACTGTCTACTGTCTGTCCTATAGACAAGTTATCCTTAAACTCATTTAACTGACTCTGAATAAAATATTGTAGTATACAGGCTGCTTCCTTCCTTTCAGGGTTTGCCACAATGAATCTTTTTAGCAGGGTTTTATGCTGGATGCAGCTCCTGACATAAACCCTTTCCCTTAGTCTGAGCTTGGGACTAGCTGGAGTTTTTTTGGCTCCACATCTGGGAACTGAACCCCTGATCTCCAACACCAAACGCAGGGAAACTAAGTACTTTACTAACAGGCAGTCTACATCCTCATATGTATTTATCACTTAAAAGCAATATTTGGATTTGCCTATGGTAAAAAGGATTGAAGCTTTGTAAAAAACAGTGGAAAGTCCTATACACTGGCCCCCCAGGTTCTGAGCTGACAAACTGAACACTGCTGGAGATGAATCACAGTCTTGCATAAAGGCTTGAGAAGTCTGTGCAAATCCTAAATAAAGTCCTAAAAAGTAAAATCAATTATTTTCTAAATGTAAAAAATAATTTAACCTATTTCTTTTGGGGTTGTTTAAAAATACACAAAAAGGCTTGGAAGGCTACTGTAGATGCTCACAGGCTGCAGAAAGGACAGGTGGGCAGTTTCACTATCATTGATGTGGGCTGTAAACTTTGTAACACTTAGATGTCCTGTTTAGTAATAACTTGTCATTTCTTAACATATTCATTTTTAGGTTTAATTCCTCAAAAGAACATCATTAGTATGGGCAGACCTCTCAGAACAAATTGAAAACATGTTAGAAAGACTTTTTTCCTGTAATTTGGTGGCCCTGCCTCTGTCTGTTTTCCCCCCGTGGCTCATATTTTTCAAAATGAAAAGAAAAAAGCAAAGTATTGCCCATTTCTTCCTCCTCCTCTTCCTCCTCCTTCTCCTCCTCCTCCTCTCTCTAATCTGCGCTCACAGCGGGACATCCAGAACAAGAGTTTGAAGTGTGCCCTTTATGATCCAGGGAGACTTTTGATCAGACTGGTGCAAATTATCCCAGTGCCCTCCCGCCCGGCCACACACTCGGGGCTACACAAGGACTAATCCAGCAGCTAGTCGGGCAGACGTGTTCAGAAATGCCCCGGACGCTGTATCCAGACAGAGAGACACTCCACAGGGGATCTGACGACTGCAGACTCTCAGGGAAAGACCGCGCCTGGTGGGGATTTAACCAGACTTATGAGGAGACCAGAGAGAAGAGGCAGCCCTTAGACAAAGCTGCTCAGATTTACAGTGCGCCAAGTGCAAAACTGGGACAGACTACAGAGCAGATATAGGCCTGAGACCCCTCTGTACATTTTGTTCTACTTGAGAAAGATAACCTGAACATGAAGATAATTTCTTAACATATCAGAGAAAGTGTGACAATAGGTGAAAATGAAACGGCTTATTATTACCCTACAATGGCTGTACTGTCATTATGTTCTCACTTATACATATGATTCCTATTTGTACTGTGGTCGAATTTAATCCATCCACATAATCTTTTAACAAACTGTGTGTTTATTTTAACAAGCACCCAAATGTCACATCTATCATTTTAGGCTTGTGCTAATTAGCAGCAAGCTTTGTAAATCAATACATAACTAATGAAGCGTTGTTGGTGCCTTTGGACAACAACAACTACTGCAGACATGTCCATCATAATTTAAAATATGAATAATAAGTAATTCTATCAGGATATTAAACTCAGCCACTATCTCTAACCACTGTGTAATTGTAAAAAAAATGCATTTAAAACATTCCCCGGGATACTTTTACTACAACCATACTGTAACTACTTCTCATGGCCACCTCTTCCCTGGGAGACAAAGGCCTAAATGTTATCTATAATTTAAGGGTAAAATTATGTAAATAAATACAGTACATAACTAATGAAGCTGTGTCTAGTTATCTTGAATAACAACCATTGCCTATTGTTAAAAAAGGACAGCTTTTATCAACATTAAATGCATATATAACATAAACGAAAAGGTTCCCACGTATATTATATTAAATTATAAATCATATTACACACAACAGTGCCTTCTATTGCAAAGGTTCACTCCTAAGTTGTGTTTGATACTATCTCATAAATAATTTTGTTCTGTTATTCTTGTGTTTTGTTGTGTTTGTGTGAATGTTGACATAATGTTGGCCTCTTTTCTCCTCTCTTCAGTGTGATGTACGTCTTTGGCGGTTTCAACAGCTTGCTCCTCAGCGACGTCCTGTTGTACACCTCTCCCAACTGTTTGGCGTTCTCCAGCTCCTCCTCGTGCGCTCAGGCCTGGCCCGGGATCCAGTGTGTGTGGAACAGCACCCAAGAGACCTGCCTGCCCTGGGACAGCAGCATGACGACACCCGAGCTGCCCCCCTCCTGCACTACCAGATCATGTAAGTACTCACCTCAGTCTGAGCCGAGTGAAGCTAATGGGAGATGATTGGAGATTCTGGTCTTGGTGCGCTCCAGACTCCAGACTCCAGCACTCGTGTCCAATGAGATGCGCAGTCTGTCAGGAGCTGCTTGTTAGTCACACACTGCCAGCGCCAATGCAAATCTCAGACTGAGAAAAACACGAAAATGTTGCCACTAGAGTGTGTTTGGGGCAGTCTGAAATATAGCAAATAGACCCACATTATTTTGAAAAAACATCTCTTATTTCTGTTTTAGTGTAATAGGGCAGTTATATCCCAGCACATAAACCATCTTGTTTTTACACCGCCTGAGTAAAGTAAAGCTCTACAAAAGCCATTTAAACCCTTTCAACTTCCAAAATGTCTTTAAAAATTAAGAAAAATAGGATGCACAGTGGCATGGTGGTTAGCATTACCACTTCTACCAACATGAAAGTGGGTTTGACTGGCTCACAATCTCTGTGTCATGTCTGCCATCCAACCAAGACATTTATGTATAGGTAATGGTTAATCTAAACTGCACACACTGAATGAATGAGAAAGTGTTAGCTCTGCGAGTGGCAAAAGTCCTGGGTGTTCCCCTGGCCCAGTGAAGCTGGGATAGGTTTCCTGTCACCTGTACCCCCAAAAATGCTGTAGAAGTTGAGTCAATTCCTAATGACATTCACCAACTGAAGCCTTAAAAGAATATGTGCACAAATCTAAAAGTTTGGTATTTCAGTCAACTTTTTGATGATTTAAAACATGATAAGTTGGGTTGTTTTGACTGCATCCTACACACATGTCCTTATCCATTGTGCCCAGTTCCCATGATTCCCTGCTCTGTGTGTGTTTGGTCTTCTGCAGCAGGTAATCACCAGGGACAGTGCAGCCCTGACTCACAGCCTCCCGCTGAGATTTCTCTCTCTGTGCACTTTGCTGTTTGTCATTTGTCACAAAAAAAATCTTCCATTTCCACAACATGGCTGCCCTCATTTTTTCCAGAGTCTCTCTCTCTCCGCCAGAGTCAACAGATGGAAACTACTGTGGATATGAAATCTTCCACACATTTAATACATTGTCAGGCCTCTGCACTGCTGCTGTCGGCCTTCAACCTGCCCCACTTTCACCACAGTCTCTGAAACATCTCAATCTGAGAAGCAAACAGTTTGTCTTTTAGGCCTGGGAGGAAAGACTGAAATGCACAGCAGCTGAAAACATTTTCTTTATGCTCGCCAACCCCCAGCTCCCTACAGCAACATTGCGACCTGCATAATTTTAAACTAAGTTAAACTAAACTAATTCCCCACTGCAAAATCCAATTACTTTACATCGAAGTAAGGTATAGAGCTTAACTTAAACCTGTGGCTCTGAAGTTTGTGTTATCTCTCTTTTTTATTGTTTAATTAATGCATTACCAATTTTTAGTTTGTTGATTTTCTCTTTCGGCATAGCAAGGGCTAGAATAGCAACTTTTCTAGTAGGATTTTCCCAACCAACAAAAGGGAGCATCCCTTATTTGTGTAGGAGCTGACCTCCTTCTATGCACATATGTAATTGGTCATGGCCTGCAATAACACACGAAACAGTCACATCTGCTAAATCTTTGATAATAAAACCTAAACATCTTAAGCTCATTGCTATTTAAACATGACAGTCAAATATATTACAAATGTTAAAGAAAAATGATTGAAATTTGCCATATTTGTGTATATTTCACTTTTTAAAACCTGCTGCTTTCTCTGTGGCTCTTCCAGATGCCGATAACGAGAGGTGTGACCAGTACACAGACTGCTACAGCTGCACCGCCAACACCAACGGCTGCCAGTGGTGCTCTTCTCAGTGCGTTTCAATGGGAAGCAACTGCACCTCAAGTTCGGTAAGAAAACCAGATTGGCTTTAAAAATCTGGATCATGAACCACACCAGAAACAGATGTTTCTCATTTCCTCAAAACTATTCATTTTTGTCCCACTACCAAAATGTTCTTTATGCCCATACTAACATTAGCTTACTCTTTCTCTTGCTCTCGTTTTATTAAAAATGTAAAACTGGACCAATTCACCACAAAAAAAAATACTAATGCCTAACTTTAAAATTAAGTTTTGAGCTCACCATAAACTTCTAGTGTAGCTATGCTCTAAGCCACCCCGCATTGATCTCTCTTGTTAGACTTAAATGCTTTGCCAATAATTTTTCTCTTATAATAATTTTTGCTTGCTTTTCTTTTTGTGCTGCTTCTCTGTGTAACTTGTCAGAGACCGTTATGACTTTGTCGAGTCGTCAATTCATTAAGTGTCGTGAGCCAATCAATGGTAACTTAAAAATCAAGCCTAGATGATATATTAAGATATTATTTTGCATACACGATTACGATCCCAATTTAACAAGTTTTCCTCTGATGAAAGAAAAATATATATTTACATAACAAGGAGCATGACCATATTAAAAGATATTAATCGGACAAGTATACTATATATATAAGTATGTTGTATATTATATATTTTGTTGTGTATTTTGTGTATAAAATAAGCAAAATAAGCAGCTAGTGTTTTAAAATCAAAATAAACCACAAAATCCTGTGCAGCATCCATTTGTGCCTATGGGCTTTTGTGACTGTACAATGAACAATGTCTTGTTTTACATTGATTAAAGCAATAAATAAATGTTGTAACAAGACGTGTTTAAATAACAGCCTGTAGTCTGTAATTCCCACACAGTTATAAATTGAGACGTGTCGACATATTTGAATAATGATTAAATAAATGACTGATGAAGCACGTTCTCGTTCCCAACTCCAAATCTGATTTATCAACCGGAGATTAGATTTCGGCTCATTTATATTCGTAGCGGCACGCAGGTGAGCGCTCGTATGTCTCCTCCGGTTTCCCCGGCTTTCTCTGCTAATAATCTAGTCTTTTTTTTAGGAAAATCATGTTGACGTTGAACAAAATAACCTCCTCTATCCTTATTTAAAGTCCTGATGAATTAGAATATTGTGGAAAAGTCCTTTTATTTCAGTACAAATTAGGGAACACACTGAAAGTTTTGTATGTTTTTTTTAAATATATAAATAGATATAAATAATAGATTCAGTTTCAAGCGTTTATTTATTTTAATCTTAAGAACTGTGGCTTACAGTTAATAAAAAACAAACTTCAGTATTATATTTACAGTACTACATAATCATCACAGTTAATCCAGCTACAAAAAGTCACAAGCCAGTGTACTCCTGGTGCCAGTTCCAAGCCTGGATAAATGAAAAAAGTTGTGCCAGGGAGGGCATCTGGTGTAAAACTTATACCAAATCAAAGTGTTAATCACTGGATGTAGGAGGCAGATGCTTTGCTAAGGTGACCCCAGACCAAAACAGCTGAAAGGAGAAAACATCATAATCATCAAAGTTAAAATAAATAAATGCAATAACACAATTTAACATTTCTATGGTATTTGAATTGATTCACATATGCCTTTAAAATTGTACTGCTAATAGTAAGTTAATAAAATAAAATGTAACCTGTTCTTACTGTGGACTGAAAGCTAAATAGAGTATCATTGTTTGGTTTTTAGGGGGCAATAGCGGAGTTTGATGGCTGCCCAAAGGACAACCCTTCCTACGTTTGTAACAAGAAAACCAGTTGTAAGAGCTGCGCTGTGGACCAGAACTGTCAGTGGGAGCCCAGGAACCAGGAGTGCATCTCTCTGCCAGGTACAGGACAAGGGAGGTGTGACCAGAATGAAAGACATGGTGTTAATCTGGCAACTGTCAGACGCATGGCAATGTACAGCAGAGAATCAGTATTTCAACTTGCAATCTAACAATCAAGGGACTTCATCTTCTTTTGCTGATTCCCATTAGGGCTAGGAACTGGAGCCTGTCCCAGCAACTATGAGCCTTGACCCTGACAGTTTGTCGCAGGGCTGACACTTTGAGACAGACTCTGACAACTATTTACTCTTTCGTTCATTTACTAGGGGTGATTTAAATCTTGTCCACGCGGAGACGGGCTCAGGTGTATCCGCAAAGTTTTATCGTATAGGCATTTTTGTCCACACAGATGCGGTGTTTTGGGAGGCTGGATATGATCATTTTTGAAATCTTGTCCCAGAGTGTAAAAATTTGAAAACGCCGTATTCATGTTTCTGTGTTTCCAGCCCATACACATCTTTTCTGAAACTATGACACGGTAACCCCACCTCTCCCTTAACCCACATGAGCTGAACTCTGGAAACAACAACAACAACAACAAGTCTTACGGTGTTGTGTTCGCGCTGCAGATGCTACAGAACTGTTTTTGACTTTTACAGCAGAATAGAGAATAAGATCTCCTTTTTATTCTCCAACATGTTCTTATGTTTACATTGCACCAGTTTTCTGTGCATGCCCCGTTTGTTCTTGTCTGTTTTTGGTGTGTTTCTCACAGGCCTTGTATATGAATTACAGTGTTTTCAGTGATTTTATGTGGACACACACATTTTCTGAGATGGTGCTGTGTTTATGGAAAACGTTTTTGAAACTAAGATTTTAATTTCTGTGTGGATATAGCCAGATTCACCAGTTCACCAATAGGAATTAAATAAAAAACTATGTTCCTGTTTTCTTGTCATTGACAAGCATTGCAAACCAAAGTCTATCAAGGTAAATTGATTAAATTGCATATGAACAATTTTTGAATGAGCTGTGGTAAACATCAAAGTGAACTATAAGACATATTTTGGATAGTAAAATATTTTAAACAAATTGACACATTTTAAGTTATTATTGGTTAAGTTATTATTTATTAAGACTTGCAACTGGAATTGGAAACATATTTCAGTCATGTACATTGTGTCATTGGCAACAGCTTAACATGAACCCACACAACTTTATACTATTACCTTTGTTTCCCAAATTAGCTTTTTTTTTTTTATACTTCCAAACACTGTAGCCAGTATCTACATTTTGAACCTTGTGTGTTTTCTGCAGAGAACGTTTGCGGTGAAAGCTGGCACCTTGTTGGAAACTCATGCCTGAAGTTCATCACTGCTAAGGACTCGTATGACAACGCTAAACTGGCCTGCAGGAGCCACAACGCTGTCCTGGCCTCGCTGACCACACAGAAGAAGGTCGATTTTGTGTTAAAGGAGCTGCAGATCATGAGCGTAGTGGTAAGGACCAACCCTTTCCCAAAACCTCCTGGCTTGCTTGAACTTGTTTTTTCTTTTGTGATGCAACACAGGTGACATACAACATTCAAAACAGGCATGAAATAAGTTACAAAATAATCAGTATCATTCTGTGCCTTTGTTTAAGAAAAGGACAAACACTTCCCCAAAACTTCCTGGCTTGCTTGCACTTTTTAGGATTTTCTTTTAGTCAATAGGTGAGCTGCAGTCGGATGTTTTGTCTGTGGTTTTCGTGGACCAGTGAGCATGAAACAAATCTCCCATTAACAGAACAGTTCCTCAGAGCTCAGACATCTCTTACGCGCTCCATTAGAGCAAACATACAGAAATCTATCCCCCCGCCATCGACTCACCGCTGCGGGCCGAGTCTAGATCATCCCAGGCAGGTCAGGCGTCCGCAAATGAAGGTGAAGGTGTGAAGGACGGACAGAGGTACAGCTTAAGTTATTTCCATTTCACTGCTGCCAGTAGCAATAACACACATAATAATAATAAAATATGGATCCCCAGTGTTTACATTGAGGAGCTGGGGTTATTTAAGGTGCAGATATGCTTGACTTTTAACAAACTTTTGCATATACGATAAAAAAAAATTGCATACATCTAGGCACAAACCTTAATTATGACTGGATTGTAGGAACTTGTCTTGATGGACTTCAAAATATGTATTAAATATTCTGCCTTTTTCAAACCTTAATCAACATGTGCGTTCTTTAATTCTTGAATAAGCAGCTCTAAATGTGAAATGTGAAACTCTAAACTAAAATATGTATTTTTCTGAGTCACAGTATTGGCCTAATCACAGCTAAATCTGTCTAAATATTTCATTACGTGCCCACTCTTTGAGTTCACTGTACAGTGTTGCATAATCCCAAATGTGCCGGCAGCTCAGTGGCTCGAACAGGCTGCTCTTAAAGGTATCAACAGCTGCAGCACCGCACATCAAAAGGCTACAGGCTGAAGACTGGCTGTTCATACCTCACTGAGACTTCTCATAACAAAATGTAGGCCAGTTATTACATTACCCTTATGCCCTCAAGTGTGCAAATGATGGTTTCAATCATGTGGGTGTAGATACCGGTGTTATCTAATTTTAGCAATTTCTTACTAACGTTTGGATAGTTTCCCTCCAAGCTTGTAATAGATGCACATGTATGCATATAAACAATATTTCCAAAAGTATTAGCTCACCTGCCTTTACATGCATATGAGCTTAAGTGACATCACATTCTTAATCTATAGGGTTTAATATGACGGCGACCCAACCTTTGCATCTGTCTTTGTCAGACATCTATGAGTCTGACGTTCTCGTCCGACGTCAGACACTGATGGTGGATGAGAAGGCCTGGCTTTCAGCCTTCGCTCTAATTCATCCCAAAGGTGTTCTGTCAGGTTGAGGTCAGGATCAGTGTTTCCTAGCTTATTATGTAATTTCTAGTCTAATTGGTCCTGATTGGTGAGCTATGGAAAAAAAAACATGAAGGGAAGGTGAAAATATTGTAGTATTTTGTAGGATTTTATTAACTAGAACCTTTTGGAGAACACAGACCTCCATTTGCCCTATCTCACAATGGTAAAGTTATAATGGACACTCTGGGACTCCAATTAGGAATTTTGAAGTTCAGGGGTAAAGTCCCTCTATGCTGAGCCGTAAAGCCCTTTTATCTTGCAATAATAATGAATCTTGCAATGGTGGTGATATCCAGACCAAAAATGTATTATTTCTTCCTTGGCCTATTTCTAAACTTTGCTGAAAATGTCATCTAAAACTATTCTCTACTTTTTGAGTTATCTTGCTAACATCCTCACCAACAGACATTTTAAATAAATATAGAAAGACATATGCAAGAATAAGCACCCGTTTAGACCATGAAATTTAAGGGGAAAGGACAAAATAATGCACTCTGATTGTCGATATCAATAAAAAGGAGATGTTGTTTTTACAGTACAAGGCCATGGTGACTCCGTGGGTGGGACTGAGGAAGATCAACGTGTCATACTGGTGCTGGGAGGACATGTCTCCCTTCACAAACACGTCTCTGCAGTGGCTGCCCGGCGAACCCAGTGACGCAGGCTTCTGTGGATACTTGGCCGAACCAGCGTCCAGTGGACTTAAGGCGCAGACCTGTATCAACCCAGTCAACGGCAGCTTGTGTGAGCGGCCAGGTGGGTCTCCAAAAATGTTTTTTTTTTCTTTCTGGATTTGAAATATTGACAGATGCATATGCACAACAAGGGCATCTAAGTTTTGTTCATCTAGATTCAGATTGAGACTTGTTTTGATGATTAGAAAAAAAATACATTATTATTGGTATACTTTAAAGTTTCACATATTTTGAATGTGGAGATGAATTGGATGGATATGGACCAAATGATAATAAAAAAAAAAAAAATGCTACAAAGAAAAAAACTTCCCTTTGAAACAAGCTACTAAACCTGAAAAAAATAACAAAATATAATAATATTTTTACCATTTTCACCTCCTCATACCTCGTGTTTTGAATTTGAATGTATTTGAAATACAATATTTTCTTATCATTTCAGAAATACAGTAATTTATGAAATAAATCCAAGTACCCCCTGCATTGTGCTCACATACCCCTAGGGGCCCCAGTTGGGAAACACTGCTCTATAAGACCAATGCATTATTAGGTTTTTGTCTTAACAAGCGGTTGTGTACCTGTTAAAGCGGCCACTGACGAGGGAGTCTATTATATCTTAATTCTCTTCAGTTTATTGTCTAGAAATAGAATCATTTCACTGTACCACCATATAATCTTAATAAATACTGGTTTGCACATATATTATACTACTAAAAGCACCTTGTTGATTATACTTTTGCAAAGCTGTCCCTGTAGTCCTCTCCTTAGACCAGCTCTGTGTTAATAAACCTGACTGTACTGCCTTGTTCCCAGCTAACCACAGTGCAAAGCAGTGCAGGACGCCTTGTGCCATGAGGTCCACCTGCAGCGAGTGCACCAGCAGCAGCTCCGAGTGTATGTGGTGTAGCAACATGAAGCAGTGTGTCGACTCCAACGCCTACGTCGCCTCCTTCCCCTTCGGACAGTGTATGGAGTGGTACACCATGAACGCCTGTCCACGTAAGACAGCTTTCGTCTATTGTCCATCATATTTTGCACAGAAAGAAGTAAAGATTTGTTTCATTTCTTTTAAATATAGGTTGGAAAGGGTTTTTTAATGTATTGAAAGAGGACATAAAGTTACAGCTGCATGGCAGTAAAGTAGAATATCCCGGAAAAGTCATTGTTTTTCTGTAGTTAAATTTAAAAGTGAAACACATCGTATATAGGTTAGGTACACATAGAGTGAAATTTCAAATATTTATGTATTTACTTTAAATGTAAGGAATTATGGCTTACAGTTCTTAAGCTTTTCCCTCTCAGGGTCGCCACAGCAAATGATCTGCCCTCTGTGCAGTGTGCAGTGATATTGATTTGGGCATAGGTTTTATTTAGGCTTGGGACCAACACAAAAAGTACACTGGCTTGTGACCCCCTGTGGCTGATTTATTATAGCTTACAGTTAATCAAAGCCAAGTTCAGTTTCTCATAAAATTGTAAAAATTATATAATCATCTCTATTTAAAAAATGCTGTATTTTACTTTACTATACTGAATCTAAAAATGTATTTCACTTTATGAATTGAACTACTGAAAATAATCATTTTTCCATGATGTTTCCATGATATAGAATATAGTCTGTAGGAAGGTGTATAGAAAGTCCAGAGAGGATTTAAGGATGTAGTGAGGTCACGAGGCCATGAAGTTAGGAAGTGTTACAGAAGAGGAGAGAGTTAGAAGCTGATGATTCACTGTGGCGACCTGCCGAGAGAAGAGCCTAAAGGAGAAGTGTTAAAAAGGAAATTAAAACGTGCAATTTATTGAGACAAATGTAATTAATTTAAGATGATAAAAGGTCTCACTTGCACAACTGTGAGTAGAAAGGTGAAAATAAATTAACCTGTTGGCAATTATCACATTTAAACCTCAAATCTCATAAGGTACTCTACGTAATCTCTGAAATTTTAATTAACTTTGTAAAAAAGCAGCACCCTGAATCACTGTTTACAAGTAAAAAATGTCTTTATAAATGTTGATACAAAACTAAATCAATCTAACCACTCTTGTGTATAGGAACCTTTGTGCGACTCTTGCGTTGAGTTTTGCCCACAGCCTCTCAGGAGTCAAAGCACATCGATTATACATAGACTGTTTACTTTTAATGGGAAGAAATCTTACTACTGCATTTCTTATTCCCACAACTCGGTTCCCAAACAAATCACTCTTGGTGCTGTGTGGAAATATCACGTCAGATGTGTGAAATGGTGCACTGAGGCATTCAGAGCTCTGATTTAAGCACATACATATCCTGCATCTATTGAGGCGTGATTTACAAGGTGCTATTCATAAACGCAAGAAAACTCATTAAGAAAATAAAAGTCACATAGAAAGTCTGCTCACGTAATGCTCGACTTGCAGTTAATGTTCTAAACCATTCGAGCAATTTGAGTTTTTTTTTATTAGTCTAAAAGCCAATAGTAGCCAATACAGTAAGTGTAAATGCTTGCTTTTCCCATGAGGTAAAATGGCCTCTCCATCAGAATAGCTACTATGTGTCTGTATGGGAAAGCAGCAAGGAGTTTCAATTTCTGTAACACAGTTGGTCAATTAAGTGCAAATATCCACTTACTGCCACAGCTACCCTTTGGGACTAGAATAAATATATGCTGTGTGAAATAAGCAGTTGGTCAGTCTCAAAAAAGAAAAAGGGTTCTGCTTAACACAAGAGAAAAGGATTAGAAGAAAGCAATGTCAATCTTTCATTTAATCAGTTTATTTTGTCCAGTCACACACATTATTGTAGGAAAGGGGGAGGAGATGCCTATTGTTCCTACATTTCCACTCATTAGTCGTTTCATTATGGAAGTGGCTTGCCACCTGTCAGAGGCTAAAGATGAAGACATTTTGTTGATACTGACATATTGGAAAATTGCAAAATAGACAGGGACAAAAATAGTTAACCATTTACTTTACTAATTGGGTGTGATCCTTGAAATTGGTATCATGTGGTGGTATAATTTACTTACCATGAAGCAAAAGTGATAAAGAAATCATCTGGATATTAGACATTTGTAGAGATGATGTTTTGTGCCTCATACAAGCAACTTTGGTAATTTAGACTGTAGGACAAAACATCTGTAACTCTTCAAAATACATCTAGATCTGCACTGAGAATCTTCCAGAGTTATTCACTTACAATATGGTTAATCTGAAGAAAATGTGGTAATGATGTAAGAAGATAAAATGTCAAAACACTGACCCAAATTTTAAATAAGTATTCGAACAAATGACTAAAGATATTGTGAATAGCTTCTTCTCTTGTATTGGCACTTTCAAGTGTAAAGATCAATATCTGTGTTTAGATTATCTGTGGAGCTGGAGCCAGGAGGCTTAACTTCACTCTACAATAAAGACCCAAAGCAGAAACAGGAAATTAGCTTGGCTCTGTCCAAAGCCCATTGAATAACACATAACATTTAGTTTGTCTCATTTGCACCAGGAGAGAGAGGGAAAAAAAAAATAATAATAAATAAATAAATAAATAAATATATATATATATATATATATATATATATATATAAAATAACACTTTAAGCACATTGAAGACTCAGAGGAACATCTTAACACCTCAGAAGTAAAAAGTGTTTCAGTCGGGAGCTCAAGTAACATACTAATTAGTAAGTACACAGGTGTCAAACATAAAAAAAGCAATCTCTAAATAAAGTCTAATGCTTTGTAAAGTTAATGCCACCACTAAGCAGATTGTTTTTGTTGACATTGGTTTGTTGGTCTCTTAACAAGATAAGGTAATAAAGAGATTTTTATTACAAATTTCAAGAAAGGACAGTAAAGGATGATGCAATTTATATTTTTAGTGTGGGTCCAGGAATAATTTAAGGAGAAACCAAACATTAGTTTTTGAGTTGTAAGGCCTCAATGGAAAGAGTATTTACCCCTGAATTAGAAGATCCCTGGTTCAAGTCTGGGTATGGAAACTATATTTTTATTATTGCAAGATCTTCTTTTAGGGAAATAATCTGATCATATTTGTGTAAATTTAAGTATGGGTCGGCCTTTCTTCCTATAATAATCTGCATTGCTGTTGTGTTTCTCTGCAGCGGAGAACTGCTCTGGTTACAGGACGTGTGGTCAGTGTCTGGACCAGCCCGGCTGCGGGTGGTGCACTGACCCCAGTAACACAGGGAAAGGTCAATGCATCGAGGGCTCGTACCGCGGCCCATTCCAGACCTCTGTCCCGGCCCCCTCCACTCTGCCCGGTCTGCCCCCCAGCCCACAGCCCGCCCTGAATGCCAGCATGTGTGCCAGTGAGGCCAAGTACAACTGGTCCTTCATACACTGCCCAGGTACACTCAATCATATTTCAAGTGTGTTGGTAGCCTTTTAACTAGTGCTTTACTAAATCACTTTGTTTTTGAAAGACTCATTGTATTTTTAGCAAGATCCCACAGTCATATTCTTCAGTTTTACTACACCAACTTTAATTTTGCTTTTCTTTGTGGAAATCTTTGTACAAATATATTATTTCCTGTAATACATTGTCTATAGACAAGTGTTATTACTCATGTGTAGTTTGTAAAATGATGTTATAATGAGACTTGGTGGTCAGTCATTGGTTGATTGTTGATTGGTTGGCTATCTGAAAGTAATATCCATTTTTTTATGAACTACAAATACAACCTAATCATAAGGACAGGATTATAGACACTGACAAACTTTCGCCTGACCAAGTAGACATGTTCAATTTCTTATTATTTTTCTAATTTAGTCAGTCCTAAAGCAGTTCGTTTTGCATATTTTGGCACTGCTCTCTACTTTGAAGTGCATCCAGAGTTTAATAATCTAGTTTAGTAATCTACTTTTGTCCACTAGAAATCCCATTAGAATTAACAGAAACTAGACTGATTCTTTCAGATGTTTTTATTGTGAGGCGTGCATCTTTACATGTTGCTTCATAGGCTGCCAACAAACCTGACAATATATGTAACATAGAAAAAGGTGCGTAACTTTAGTGTAACAACAGTTTTATTTGAAGGGCCCACAGTAAGCAACTCATAGCTCTGACATATCTTTGTTTGTCATATATGTCATGTTTTGTTTTTGTTTTGTTTTTTGCAGCTTGTCAGTGTAACGGCCACAGTCAGTGCGTGAACGAGAGCGTATGTGAGAAGTGTGAAGATCTGACGACGGGACGACACTGTGAGAGCTGCATCTCTGGCTTCTACGGCGACCCCACCAACGGAGGCAGCTGCCAGCGTGAGCATCCACCCTCACTGTTCACTAAAGCAGTGGTTCTCAATCTTTTCACTCCAAGTACCATTACAGAAAACATCTAGCTTTTCAATTAACTGACTAAAATGAGCCTGATAAAAAAAGAAAGGTTATTTATTCTTAAGCAGGAGTATATCAGGCATAAAGTGGGCCTAAACTAGGACTACTGGATTTAAACCAGGAATAAGTGTGCCACGAACAACTCAAGCAGCACTGCAACAGAAAAACAAAAACAAAATGGGACTAAACTCGGCTTAAACTAGGACTAAATTGAGCCTAAACCAAGACTAAGCTGGGCCTAACCCAGGACTAATCTGTTCCTAAACTGGACCTAAACAAGGCCTAAACTGGGCCTAAACCAGAATTAAACTGGGCTTAAACCAGGAATAAATTGGGCTTAAACCAGCACTAAACTGGGCTTAAACTAGGACTAAACTGGGTCTAAACCAGGGCTAAACTGGTCCTAAGCCAGGACTAAACTGGTCCTAAGCCAGGACTAAACTGGGCCTAAACCAGGACTAAACTGGGCCTAAACCAGGACTAAAAAGGACTAAGCACATCCCTTGGGCAGGAGTAAATCATGACCAAAAACACACTTCAACCCAGGTCTACATCAGGACCTGATCTATTCTAAACCAGCCTATCTATTTTATAGTTTTTATGCTGAGTACTGTACCACTAGAAAGAGCCTGTGTACCACCGGTTTGAGAACCACTGCACTTAATCATCCAGTTACTCCGCCAGCTTCATTTAACTTGTCAGTGTTTTACAGTGCAGTCTATGTCAGCCATTTTCCTGATTCTGGAGAGCACTGTAAAAAAACAAAAAACATTCCTTGAGGATAATAAAGATTTACTTCAGATATAAGTGACAGTCTGTCATTAGGACAACAAATCAATTTAGTTGTTGGACAGTTTAATTTACCTTACCAATACATCACCTCACTGTGCTGTGTGTTTTCTGAATTTGGGATGTGAATTTCTAGTGTAAAGCCCATGGGATGAATACATTTACGTCATCAGTGACAGTTGATCAATACCGCAGCCTCTGCATATGTTGCCCAGGACTATAGTTGTTGTTTATGCGTCTTCATCACTTCCTGCGTACCTAAAACTGCACTGACAGACTTCAAAGGGAGTTGTTACCTCTTAGCTAATCATGACGGGCAATGAAACACTTTTATCTTTACTCGAAGCATGACAAACGTTTTAATCTGACTGTAATTCAAACTTAATATTTGAAATGTGGATTTGCTGGACTAACAATTGGAATAAAAAGTTTGAGAAATGGGTTGTTTTAGGATAGCAAATGTCCTGGGAGAACCTTGTCTAAATCTCTCTTTTACAAACTCTATGAATTGGCTTTTGGACAAACCAAGGCTGAGGACCGACTGCTGTCTGTGTGTTTTTCTGACCTCAGAGTGACTGTCTGGAGGCCACACGGAGACAACACTACATGAAGGCTTAAATAGTCATTGTTTAATAATGAGGCACAATAGAAAAGCACAGGGGTTTTGTATTGACTGAAGACAGTTGCAAACTTACACTAGATGCTGCAGTTTATCTTTGAGTTACAGACTGGCAATTGCAAGTGGGAAACAAAAGAAGTCACAAGACAATGTTTTTACATGATAATTGTACTGTGCCTATCTTTTTGGCTGAAGATTATGGTGCATTTTTATCCCTGCTCTGTAATGTATTTATATGTAATGTAATTCAATGGTTCCTAAAGTGGGGACCGGGGCCCCCTGGGGGTCCGCAAAGGTACTGCAGGGGTGCCCCCAGAGACTCTCTATATTTGAATTCAATTTAATTTGCAATTCATTCTTTATTTCAGACCAGGCCCATCGACCCGGGGGCAAAAATGCTTCACATGGGCCGTTTATATGAAAAAATATAAGAAGAGGGACCATTTCTGAGGCCCGGGACAACAGACCCCTTTGCCCCCACCCTTGTCAACGGACAGACACGTCGACAAGGGTGGAAGTAGCTAATTCTAGGCTTTATATATATACTGTATATGATATGATTGGTTTAAAACGCCAGCCACAAGAGGTTACAAGCCAGAGTGGAGAGGGCTATGTCAGGAAGGGCATCCAGTGTAAAAACGTATTCCAGAGTAAATGTGTGAATCACTAAGATGAGTAGGCGTGGGAACCCCCAAAATAGAGTAGCCATTTGTTTTGTTATATCATTCTTGTAATCATGTTTTTCTTGTGTCTCCTCAGCGTGTAAGTGTAACGGCCACGCCAGCATGTGCAACCCCAACAGCGGCAAGTGTTTCTGCACAACCAAAGGCATCAAGGGAGACCGCTGCCACCTGTGAGTTCACACACCACGCCTGACTGTCAGGATTCCTCTCTTGTTTTGTTCACACTTTCTCTTCAACGCTGACTTTTAGTTGATATCTCTGTGATACAAGACACTGACATCTTTGGCTCTCACTCAAGATGTTTTTTTCTGAAAGACTACACTGATATTTTCAGTATTATATGTTGTAAAGATATGTAGTATAGCTGGAGAAACAGTCTGAAGGTTTCATACTAGCCACTTAATGCTATTTATGTACATGATTACAATATAAAATCTTATATTTTCTTGCTTCTTTAAAATGTCTTGCAACATTGCGTTTCTTAAGTTTTACTGGGTACAGTCGACGTACTGTAATGTGCTGCTGTACAGAGTATACATTTTATTGGGAGTTGTTGCAGTCAGTCCTTTAGTGAGTGCATATTCTTAAAAGTTAGAAAATGCTTATTATTTTGCATCATAGTTATTTTTTAAAACATTACTGTCTTACTGGACAGGAAAGATAAAACATTGAGCTCTTTAAACCAAATAATCTATACAGTATAAGCTGGGTACCATTCATATTCTTTCGATACCTGTACTTAAACAATACTTGGTTTTCAATACCGGTACCTGAGTGATACTTTTTCTGATACCTATGGTGTGATATTCATCTTCTGCAATCATAAAGCACAATAATAGTGAATATTGCAGAGGTTTTAGCTGTAAGTTAAAACAAGTAGTTTGTTTTATTTATTCTGTTATTTATTGTTCTATTATTCTGTTATGTATTGAAACCTGGCATTGATTACATTGTAAGGTATTGTTTAAACCTATCCAGCCATAATACAGTATTTTCAAAAGAAAAACCTGTTTTGAAATAGCTTTCATAAGTTAATAAAGCACAATTAAAGCATACTAACCATTTGTAATTAAAATGCATGTTTTTATTTGATGATTGAAACTTGAGAATAAGCAGGAAGTGTTTTAGTGACTTCCTTGACGGTCAAACCCACTCACCTTCTTCCTTCTTACTCAGGATTTATCAGCTTTTAAATCTTCCTAATCCACTCTTCTCCATATCCTTTTGTCACTTTTCCTTACCCTATCACTTTCTTTGTCCCCTGCGTCCCATCTAATCCTCTGCCTCTGTCTCCTCCTCTAGGTGTGAAGTCGAAAACCGTTACCAAGGCAACCCCCTCAAAGGAACATGCTACTGTAAGTCAAGTCCAGTCCCAATTAGCCCAGCTTCAAGGAGACAGTCTGTAGGGTTTTACTGAGGAACAGTGATAGGACGCCTCTTGGTCCTTGTTGGGGTTATAGCTGAGACACTTACACTGCTCTCAAATCAAAGACGGTCCTCATGTTTGATGTTTAAGCCTGAGAAGAAGCAGGTTTTTGAGAAGAAATCACACAAGTGATGAAGATGGCAAAAGTACTCTGAAACAGTACTCCTTCAAAATAAGTAAAAGTACTCAACAAAATAGTTTCTTAAATGTATTAAAGTTTTCCTAAGTCAAAGGTGCTTTCTTCTACTACTACTACTACTACTACTACTACTACTACTACTACTACTACTACTACTACTACTACTACTACTACTACTACTACAACAACAAATCCTCCTATTAGTACCACTTCTACTACTACTAGTGCTATCTCTGCTAATACTACTAGTTCTACCTGTATAGCCACTACTCCTTCTGCTAATAGTAATATTACTATCCACTACAGTTGCGTAGTTATAATAAGTTTACTGCTAGTTCTTGTACTTCTATTACAGCTACTTTTACAGCCACTACTACTAATCCTGCTACTAGTAATCTGCTGTTACTGCTACAACTACTACTACTACCACTACTACTATGACATAATTTTTATTTGGAAATTACATACATATACATATTCACTCTTACTTGAGTAAAAGTAGTGAATATAAAGTAGAGAAGTACTTACTGCTAGTACCACCATTACTATTACTGTTACTACTAGGGCAAGGGCCAAAATGTGCTCAGAGACTAGAACATAAATTGTATGAGGAAAAGTCTACCTCTGAATAAAAGTCAGTCTCAGAACTCTCAAATGCCCTTGTAAGGATCTGAGACTGGTTCATTAGTTCTCAGCTTTTCAATTTCAACATCAAAACAAGTAATTCCTGCCCCAAGCCTAGACCCAGGGCAAACCTATAACAACCTGCTGTTAGAAAACTTTGCCAATTTATTCCCACAAAGAAAGTAGCAACCATAGACAACAATTTTGTCTTGAGCTTTGCCAGGAAAGTGGGCATCTAAAAATACGTGCCACTACTATGGCTCTCCAGACTGTAGTGGAAATGCAGTTTTGAGGTTAGAGGAACGACAAATTGGCTTGATCACTAGCAACCAGAACCAGCACTTGCTGTTGGTTTGAAGCTGGCATAACTGCATTGTGGTTAGATGTTGAAAGTGGTTACAAGATCACAGGTTTCCTTTGACAGTGAAGATTTAGTTGTTGTTTTTTTACAGTAACCTTTCATTGATTTTTAGGGACATTTCAAATAGTTGGGCTTGAACAGATTTAGCAGCTCCAACCAGAATAATGTCCCAAAAAAAATGGGAAATTGTAGTACAGTCCCTGAGATGCTAGTGTACTCTAACTTCATCAATCATTAATTCATCTCCAAAAGTATTTACACATTATTATGTATTGCTTATAATTATCGATATCTGCTAATATAAAATAAAGAACATCCCCATTTTAAATACTTAAATAAAACTGCACTGAATAAGATAATACAGCGCTCAGCACTTGGAATTTTTTAATTATTTATTTCCAAGATGATAAATTATTTTCACTCTTTTTCTAGTGAAACTTCTGAAAGACAAGCTAAGCCTAACCACTAGTTTATAGCATATTTATTGAATTTTGTGAACACTTTCAATTTTATCAAGGACCGACAATACTAAATTATGGTGTATTACAAAATTGAGTTAATAAATCAGAAAGTGTCACATTGTTTTTTTTTAAATTTAGAGATGAGATTCATATAAGACAGAAACTTTTCACTTTTCTAAACTCTTAAACTCTGATACCAAGGTGGCTAAATGTCATCTCTACATCTAGATCTCTGACAGCCAGTAGTTACAGTAACTTTCCTGACAAATGCATCAGAAAAAAGATTACCGTGTGGAGTTCTTGTGTGTGACTTTCAAACTTTGCTGACTGAGATGTTCTTGTGTTCACCACATTTTTAAAGGCAAAAAGTGTCCGTCAAAACTTAGCAAGGTCCCTGGGAATATATTCAAGCTTTTTTTTATCGAAGGTAGTATTGGTGTGTTTCATTGATTGAAAACGGTCTATGAATGCTTAATTATTTATCTGTTATTGTACTGTAGTCTGTTGAATTACGCATGAGTTAGAGGTTCTGGTCTAAATGTGGGATCTCTTTTCCCCATCATGGACTCATTCTACTGTAGTTATTTTTCCTAATTTATTTTGCTACAACCTTTATGGCACATACTGCATATTTTAAAATCTTTTTCACCATTTCATTGATTGTAATAATAATTGATTAGTTTTAGCGCTTTTCTTACAGTCTCTGGTGTAAGCTACCTTTGTAGTCACAGCTGCCCCGGGGCACACTGCTGGAGACGTGGCAGCCATCACCAAACATACAGTCACACTAACACCATACACCACTGCCACAGACACTAGAGGCAAGGTGGGTAAAGTGTCTTGCCCAAGGACACAATAAGCTGAATAATGTACCACTGTAATGAACCTCCTCACTACCTGATTTTGGGGACTGACCCACCATTTGAGAACCACTAAATGCAGTCATATTCAGTCATTTTTTGGTCTCTAAACCTTCAGAAGTTACTTTATACATTGTGCTGATGCCAAGGTGGATAAATGTCATCTCTACATCTAGATCTCTGACGGCCAGTAGTTACAGTAACTTTCCTGACAAATCCTTTAGATAACCACTTCTGTGCTGAGTTTTGTGTGACTTTCAAACTGCTCTGATTGAGGTGTTTCTCTCTTTCTCTTTGTAAATCCGCTGCACGGCCCGGCCCCACACAGACACGCTCCTGATCGACTACCAGTTCACCTTCAGCCTGTCGCAGGAGGACGACCGCTACTACACCGCCATCAACTTCGTGGCGACGCCTGAGGAGGTGTGTGTCTGTCCTCTTTATTAGGATTATAGCATTTTGCAAAGTCAGCGCCGGTGGTGGAGACTGATTTCACACTACTCACCGCAGACAGACACAGGAGGATAGTTTAAATAATGAGTACAAGGGCATCACACAGGGCATAAAGCAGTATAGTGGATAATATAGATCTTTCTAAAGTAATTAAATACGTCTTAAAATAGCAAACCAAGACAACATATTTAACCCCTTAATTACAAAACTAAAGGGAAAACCTGCTAAATCAGACGTCTAATTTCAATTCATGTTATAAGTCTTGGCTTTGCATTGAGTAAATCATCTTAATACATTTTTATTTGTATAGCACTTTTCAAAAACAAGGTTTACAAAGTGCTAAACAGCATAAATGAGACAATAAAATCAACAAAGAAAAGACACAGGCATGTAGACATTTAATCAGTCAGAGATAGAGCAATAAATAATCATAAATATATTATAGAAAGCCCAGTCATAAAAGTGTTTTAAGAAATCATTTAAAAACTGATACTGTCAGTCTTATCGCTCTCTCTCTTAGAAGAATATTTCAGAATCAAAAAATTATACTGTCCAATCTGTACAGAAATATTTTAATATTTACAGTATACATTATGTAGACAAAATAGGCCCACTGAGTTCTCTAACCACTAACAGCTGCTGGGCTAGAGTACAGTTTAAAAAATTGTTACTATTATTAAACTGGATGTAAAGGCAATACAATGTTATGCAACACAATATGTAATATGGATCTTTCTCAAGTAATTCAGTACAATTTAAGCTGCAGTGCAAATGTCATGTCTGCATTGCTTGATATAACTCAAATATTGTTATTTAAGTAACTATGGCAGAGTGGTTAGCGTTTCTAATTCACACTAAATATTATAACATAAATATATTATATAAAGTGTGCAGTTCCTGTCCTGTACGACCTCTGTATGATATAGATGCCATTCAATTGGATACGTGAGTTCACACCAGTACATGACTGTGTCTGGCTCTCCGGCAGAAATACATATCAAGTCTATTTTTGACAGATGCAACAGCTCCTATGCATAAAGTTGAACACACCAGATTGATCCAGACATTATGTGTTAACTGGTGACATTGGGACAGGTATTTATATGTGTAGCATGCTTAACCATGGTAGGAAATAAGAAAATAATAATGTCCAAATGAAACACAGTGCACCTACTTGCCCAGCAACTATTCTTAGTCCTAGTCCAAAACTAGCCTCGGAGTTGCCCGTATACAACACAGAGCCATTGATGAGCAACAGCCTCCATGTAATTGAGACACATAAAGTACATTGATCTCCCAGTCGTTCTCACAGATGTTTCCTCTGTGACGACGCTCTTGTCCGCTGCTGTTTACGCAGCTGCAGCATCTGGAGCGCAACGAAAAACATAAAGATCTGATTAAATATCCCAGATGGCACCTCTCCACTGACAAAGCCGTGCCAAAACCTAACAAAGGCAGCTAGAGGTGTGTACAAATGTGTTTTTAAAGGCACCAGAAATTACTTTTTAATCACCTGCGCTCCACTTATTTGATGGATCTCCTCTATAAATTCACCTTGCATCAAATGAGGCAAATCTGCTGAGTGTAAAGCCGTCGGGAGGCGATGCCAAACGCTGATCTTAGGTAAAGTTTAATGAGCCAGAAGTCATATGTTTCAGCAAAACTCTCTCAGAATGGATAAACTCAGAACAGGAAAACAACTGTGACAGTCTGACAGAGAAATATGAGCATTTAATTCAAAGTGTGTATGTCTCCAAAGGCCATTTTGCATTTTCAATTATTATGGGCGTCAATAGCCATTTATCAATCCATAAATGTGAGTAGTAGATGGATGTGCCCTCATATATTTGAGTACTTACGAGCAGTGCATGAATGGCAGAGTGACTGGCTCACCTGCCTCTTAGCAAGTAGGTTGTGGGTTTGATCCTTGAGCTGGCCAACAATAATCTCTTTCCTATGTTACTGTGGGGTTTATCCTGTTAGTCTGCCTTCCTCCTACCATCCAAAGATGTGTGCTGGTAAATCCTAGTGCGAGTGAATCCATGTATGTCTCTGTGTCAGCCCATTTAACTGGCCATCGTCTAAGATGTACCCAGCCTAAGACCCATAGTTGCTGGGAAAGGTTCTAGCCACCCTTGACCCCTGACTAGTATGAGCAGAAGATGGATAAGTACATAACCGTACCTACAATTTCAGTATTAAATTATCTTTTTTCTGATCTTCTGGACACTTTAAAAGAGCATAATTGGTGGTCCACTTTACTTTTATCCACCTTAATTTGCATAAAAATAATAACAATAATAACTTAAATTGCAGTGTTTTATTTCCACCTCAGCTGACACCAAGTACTGCCAACAAAACAAACCTATAAAAGTTGGACAGGGTAATTTTGGAACTTGATGGCTTATTTGTAAATGCTTCCAATGTCAAAATTTAAGCCAAATTTAACTAATTAATTTATTTTACTTTTTAGCCAAATCGGGATTTGGACATGTTCATCAATGCCTCAAAGAACTTCAACTTGAACATAACATGGGCCACCAGCTTTACAGGTAGGAACCAACTACTCTCCACTATGCATTTTGCAAATACATTACACCAATCAGACATAACATTATGACCACCTGTCTATTATGCATTACCATACGCAAAAAACTGCACCATGCATCCTGACACATTTCTATCAGAACCAGTATTAAAGCTGCACTACCTGATATTGTGACTGTAAAAGTGATGTGTCTAAATGTTGAGTTTGACTGATACACTCCCCTTTCCTAATTCCTGTCCTTTGTGACGCTCTCTCACAGTCTCACACAAACCTGGAAGTATGTACACAAGCCAGGAGCTATCAGAATAACAGCAGAGATCTGGAGTTTGCTTTTAATTCTTTAAAATAAAAAATAAAAATACCGTGAAAAAGCTATAAATTTTGAAATAAAACAATAGCTCCTTCACATTATTCCTGACAGATTCTAGATCTGAATAGATGAAGGATGTATTGACCAATCAGAGTGCTCCTGTCCTATGAAAGCGTGTGATTGGTTAAACTGTTCCTTCCCTCGCTCTACAACAAAAACCCTTATAACACAGCCCACAGGTGACATCAAAGTCTAATTTTTTCTCAGATGACATCTGTTATGCTTCACTAATAACTAATTACTAATAAGTAATTATCTTTACCAAAATAGAACTAAAAGGAAATCAGATAGTGCAACTTTAACTTCTTCATTAGCTACCTCAGTCTGTAGGATTGAACCACAGGGGCCAGCCTTCACTCCTCACTTGCATCACCTGTCACCAGTTCACCACTGTTCCTTCCTTGGACCACTTTTGATAGATCCTGACCACTGCAGACTGGGAACACCACAGAAGAGCTGCAGTTTTAGAGCTGCTCTGACCTAGTCGTCTATAGCCATCACAGTTACACTCTTGCCAAATCTTTACGCTTGCCCATTTTTCCTACATCTAACATATGTTGCCTGATACAACACATGCTGCCTAATATTTGATATTGTATATTGCTCCCATTAACGGGTGCCGCAATGAAGAGATAATCTGTGTTCTTACTGCCCCTAACTTTTTCCTTTCTGTATGTTATACAGCAGGTACACAGACCGGTGAAGAGATTCCCATCGTGTCCCGGAGCAACATCAAAGAGTTTAAGGACAGTTTTTCCAATGAGAACTTCGATTTCCGCAACAGCCCCAACATCACGTTCTTTGTCTATGTCAGCAACTTTACATGGCCCATAAAAATTCAAGTAAGCTTTGCGACAAGAGCATATTCCCATAGAGGCTAACTCTGACAACTTCATCATCACTACATACATACACCCCAGATATATCTATTGTCATTATGAAACATTAGACTTTGACATTTAGACAAATGTCCAAAATAATCTTTTCGCAGGAGTATTATGTGTGATTGTGTCAAAAAAAGTAAAAAAAGTTATTACATTGTAAATAAACAAATACATGACATCAAATTTAAAGAGCTGTAGCTATAAACCTGTAGCTCTAAGTTTAGCTTTAGACCATGTCGTTCTGCAACCATGTCTGCCTTGTACCATTACTTTCCCTGGAGTATTTTAAAAATGGTCCATGACAGTTATTCAGCATTATCAGTATTATTATAATGTCCTTATGGATTAGTGTTTAAATGATTACTGCTCATTGCTAATACCACAATAATTGTATGCATATTTAACCTAGTTTTGTAACAAGAAATTAATCTTTTATTGAGATTTGATAGTCCCTGGGCTCCGTATAGGCATAAAGTGTGGCAGAACATGAAAATACGGAACCCTTGGAAACCTTTGAGTAAAATGTGACAAGATAAATCAGTCACTTAATGCAGCCGTAGGGATTAACAAAGACACATAATGGACTCCTGGTACCTCTGGTTAATTTATCCAGTGCAAGCTTTGAAGCAGAGGCATATCTCCGTAAGACATTCGCTGAACCAACATTGTTCCTCATAGCATTCAGAGCAGCATGAGGCGATGTTGAATGTTTATGTATAAGAGCATTATCGCTGCATGACAAATGGATGAAATGCAATGTATGTTTTTACGGATGTCAGCTCTTCTCATACGCGATCAGTACTGCCGCTTGAATCCAATCACTGCTTTTTGTTGGCTTCTTTTACATCAAACTTGCAATAATTTACGTTTAAAGCTTATAATAGTCACTTTACTATCGCCAGCATGTGTTTATGTGTTTCCTATTTTACTAATCTGTTTTTAGTCTTCTACTGGCCAAAGCATACATCATTATCTAAGCCTAGAAGGTTATGGTTTTTGCATGGGTTGGTGTGATTGGTTTGTTTGTTGGGTGATTTTTTTTTTAGTCTGTTAGCAACATTAGGATGATTAGAAGTTTTTTAAAAAGGCAAGGGGAAGAAATTATTAATATTTTGGTGTTAAACTGAAACGCTGTCTGGATCCAGGAATTTTTTAAAAGATCCTGTGCAAAGCGAGTTTTTTGTGATGATTTAAAACTGTTAAGAGACTGGGCTGTTGTGATATTTAGGGGCAGCCATACCATTAAAACACTTAAAAGCAATTAATAAAACCTAAAATGTATTCTGTACCATTAAAAGGGAAGATACGCTTTTGAATGCAATTAAAAAGCTTGATACTGATTTGCTTTTCCAGTTTAAAAGAGAAAAATGAAATGAAAAATGTTGACAAACTTCACAAATGCCGTTGACATGGTAAACGTTACCTGCCCTTTTCCGTGTGCTGATGTAGCTCTTTAGCAGTAGTCGTGAGTAGAGGTCTGTGTGAATATTTCTGTTTGTTGGCACATGTGTTTTTGCTGCTGATCCTTGTCCACCGCTGCACTCGTTGAACTGGTGTGGTGTGGTGGAGCTGGTGGAGAGCTTTCTGTCCCTCCTCACAGAGCCCACGCTGTGCTCTGCTCAGACCAATCCCATCCTAGATTTAGGCCACGGAAATGCCCTGTTAGCAGCGGGATGAAAGGAGGAAATTGTCCGCACTTTTTTTTACACCTATGACTTCCTCTATGTGGACAGAGAAGCAGTTTAGTTTAAAGTGATAGTGGACATTTTAAGGTGTCATTGTTAGAATGTACTTTATTTATTATGGCTACCTTTCCCACTGCAGTTTTGTGATTCTTCCAGCAACTTGACTAATAGTTAACATTGGTGAACTTTTTTAAAAAGTTAGTGTTATCCTTTTGTAGCACAAAATGTAATGTGGTTCTTGCTTAAAGAGAGTTAAAAAAACAACCTATTTATTATAACTGGCACTCTCAGAAAAAAATAATAAAACACAAGGCAACAATTTACTAATGCTTTGTGCCATCTCAAAACCCATTTGACAGTTTTGCACTGTTGTTTAGCATTACTGTTTAGCAGGATTATTGATTTGTGGGAAATCCTCTTTCGAAGTGCAAAAAACAGGGAGCAGATTCACAGTAGGATTGCAGTTGTTAATTGGGCAAAATGAGTGGAATGAGAATTGATTGTTGGCACATGGCAAAATAGATATGCTTCATGTTTTGTGTTTGTTCTGTTTGTCCTATTGAAGCGAAGGGCAAAACCACTCATTGAATTTTTCTGTATTTTAATTTAAAGCTGCTGTTTTTTGCAGTGAGTGGGTGGGAGGTATGGTGCTGCTGCTTAATTCTCCACTCCTTGCCACACAATTGATCCTCATACAATCTTGGCCCCTAATATATAGATATATTAAATTGCATGTTTGGAAAGGCTGGATAGGCTTAGTTGTGAACAAAGCCTATTTTATTGTGTCCATTTCAGTTCTATTGTGATTGATTCTTAGCAGAGTCTTAGTTGCACAGGTGTACTCCACTGCCAACATTAGTGTGGTTAGTCTGTGGCTTTCCCTGCCTCCCCAAAGCCTTTTCCTGGCACAGATTTGGGCAGCCGCCCTGTATAAGCTCCATCCCTCCCTCTGCCCTCCTCCTGAAAAGGAGAAATCCTGCCTCCGTCCTCCATGTCCTGCCTGGTCAAAGCTGTGTTAGGCTGTTGAGTGCAGCTCCACAGTCGAACACAAAGAGCTGTAGTGGACTCACCTGCTGCTGCTGCACCGGGTAGGATCATGTAGGACATCACCCCCTGCCCCAAAGCACACAGTTCCTATTCATGGAGCTTCGATAGCAAGGTAACAACTTTACCTTTCTCTGTTTATCTCCACCTCTGTGCCTCTAAATCGTTACTTCTGCCAAGCAGGTTATGTTTTCCCTGGCACTGATTGGTGGTTTGTTAGTTTGGTACCTAGATCAACTCAAAAATTAATGACCAGATTTTAATTACATTTTCAGGAAGGGTCAGTAATGGGCCAAGTAATAAAAACACTGTTTTTGGTGTGTATCTGGAACACCATGTTGATCCAGGAAAGTTTGAAAGGATTGTATACTATTGCGAAACAGAAACAAAGATACCAACTTAGTCTCAGTGAGTCAGTAAATAAAAAATATATATATATAGTTTTGGTGGATTTGTTTCTACTGTGAAACAAAAAGGGCTTTTAGCTCAATGTATGAAGCATTTACTCCTAAACTAGAAGATCACAGTTTGATCCTGGGGTTTTCCATTTCGAGAAAGGGACGTGCTTGTACTGTAGTTACCAATTGGGTTTGATAGCAGTTTTAGTGTGTTTTTTACTCTTGTGAGACAAAGCTCTGCAGCTCAATGCATAAAGCATGTGTCTAGAAGATCTCTGATTCAAGTCCTGGTCTGGGCACTATATCTTTACCATTGTACAATGGTGCCTGTGCCTTGATGGAAGTCTGGGCTCTCCAAGTGCTCTAGTTGTCGTTTGTTTTACTAACAGCCTATGTCTTATGCTTCGCGCTTGCTGTTGCATTAGGATGTGAGCTCGGCTGTGTAGTCGTAGGCGGCTGGCCCTCCAGTGTTGGCAGGCAGAGACCGGAGTGCACAGCCGCCGAGAAAGAGCAAGGGCAAAGTGGAATGTTAAGATGAAACACATGCTGCATTCAGAGTGGGCCGTGTGCTGGCTAAGCTCTCTGTGTCCAGCTAAACTGAGCGCTCTCTTCCGCCCCGTGCACCCAGCTCCTCAGTCTCGCTCCTGTGTAGTTTTAACATGGTCAGAAATGTTGTCAGAGCGTTCTGCATGTCATCTGTGAAGCTTCATGTTTGTTTTTCTTGCATTAGTAATCCCTGCACTTGTTGCACTGCTGCCATCTGCTTTAAGACTCTGTGATATGACTTCAGATTTAGATATGCATTTAGTTCATACAGTATTATAACAGTATTATACTAGAACAACTAGGTACTGGGGCTGCACAATATATCACTTATTTAAAAATTTTACAGTATCAGCAAATGCAATATCTGTATCACATAAGACTAAATGTATTACAAATTTACACTGTCAAAATAGCCGTCTAAATAATTAAGTAAAAATTTGTAAGACCAAATGTACCACAATAACATACCACATAACATGATTTTGGTCCTAAGTCATGATTTAGTTTTAGTTCAGCCTTAAACTTAGTCTGGTTTAGACTTTGGTAAGTTTAGTCTTTGGTTTAGTCTGGTTTAGTCTTTGGTAGGTTTAGTCTGGTTTAGTCTTTGGTAAGTTTAGTCTTTGGTTTAGTCTGGTTTAGTCTTTGGTAAGTTTAGTCTTTGGTTTAGTCTGGTTTAGTCTTTGGTAGGTTTAGTCTTTGGTTTAGTCTGGTTTAGTCTTTGGTAAGTTTTGATTAAGCCACAGTTCTGTCCAGTGAGTCCAGAAACTTGTATCTCTTCATACATTTAAATTAAATTGAAGTTTTACTATGTCTATGGTTAATTTAGCTCCAACTTAATATGGACATCCAATTATCACCAGTCATATTGTATTTGCAGTATTTATATTTTTCTAATATTGTGCAGCCTACATCCAACCCTATTACAAATGCAATTGATGTTTGTCATATGTGAACATTTTATTTTATTTTAGTTCTAAAGCTCTGTTGGCATAGGCCATATTAAAATATTTTATTTTTAGCCCTTTTTAATGAAACGCATTTGAAGAGAAAAAAACGAAGAGAGAAGGGCATGACATGAACCAGATTTGAACCTGGGTTGGTCACCTTTGTTATTGAGTAAATGGGTTGTTTCCCAAATTAAATCCAACAAATGTATTAAATATAAAACTGGTGCATAATGAGTTTTGGAAACCTAAATGTGCATGCATATGTTTATTGCACATGTAATGATCTATTTATCAAGTATTGTGGTATTATATTGTATTGTCGCTTGCATTTATTCAAATCCTGCATGATATGTGGTGTAAAACAAACAAGTTGCAATAAAGGTTGACCTTTATTGTCTGGAGGCAATGTTTGTCCATCTTACTGCTGACCCATGTGGTCAGTCACTGTGCAGCGCCCTGGGACAGCTCAGATTTATGTCCCTGTCTCGGTCAAGGGCAATGACAAGAGCTTTAAGCAGATAGGGCTATATATGTTCAGATGACAAGGGAAAGTGGAGTCACGACTGTAAAGACACAGGCAAACTGTCAGACTCTTCCATAGAGACAGTGTTAGTAAGGCCACCACTCAAAATCTGTACTTCAGTAAAAGTATTGTTACTTCAAAATAATATTACTTAAGTAGAAATTAAAGCTACTGGAAGCAGCACATGCCCTCTACTGGTCTGAACACAGTACTGCTGTCTAAATCAGAACAATGGTCTGTGGGTTGCCAGTTCTGACTGGGCACTCGGCAATGCAGGGTTTTAGAACCAAAACAAAAAATGTAAACAAAAACAACTTTGCCATTATGTACATTTTTTTTTAAATTGTGAATAAATTAGCTGTGCCATTGTTATCAGTAAAACTAATATTTGATTTAAACATGTTTACCTCATATCTTGGGACATATGTAGGTAATTTGTATGAAATAACCTTTAAGATAAGTCCCTCGAGTAACTGGACATTTTTACGATAAGCAGACAAAGATGAATAAATTAATGAAAGTTAAGATACTAAACATCATTACTGGAGTAAAAGTTTAAAAAGTATTGAACATAAGGTTCTTCTAAGCAAAATCTGCTGTTACTATTGCTACTATTACTGCTTTGGTTTGAACCCAGGACCTTCTGGTTGTAAGGGGAGTGTGTTACCCACTAAGCCACCAAGGTAAAGAGCCAAGCCACTTAAATTTTCTTGTAAAATATCCAGTTATTTTCCACCACTGCCACTACTTATACTTTAACTAGACAAAACTTTTAGTGCAGCAGTAGGAGGGTGCAATGATGAAATATACACACAACTGCCAAAAATGTGCTCTTTTCATTGCTGACTTCACCACCATCATAGAGCTTGAATCATCAAAGGCGAATCAATTGCGGTGAGATTACTCAGGGAAAAGTTCTCCCTCCCGGACTTTTTCCTTTTTTCCCTCCTGATGAAGAATAGATCTGAATTTAATGATGTTTGTAATGAAAGGCAAACCCCAGACTAATTACATTAAAGAGCTGTGATCTCGTGTTGGGTGCCGTAGTGAACATGTCATGATATGGTGGAGATTAGAGCAGCCTCCAATTTAGTATCCCGCGGTGGAGAGGCAGCAGCTGCACATATCAGCTGGTTGGACCGGCGTAGTGTGTATCTGGGGCACGCATGGCTGCCTGATGGGGCGGCACCATGCTAATCACTGAGAGGTTGGCAAACAGGCCACAGCGCTGCTTGTTACAGACGCTACAGCTGTGAATTAGTGGAGAATAACACCAAAAGTACCCGCTGTTGAAAGGGGAATGATAATGTAAATATATGATACACCAGCCAAGAGTAGTTTTTAAAGGGAGATTATAGAAAATGGATTTAAAACTCATTATGCTTTGGTATCACTGCCAATCTAGTCTCAAATCAAATGTGTATGTAATGTCCCTGCCGAATGTGAGAATAATGCTTATGGATTTGTGTAATATAGAAAATATGATAATTAACGTACTCAATTAGTAACATATATAAAATACACAGATGAGGCATTATATTATGACCGGCTTATGACTGACAGGTGAAGTGGATAACATCTGATCTCGTCCTCATGGCAACTGTTAGTGGGGGACTATATAAAGTTTAGGGTATAGCCAACTTTATTGTCCCTGTAGAGAAATTTGTCTTGTGCATTTGACCCATCCTTCCATGCAACTGTGGCAACCTGTCAGGAACAGTGGGTGACTGCAGTGCAGCGCCTAGGGACTCTTCTCCAGACCTTGAACCAGGATTCTGATCAGGAGTACTTAGCTGGAAGATTAACCTATTGCACATGGTTGAAGTTGATGGGAGAAACCAGAGCACCCCGAGAAAACCCATCCAGACCCCGCGAGACTCCACACAGAAACCTATTTGTTGTGAGGCAAGAGTGCTAACCACTTTGCCACCATTTTAATTTAGACAGCAATTGACCCTTTGTCCTCAAAGTGAATGTGTTAGAAGCAGGAAAAACAGGAAAGTATAAGGATTTGAGCAAACTGTACAAGGGCCAAATTGTGATCGCTTGATGACTGGGTCAGAACATCTCCAGAACTGCCACTGTTGTGGGGTATTCCTGGTCAGCAGTGGTTAGTATCAATCAAAAGTGGTCCAAGGAAGGCTGGCCCTTGTGGTCTGATCCAACAAACAGGCTTTTGTAATTCAGATTGCTGAAGAAGTTAATGCCGGTTCTGATAGAAAGGTGTCAGAACACACAGAGCATCACAGTTTGTTGCATATGGGGCTGACAGGCGGTCATAACACATACCATTATGACCATTATAGGCAGGTGGTCATAATGTTATGCCTGATCGGTGTATATATCTACTGTAGATGTAGATAAACTTGCTTCAAGGCTTTATGTCTTGCCTCACCTACAGTATAACAAATTAATAATAAAATCCCATATTGATGCACTTCCATTATATATGTTCTTATTACACATCTATAGGTTCAAATGGTACTATTCTCACAGTACGTTTGGTCTAGGTGCACATTTGGCCGGTATTACATTTTAAGACTACATTTTCTTAAGTATCATAATACAGCTTGGCTCTGTCCTCTCTTTTCTTGTGAAACCTGTTGAGCTCCCTCCCTCACACTGGTAATGACACTTTTCTTCAATACTCCAATATGGTTGAAGTGGCTGTCAGAAACCATTAAAGAGGGAATATCTCCAGCTCTAATGCCCGGCGGCAGGCTGTCAGGGCCTGCTGTGAGATCGTTCGCGGCCCCTAAAGAGTCACCCTCCGCTGGGCACATAACGAGACACCAGCAGCCTCCTGTCGCCTCTGTTTGCGACCTGACGTGGATGTGTGTGTGATGGAGGGGCCAACATGGATGGAGAAGACATGATACAGACACCATTATTACACATCTTCTGTATATTCAACAGGGTGCTACACATTATTTTTGTTAAAGTTTTCTTAAATTACATGCCAACTGCTGCAGGAAGGTTATGTTTTTGTTGGCGTTGGTTTCTTTGTAAAGGTCAGTAATGGGCCAAGCAAGAAATAATAGTTTTTGCTGCATTGTGAGATAGGCCTAAAGATACAAACTTCAACTACAGGGGGTCAGTAACATAACATAAAGGCTTTGTGGCTCAATAGATAGAGTATTTACCCCTGAACTAACAGATCTCCTCTACAAGTTGTGCCTTTAACCATGTGAGTTAAGTTCCTAAACATGAGGTAGGGTATGCTTTAGGGAAATCAAATCCTGTAAGGAGCAGGGGGCACTTTCTACAGATCTGAGCCAGGATATTTTAGGTTTGAGTGAATTTTTCTATTCAAGTATGTCTTACATAGTCTTGTTTACTAGCAGCAGGTGGCCATGACACATTTTCACACTGTCTGCCGCAAGCTGTAATTGTGTGTTACTCCATCTAAGATGCAGTTGAGTAAACTCTGTCTAGAATGGTGACTCACATTTGCCATTTTGCCTTAAAAATACAAAGCTAATCTTACACGGGTATTATTTTTACAGTCTTTGATGAGGAAGCACAGGTCCTATATTCTATCTAGTTTCGTCATGTGATGTTATTTAGCATGTCTTGCAACTAAAATCCATGTCCAAGCATGCTAGCAGTCGATTGCCATTTACCATCTTGTTTAACGCCCTTTTGTCTCCTGAAAATATATGTTTTGCTTAACCTTTAAGGCCATAATAAGCATGCAGCTCAAACACTAAATGGCTCTATAAGCCGTCTACATGAAGATAAATCTCAATCGTATGTAATTTCCCATTAGCTTTGGTCTAATTTCTGAATATGCAAACAAAATCACCACTGTCCTCTGTGAGATGGGCTCGTAATTGCTTTGTTTGAAGCTCAGACGTTTCTCTGAATGTTTTGTCTCTTTGTGTAAATACATTAGAGACGTCCCTTTGAGTCCCTTTGAGATGAAGAGCTGAGGAAAAGACAAAAGGATGCGATGTTTGGATTGTAATTTGAATAAAATTACTAACACAATGTAAAGACCAGTGTTATAGTGGTATTTAAATTGTTGTTTTAGACCAGGACAGGTATGTACATTATTTAAGTCCTAAATCACTAGACTTAGACTATTATTATGTTATTGGTGTTTGACATTTTGAGCTTATGGTTTAAGCCAAGCCAATTTATTTGTTTAGCACATTTAAAACAACATTAGCTGCACTAAAGTGAGGCTGTAGTTTTCAATGAATACAGCTTTTCTCTGGCTTCTGCCCACCATCTAAATACATGCAGTGGTAAATATAACTTTCCAATAGCGAGTAAATATGAAGAGGAATGGTGGTATGCCAGTTAAGGCTCTCTAACTAACCAACCATTGTCCAGGGTGCACCCCACCTCAGGCCTCAAGTTGCTGGGATAGTCTCGAGGCAAAGGGCAAGAGAAAACATATCAAAAACTTGTATTATATTACACTTTATAAATATAAATTTGCTTTTTCAGAGTCATGGATAGGTGCAAAAGTCTAGCTACCACTTTAACCTGTTTTGTCAGATTTCATAACAGAACACAATGCCTCTGTGCTCTTTGTTGTTGTTGTTTTTTTTACTGATTAACATTTGAGTCAGGATGTCGTGGCACCCCCAGTCTGTACGCCAACATCCTGAGAGAAATTACCCCACTACAGCTTTACCACTCAACAGTAATCAACAGGAGCACATTAGTGAACCAGATGGTGCTGACAATACAACTAAATTAGACCCACAACCCATTACACGCACTTACCACAATGGCCAACGTGAAATGCTACTGCATAAAGTCACAGCTTACAAATCTAGTGTTTCTCTCTGCATACATTGAAAAACTTGATCACATATTAAGTATTCAGAGTCTGGACCGACATGCTTATAGCTTGGTTTTGCAGCTTTTTCCTCCCTTCTCTCACTTCTAGTATAGTGTAATTGTATGCAAATCCCTCGAATAATAAGACAAGCAATGATGGTCCAAGCAAAGGTGTCACTTGAGAGAGCAAATATGTGATGGGAATTCAGCTTCTTATACAATCTGCAATGATTTTTTACCGCCAGAGAGGGGCAGTGTGGTGTTGTGTGCCTCTTTGAAGCAGGAACCGTGCACATGGTAAGACTTTTGGAGGTTTTATGTAAGGGTATGCAGGAGGAAGGAGCGGCTGGGGCAGAGAAGGTGGTCAGGCAGGGTTGGTGTTACTGTGGAAACCTTGATTAAGACAAGACATTGTTAGTGTGATTGCTCTTGTTATGATTACAGTGAATATGTATGGTAGTGACTAAGTGGGCAGTCGAGAAGTAAAAATGTGCAGTTGGAAAACCTCTCTGTAATTTTGTGTTGTAGGAAACCTATGTGAAAAAGCAAAAACGTGTCACTTAATTTGCAGAACCACAAGAGCTGAAGAGAAACAAATAAAACATGTAGAAAAAATTTGTATTATAAATATTCCCAACCCACAGCCACAGGTACAGTATACCTGCCTACACCTGCCACCTGTTTGAGAGCAAGCAGTGTGAGAGGGTTAGTATGATTATAAGTGAGCTTAGACATTTGTTAAAATGAATAAAGATTAAATAAAAGTAAAAGCATATCTTAAATTCCTGTTATTAAAATATCCAAAAGCTAAATATATGTATTTTCTTTTTTTAATCCTCTCAATTTGATAGGCATGCATGCTGGTTCATTTGTTTGTAAAGATGCTGACGTTGTCTTCTGTCACTGGTTCTGCTAGATTACCATGCAGACAGGGTTATATGTACCGTATTTTCCGGACTACAAGTCGCATCGGTCAAACAATGTGTCATGAAGAGGAAAAAAAACATATATAAGTCGCATTGGACTTTAAGTTGCATTTATTTAGAAATTGATGTCACAAAATCTAAGACCAAGAACAGACATTTAATCTGGAAAGGCAAGTTATTCAGCTACACAATAGCATACAGAACATACCTGGGAGGCTGAATAGGCTAAATTAACATAAGCCAGTGAATCCAACAAGCACCTTAGTGGTAACCAAGTTCACCAAGCTCCCGATCTCATTCTTCATCACTGAATACTACTGACAGTAGTTGTCACAAGCCTAGAGCGCCCTCTCGCGGCTGTAGACAGTAATGTTTACTCCTTAGTTCATGTCAGTCAGTCATATATTGTGATATATAAATCGCACCAGACTATAAGTCTATGGACCAGTGAGACTATGAAAAAAAAGTGCGACTTATAGTCTGGGAAATACAGGCCTGTATATATGCAGGCCCGCAAGCATTTTTCTCTCTGTTTAAGAACATTGGGTTAGAAATAATTGTGGGTGTGGTCACTTACATCCCTCCCTATATAAGGAAGTACTCACCTGTTACCTGTGTTTGCCCTTGCACTCTGAGGAAGGCCATGTTGAGCTGAAAAGCATTGGTGCTTATGTTTTAATCTTTGAGAGCCATGATTTCATAAAGGCTTTTTACCTACTTAAAAAACAGAGTGCCTTGGATCCTGTTGTCTGTGGAAACATTTTCATAAGTGTTCAAAGATTTTTTACCAAGCAGACAACAGCTTACTCTTTTTTTTTTTTGTAGTAGAAACATTTTCACAAAATGACAACATAAATGGCAATTGTTCTCATTATATGGGTAAAAAAGACTAAGCAGAAGCACAAAATCTCTATAATAGAAGCAATATTGTACCTATTTAGTTTGACTGTATAGAAAATATGCTGTGCAGAGAAAACTTGCATGTTTTTTTTCCCTTCAATGTCATTATTTTAAATATTTTTTTAATTAACTTATGGTAGTATGTGATTATTCCTGTTACTACTTCCATAATTGTAATGTGATGTGCGTGGTCATCCTAAACTCCACAGTGATTTGACTTGGTTTAGTCTTGGCTATTTTCATTGAGCTTCATTTCATTGTTGAGCTCCGTTTTGACCTAGGATTCATTTCAGCCAAGGTTTACTTCTGTCTTGTTGTGATAAAAAGCTTTTTAAGTATCCGTAGAAGTCTGCCAGTCCCAAGCCTGGTTAAGTGGCGATGCTGCATGCTAGGAGGCAAATGTTTTGCTCTGGCGAACTCCAGATGGGAAAAGCTGAATGGAAAGAAGTTGCTCAATAGTAGTTTAGTTATAACAATGTAGCAGTGCAACTTCTTTAAGTGCCTCACACTCGACTCTCTTCATAAACCAATAGCCAAGATGCTGATTTAATTTGTATCCCTCTGCAATATGTCCAGAAGTGCCTACAGAAGCACAATCCAAGCCTATAAATGTATTCATATCCATATATACAATATATACAGTATAGCTCGTTATCTCTGCTGCTCATTACTTTGCCTTTTGTCAAATGAGAAGGTCAGTTCAATCTGAAGCCTGTTGTATAATGCTGACCCTTCTGTTTAAGTCTGTTCCTATTTAACTCCGCCACTCTCACTGACGTTCTGTGTGTGTGTTTGTCTCCACAGATCGCCTTCTCCCAGCACAGTAATTTCATGGACCTGGTGCAGTTCTTTGTCACGTTCTTCAGGTGAGCCACTGTCAAATCCTTTCTTCACACCACAGTCAACCTGTTAGTGGCCACAGTCATTTCCAGTGTGTGAACAGTGGTGATGTATCGCCACACATGGCGTACCAGCTATTACTGTGAGGAAGAGCTGCAGCCCGCTGGTTTATAAGGGCCGGTTAGCTGTCAGCGTGCACTGCAAATTCTCACGCAAGCTTTCATCTTATCCACAATTGATACAGAACAGTATAATGTTTTTCTCAGCAATTTCACAGTGGTTTAATATCAGCCTGTCTAAAAAAAGAATCACAATTACACAAGCACAAGCTATTTTGATTCTCAATACATTCTAGTGGTACATCGTTTATCTATGAAGCACAAATAATCTTAACTAAAGGGTGTATGGATATTTTTAGACCCATTAGGGGGCAGACATACTCTACAGTGGACAGGAAAATTGACACTTAGCCTTGATGTGAATTTAATAAGATAATGGACTTGAATAAGCGCAGGCTGCTGTCTCCTTAAATTAATTTTAATGCCATTTGGGTGGATCATATTCTTCAAAACTCGGGCATCGTTTAAGCTGCTACCTTCTTCAAAGTTTGCAAACTTTCTAAAATCTTATTAGGTAACTGCTTTTTAACACATTATTTATATTTTAATCACATGATTGCCATACAAAAGTAATTCAGTAATGGAATAATAGAAGATTGTTGTATCCAAAACCAATTCACAGCCTACGACTATGTTTGAAAGAGTAACTCTAATTGAATACTCACCAGTACAACTGCACATATGACTGCTAGATATTGTAGTTTTGGACCCTTTGGAACAGTGGTGTCCAAACGTTTTTCATTGAGGGCCACAACCTGAAAAATGTTTGTGCAGGAGGCTCACTAACTAGAAGTGACAGATTTTTTCCATCATAAAAGAAAATCCCATTTGGCTGCTCTGTTCCTATCAGAGGTCTCACAATGAATCATTCACACTTTCTTTGGCATTTACTCCTGATGCCCTTCCAAAACCACACAGTTGTCTGGGCCTGGAACTGACCCATAGTATGGCTGAACTTTTTCGTGCCACCTACAACAAATTAACTTTTTTTCTTCCTAGATTCCAGTTACATCTGACACAAATATTTATTTATCTGTATGGTAATGAATACTACCTGTGGCAGTTTGGACCAGTCGAGACTTGAGAAGCCTGGAGACAATAAAAATGGTCCCCGGGCTGAATTTGTCTCCCGGGCCTTAGTTTGGACATCGCTGGATGCCCTTTCTCACCCAGCCCTCTCCATTTATCCTGGCTCAAAAAGTAATTGTACTTTTTGATATCCACAATAATGTCATAAAACACATTTATAAGTGCTGAAATAAAAGAAAAAATATATGTATTGTACATTGAGAAATTGTGCATCAGAAGCTGTGCAACATCAGCTTCATACGTGCAATAGATTTTACATTGTGCAATAACATTAGTGTTGCAGAAACCACAGCACTGTTACCTTGATGAGTAAGCCCCTTCATACACTAATCTGAACCCATGCTTATGCGAAAATGTGTTGTCGTTGCCACTTCGATTTCCCCCGAGTTTGAAAAGCCGTCCTCTGGGGAAAAGTTAGACGAGCAACTTGGTGCCTGTGGTTCTGCTGCGTGCTGTGAACATGTGACGGGCTGCGATGATGAATCTTTTCGCCTTTTATTCCATTTTTCCAGGAACTGCGGTAATGCCTTATCGATTCAGAAATGAGGGGGACCCAGAATGGTTTCCAGTGGTGTTTGATGCGGGTGCTTATTTTGCTGTGCGTCCCGTTTAAATGTAACCCAGTGGAGCATCCTCGTGGCTGTGTGCCTGCTACAATACTCAGGAAAAATTGCTGCCATGCTGTTTTTATCGATCTTGGAGCCATGTAAAGGCGGAGGAGATTTGATAGCACTGATTTGGTGGTTTCTCTTTTATTTACTTTTTTTTTTTTCCCCTCTCCAGACCCAGCACTTTGCCAATATGCAGTGATGTTTGATAACGCTTCAGATGAATCTCGGCTCTTGTGTTTGAGAGCAGTGAGCATTTAAAAGCGGTAGGACTACTCTACGCGCTCCCTGCCTGCATACTGATGCCCTCCTGCAGTTCCTCCCATGATGCTCTAGTGTTTATAGCCTCGCTCAGCATCTACATCTCTCTATGTCAGCACTTGAAGCTTGCATTTGCTGTGTACAGGCAAATATCAACACTTTATACAGGCTTTGGCCTTTGCTCTGGCTTCTGTGTGTGAGTCTCTCTTCCCATAGACCATATAGAAAGATGGACAGAGCATCAGATCTGCAGGGCTGGGCATGTCATAACCCAAGTCGACTCAATTTTATCTAAGCGGTGAAGAAAAAAGGAAAGCCCTCTGATAACCTGGGCCCCAGTTTAATCACTTTGTGTATATGGGTATGTCCTATAGATCTAATATGCTAAAGAAGTGTTAGCTTGTCCTCCCTGTGCTACTGTGGGTTCTATTTGGGTGCTCCGGCTTTCTTTGCTATAGGTGCAACTAAGGCTGTGTTCACACTGCAGGTCTTAATGCTCAATTCAGATTTTTTGCTTGAATCAGATTTTTTTTTTGCATGGATGTTCACATTACATTTTAAATGTGACCTCCATGAGTCTTGTGTGTGAACTGTTTTCAGCCCTAAAGTAACCTGCATACGCAAAAAAATCCAAGATGGAGCAAGAAGTGGTGGGACTGTGATGTGAGACGCTTTACTGAGTTTATCCATAATTTCAGGATATTGCGGACGATGTTTGAACACATCTGTCAGTGACACTCCTCAATCCTAATTTCCTAATAGTTCTCATCTTATTTCTCTTCGCATTTCTCCTCAGTACATTTACGATACGACCCCTCAAGTTTGGCTTCAACAGGATTGTCACCTTAAATACGAATTAGGTTTAAAACCTAAATTATTTCACTGACTTAGCTCCATCAGTGTTGTCTGTCAGGCTTGTTATCATCTGATCTGTCCAGTTCCCGCCTCTTCCAGTGCAGAATTGGGCAGTTTTTTGCATTTCAATGACATAAAAGCCAGATTAAATGTGACTTGTCTGTTCAGACTGCAGTCACATTGTAAAAGATCAGATACGTATCTGATTTAGGAGCACATATGAAAGTGGCCTGGGTAGAATTTGGAAAAAATCAGATTTGTGCTGTTCACACTGTTACAAACAAATGTGATACGGGTCACATATGGGCAAAAAAGTCAGATTTGGGCCACCTTTACACCAAATCGCACTGTGCAACATGAAGTGGGTACAACTGGTGCTCCAAAGGCATGTCCCGGCCAATACCATGCATGCAGAATCAACTGTTAGCAGAATTCAGTGTGGTTATTAACAGACAGTGCCAGTGTTCATGTGCAAAGAAGCAAAAGCATAATTGAATATTTTGTGGTTCTCTAGAGGAAAAAGAACAGCGCAGGTAAATGCTGCAAAGACATCATGGTGACTCCAACATGAAAGGTTACAAGCAGATTTTTTGGAAACATTCAGGAAAGATCATGAATGTGTAAATGGTTTAGTTTAGGAAATGGTTAGTTTTTGGTATAGTTTTGTGTGAGTACAACAGAAAAGACTATTGACTATTGACTATTTGAATATGATGGTTTCTTTCTATCCTGCCCCCCCCTCGCCCATCTCCTCTTCTCTGTCCTCCCACCAACTTTACTCCTAATCCCATTGCTCTTCTGTCATTCTGACGTCCCACTGATGGAGACAACAGATGAGTAGAGACCTAAAGTTAGCGCCTCGGCTTGTCCCCGTTTGCCTGCGTCTCTTTTGGCGGTGTTTGTTTAGCGTGGGAGGAGAGGGATGCTAATTAACGTGGAAATTGTTTGCTCACTCCAACTCTCTCCCTCTCTCGCTCTGTTTCTTAATCTCGCTCGTGGTTGTTCCTGCTCAGTGCCACTTTTCCCTGTGGGGACAGATGAAGGTGGTGCCATAGCGTTATCTATGAAGCCAGCAGAGCGGCCCCCACTCCCCCCTACCCTCCCCACTCTCCCCCATCCTGCCACCAAAACATGCATTAAACAACAAACGCATGCAGTCGCGTCCGCTTTCAACTGTCCACCACTGTCCATCTTGTTATTTTGAATCACGGCTTTTAAAAGTAAATTAAAAATAAATCACTGAGTCCCAGTGCTGTTTCTGCAAATTGAATGTTTTCCTCCAGGCCTGGTAAAGCCCTAAGGTATAGACACACACCCAAAACATTTTATTTTATGAAATTGCAATGAAAATATGTTTTTAAAGCTTTCGCAAACCCGCATTTTTTAATTTTAAACTTGGCCGCTGTCGAACAAGAAGCCTTTGAAGTAACGCTGACCTGAATGACAAATTTCTTGGCTCGATAAGCCCAAACAGCTGGATGCAGAAAGCCGAAGGAGCTTTAATGAAATGCAATTTTTAAAAATTGAACGCCAGGACTTATTTGTCTGCGAAATTTTGCTGTGGTTGTGGCTTCCATTGAAGTTGGACTTGAAACATCATGTAGCCTACATTCCACTTTCTCCCAGTAATTTTAAGACTGACAGAAATAAAACTTCATGTATTTCTTGGTTCAAGAAAGAGATACCTTTCTGCTGAGGTCAAAAATAAGAGTGGGTGAATTAAGATTTAAACCCAGCCACAGGTTATAAGTCAGTGTACTATTTGTGCCGGTCCCAAACCTTGATAAATTAAAATGGTTGCATCAGCAAGGGCATCTGGCATAAAAATCAATATTACTACACGCTAGGAGCCAGATGATTTGGTATGGCGGACCTAGAAAATAAAAGTTAAAATGAAAGTTGTGTTTTGTTTTATTTTTTTAACCAACGCTGCAATTGCCATTTTGTTGCAATTATTTCCTTTTGCATTGTTCTGTACCACAACCTATACATTTGACCAATACAAGTCTCATGTAATCATGTAAATCTCTGCTGCAGTCACTGACTTGTTGAGCACCAGGCCGTGTGAACAGGCAAGTAAATTATACAGAAAAATAACTAAAGTTTTAAATAACCAGAATTGTCTCTTTTGCAGTTAATTGCAGCCTCTGTAATTTGAAAATTGTTTTATAATACTTTTTGATTGTAATTGTACACTTCTAATTAAAACTCAATCAGGGATAACCTTAATTTTCTCCTATTGTGGAACTTGTGAGGGCTTCTGCAGTCATTTTCTAAGGCAAGAAAAAGAAGATCAAATTGTGCACTTATAGCTGTCAGTCTTAACTCCACACTTTTCTCCTTTGGGATTTGTTGTGGATTTTAGGAGCAGAGTTCACTTATATTTCTATTTCAGACAAAGATATCAAAGTGAGCAGATCCTGACACTTTGTTTTAGATTGACCCCTCCTCACCTCTCGCTGGTGTTTACTTCCTGAAAAGTCTGACTTAACCTTGTAACGTTGAGCGCAGCGGTCGGATGTCCCAGAAAACTCTACCTCCCACGAGGCACCACTACCTCGCTGACATATCTGTGCTGCTTAAAGGCTAATATTAAAATAACTCTCACTTTATGGTGGCCACTTCCATCTCTGAATATACTCACTAAATATTTTTAGTACACAGTGGCCCAAGTGTTTCTCCCAAAGAGACCCGGCACTTTCTCAATTTGTACTTTATGTGATCCGAGCATGGTCTTTGGTACTCAACTGTCTCTCAGTGGTCAACATGGTCCCACCAGGGGAACATACTGGACGAAACTACTGTAAAACATATGCAGTAATTGAACTAGAAAGCCAAGGCAACTTTTGGTGACCTCAATTTAATGTCCAGTATGAATCTGGTATTAATTATCCCAGTGACACCATATGGCAAAATTTTAAAAAACATAGTATACGTATAACATTTAGTAAAGTACTTTAGGCATTGAAGTTGTGATACGGTTTAGTAGCTGTACTAATTGATTCTCTGTTCTATACAATAACTATACTATGTTCTATACAAACAATTGGGCTAATTTTTGTGAATTCACATTGGATTCCTGCAGGCAGAATAAATCAACATCGATTAAGAACATGCATTCAATCTATTAGAAAAAAAAAACATACTAGACCCACTTAAAGGTGCTATAAGCAGTATATATGTTTTATATTTCATAAAAACTACCCGCGTGCCCCTAGAAAAATTTTTTTTAGTGATAACAGTGGTAATTTATTCACAATAAAAATATATTGAATGTAATGCCTAAGTTGTTTATGTTTACATGTTTTGTTTTAGTTCTAAAACCCTGCGCTGCCAATCGTCCAATCAGAAAAGCAGAAAGACTGGCAACCTACAGACCATTGTTTTTATTTAGACTGCAGTACTGTTTTCAAACCAGTGTGAGTGCATGTGCTGCTTACAATATCTTTAACTTTTCTAAAATGTAATGGGTCTGTGGAAGACAATGTGATTAGCAGTGGTTCATACATATGCAAGTTGTTCTCCGTACTCACAATTAAAACTCACACTTCACCTTTATAGTAGGTTTGAGTAAATGGGCAATTAGTAAGTCAATCAACTCCTGCATTAACCTGAAATAAGCTGCTTCTGGTGCTGAGTTGTCAAGTGGAGGTTGTTCATAGGAAAGGTAATATAAAAAATACATGAACATCAACAGTATCCTGTGTTTTTTCATTGTGGTTTTGATTTTAGAACAGTATAGTTTAATATATTCTTCTAGCTTTTAAATAGTTTTTAATTGATTCTTTTGGAGTGGTAGCAACAAAGGAGCCTCTAAGGCTGTCCTGGGATGACTGGGAGACTCAAATGTACATCAGAACAAGCCCCACTTTAGGTTAGACTTCTGAAGCTTCAGTCTTCACCAAAGTTAACCTCCCTCTCTTAGAGTCAACAGGTGACAGCCTTTAACACTTTCTTTTATGTAAGTGCAGCGCTCAACGCATCTGGGGAATAGTTCAACACTTTCAACACAGTTTAACACTGTTGGCCCATGATCCACACTCTGACCTTATCGATCACTCACTGCAGAGTTCACGTTGAGCTAAATAAATAAATCACACAGATAGGATGTGGTCTGTGTGTGAGAGATTTCATAATATAACAAAATAACATCAGAACAGAATTAAACTGAAATTTAAAGCATGTATTTATATTTTTTGTTACAACTAGTAAAATGATTTATATTGGTCTATAGGGGACCATATTTTATCCCTTAATTCATCTTTTACCTCTTCTCACCTATGGGTGGCAGGGACTGCAGCATATCCCAGCTGCTTTGGGCCTGTGGCAGCATCTACCCAGGACAGTAGGTTGTTAAATTGGCAAGGCAAGTTTATTTGTATAGCACAATTCATACACAGAGCAATTCAAAGTGCTTTACAGAAAAAAAAAGGCAAATTTAAAAGTACAAAACACAATTAAAACAATAAAATTAAATTTAAAGAGTATAAGTAAGAATCAATTTAAAATTAAATTAAAAGAGAAGAGTGCAGATAAAACACTTTCAGGTGTCATATGCACAGCTAAAAAGAAAGTTTTAAGTCTGGACTTGAACATAGTCAGAGTAGAGGTCTGTCTAACATCGTTAGGGAGACTGTTCCAGAGTTTAGCTGCAGAAAACTGAAACGCTGCTTCACCGAGTTTAGTCCTGACTCTGGGCACCAGCAGAAGACCTGTCCCTGAGGTTCTCAGTGTCTCAATTGCCCAGTATCACATACATTTTTTAAAGGTAGATGCATTAAACTCAACAATGAATGCAGATACAGAGGGTCACAAGTCAGACAAGTCTTAGAATGATAAGAAGAAAGCCGGCCTATCTGGAGAGAACCCACAATTGATTCACTGAAAGCAAAAGTCAAATATGAATAAACACTTTAATGCAAGGTCTAACCAGGGCCCAAGACCAGTGCCAGCCCCAAAACGATCAATTGTGAATGTCAAATTAAAGACCGGAGGCTTCACTAATGACACTTTATCCTCAATATGTCCCGAGGAGTTTTCATCTGACTGACTTCATTACAGAGCAGAGACTCGTGTGTCTTCAAATCCAGACACTGATCCATCACTCTGATTGGCTCTGAGAAAAGTGACATTGACCCCCAACTGTGCAACAAAAGGCTGCAAGTTTCTAGTCTGACTGACAAGACACACAACATGAAATATCAACTTTACCCAACTGTCAGGCAAAACTTTTGAAATGTTGACACAAAACACGAAAATATAACTGTCTAGTGTCAATACAGTTACACTTGTTTATTGGGCCATATTTCTCACAAGTGCAACAACAATTACCCCACTGACAGAGATGTGTCAAAGTGAAAAGTTGGCACCTGCAGTAGTGCTATCATTGTATTCCTCAATTTAACACTTCCTAAAATAAATGATTTATGCTCGTGCAATTAGAAAACTTTTTTTTTTTTTATATGCAAAGTGGCAGTTGTTGGTGATAATTGCAAATAAACACAATAATGAACTAATCATTTACTGGCAGACTGGAATATGTTGTATTTCTAATTCATAAAGATATTGAAGTGAGTAAATATTCACAGCATTATGTCCTTGTCAAGAAACATTTTCAGGGTTCGTACCATCATGGAAAATGTCGAAAAGTCATGGAATTTTTAAAATGCAATTTCCAGGCCCTGGAAAAGTTTTGGAATTTTATATTTTGGTGTAAAATTTTGGAAAGGTTTTGGAAATTTAAACAGTCTGAGTAACATTCGACCACTACAAGTTACTACATGATTACTTTATATCTTAATTTACTTTTTAAAAATGTGTTCTGATCCAACTTATCAAGCATAATTATCTTTTAATCACTGGTGTGTAGGCTTTAAGTCAATAAAATTAGCGGAATAAAATATTTCTGGGGGAATTTTTTTTTTTTTCCTTGTTTTTTTTTTTTTTTTTTCCAATATAACTAGTTTCCAATTTTAACAAATGAAATTCCAGAAAAAGTTTCTAATGCACCACACTGGACATTTTGAATACTATTCAGAAGTCAGTTCAGTCATTCGGCTCTTGGAAATTTAGTCAAAAGTTTTGGAAAAAGTCATGGAAAATTTTTTGGTAAAAAAGTGTATGAACCCTGCATTTTAATACTGGACCCTTTTGGAAGTTTTTAGTGTTTAGTGATTTTTGATGGCAAAACTGGCAACAAAAAACTAAAACTTGCTTCACATGTAGACTGTAGCAACTATAATAAAATCACGTAATGTGATGTTTGAAAATGGTTTCTTCTCAGTGATCAACGATTCATGTATTGGATGAATTGCTCAAATTGCCATAGTGAATGAATGTGAGAGGCAATGGTTTTGTCTGTGTCTTTGTGACAACCTGGTCATTGTCCTAGGTGTGCACCCCATTAGGCCCATAGATGCCATAATGGTCTAAGTGGGGAAAAAATGAATGAATGATAACATTGATGATCAGGTATTTGGTAACTATATATATTGCCCATATTGCATTAATGTGAAAGTGAACGGTTTTCTGATGGTGTTTTATAGGTGTCAGCCCTGGAATTAACTGTCCATTGTCCTGGGAATGCCCCACCTCAGGGACATAGTTGATGAGATACACTTCAGCCACTTTAGTAATCAAGTATTTGGGTGGAAATTCTGTCAGCTTTGCCACATAGTTGTAAGTGTGTGCCACCTTTTGACCTAAAGCCAAAACCTAGGACTTACCCATTAAAACTTGTATACATTTTTTAAGGACAAGACTAAACATTCCCAAAAGTCTTTCCAAAAATCTCACTGTTTTAGTAAGACTTGCTGTGGTTTTCACTTTGTAACAAGTACACACAGCCACACGGCTCCTGTCTGTTTGACTGACAGCTCCCTCCTCTCTGTACCTCACTGCGAGTGTCCCCTGGGACCCGCACCGGCAGCAGAAGTGAAGGGGGCCCATAGACACTGACTCTCTCTGTCCTCAGGGGTCTCCCCAGGCACTCAGCAGGGGCAGCCCACAGTCCTGCCTGCACTCCAGCTCTGCTCCTCTTCCTCGTGTGCATTTGAACCAGGCATCTGCTTCTTTTAACCAGCACTTTTCTCTCGCTCACATTTCTAACCTCGTCTTTATCCCTCACCTCATTCATCCATCTTCTGTGTGCCTTTTGTACTTTTTTCTTTAAACTTTTATCTTTTCAATTTCTTTTCTCACTGCGAGAAAGGCAGGAAAGAGTTGCAAAAGTGGAGTCAGGTTTAACCAGTGTTGGAAAGTATTTTTAAATAAATGTTAAAAGAATAATTTGGACTTCAAGTCATTTTTTAAAAATTTCCAGTTGAGTATTTTGTGGGTAATCGTGGGTAGCGAACTCCAGAGGTATTAGTAGTACCACCAGAAGTAATAGTTGCTTAGTAAGAAGTAGTTGTAGTATCAGTAGAGGATTTGTTGTAGTAGGTGTTGCTTTCAAAAGTAAATTTTTACTTGAGTAGAAATTAAGTCAAAAAACAAACCTTGTCCCTTGTGACCTTCTTGTTAAACCTTATTTACTGGATTCTCCTGGATGACTGAGAACCTACACAGACGTCGTTTTACTTAAGAAATAATATTGTTGCATACTTTTACTTCTACTTGAGTAATATTATTTTGAATTAACAAAATATTTAATTGAATACTGATTTTGAGCACTTCTTCCACCTTCATTTTTATCTTTAAATACTTGTGTATCATCAAAGCCCATTGTCAGTGAATTTTAACTTTATTTTTTGTTTTTACAGATAAAAAAGGCATGTAGTGTTGAAACAATTAATTGAGTGCACTAAATGGTCCACGGTTTTTTGACCTGTTGAGGGCATAAGGACAAGACTTGGACACAGCCTTTTCTCCAGTGTTGTCCCCACTTATGCACTAAGGCCAATGGAAGATGGAGTAGATAGAGACAGTGCTGAAGCTCTGAGCAGCTGAAAGGCCTCTGCATCACATCCATAATGGATAAGGCATGGATCCTCCTCTTTCTCACCTGTAATGATGGGGGTGTTGAGTCCTGGGGTGTCCCGAGAGGATCTGCCTTCTGTCCCAGGCCCCTCTCAGTGATGCCTTTAGAGGCGAGGCTCTGTGGATCTGCTGAGTTTCTGCAAGCACTGCTCTTTTAATGCATAGTAAACATACCAGTGCAATAGTTAATGGAAGAGTCAACATTAGCTCTGCAAATGTGTCGATGGTTACTCTGTGGCTGACCTGTGTTGTAACAGGAATTTATTTAAGTAAAAAGGATATTTTATTTTTACTGTATCTAGCATATTTTGCAATTGTTTGAGCAGACTCGAACAGGGCTTATACGTCGTGGTTTGCACTGGGTTAGCTGTTTTCCCAGTGCATGAGTGCGGAGCGACTCCCTGCTGTGAGGTGAAAACACCTCTTTCAGCGTTTTCGAAAGATGCCATATTCGGAAAATGTTAACCATGTTCTCGTGCACGTGAGGCCAATCCACTATCAAATCCTAGCAGTGTCGTCCAAACGGTCCCTAACTGACCACTCTTTAGTGTGTGTCCTGCCTAAAATCCAAAACAGTCAAAACTAAGAGCTTGAAAATCAATAATTGAACCTTTTACTGATCATTTTAGAGTTGTAATTCATGCCCATTTTCTGCACTTTTCATTAGTCCAAAAGTTGTGGACAAAAGTTGACCTCGCACAGTACAGTGTGCAATAAGCAAAGAAAAGTGTATCAATGTACAAAAATACAATTACAAAAAACAAACAAACAAAAAAAAAGGTTAAGAATCTACCAAAACTAACCATTATTGTTTTAAGTGAGTGAACTTGATATATTTATGTCTTAAAATGGTTCAAAAAACACTCCTACATCTAAACAGCGACCTGGATTTTCATCAAAATGAATAATTTTATGGTCGGTCCATTACGGACCTTTGGTGAAATGTTCATAACGAAATTTAAAATTCTATACTACTGGCTTCAACTCCTTACACCACAAAACAGAAGAAAAAAGAACAGAGAAAGAAACAAAAAGACAGACAAACTCTGACATAAAATGAAATTAAACACAAATAAAAAACCCGGGCAGTGGGACTTAAAAGGCATTTTTCACACTATAACTTGCACATCCTGTAGTGCAGAGAAAACAATGCTAGTAAATGTGTTTCAGGTGGGTCTCTATGGGATCTGACCCCCTGCCTTCTTCCCTGCCTGGAGAAATGTAGAGTTTAGTACCAGGAGACCTCTCGCTGGGTACTGAGCGCTCCACTGGACAAACCTATCAGCTCTACAGAAATAAAAAGGTGTTGAACGGTGACTGCTTTTAATTTCCCGCCTCGGAGTAGAAGCCAGGAGCCGCGCATTGCTGGATTGGTATTCATTCGGAGATAGACCAGCGAACACTGAGCTGGTGTGTGGCCCTGGGCTATTGTACTGCTGTCAGCTCACTCAGTGATATTAACCTAAAGCTTAAGTAGTTTAAGGCCAATATGGAGTATTTGTGATGCATTTCTTTGCTATTTGTAGAGTGTGTGAGTTTAAGACACATGGAATAGGAATATGCAATTGAAATGATGTTGGCATTACAAAGTCGGTCCAAGTGCCACTTTTAATGAATAATTGGGAGTCAGAAGAATGGACTTGGCATCTCAATAAATGAATTACAATTTACTGTGGAAACAAGGGCGGCAGTAGCTCAGGTAGAGCCGGTCGTCCACTAACTGGATGTTGGCAGTTAGTTCCCAGCTTCCAACTTTGCTAATGCATAATACCAGAAGTGGGCACATTTTATAAAAAAGTTATTCACTGAGGCTTTGAACTGCAATTTAGAACACTTGATTAAGGTAAATTAACAAAGGCTTAGGTTAACTATAGAAAATGTTTAAAACACAATATGCACATAGTATCTACCATACACTATGATTTCAACCTGCCTTTACCCGCATATGAACTTAAGTGACATCCCATTCTTAATCTATATGGTTTAATATGACGGTGGCCGACCCTTTGTGTATCTATCTACATCAGACATCTACGTGTCTGATGATGGACGAGAACGTCAGACACAAAGATATGGTCTGGCTCGCAGTCTTCACTCTAATTCAGCCCAAATGTGTCCCAAAGTCAGCTTCTTTCACAGCAGACTCTCTCATCCATGTCTTTACGCACTGTGCTTTGTGCACTGGTGCAGTCATGTTGGAACAGGAAGTGGCCATCCCCAAACTGTTCCCACAGAATTGAGAGCATGGAATTATCCAATATCTCTTGGTGCTGAAGCATTCAGAGTTCCTTTCACTGGAAGTAAGCGGCCAAGCACAGCTCCTGAAAACAACCCCACACCATAATCCAAAGTCAGTTATTTGGGTGGGTGAGCGAATAGTTTTGGAAATATAGTGTATATTTCCTTTTTTGGCTGCCTATTCTATGGGTCACAGGGGCTTATCCTATCCTAGCTAGCTGCATTCTCACAACCTGCAGTGGGGCCCCTCAGTACCACCTTACGCCATTGGTTTTGCTACATTACAGTTGTATGGTTGATTTGGGCCTGTTCTGTCCATGTTGTAGATATTATTTATACCAAAGACTTGTGGCACAGCCAAAGTCCACGAGTGTTTGCAAGTCCTGAAAAGTTACAGAAAAATTGCTAGTGTTGTCTAAACAATTCAGTGACCATCAAAAATACCAAAATGATCATTGTCTGTTGTTAGGCAAATGTTTAGACTGCTTCCCAATTATCCATCAGTGTGGCTTCATTATGAGGCTGGAAAAGGACATGAAGGAGTTGATTGTTATCATCTGAAAGCCCAGTGTAGCTATTGTGTGGAGTGTGGAGGTCTACAAAGTGAGCAGAGCTGTGGCTAAATGGATCCTCAATCTGGTGAGTTGTCCAGTGCCAGCACGTGCTCAGCAGGAGCATATGGCTGACATTTCGGCCAAAGCAGAGTCAGGAACAGTTGGTGGCAACAAAATGGGCACAAGACCACCGTTAAACAACACATTTCAGGTTGCCATAATGATCAGTGAAGAGCTCTGCCAATGGAAACTTCAGCAAGTCTCATAATTAAATTAGAATGGGTTTATTATGAAGAAGCACAGAACACACTGAACTGAACTCATGTAAGTGCTATATAAACACCAACTCAAAAAGCCTATTTATTATAGGAAATCCTATAAATGAATAGCATCAGTTGGCATGTGATATATTTGCAAACCTCTTTATCATTAGTTTTTATCAGAATTTTATCACTATATGTCTTTTCACAATGTATTGTAGCCTCATTTTTTAATTAACCAAATCACTTATTGTCAAGTTTATGGTTAAACACAGTCACAAATGTGAACTAAGTAGCAGTAGCAATTCAGTTAAATTTACAAATCAATTTAATTTATATAGCCCAATATCACAACAGCAGTTGTCTCAAAGGGATTTACAAACAATTAGTCACGCAATCAAACATAAAAGGAAAAACATAAACACACAATCAAATATAAGCAATAACTAAACTAAACTTTCCCAGGATACCCCGTGTCCTTAGACCCTCCTTCTCCGTAAGGAAAAACTCCTAAAAAAGCCAGCTGTGGGGGGAAAAAAGAAGAAACCTTATGCTAGCAATGACAGTGTAGTTACACAGATCTAGTAGTAGTTTTAGTATTAATGATAATAATCATTAAAAAGAAAACCTCTACAAATTTGCATAGCCATATCTAAACCTTTTCCGTGTCTCATTGCCCTTGTAAAACTCCCCAAAGTGGACAAACATGGCAAAGTTTTGTTCATACTCAAAAGATGACACCTTTAAGGCTTTGTTAGTCAGTCTGTTGTGTGTCTAGGCTCCTTGTTTCCCCTAATGCAGACTGTCCTGTCAGTCCAGTGGATTTCACCCATTAACAGCCATATCAGATGCGTTCTCAGTTTGATCCTCCCTACTTTAAACAATGTGCCCCAGTCGCCTCTCTGTGCTGAAAACATTTTTTGCAAGTTTCCTCTTCCTGGTGTCTGAACAATGCTTAGGTTTTTAATTAGCGTTAGTTTGAGGTGATAGTATGTTGACACGAGGCGCAGGTGGCTGTGTCAACACCCTGCTTGGAGTTGATTCCTATTGGCTGTGAGAGCACAGCATAGGTGTAATACAACCGCACAGACAACGTGAAAGTGAAAGTTTTCTGACTTAGCCTCTTTCCGGTGCTAAAGTGAAATTCAAATCAGCTCTTTCAGCTCATTGTCTCCATTGTTCTCATGTAATTTGACCCAGCTCTTCACCACTGCTGTCCATCCATCTCCTCCTGTGCTTTGTGCCTGTTCCCTCCCTGCCGCCCGCTGGCTCCAGGCCTTTGATTGGCTGCTCATATCTATTCATGCGGGTCATTCATCAGCAGTTCGTCAGTCTTTAAGCAGCACAGGAAGCCCGATCAATAAAATGGCAGATCAGATGGATCTCTTAAGCGTCTGTAAAGAGTATGTGGTGTCTGTGTATGGATGGTGCTTTAAGGAGCCACACAGGGCAGGCAGTGGCTGTGTGCGAGCGATGAATAAAGATCTGAATGCACCACAGGCAGCAGGAAATGGGAGAAGTTTGAGGAAAGATCTCCTAAGTTTTGTTTCCACTAAGATCACCATGTTGAAGCACTGTAATGGACATTTATGGTCAGATCTTTAGGTTTATGGCTAGTCATGGAATTGGGTAACCTTTGTTGCTGTATTGTGATTACACCTTGAAATGTTCTGGCTCGTAGCATTTTTAATAAAAATGGTCAGCACTTATACCTCATTAATGTCAGCCCTGAGACTACCAGATCATTATCCTGCCCCATCCCCATATATGCTAATATTTGAAATCCATTGTATAGAAGCAGTGCTTGGCACCTTAGTTTTGTATGTAGGCTCGCTGTGTAGTCCCACTCAACTGTCACTCAAATTTCTTACAACTCCTTGGTTGAAATGTTATATTAATAATAGAAGTGTAGTTTAATAAAGAATATATTGGTTATATTGCTTACGTATATTGATATACAGTATTTCTTGGTCCCATTTTTGGTGTAATGGTACATAGTTCATGTGCATCAATGCATACATTTTATGACCCACTTCTATATTCAAGCATGCTTACAAGCACACAATTTTATTTTTTTTTCTTCATTTTGAGACATTGCAAGATGTGTCGGTCCACAAAATCTGGAATGTACACCCTCATAACTCAGATCAGAATGATATGTTCTTATTCTTTAAAATGTAAAACAGTGTTGTATGTGGGAGCTGTATGGGCCAGCTCCCTAACTCGTATGTTCCCGATTGGGGAAAAAATAAGATTGGCTCTGACACAATGCATCTAGTAACAAAGCTATGCCATCTGAGATATAAACACTGCACCCTAATCTCCTTTAAGGCAAGATGTGCCACTGACATTATTAAAAACCATTAGAATGAATACTTGTTATCCATAAACATGTATCACACCATCACTCATAATACTTTAGTGGCTGGTCCAAAGCCGTAGTGACTGACTCCAGTAGTGTAAACTCGAGTCGTAATAGCCTTTTTGGGACTGATTCCATGCAGTTTATTGACCTATTTATACTTTTTACAACTTTGAATTTATTGTGTTTTGCCGGGGGATGGATTGTGAGTAGTTTAAACTCTTTTATTTTCAACAACTGGCAGCATAACTCACAGTGACAAACAATAATCATAGCCATAGGGGATTTCTGATTGGGAAGATTTATGTGTGAGTGCTAATGATGTATCTATATGCTGCTCTGATTAGCAATAGACTCTAATGGGAATACTATGATATCAAATTAAAGACATATACACTCACCGGCCACTTTATTAGGCACACCTGTCCAACTGCTCGTTAACGCAAATTTCTAATCAGCCAATCACATGGCAGCAACTCAATACATTTAGGCTGTAGACATGGTCAAGACGATCTGTTGCAGTTCAAACCGAGCATCAGGGGAAGAAAGGTGATTTAAGTGACTTTGAACGTGGCATGGTTGTTGGTGCCAGATGGGCTGGGCTGAGTATTTCAGAAACTGCTCATCTACTGTAATTTTCACGCACAACCATCTCTAGGATTTACAGAGATTGGTCCGACAAAGAGAAAATATCCAGTGAGTGGCAGTTCTGTGGGCGAAAATGCCTTGTTGATGCCAGAGGTCAGAGGAGAATGGCCAGACTGGTTCGAGCTGATAGAAAGGCAACAGTAACTCAAATAACCACTTGTTACACCCGAGGTCTGCAGAAGAGCATCTCTGAACGCACAACACGTCGAACCTTGAGGAAGATGGGCTACAGCAGCAGAAGACCACACCGGGAGCCACTCCTGTCAGCTAAGAACAGGAAACTGAGGCTACAATTCGCACAGGCTCACCAAAATTGGACGATAGAAGATTGGAAAAAAGTTGCCTGGTCTGATGAGTCTCGATTTCTGCTGCGACATTCGGATGGTAGGGTCAGAATTTGGTGTCAACAACATGAAAGCATGGAACCATCCTGCCTTGTATCAACGGTTAAGGCTGGTGGTAGTGGTGCAATGGTGTGGGGGATATTTTCTTGGCATACTTTGGGCCCCTTAGTACCAATTGAGCATCGTTGAAACGCCACAGCCGACCTGAGTATTGTTGCTGACCATGTCCATCCCTTTATGACCACAGTGTACCCATCTTCTGATGGCTACTTCCAGCAGGATAACGCACCATGTCATAAAGCTCGAATCATCTCAGACTGGGTTCTTGAACATGACAATGAGTTCACTGTACTCAAATGGCCTCCACAGTCACCAGATCTCAATCCAATAGAGCACCTATGGGATGTGGTGGAACGGGAGATTTGCATCATGGATGTGCAGCCGACAAATCTGCAGCAACTGCATGATGCTATCATGTCAATATGGACAAAACTCTCTGTGGCATACATTCAACAAGGTACTGGAAACATTCCTCAAAGGATTAAAGCAGTTCTGAAGGCAAAAGGGGTCCAACCCGGTACTAGCAAGGTGTACCTAATAAACTGGCCGGTGAGTGTAGGTGATATTTCCTTATTACACTTTGTTAACAGCTTTGTAAAAGACGTGATTTTAAACCAGTTGAAACGTTGCATTTATTTTAACCCACAACATGGATCTTGTTTGCAGCTTCACTGAGACATAATGAGGCCTCCAGTTGCTCGGCTCTTGAGAAATGGCACTGCATCTGCTTAAATAATATTAAAATAGAACGCCTATTTAAATGTGCTGTTTCATATTTGTGCATTAAACCTCTGTGGTAATTGGAACACCAGAGGCCAGGGTTAATGTCAGGTGGGAACTCAAAGCATTCTGGGATACATTATGGAGGGCATATTTGGAGATGGATTAAGACATCTGCCTTTGATGGGATGCTTATAGAAGGCTGGACAAGTATTGGAGCAAGTCCGGTTCACAGTGCAGGGTCTTTGTTGCACTTGGTTTGATAGGGATCGATGGCACAGTGGTTAGTGCTTCTGCCTATCAGCAAGAAGGTTGTGGGTTTGATTCTTAGGCTGGCCGACTGCAAACTCTGAGTGGAGTCTGCTTCTCCCTTTTCTTATTCGGGGGTCACCACAACGAACTGGATTCTCTTCCTGCCGCAACCAGCTACATACAGTGACTGGAGTAGGCAATGTGGGTGAAGTGTCTTGCCCAGGGACACAACGACAGTATGAGCTTCGGACCACATACCCTCTGGTTGGTGGAAGAACGTTTAATCCACTGCTCTACTGTTGTCCAAAGACAAATTATGAGTTATTAAAATCAGTGAATAAAATGGGAACCTAGTCAAGCATGCAGAACTACTCAAAGTGAATATGGATGACAATAGGTAATGCATTGTTTAGCCAGTTTGCTCCAAATTGGGAAAAATATTGAATTAGTTTGTGTGGGAACAGAGATTCTCAACTGGTGGGTCTAGGTTCAGTAGTGGCTTGTAGAGATGCTGCAGTAGCTGTCCAGTTGTGATTTAACCAAACACTTGACAAGTTTTTAGCCTTTGGTTATCTGTAGAAAATAAAAAAGTATTTCTGCTGTGATTTACTATTTTACTATGACACATTTGTAAAATAATTATGTTAGGAAGTAATTAGGATTTATCCAAGAAAGACAAAGTCTCAAGTCAAAACTCTGACATAACAGTGATACCTGAAAGCTACTGAGTTTAGCTTTCATTATCAGTTTCCAGGAAATTGTGTGGCATAGAGTGCATGTAAATGTTGGAATAGGTGCTGTATCTTTGCTCCTGTAAACCTCTGGCATCTACACTATTGTCTTTTAAGCTCGACTATGAAGAGGTTTAATCCCTTTTTCTTACACTTTACAATGTGTGGCTAATGGGTCTAATGCAGGTTACAGGCACAGTTACTTCTGCTTGTAATATCCTTACATACACTGATCAGGCATAGCATTATGGCAGGTGATGGGTGAATAACAGATTATCTCTTGATTATGACAGCTGTTAGTAGTTCTGATACTAGGCAGCAGGTGAACATTTTGTCCTCAATGTGTTAGAAGCAGGAAAAATGGGCGCACATAAAAATTTTAGCGAGTTTATTCCAAGGTCCAATTGTGATGACGAGACCACTGACTCTGAGCCAAAACTTGTGGGGTGTTCCCGTTCTGCAGTGGTTAGTATCTATCAAAAGTGGTCTAAGGAAGGAACAGTGTTGATCCAGCGACATGTGACGCAGACGGGGAGTGAAAGCTGTCCCGTGTGTGTGTGTATTTGTTTTGTTTGAGTTGAATGACTGAAATAAAAAGACTTTTCCACATAATTTAAATGTAGCTGTATGTCAGTAGTTGCCTTCTTGTGTTGGTATATTTTTTGTGTTATTTAACTAACTCTTTTTCTCCTTTTTCTTCACAGTTGCTTCCTGTCTCTGCTCCTCGTGGCGGCTGTGGTTTGGAAAATCAAGCAGAGCTGTTGGGCGTCGCGGCGGAGAGAGGTAAGTCTGAAGCTCTCTGTTCACAGAGCCAGAACACTTTTACATGCTATTTACACAACATCAAAACAGACATGCCACCACTGTCATGTAGTGTGGTAAAAAGTGTGTAGCGGTTTCCTTTGGCCCTGCTCAGCTGGTGAAAACACCGTGAAACTGTCAGACCAGAGGGGGCGCTGTGAACACTGCTGCTAACACTACAGGGATTTTACACACACAATGACAATGACAGCATCAATTTTATTCATACAGCCCAACATCACAACAGCTGTTGCCTCAGAGGGACTAATATACCCCTTCCATACAATGTTCTGCTTGTATAATATTTAATCTTATACAGGTGTAGAAAAATGACTACAAACCCACATATTATCAGAACAGCAATCCCAGCGTCAGGGAACTATACAGTATATATAACACAAATAAGAACATTTATAGAAAAAACAAGCAGGGTATATGGCCTACACTATTTTTTGGTTTTCCACCTCTCTATGTGGACATAAGATTTGTTTAATGTAAATATTCAGGAATAAACTGAACTATTGCCAACATTTCATAAAAACTACACACTAATAAGCATTAAAATCACACATGTCTCTCTCATATAAAGTTGAGAGGGATGAGGTTTAATTACTGTCTTGGCCACTCAGTGCATTTAGCTAAAGATCCTTGGAACAAACCATTCATCCTCCTTTGAATTTTGTTCTTTTCGCTTCTCACTTGAAGGCGGCCATTGTTCTAACAGACTAATGCAGGCTTTTATCTCTGGATGATTGCTTTGCCGATTGACTAAAGTGCCCACAGAAACTCAGATGGAACAAATGGTGCATCATACAGTGTGGAGGTGTGATAACACCACGTGTCTCGATCTGAGCTGTGTCTGGATCTTTCTGTCTGATGAACTACTTGTGCTCCTTGGCGCTTTTGAAACATAACATTTATACAATACACACCGGTCAAAACTAGGTACGGGGCGATAACTAGTTACAAGGTATACCATACTTTAAAGATATCACAACAACCGCAACATGTTGAGAAAAACAGAAGACACATTTCAAAACTTTTAACTCTTCATGTATTAAAATATTCTAACTCGGGGTTGTCTTGGTGGCTTACCTGGTAGAGTGCGTACCACCTAAACTGAGCGACCCAGGGTGAATTCCCAACTCTAGGTATTCTTTATCTCTCTCCCTGATTTCCAGTTGGTCTGTCGCTTTCAAATAAAAAGGCAAAAATCCTAAAAAATACAGTATTATCTTACAATGAAGTTATGTGAACACACAACCAAATTCATAACCATGCTTTACTATGAGAACTGCAAATATAAAAAGCTGAAAAAGCATCTTATAGCAAAACTGTTATTTAAAAAAATCCACAGAGATCTACAAATTACCTACAATATTGAGGGCAAATTCTAACACACAAAAACTAAATTAAAGGGGCTTTATTATCCTTTTTTTGTGTCTTTTAAATTAATTTAGAACACATCTAGATCAACATCTTTCATTTTGTTGTTCAGAAAACGCCATAATTATTGAACAAACCTTATTTGAAGAAACTTACCATTGGACTCTGTGAGAAACACTCAGATTAGGTCCCTGTCACTTTAAGAGCCCTCCCCGCTGATTGGGATTGTTTGGTTGCTGCGGTTGAGGCATGAGCTGTAGCAGTGCTTCCTGAACAGGGCAAGACCGAGAGGGGGGAGGGGTGTGGTGGGATGGAAAAGGCAGACACCGGTGAAATGAGCTGTTTTGGCCTCTCACAAACTCAATGTAAATGACTAGAGGATTACTCAAACATGCATGAATGAAACAAAACACAACTCCACGTACATTTTTGATGAGGGAACATTTTAACATGGTAGAAAGCTAAGAAAAGTCGATTTTGCATATTTTAGCCCCTTTAATTTCATATTTTTCAAATTAATTCTCTGCCCCTAGACTGACCATATAGTCAGGTCAAATTGAATAGTTTCATTTGAACAAGGACGGCATGGCTCGTGCAACAGCCTATATCATCCCTGACAACAAAAAAGTGGTGCAGTGCAGTTTGTCAGTGACCTGCTTTTTTAAAAATCTCAAGTCGGGGATCAGAAACTTCCCAACGTCGTTCTTGTGTGAGTGCTGTATCATCAGCAGCAGTCACAACCTATTTGTTTCTTAAAGTGATTGTCCAGGTGACTGTGTTTAACCTCGGAGTTTGTGAGCGATGGCGGCTGAAGGAGTAAACAGTGGAGAAATGCAGTGAGCGATATGGAAGTGTTGCCAGCTGATTGAGTTGTTTACAGCCGCGGGGACAGTTTGGGACAGAAAGTGAATGGTCTTTCTCTATGTTGAATAATACATTTTAACTTTGGAAAAGAAATCATTTTGTGACATGTTGCTGACCTGGATGAATAGGTGTTTAAATATAGGAGTGTTTTGCAGTTTGCTGCACTGAACCTAAAGGACTTTTGGTGTGGGCTTCGTCGAGTGCTGTGTTCCCTGGACTTTTGGATGTCTCTTGACCACCACTCTACACCTCATGACCTGTTCTAGTGGACCTCCCACCACCACAAAATAGCCATGTCTAACCTTGAACCATTTGGCTTGTTGTTAAGTGGGATGTCACAGGGATTTGCTGATTTAGCGAACAAATGGTTACAAGCTTTACTGTCTGAATGTTTATGTGAAGTGGTCTCTGAAAAAGTCATTTTTAGATCAAATGTTTGGATCCATTCTGTTTCTGTTCATCTTAAAAGTAGTGCAGTAAATGATCTAGTTTTTCTGTTTTTTGAAACTGTCTCTATCAGTGTTCAGTCTGGCTTCCTGTTACATAGAGAAGTCCACACATTAACCTTCTCATTTAGCCTTTTTCCCCATTTATGCTCCACAAGCAACACTGCAACAAGATGTGACATTCAATTTCTAGTGTGAACATAGCACAAATGGTTGATTTTAAAAATAAAAAACATAAATTAGAAAGGTATCAAAAAAGAAAAAGGTTTTAATATAGACCTACTGTACATCAGTAGAAATGAACCACCATCATGAGACCAAGACCCCCTAACCCATAGCTTCACCAACCAAAACCCACATAACACATTGGCATAACTATGTACTAATATGGCCAACCAAACACAAGCTGTTCTTGTATTTGTTCATGTACAGCTTCACACACACTTCATATGTCAGTGTTTTCTTTTATAGTCGTGTTTTCTGTTTATTCACTTATTTATTTTGCTCTTTCTGCAAGACCTCTGTTACTACTTCTCACGTAATGTCCCCACTTGGGCACTGCAGCTGTTTGGACAAGGAAACAAAAGGGCATCCTTCAATGAAACTGTATCATTAAAAGTTGGCAGAGTGACTTCAAATTACATACATGAACCCATAACTTGATGCATACTCCATAAACATTGTATGAGGTTGATGGATGTTGTTATTTCCTCTAAAGTTTTCATTTCACCTTCATGGGCTCATCTTAATCTCCTCCCCAATGTACCCACTGAAAATGACGGTAATTAATTTCAACCTGAAGCATAATGATCATCTGTTAATGACAAAAGTTTGGGCACTTTCTGCATTCATATCTATGTTTACCTCGGGCCAGGAGGGAGGTTGTTTTTGCCTATGTTGGTTTGTTAGTCTGTTAGCAAGAAGACAAACAAAAATCTGTTTTTTGCTCTGGATGAAGTACTTTCTACCATTGCGAAATATGTCTCAGTATTTTCTATTAGCAGCTGTAATGCCTTGGTGGAGGTCTGCTCTGTGTAAGTACTTTTAGTGTTGTTGTTTTTTTTCCAAGCATTCCGACTTCTTATAAACGCTTAGAAAACAGTACAGCTGGAGTTCTGCTTAGATCCTTTCTAGAAACCTCTTTTTCTAAATATACCTTGTCCCACTCATGTAGAAATATACATAATTGCATGCACATAACGCCTTATGCATTCACATATTCTTTGAAAAGTGTGAAATCTGTGATGCATAATTTCCATCAAATACAAAGCTTTTTTCGCATTTTATCGTGTTTTTCTGTGAGGTCGGTCCCCTTTGCTGCAGACTCCAGGACCGCTGTGTTCTTTTCAGCTCTGTCCCTCCAGGCCTCGTCCCACATTGCTCCGGTTTCCAGCGCATTACTGGGGACTTGCGTCAGCTGTACAGTGACACACATTTACATCTCATTATGCCCACGTTCACCTCAACTTAAGGCCGCTACGGTGCAAAAAATGAGGGCCATTGCATTTGCCGTGGTCACTGCCGGGCCATGGGATTTCAGGCGGCTATCGCCCAGAGCTCTGTCGTCTGCTTGTCATTCGAGTTGAAGGAGTGAGTTTAAGAGCACTGAGCTGTAACAGGCATTGTTAGCCGTACTGGATAAGCGTTAGGCAGGAGAGTTAGAGCTTTGGCAAATCAGCTTCAGAAGATTCTTAACACTCATTCATTCAGCTACTTCTTATTTCAATTAGGACTCACTGGTGGCTGAAGGCAAACCCAGCAACTATGGGCCTCAGAAGGGAACACCCTGGATAATTGCCTGGACAGTTAGTCAAAGGCCTGACCGAGACATATGCAGACAGACAAACATTCACTCTCACATTCATTCACTTAGGGCAATTTAGAGTCACCAATTCAACTGTGAGGAAGCAGAGTAATGAGAGAGAACTAATAGTATCACTGGAAGAACATGCAGAGTCCACTTGGAGAGAGCATGTGTTGAACCAAAGATCAGAACTATTAGTCACCTATTAGCTGAGAAGTGCGCTAACCACTCTGCCATCACCCACCCCTGTGCCCAGTACTGAATGCTAAATGTACAAATTGCAATGGCAAGTGCAGGTTTCAAAATATGTTAAAATGTGATGAAAACCTTCTGACATGCATACAGTTTGTGTGATATGAAATGATAAAATGACATCTAATGCACTTTACAAAACTTTTTTTTTTTATTCAACCCAATCCTCCAGCCTTAAATGAAAATATTTTAATCATATTACAAGTTTTTCATGGACATTAAAATTTCTAGGTGCTGTAACAGAACATCAATATTAGGCATGCAATTCAGTTTCCTGCTATTGTGACGAATGACAAGGTCCAAATATAACATTCAGATACAGTTGTTCTTATAAACTATTATCAGAATATTTCAGTGTTACTCATTGGCCACATGTTCTGTAGTGTTGTTCGTGCAAATTTATTCAGGTATTTTTTTCAAAGTTGTGATTCCCCAAAACTGCAACGCTGGAGGACTATTTCCAGATGGCAGATGAACACGCTGCTGCAATATGCATTTTTATATCTAGCTGTTTGTGATGCAAACTGGGGCACAGTGATTATCAGAATATTTTCATGGGAGTGCAGTGCAAGACCGTGTTATAAACTTTGATCCATACTTATTAGACTTGCACCTAATAACTTGCAATTATATTCTCATTTGTTTTCTAGGAACAGAAGTGGAGTGTTTTCAACTTTTCTGCGAAACACTAAAATCTGTTCTTAATAACCATTAATAACCATTTCTGTAAGTTTTATGAGTCTAGTGGTTAGTCATTTAAAACCCAGGTCACAGAAAGTATCCCATGTAAAATGATTGTCTTTCTTTACTTTTTCTTCCTTTGCAATAAATTCTTGAAACTTTCTGTCAGAAACATAGCCGTGTGAATGTCTGAAGGGGTAAAGGTTACCAAAGTGAAAGTGGAATAATGAAATACCAAATATTCCCCTGGAGATCGCTTTTTTAATGTTTGCACAGTGGGACATGTCTGCTTCAGGTTACATTGTTACCGTTTTAGGATCGACATTGTAAATTTCCTTGATGTTGACGTCTTCTTTACTTTCTTTTCTCACATCTGGAAAGTTTTGAGGCTAGACTTTGATGACTCTAGTATAAATATGGTTGTCACACAATACACTAAAATGTAAGTCAGTAAGTTTGTGGAAGTGGTTGAGTGTCTACTTTGAAGTTCGTAGTATAAATACGTTTACGACTGAATTTGAGGTCACTCTGTGTGGCACCTGCAGGGACTTTAAGATACCCCCAGATCCCACCTGTTGGGGTCCGAGTGGTCTTTTTCAAAGCTGGCTGGTCTTCCTCATGTGTGTCCTCCTGTGCATCTGTCTGCATAGATGAGATGTTGGTGTGCTGCTGGGTACAGTGTTAATCAAAGCCTTCAGATCCCTTTGAAGGAGAGGAAACTTCCAGATGGCACAGACCTGAGCAGCAGCGACCTTTTACTCACGAAGCCCCTCTGCAACTGTCAGCGCTGGGTTACTGCAACATTTGGGTACAGCAGGGCCGGGGTTTCATCATTATGAATAGAAAACAAGGCAATTTCATACCTAGGAGTTCAAAGTTTTATTCTGAAGATTTAATACAGTTTCATTTGGTTTCACACTATTTCAAATGCTTTTTCTAACACTCTCAATTTGATTGTGAGAGGGAATTGCTGTGTGTCTAATGAAAGCAAACAAACCCTTCAAAAATACATCATATTATTACAAGCACCATAACTTGACATTTTTACCTTTTATGAAATGGGCATCCTTGATATAAAAGTACTTGTGTTTCCTTCTGTGACCTTCTGAAGATACAGGTCCTTAAGGCTTGAAAAGAAAACAAACATGAATAAATTTTACTTTTTTACATTTCAAGTTCATGCGGAAGAACCCAAATCGAGCAAACCTTGGCTTCCTTCAGATTACGCATCTGAATTCATCTTGTGTCCTCCACACCTGTACTCTCTTGCCACACACAAAGCTGCATATAATATTTCTTAAAAAAGCACTTTCTTGCTGTTTTTCCTTGTTTATTTATTTTTGAGGGAAATAAAATCGCTTTCAGTTGTTACTATTAAGCCTTAAATTGCTGCACAACTTTTCTACATTATTTTTTCTCTGATGTATATTAAGACGTGCGAAGACTGCTGCCTCATTACCAGACACTATTGTAACTTAGCACCACAATACAAATTTGTACTGCTTTTAAAAATAGTGTTTTAGTAGGAACTCTAAAATGTGAGGTCTCTCAGTAGTAGTCATTTGATGTATCCATTCACATCTCCACTCACAGATTTGAATACATCTTAACAAATGCAAACACAGACACCTCATTGTGCTTCAGGATGCATTCAAGGAACATTTAGGCAATTCACACTTTGCATTAAAACCATACACTTTGGCATTGTAAGTCTAAAATTTACCTCTTTCTTTAGAGAAGCTGAAACAAGGGGTATTTCTATTTCCTAACATATTTTGCCTCAGCGCTAACCTGCAAACCATACAAACGTTAGCACCATAAGTTTTTGAGATGAGCAAGCAAGCTAATTAGAGCAGAGATCCTGCAGTAGCATCCAGGAAGGGGGCCATACATCATGATGCAAAATACTGTAATAATGGCAATGCTTTTACTTGCTTTGCCTCAGGACACAACGTCTAATTTCACCCCACCTCATTGCTCCAGCGCAGACTTTTGGGGAAGCTGCTCTTTGCTATTTGCCCTGTTGTAAGACTTGAGTCATACACTTTACATCGATTTTAATAAGTCACAATGCACTTTTGAAATGTTTTGCACGGGATTCTTTGATGCCTCCCTTGAGATTTTGAGATCTTAAAATGTCCCTTTGTTCTCCTTTTCTTCCAGTGCATTATCTTTTTAATATCTTCCTCCATTATCATTAATATCTTCCCATGACAGCATGCTTGTTTATCAACATCCATCGCTGGCCTAACGCACACATACATCACGCATAACTCGACGTATATTAGCCATGTATTGCGCCCCGAGGTATTGCAAAAAAATGCCATAATGTCTTTGATCGTCGCCGTCCCGAATGATTAACTACTGTAGATGCTTTACACTTGTCCCGGGGCTGAGCGCTGCGAGCAGGGAGGCACAGGAAGCAGCATAAACGTCTCTGGATAGCCTCATATTTATTACCCCATTAGGCTGCCCTTTCCTCTCGCCAGGCGTCCCACCATCTCCATCTTCCCCAACTATAAATATGAACGTCAGCTGAGGTGTCAAGGCCCGGGCCCGTCAGAAATACCTGCTATTATGTCATAAAATGAATGGAAAGCTGCTCAATGGGCTGTGATGTGTAAACGTACATTTTTTCCAAGTCAAATGTTGCATGGCACTTTTTGCTTGGTTTAAGTGTAGAGATCTGCAGAGGTGTAGCTCCAGTCCCCACCTCCAAGAATCCAATTTAATATATTTTTTTCTACAGTAATTTTGTAAATAGGTGGGAGAGGACCTCATCTTCCTCCTCCTCTTTTCTTTGGTTGTTCTCTTCAGGGGTCACCATTGTCCATCTTCTTATCCTTTCCTTTGTATCCTCTTCTTTTACACTAACAAACTTCATGTCCTCTTTCACAACATCCTCTTACCCGTATATATCCACTAACCCTCCACTTTACATGTCCAAACCATCTCAGTCTGGCCTCCAAAACATATAACATGACCTGTCCATCGGATGTACACAGTTCTAATCCTATCCATCCTCATCACTCCCAAAGAGAACCTCAACGTCTTCAGTTCTGCTGCCTCTGCCTCCTGTCTTTTCCTTAGCAATCTTCTGCTAAGACTAATATAAAACATTACATCCATTTGGCCCACCTCAATGTATTTAAACTAATTAGATCTCTAGTGTCTGGTTACAGAGGTTTTTTTTTTTTTTTTTTTTACATCATCTCATTTAACTGTACATAACTTTGCAAAAAGCTAATTGCACTTCTGAACCTATTGATTGCTTCTCCATGGAGTTATCCCGGCTTTAAAATCCTTATGTGAGCTGATTTCTTTTAGTAGTCTTTTTGCTATCTAAATGAAGAGGAGGTTTCAATTTTTGTATAATTGTCTTAACCTTGTCTGCTGTGCACTTACATAAACGTCTGCTGTTAAATCTAAGCAACAGGGTCGGGCTTCATTAAGTTGAACATACAGTTATATACAATAGTAACAATATGCTGCCGATATTGGCCCCTTATACTGCCCTAAAAAAGTAAGTAATGAGGGTTGAAAACTTTTTAAATTTAATTTAAAATTAACTTGTGTCAGTGAATAGTGTTTTTTTGCATGAGTAATTTTGTCCTTCCTGACACAACCCTCTCCATTTATGCTCGCTTAGGACCTGCACATTTTGTAGTTTTTGAAGTTTTTGGGTCCTTGTTGAGGGTTTAAACCCCTGACATCCCATATCAAAGGCAGGGAACGTAACCACTTTAGTAAATTGGGACCAAGTCTATGTCAAGTGAAATACTCACACATAATATCTACTGAAATGACAGACAAAGTGAGCTTGAAAATTGAAATTCATTTGAGAGTACTATGGCTTGTGACTCTTTGTGGCTGGATATTGCAAATTTATGTTGTTCTGAAATATCTAATTCTGTGTCCTGATTACTAGTGTACAGATTTGACACACAGCTGCATTGGATTTGGTCGACTTGTTTGGTCAACACTCACACTGCTGTTTCCTCAGAGCCAACAGCCGCAGTCTCCCTGAGCCTTTGATGATCATTGCAGGTTTACAGTCCACACATACGGCCTGACTCTGAGCTGAATGAGAACAGATCAGAGTCCAGATCTGAAGGTTTAAGAGGACAGACTGCTCTTCTCTCTGAAGTCCGGCCTTTTCACCCTTTTGATCACAGGTTAAAAAAACTGTGAGGAGTCTCAAGCGGAGGGTCGGGCTCATAAACAAACAGGAAGGCAAGAAGCATCTTCAGAGGAAAATGAGATCATGACATAACCCCACACCAGCTGAATACAACCATATGCTATTTTTATTATCCAACTTTTGGTCCAATTTCTGGTCTATTCCCACCTCTATTGCCTTATTTTGAAATGTTAGGACTATATTCAACCATCATTGTGTACTTGCTATTTACTGAAATTTGCTTTTTTACTAAAAATGTTTATGCGTGTACCCGTGATCCAAACTTTAGAGCTTACCTTTAACTTCTTGTGTTTCCCTTTTTTTTATATTTATAGTTGTTTTGACAAGTAAGCAGACACAGCCAGCACTCATGTAATGTCTTTCTCTGTATTATCCACAGCCATTAACTCAGTGTCGACAGGTTGCACAGTCCAACCAATAGTAGCTTTATAATTTAACTTAAGTGACCTAAAAGTAATTCAATTCTTTTAAATAAAAGAAAAAGGTTGCATACTTTCACTATAACAGAGCTCTGTTTAGTAAGTCTAAATGGACCGGGATATGTCCTTGTGTTTTGGCCTGGCCTTCACAAACTGCTGACCCTTATGTTTGGCCAAAAAAAATGTGCCCTTTGTCTCATCTCACTCTGTCTTCTCCTGTCCGCCCTGGTCCATCCTCACCTCCTCTGACAGGAAAAAAAAAACTGACTGACCTTTGACCTGTGTCACCGCTGACCTTCTCCGCTGCACAGTGACCCTGGCTGCTGCTGCCACTGCTCCTTGTTCCTCTTCCTCTAAATGTCATCTCATAATTCTTTCTTATCTAACCTAAATCTGTCCCAAAGTACTAACAAAAGGCAAAGACTGTAGACCTTTTATAACCTTTACTTAGATATTAAGTGGAAATAAAAACTATGTTAAGGTACATTATATTAGCTCACCTGCCTTTACACACATATGAACTTAAGTAACATCCTATTCTTAATCCATAGGGTTTAATATGACGTCAACTCACCCTTTGCACCTACGTCAGACATCTATGTGTCTAATTCTAATGTGGGACGAGAAGGCCTGACTTGCAGTCTTTGCCAAAGGTGTTCTGTCAGGTTGAGGTCAGGACTCTGTGCAGGCCAGGCAAGTTCTTCCACACCAAACTTGCTCATCCATGTCTTTATGGGCCATGCTTTGTGCACTGGTGCAGTCATATTGGAACAGGAAGTGGCCATCCCCAAACTGTTCCCACAAAGTTGGGAGCATGGAATTGTCCAAAATCTCTTGGTGCTGAAACATTCAGAGTTCCTTTCACTGGAAGTAAGCAGCCAAGTCCAGCTCCTAAAACCAACCCCTCACCATAATCTGAATTCAGTTATTTGGTGGGTGAGTGAAAACTTTTGGAAATATAGTGTACTTGTCTTGTTTGCACTCCACTAGACCTTTTAAACTGGGACTCTCCGGATTGGGCATCTTGTTTATGACATGTCACAGATGCTTCAGCACTATTTGGCCTTTCTTTTTTTTAAGCACCACTTTTGGTACTTTTCACCACTGTAAACTTTTTCCAAGCTATTTTCCTGACCTTTTCAACCAACTTTCTACAGCTGCTTTGGCACTGTGGTCGCAATATTAAGGTTGAAAACTGCAGCTCTTGTGGGCTGTTCCTGGTCTATAGTGGCCGGTATCTATCAAAAGTAGTAAACTGGCGAGGTGATGCAAATATTTTAGGTGTCACTTGGTGAGAAAAGTTTGAGACTCACTGTTTCACATTTGCATTATACTCTGAGCAGCAGGTCTGTACCAAGGGCTTGCTTTTTTTATTTTTTTCTGATCATCTTCCAGATTTATCCAAAGGAAAATATGGTGTTACTGAGAAATACCCATCTCGCTTTATCTCTGAACAGCTGATTATCTCCTCCAAGTGTTCATTACTTACAGTTTCGCACCACGCTTCAGTCACTGCCTCTGCGTACCGTTCGCTCTCACAGACAACCAGCTCTGCAGCAGATGGACCGGTGTGAAGGCTCAGTAGAGTGGGAGAGATTGGCAGTGCTATTCTCTGAACCTAGCAACACAATGAAGATATCAAGAAGGCACGTAGGCTGCATCAGATTAGTCTCCAGAAGCATCCCGTATAGAGATAAGGAGGGTACTGATCCCGCCCCGTGCGCACAGGTCCCAGAAGCAGATGGCTGGAAGTGAATGTGGTTCACACATGAGCGAGAAAGAAAAGCAGAAACAATCTTTTCACTTTTACCTTGCAGCTGTTTCCCCCCAATACCGATGCACTTCTCTATGATGTTGGGGTAATACATTATCATTTAGCGGGAAATGGTTGGTGCCGCTCCACTTCTGCTTGCCCAGACTGTTGGACAACACCGAGTCTGGAACTGCCCCATTTTGAAGCTGTGTGACTAATTTAGCATGTGGCAATGGTAAAATTGGCCAAAAGACTGCTCGACAAAATAGTTGCATTAGCTCGCACAAATGGACAGTGCAGTGAGTGCGGACAAAAAATGCACAATAGTGGCGTGTTTAGGAGGATATAATTAAAGAGCTAATGCCTCTGTGAATTCAAGATGCCGCCTCACTTCCCATTTGACAGGGCTGGGACGCTGCTCCATTCTTTGGTTTTCACTTCAATCTCCATATGCCAGTCCCTCCAGGATTTGTACTTTTGGAGGAATTGATGAGAGATGATTTTCAATATGCATGCAAATCATATGAAAGTAACTATAAAATACAGGAAAATGATAGCACTGGAATAACTCACACTAGCATTAGTTAAGTATTAATTTTGTGTAGTTAAGTATTAGTTAAAGTTTAGTAACTAGTTAACTGATTATTTACAAAGCATTACTTAACATTTATAAACACAATTGAGTAATAAACATATTAACTTTAAATTCTTTATTTGTAAGATTAGGTAAACCAATGCAAAATTGTAAATATCAGTGTTAATTCAGTATTTATGAATGGTTAATTCATTAAATCATTGTTAATTACATATTTACTAATGCTTTATTACTGCTTAATGGTAGTATTCTATTCTAAAGTGTTACCACGCAAACCTTTATTTTCTGTGACTTATTTTTAAAAACCAGTAGAAACATTTTGGAGCAAAGGGACAAAACATTTCTGATAGGAAAAGGTATATACTGTATGATATATGCTTATCTACTGACACAACCCAGTCAGGGCCTGTGAGCCGTGCAGCACGTCATGTTTGCTCTTCATTACTACAGATTGCACTTAACACATAGGGAATTTGTGTTTTTCACAGGTCTAAGCTCATACAAGTGCATACAAGTGAATGTAAAGCTGGCAAAGATATCTAGATGTTGCTTTTTAAAATTAAGGCTCAATTAAAAAAACAAAAAAATCCAAGGCACCATCACTTTTTCCTTTTTATCCTTCTTTGTGTCTTTAAAGTGAGTAGAGTAAAGCAATTATATCTAATAGACTTAAATTTATTATTTAATTAATTATTTAAATTTATAATTTATTATATTTCCAACTCATGTTTAAATGCATGTGCTTTTTACTGTAGATACAAATGTGTAAGAGTTCAAAAGTTTACTACAAAATAAGAAAATTAATATATTTATCTGTCTAGGTTTTTTCAGACACCATGAATAAATGGGTTTTTATCTGGCAACACACTGAGTGAAGGTGTTTACAGTCAGCAGCGTGGCTTCAACAATAAACAGATTGTCTCACAGTTGATCTGTTGAAACTCATCAGACACATCCTTTTTGTTTTTATAGACCTATTGCTTTGGTCAATTGGATGTTTTTAAAGCACTTTGAAGGGAAAATGGTAAAATTACCCTGTTCATTGACACTAGTGGCTTGTGTATTGACAAAAGTATAGATTAGTCATTTTTCAAGATGGCTGTTTGTTGTTGGCTATTACACAAAATATCTTTTTAATTGGATTTCTGGGGCTTCCACTTAAATGTATGCATTTTATTTTTCTCTTAGGCATCAGTTAAGCTCTCCATAAAGTGGCTTACTTTTTTATAGTAAAGTAAGGTGAATGTCCTCCTCTTAGTAACTTGTCACAAGTGTCATTGGCTGTCATTACATCCATCTTGATATATCTAGTCTATACTTTGAACAGCAGCCATATCCCTGGATAGCCCTTTGTAAACAGCCCTGTGTGGTGAAATTGTTTGCTCTTGAACTCTTCCTCTGTGGCAGTCGAGATTATCTCCTCATTTAGTGGAGTGTGGCGAGTACAGTAAGGCTCATTAGAGATGCCTTGATAAAGCGCCATTAGCAACGTGACTCTGATGCAAATGAGTTCACTTTTAGACCGACCAACACGGCACTTTATGGCTTATTCTGTGAAACTCTGAGTGTGTTTTGAGTGGCGAGGTGGACAAGTGTTCCCGCAGCGTGCCCTTGTAGGTGGACTGAAGCGTGCTCAGCTCTCAGTAAGAATAATTGTGCCCTTGAAAACGAGTGTAGAGGCCACTGTCTTGGTTCTGGATCAGCGGTGCACCATTGCAGCGTTGCACCATTGCTTCATGAAATATAAAGAAGCTGAGACAATTTAAACTTCTGGAGACATCCTCGCCACTTTATCAAATGCTTTGTAACTGTCACTTAATGGCTGGGAATGTCTTTTTGCTTGTACCGCAGCTGAGCAAAATGCAGGGCTAGACTCCCCTGTCGCCTTTTCCTCTCCGCTTCTCAGACTCTGCACTCGAACATAACGCTACATGACTTTCTGGGGAGTTTGTAGTGCCCCAAAAGTACTGGGAAGTATTCACATGATGAATCTGCCTTCTGAGTGTAAGGGTTGCTCTTGACTCGTGGAAAATATTGTCTCACTGTGAGCCAGTTAGTATTTTGGGAACCAGGTCTGAAAGACTAGACATGATAGTGTGCTGTAACCACTGCTGAAAAAGATTACACTATCCAAGACCTCATTGAAATAATTTGTTGTTGAAACCCCCTTTAACATCATTTTCAGCATCTATTCATTTGTCAACCCAAGAGTGTTTTTGTTTTTGCCTATGCTGTTGTTTGTACATTATTTAGTCAGTCTGCTAGCAAAATAACAATAATATGGGCCGTCCTAGTGCCACGCCAGGACCTATCACAAATGTCCAATGTATGTGGCATTATAACAAGCTGTGAATGCTTTTAAGAAATCCTAACATATTATTATTTTATCCAATATAATGGTGGGCAGAGTTGTATGTATCTAATTTTAAATAGTTTCATATGCCTAATGTGTAAATAGGTGTTCATCTTGGCTGTCTGCTGCAGTGGCAATACAGGCAGCAGCAAGGCATCTCTCGTAGGACCATTTTCTCTCATATCATTGTTTTAATTATAGTATATTGATAATATTAGTTGCTTAGTTACAACAAAATAAAGAAGTAATCAGCCACAAAAGTGCTGTTTTAACCAATCCAAAGCCACTGTAATTTTCATTTCAGGTTGAAAGTAATCGATATAAATGTGAACTTAGCAGGTCTGAGTACATGAAGTTGTGGGGGCCATATATATATTGGTTACAAGACTGAATCAAACACAGTAATGAGGTCTGAAAGATGTTTAACTTTTCCCAAGTAAAACATCAAGAAGAAATAGGGTACTTCTTCTAGTTTATAAAGTATCTGCCATGTAACATCTATTTCAGGTTGAGCTGAGGAGAAACAGCCCAGACATGCCCCCGTTTTGTGAGTCTCAAACTGTATTTGAGCTGCTGCGTTTGACATATTCTCTCCAGATAAATGTGTTGTTTGTCTTGGATCCGTTCCCCTCCCACTTGTCTAGCTGTGGTTCCATCCCACCACCACCATGCAGTAGGACAGAGGGAGGGGGAGGGCTTTACCTTATCTTACCCACCGCTGAGTGCTATTACTGGGGCTGTGTCACTGCTGGAGGGCCTGGAGATGGATGTCTGAAGGTGACCGCGGCTGGCACGCCGTCTTCACCACCCGAAATCGTTCTTCACACTTAGCCCGCTGTGATGTCTCGACCCCTCAGAAGACACTGGACCAAGCAGTGATCATGTAGAGTCTTGGTGGGCTTGTAACAATGAAACCATCGGGACTCTAAATGGGTCAAGGCTAATGCTGATAGTTAGCCTTTGACATAATAACATCTCATAGATATGCTAAAACACAGACTTGAACCTGCGTCAGTGTATATCATGATTGCTTTATCAGGTCATTAATTATCCAGATCAAATATTATTCCATTTCCTCTCATTTAGAGCTATTAAACTGGTCTCATTTATTTCTCATTTGCCAACAGCCAGCCATTAAAGTGTGATGTGGAACGCCATAATGATATGTGCATGTATTAATAGCTCTTTAATGTGTCAATGGATTATAAAATCTATATGACCTACAGTGACTTCTGTTCTTCACGTTTTTCAATATTAGATCCATGTGCGTGAATTTTTTCCTAGTTACAGAATCTTAAAGCAGGAATGCAACCTTAGAGCACCTCAGTGGTCCGGGTGCACCAGGTGGCAGAGTGGTTGACGCTTCTGCCTCTCAGCAAGGAGCCCCGGGAGTTTGTTCCTTGGGTTGTGCTCTCCAGGTCATCCAAAGGCATGCATGTGTATGGGCAGCGGTTCCCAAAGTGGGGTCTGGGGCCCCCTGGTGGCCGCGAAAGTACCGCAGGGGGGCCACCAGAATTTTGAAATGAACAATTAGATACTTGTTTAAAAATATGACTCTGAGGCAATTTTGCAGGGTAGCTCCAGGTTTTGTCTTGTGAAATAAAAAAAAATAAAAAATAAAAAAATTATATATATATATATATATATATATATATATATATATATATATATATATAATATGGAAAATAAATCATGCATTTCAATGATAACATTTCTTTAATAAATGTATTTTGTTATTGTGATGATATTAACATAATGTTTTTATCATTTTAAGACGTAGATGAACAAAATTTAATACCTTCTCATAATATTTAATAATTTAAAGGCTTTCATTTCAAATTTAATACATTTTTAATGCTTCTAGGACCTTGGGGCTACCCTGTTTTTAGCCAACAGTGTTTTGGTAATGTTATAGTAATCTATGTGGTAAAACAAGACATAGTATTTTAACAAGAGTTAAGTCTTATTGTTGGGGGTCCGCATGGGATTTTCTGGTTTTTAAGGGGGCTGTGACACTCTTGGCTTTTTGAATGGCTATGTTATGGGTATTAGGGACTCTAAAGTGTCCATAATGAATGAATGTCAAAGTGAATGGTTGTGTACTCCCCGTAAGGCCCATAGTTACTGGGAAAGGATTATGAATTACAGCAGGTTTGATTTCCCACAAAAGATGAGAAAATTGGTGCTGTGAATAGCGATGGTTAACCATTTGTCTGTGGGAAAAATGCTATTGTTTCTGATGATGATTTAAATGAAAACAGGCAAGCCTTCCAGGAGGAAAAGCTGCTGTTCTTGTTTACTTGAGCAGCAGCACCAGCACCAGCAGCAGCAGCAGTATGAGTAGAGTTTCTCCTTAAAGCACTGCAGCCCCGGTAGATTAACTGGAGCGGAGCTTTAAGATTCAGAGAGAGAGCCGTCTTCCACCTCATCTCTCCTGAGGTCAGTGTTGGCTGCACCACCACCGCGCTGAACAAAAGGCCTGTTTCTGAGGTGATCAATCCTGCTGCAAGACGTCACAACAGGAGGGAGCGGTGATCAGCAGGCTCCAGTCAAGGTCAATGACTCCACATGAAGCTCAAACACAGAGTCTCTGAACAGTCGGACTCTTAATATTGACCTACACCGATCAGACTTAACATTATGACCACTGAAGGTGAAGTGAATAACACAGATTATCTCTTCATTATGGCACCTGCTTTGTCCTTAAGGTTGATGTATTAGAAGCAGGAGAAAATGGGAAAGTGTAAGGACTAAGTTCCGAAAAAGGGCCAAATTGTGATGGCAAAATCTGGCCCGTGTGGTCCAATCCAACGGACGAGCTACTGTAAGAAAGAAAAGTGTGAGAAAACACATAATACATACAGTACATTGTGACCACCAGTATCAGGCAGGTGGTCATATTGTTATGCTTGATCAGTGCATAGAGCTAACTGCTGCCTCTCTCAGCCCGACAAGAAGCAAATTCATCAAAACGCAATGAAAAATAATCTGCTGCTCTGACAGCCGGAATCCTCTGTAAGACACGTTCATGCCTGCGGCGCCTCTGTCTCTGCAAATATTAGCTTTAGTTTTGAAAGGAAATAAACAACATGCAAATAATAAATGGCTAGCACAAGCAGGTACACAAATGGAGAATACTAATAATACGGTAGTGTTTGTGGAGGCTGAATGAGAGTTCTCCCGGGAGTTGGAAGGATTGCATTTTTAGCTGCTTCCCACATTTTTTACTGCAGTGCCATTCACAATCTCTCTGTGAGCTTACAGTTTGAAATCATGCTGCTTTTTTGTCTCAGAGTTCCCCAGACACTTCTAAACCGCGCTAATCTTAACCCCAGCGAGATGTTGCATATAATTAGACCCTGGATCAGTTCCCGTGTTGTGTTGTTGAATATGTACAAGCCTGCTTTATCAGTCCCAAGTCGGCTGCACTGCGTCTGACCCTGGTTTGGGATGGTAACACCCAGTGATAGAAGAAATGTGGGATCAAATAATTAACTTGTGCAGTTAAACATGATGGCTGGTCCCATTCACAAATTGTCCTAAAATGTTAAATCATTGTTTTCATTTTTTGGTGCTAGGTCAAACTTTTGAGCAACCCTCTGACTGACTGTGCCTTATTCATTTTCACAATATTATTGGTATGTCTGGTCCAGAGCTCCGTAGTGTGAGTTCACCTTGCAGTCCTCATTTGTATTGACACAGCCATGACAACCAGCAGGAAGGTCCTATTGTCCATGAACCAACTCAGTGATTTGTGATTGCACTTTAGAATATTTTTTCTGCCACTTGCATTTTCAAACTGAATCTGAACTAAAAGAGATGGTTTGTTTGTCCACTCTGGGTGGTCGTAGAGACAGAAAGTACAGCTTTCTCGGTGTTGGTTGTTGATGTTTTTGCCATGACCATCGTTTCATATTTTATTTGGCCATATTGTTGATATGGCATTGTTTTTGGTACTACTACTTTATAAGGTAGTTAGTATACCTGAGGTAACTTTCTCTGTGCAAACACTCTCTGAAGCACTGATCAGGTCAAGAAAAGTAGTGTGTAGCTGCTTACAAGGTACACAAATCTATGGATATATTATGCTAGGCAGAAAGCACTTTTTACACCTTGCCCACATAATATACAGGGCACACTTGTGCAAGGTCCCAAGCCCGGATAAATGGAGAAGGTTGAGTCACAAAGCTGTGGGGACCCCAGAAAAAAGGAAGCAGCTAAAAGAGTGTTTTACAAGTTTGATTACAACCATTGTATCTCTAATACCTAGACCTTCCAGTTTGTTTTGATGTTGGATAAAAGAAATGGAAAAAAAAACAGAAATAGAAATGATGACGCATGTGTTTTACTCAGTATGGAAAAAAAACAAAACATTTTATTTGGAGGCAATGTGTTATCTCCTTGTCACACACAAATTAAATTTCCTGAAGATCAAATGTTTATAGGAAATTCTGGCAACATTTCACTGCACACTTTGCCAAAAGAGAAAATGTTCAAAACAAACATTAATATGCCACAGCACCTCCATGAATTAGCATTGCGTTGTATTTAAACCAAGCCCTGCAGTCAGATTGAAGAGTAAAATATGGTGCACAGTCGAGTGTTGCCTTAAATTAAAGACAAGCGATATTCATGCAGACAGTGTCACTGACTGTGGTGCTTGTGGTGTTTACATATTGAATTTGACCAGAGAGACAGGCTGGAGAGTGGCCAGGTGTAACTCAAGTATAAGATCGTTGGTTCTGTTATAAGTGGGGTTATAAGCTGCAAGTAAACATCTCCAATTTGGGGGCGGAGGTAACTTCTCCCCCTGGCTGCCTGAATAATTATGTATGTTGTCTGCCTATTGCTGCATGCTTACTGCAGTAATGATTGAGCATGCTAAAGAGCCAACAGAATAACACATACAGTGGGGCAAAAAAGTATTTAGTCAGCCACCACTTGTGCAAGTTCTCCCACTTAAAAAGATGAGAGAGGACTGTAATTTTCATCATAGGTATACCTCAACGATGAGAGACAAAATGAGAAAAAAAAATCAGAAAATTACATTCAAGTCAAATTTTTAAAGTATTTATTTGCAAATTATGGTGGAAAATAAGTATTTGGTCACCTACAAACAAGCAAGATTTGTGTCTCTCACAGAGCTGTAACTTCTTCTGTAAGAGGCTCCTCTGTCCTCCACTTGTTACCTGTATTAATGGCACCTGTTTGAACTGGTTATCTATATAAAAGACACCTGTCCACAACCTCAAACAGTCCCACTCCAAACTCCACTATGGCCAAGACCAAAGAGCTGTCAAAGGACACCAGAAACAAAACTGTAGACCTGCACCAGGCTGGGAAGACTGAATCTGCAATAGGTAAGCAGCTTGGTGTGAAGAAATCAACGGTGGGAGCAATTTAGGAAATGGAAGACATACAAGACCACTGATAATCTCCCTCCATCTGGGGCTCCCCGCAAGATCTCACCCTGTGTGGTCAAAATGATCACAAGAACGGTGAGCAAAAATCCCAGAACCACACGGGGGACCTAGTGAATGACCTGCAGAGAGCTGGGACCAAAGTAACAAAGGCTACCATCAGTAACACACTACGCCGCCAGGGACTCAAATCCTGCAGTGCCAGACGTGTCCCCTGCTAAAGCCAGGACATGTGCAGGCCCGTCTGAAGTTTGCTAGAGAGCATTTGGATGATCCAGAAGAGGATTGGGAGAATGTCATATGGTCAGATGAAACCAAAATAGAACTTTTTGGGAAAAACTCTATTCGTCGTGTTTGGAGGAGAAAGAATGCTGAGTTGCATCCAAAGAACATCATACCTACTGTAAAGCACGGGGGTGGGAACATCATGCTTTGGGGCTGTTTTTCAGCAAAGGGACCAGGACGACTGATCCGTGTGAAGGAAAGAATGAATGGGGCCATTTATTGTCAGATTTTGAATGAAAACCTCCTTCCATCAGCAAGGGCATTGAAGATGAAACGTGGCTGGGTCTTTCAGCATGACAATGATCCCAAACACACTGCCTGGGTAACAAAGGAGTGGCTTCGTAAGAAGCATTGCAAGGTCCTGGAGTGGCCGAGCCAGTCTCCAGATCTCAACCCCATAGAAAATCTTTGGATGGAGTTGAAAGTCCATGTTGCCCAGCGACAGCCCCAAAACATCACTGCTCTAAAGGAGAGCTGCATGGAGGAATGGGCCAAAATACCAGCAGCAGTTTGTGAAAACTTGCAGAATACCTTTGCCAACAAAGGGTATATAGCAAAGTATTGAGATGAACTTTTGTTATTGACCAAATACTTATTTTCCACCATAATTTGCAAATAAATTCTTTAAAAATCAGACAATGTGATTTTCTGGATTTTTTTTTCTCATTTTGTCTCCATAGTTGAGGTATACCTATGATGAAAATTACAGGCCTCTCTCATCTTTTTAAGTGGGAGAACTTGCACAATTGGTGGCTGACTAAATACTTTTTTGCCCCACTGTATAAACAAATGAAAATAACACAAAGACAGTTGTTTAAAGCAATATGACAAACACATAGATTGGGGGTAACATAATTGCTGGTTAGCTTGTATGTTGATTTCTTTGGGTCTTCCATGACTTAAACCATCTAAAAAGAGAAAGCTAGTCTATTGTTGCTTATGTTGTGATCATGTGAACAATGCCCACTTGGGAATAAGGAGTTTTTCTGACTTTGCATCTGTTACTGTTAATTTAATTAGGAGGTTACAAGCCAGTGCACTCCTTTTGCCAGTCCTAAGCCCACATAAATATAAGGGCATCTGGCTTAAAACCTATGCCAAATCAATATGCAAATTCCTGATCGCTCTGAGGCAGATCAGTGCTGTGGGACCATGGAAGGGATAAGCCAAAAAGAAATAAATAGTTGCTTGATACAAAGCAATGAATCACAAAGCACAGTATAGAAGAAATATGCTGTTTGTCAACATAATTACTTTTTTATTTAAAAGTTGAATGCTTTTAAATACTCAGACCCTATCAATGCAGCATTAACCAGAGCAACCTCTAACAAAGTGAAATATCCCACTGAGAGGACCTAAACAACCGGGGAGCGTGCATGTAACACCTGCCCCTGCATCTGTACACCAGAGACTTGTAGATGTTACACCATTTGAAGATATCACTCTGCTGTCTTGACGTCCGGACGCTCTGTAGTGGGACATGTGTTTGAGGTGATTTCCTGTGTACTTCCTCTGTTTTCATCCCAACACAACAAAGACCGCAGACATTTGGGACCCTTGATGCGGCAGTTCAAATACTCCTTTCAACACAGCACCTCTGAGCTAGAATGCCTAGAATGCTTTGAACCGAGATGGAGCCAGCCCATGTCATTTGGTTAAACGCCTTCTCACACAATCACACAGTAATTGCTTTATTTCAGGCTTTCGGTGTTTCTCTTCACCTCACTTCAGTTTATCCCTTCACAAGTGTCCCTTAAGCGGTCCGCATGCTACAAGAAAGTACAGGCACATTTGGGCCGAAGTCTCCATTTGCACACTTATTTTATTTTTTATTTTTTTCACCTGTCGCTGGTTCACCACTGTTCCCTCCTTGGACCATTTCTGATAGATAGTGACCAGACTGGGAACATAGCTGGTCTTATAGCTGGTCTCTACATTGTACAAAACCTAATCATATAAATATAAATCTGTGCTGTTCCCCTTGTAATTTCAAAATCATTGAAATGTGTGGGCTTTGGTCTCATTGGAGCTCTTTCTCTGCCTTTTGACTGCTCTGATGGAGTATTGATTGTGGACGGACTGGGGCATACAGTAGGTCTACAGAAGAATGAACACAAATACAAAGATGGATGGAGTGTTGGACTGAAGCAGGAACCATGGTAAAAGACAAAAGTTATATATATACACTGAGAGGAATCAAAGCGTTTTTCCCCTCTTCAGTATTCACAGCCAGTGTCTCTACCGCCCACCGCACTGCTGCCTTGAGAAACACACAGCGGCACACTGTAGATGAAGATTTCCTCTCTCCTCTTCCTCCTCTGCTTCTTCTCTCTTCCCCATCTTTCCCGTTTGCAGCTACATTTTTTCTTTCACTGAAGGTAAATGTTGATTGAGAGCTCTCCGGACGACAGCAATAGACGCATTAATAAATAAAGTCAAAGCATGTGGCGCGTTAGTCAGTTCACGCATTTATTGGTATATGTGTTTTTTTAACGCCCTATTCCCTTTTCCTCTCATTTAATATATGACTTTACTCCCTCTCTGGTGAATTTAGGACCATTTACAGATGTACACAAGTTAGATTAAATGAAATACATGTCCGTAAAATTGAGGAGTGATGTCATGTTTTCTTGATTTCCATAGTGACACTGGCTATATGCTTATTTTTAGCAGAGAACACATTCTTACCTCTGCCAGTGGTTTGCAGGCTGGATAGTTGGTTTGTTTGGTAGCAAGACTGGATTTTGAGAACATTTTCTTGAATGGTCAGTGATTGGTCAAGGAAGAAATGATTAGTTTTTAGTTTTTGATCTGGATCACTGTCTGGATGCAGGATTCTGTTCCATTTGCGGGATATAGCCAATCTTGTCTATCATCAACAGTACCTCTAAATGTTGAACTAGTATCTGCATCTGCATAAGAGTCGTGATACCAACTCCAGTCACAAGCGGTCAGTGTAGGAACAAATTATTACTTATTCATTATAAGGATGTCTTGGTGGAGTACTTCTAGTTTAAATTTCTCTAATATACAGCATAGGTTTATGACAAGCAACTGTTTAGCAACACAAGACATTCTTGGCAACTGAAGAATAATTTAGGACTATTTTATATTTTTTATATGTGGTATAGTGCTTGAAACAGGATGGATAAACATATCTTTACATTTTTGATCTTATCTTTGTGTAGTACACTTTTGAGGTCTAATTTTTTTTTTGCATCTGAAGTCATCAGAGCATCCGTATTTCTGTATAAAGCTATTTATTAGGTGAATAACTCCCGACTACAGCACAGACCATTTTAATGCAATATTTATGAAAACTTACCTCTGATCCATAAGCCTCACGACGGCGACAGTATGTGACGTTTTAGTTTAGTAGGCAGCTCTAATTGCCTGTGTATCCATTTAAATACTAACATCCCAACTTCAACCTTGAGGCGAATTATTCATGCCGCAGCCGGTGTAAAAAAAAATAAAAAATCAAATTAATTTTAACGTGTGTATATTTTCTCTAAAGCTAATGAGAGCTCCCTCAGACATGGCTGCTCATGTGCAGGTATCTCCAGCTTGCACAGGCCACAAACATCCTAATTGGACACACGCTTGTACACTTGGCTCTGACACACTGCAATATTTACTCCCATCCAGACTTAACTAGGAAACTTACAGCCCATTTGAGCAATAGCTGACATACTACCCAAATTCGAAATAAGATGGGACACTGGATGAAACGTAAATAAAACAAAATCCAATGGTTTGCAAATGCCATATTCCCATTTTAGCCACAGAAGAGCTTAAACAATATGTTGAAACTGAGATATTTGACCATTTCATGACAAATAAGGCTCAATTTGAATTTGATACCAACAATACATCTCAAAAAAGATTGGAACGAGGGCAGCGAAAGGCTGAAAAAGAAAGCAGGACTATTTAAAAACAGCCAGAGGAGCATTTTGTAACATGTTAAGTTAATTGGCAACACTTCAGTAAGATCTGGGTGTAAAAGATCCTTAAGCGACATTGCAAAACCATAAAAGCAGGCGTTATTACTGCATGGATCAGGAGCACTTTCAGAAGTTACTGCTGTCCTAACTTGAGACTTGTTGCCGCTATTAAATTAAAAATGTCCTATGGTTTTTCATGTTTTTTATGAGTATTGTGTACCATTAGATTTTGTTTTTTATTCACATTTTGCACAGCATACCCACTTTAAGCCAAAAGTTATTTTAATAAATTCAGTTCTAATGCATGCATACATTTGTCTCTGTTTGAGTCTCTCCAGTTTGAATTGGTGGTGTACTTTTGGTTTATCTGCGCGTTTACAGAACACTCCTGCCTACTCACCACATGGCATTTAATACGATTTAGTTTCTACCATAGGCCTCCCTCCAGATCTGTGCATTCCTCTTAAATGTTGGATGTCTGTATCCATAAAGTGGCCGGGGAAATCCTAATATGTAGCGCTATCTGTTGGATGTGTTTTGTTTTAATCATTTGCTTTGGCACAACAACTTAACAAGTTGATAGATAATATTTTAATGTTGTATTTACAGCTTGTTTGGTTCCACGCATGCTGCCAGAAAATCAATTAATACCCCTTTAGGCTAGAAGGATGGAATAAAATTTGATCCTCAGAATTGGAATATTTCAGAAAATTAATTGCTCAAACTAATAGCTGCATACAGATGCCAGGATCTAGCTTTGTGTGGGCAGGTTAAGTAAAATGTTTTGGTGCCACTGAAGAGAGCCAACAAATATATACAATCAATGGTGCCATGGAAAAGTCAAATTTACTCATTACAATATTGTGAAAAATATTTCATCCTAAGACCACAGAAAGTGTTAGGAAAATTTGCCAAACAACAAATTTCTAGTGATGTTAGTGTCACATACACATGAGTTTGCCGCAGATACACTGAACTGTAAATGTGAAGACAGGTGTGAGTTCAGTGTTTAGACAAAGGTTAAACCTGTGTGATCCACCGGAGACTGCTCTGTTTTCACATGGACAACCAGGGAATCCATAAAGTTTGTTTATTGCTACATTCAGATGCTTCCCCATCTGCTTTTTATCCACTAAATCAATTCACTTGCTTTGTGCTGTTCAAGGAGCAGTGCTTATGAAAAGGCTGGTTGTCTGCATGCAGATTTCCACACACACACGTCCCGACTGAGATGCTCCTGCTGCTGCTGCTGCTGCTGCTGCTGCTGCTGCTGCTGCTGCTGCTGCTGCTGCTGCTGGGCCACTGCACCATATTCAGTTAATTCTGCCATGGAGCAATATTTACATGATTTTAACAAAAAATTGATTGATTTACATTAAAATATTAGTGGTGAAAATGCATGGAATATGTTAACTAAGAAAAAGTAATGGGAGTGTTTTTATGAAATTTCCATGAAATATGAGTAATGGGCCAAGGAGAAAAACACCCAGTGGGTCCAGGCAGGCAAGATATGGGTAAAGACACTAGCTCCAGCCACAAAAGATCAATAAAGGAACTAATGATTCATATTTTTGTTGATTCTTTAACTTTGTGACTATATGGATACAGCATTCACCGCTGGATTAGATTTGTTTTGTCTTTTTGTTTTTGCTGAGTCACATTTAACTTCACATTGCACAACTTTTTATATTCTGCAAAATCCTTCACTGTATTGTCAGTGTAGCATCTTGTTCAACCTGAAAAAACATCCTTCAACATCCTTGGAGACACAAAAAGCTCAAATACAATACTGTCTGCATATTCACGAACAAATACACTTTACTGTAATTCATATGCAAGTTTTGAAAAGGGCTCAGAGCTCGACTAAGAGTCACTATACTCCTAAAATATTACTATTTGATCAGTAAATACAAAAACCATTGTAGTTTGATGCAGGATGTCTTAACTAAAGACTTGATTCTCGGTGCATAATAGGATCCAAAGAGAACAGCGTGTTCAGTTTATGCTGGAATTAGGGCCATTCACAAGACCCCAAAATGCAAATGCTTACTGAAATAGATAAGAACAAGCATTAATGTCTACAATCTGAGAAGGACATCGCAAATACCTTACTGAGTCCCGCAGATGGTGCCACAACAAAACCAAAATGTGGGGTCATGTAAACATCCTCATTAAACTCAAGTTCTCCACACCTTAAGGGGAGAGGTTTAAAGATTTTTTTTTATTTTGTTATTGCAAAGTAACATGCTAGCCCAAATATTAACTTGTGAATAAGCTTTAATTTAACAGCTTGCAGTCCATTTTCAAAGTGGAATTAGTAATGTTTACCTCAGCAGTCAGGTTCGGAGTCTGGCCTGATCCTCAGATGTACTGTTAAATCACTGTTATTGTAGGCTCCATGAAAAGAGCAGTTCGGTGCCTCAGCTCTCAGTCTGTTGTGTCGTACAAACCTCTTTTCTCTCATCTCGTTCAAAGCTCTACACACAGCGTCTCCGCTCTGTGATGCCTCTAACAGCGGGACGCCTAATCACCACTAAACAGGACCGCTACAATCACAAGCTCGTTTTCATTTGTTGCCGCTTGTTTACTGGAGTTTACAATGCAAAGACGTCGGGCCCAGCAGTTCTCATAATGAAGCTACTCTTTCGCCCTTTTGGAGTTTATGGCTCTTGTCACTCAGTATTTTTACATTTCTGCTGTGTGTTGTTGCCTTTTTAAGATATTGATTAAATTCTTGTTTTGTATTCAGTCTAGGGCAGCACAGTATTGCAAATGTATTGTTATTGCGATATTAACAACAGTGCTTCTCAAAATACAGTAATTGTCCAATTAAAGCCTCAAATCAAATCTGATTTAGTCCCAGGAACCTCCGGCTGTAAGGAGACCATGCAGCCATGCTACTTTGTTTGTGGCTATTGTACTTCTGCATACATCCTGTTAATTTTACCTGAGCCTTGTCTAATTAGTCTTTTTCTCATCCCTCTCTATCATGGCTTCAATCAATCGCAGCAGTCCACCTTAATGGGATACAAAATGACACCACTGCAAATTAACTTTTTGTATAAACATTTGAAAAATCCCAAATGACCCTTGGCTCAAAGTGTGAATGGCTGTGCAGTTACTGAAGTGAAAAAAGGCAAATTGAAGAATGATTCATGCAGCAGTATTTACCTACAGTCTAAGTTCTCAGGCGACATGAACTGGCTGTGCTGAGTTCACACAGCCTTGGATTTTCAAGTTCTAAAGTTCGCTGTAAAATATTTGTGTAAAACTGAAGAAGATGTGAATGTGGACACAACAGGCTTCAAAACCAAATACTTTATGTTGATGATGAAAGAGTTTCTCAGAAGCACTTATTTGACCTCTTCTCTGCATTATATCACAGGTTTTTTGAGTTAAATATCTGGGGGTGGCACTAATTTACCTTTATGAAATGCAGAAATGAATGTTATTAGATTAACATGATTGAAAACCATACAACTACAAAGCATTGCCCATACATATTTTTAAATAAGTGGTTATTATTTTTGGTAAAATTGATCCTGGTGGATGAGTGCTTTTAGAAAAAACTGAGCTTATTATATTTTTCTAAGATTAATGAATGTGGCTGGTCAGACAATTGGTGTCCTCGCAATTTGTGTTTAAAGGGGATATATTGTGCTTTTATGCATATTTTTAAACCAGTCTAGAAAAGCATTGCACTTTTTACAACCTTTAAAAACATTATCTGGCTAGAAGAAAAGGTTTTTAATAAGTACTCTACTGGAGCCATAAAGAAACTGGTGAAGAGACCAGCAGAGGGCAGCAGAGTGAGGAGAGTGCAGATTGTTGCGTTAAGGGAATGAGAGCAGCCTGGATGTAGAGGGCTTGTTGATTGGTCATTGCTTCCTGGAGTGGGCAGGGGTTTGTGCAACCGAGCGTTTTGACTGCTCAGGACAGCCGTGCCAAAGAAAAGAGGATTATTCAAACATGCATGAATGAAGCAAAACATAACTCCAGGTATGTTTTTGATGAGATAACATAATATTATGGAAGAAAAATGACTAATCTGACATGGAGTGCTTTCTTGTAGAGAGCTATTGCATAAATGTTGCCCTGCTCCTTAAGTGTCAATAAGAGCCATTGAATAACTCAATAATCACTCACTTCTCCGTGCATGTAGACACGTGACCCCACAGATGTCACATGTGATCTAAACAAAGAACAAATTGCCTTGTATCAGAGTCTCAAACATTTTTTTGACAGCCTCACATTCTGCAATATCCTCAGCCAATAGAGAAGATTATTGCAGTATTATTGTGTATGTGATATGAGGTGAACCACTGGAGAAAAGAAACTGCTGGTGTGTTAATGTGTATCATGTATGAAGGCTACTGCATTGGACTATTTACTGTTGTTTTTTTTAGTAATTTTGAATTTAGATCAAATGTAATTAGTTAAATTTGGAGATAATTGGAGAATGTCCACCCCCGTAGCCTTTTTAGTCAAATAGTTTCAAAGGATATTTACAAAAGATTGTATAAAGAAATCTTTGGCAACTTGTTACAGTGCCTTTATTTGTTCAGTTCCTATTTGTCTCAGTTTTTCTATACCTTCTTATTTATATCTTCTCATTTTTTTGTTTATTCTCCTTTTCTCCTCTTCCTCCTCCACTCTGAGTCGTCATAACCAGCTCGCTCCTCCTCCTCGTCTGGCCAAGCTCCCTGTTATAAACCAGACTGTTATGAGTGTCTATGCCCTGTAGCGAAGCGCACAACACTCCCCCCAAATAAAATCACAGTACTTTATTTAATCATTGCAATTTAACTACTGCGAAATCTGCTTTGAAAGTAGTTAAAATGTGTAAGAGTCTCATCAAACTATAGTTACATGCAGCAGACAGATGCCTGTTGAAGGTTATTTAACATATACCCTTGGGACTTTGGAGTCAAGTATTTCCATCTAAAGAGAAAAGTCTAACAAAGTGTGGGTAAAACTGTGAAGTTACAAATGAATTCCTGCCTTGTACAAAACAAACAACACTTTTCTCGGTGCATAAGTGTTATCAACTTTCCAATTGTTTTTAAGGCTTGATCTGAATATGTTATAATGTAATACGTGTGATCTTGTGGTACTGCCTTGCCTTTTCCCACAGACTAAATATTTTTCATTAATGTTGGATACACATTGTTTTTAGGGCAGACAGAGGATTGGCATGGGCACAGTTGCTAAAAGCGAATGGAGATGTGTAGCTTTAAAAATGGGCCAACCTGTGCACGACTCACTTTAGAAGGATATCTTGGCATACAATGTGTACAATATCTTTACTTTGTTCTTGGCTACAAAGGATCAGAATTGAATGGAAATGGGTGTGCAACTGTCAAATTGCTTTTTTCAACTTTATGTCTTTGGCAATATGGCAGTCGTGGCTCATTCTCTGTTTTATGTATAGAGGGGAAGGCACAGAAAGGATACAAATGGACACACTATGAATGCCATGTAAACCACAACAAACGACTAAGCTAGGAAATCTCGTACACAAATGAGAATAAATGAGAACTGCCATAGCTTTACTGGCTTCCAACCTTAAGGGATCTTCTAGTTCAGGGTAAATACTCAGTCCTTTGATTTTATTATGAAGAGAATCCACTAAAACACACACAAAATATGTTTCCTTTACTTCTGGTTGGAGTTTGTATCTTTGGCCCTATCTCGCAATGGTACAGAGCCCTTTCCTGGATGCAGACATGTTCCGGATCAGCTCCAAAAATTACAATTTCTTCCTTGGCCCATTAGATAAGATTTTACAAAAAATTCTCTTTGCCGGATGTACATGACATAAAAATGGAATATAGCAGATACCAAGACTCTATTGAAGCCTGTGAAATACCAATTAATTATAATGAACATTGCGCGGATGGTTTTCTCATGAATAATAGACTGTATCTGTGTTTACTCATCTCTAACCTTCACATTTCTTTTTCTTTTTTCTTAGCAACTGTTGAGGGAGATGCAGCAGATGGCCAGTCGCCCTTTCGCCACCATCAACGTTGCCTTGGAGACAGACGAAGAGCCGCCTGACCTCATCGGAGGAAACGTCAAGGTGAGCACCATGTTTCTTTCACACAAAAGATGTACAGTCAGTGGCCATTTTATTAAGGATATCCTGTACCTAATAAAATGGCCCTGGTGTAGTCTTTTGCTGCTGGAGAGGTCAAGGTTGTTGTGTGTTCAGGGATGGTTGCTTTTATATCATCTGAAACCAGTCTGGCCATTCCACAAGCCACAGAACTGCCACTCACTGGATATTTTCTAGCCATTTTCTGTAAACCTTTGAGCTGGTCGTATGTTGAAATACCAGTAGAGCCACCAGTAGATCCAACAGTTTCTAAAATTCAACTACCATGCCTTGTTCAAAGTCGTTTAAATCTCCTTTCTTTCCATTTCTGATGCTTGGTTCAGCTGCCTAAATGCACTGAGGAGCAGCTCTGCATTTAGTGATCACAGTTAGGCCACAGAGACAGATAGTCCAGACTCCAGACCTGTATTGAGTCCAGTTCTTTGGTGTGAGGATTGTGTTATGTATGTATGTTATTGGACCTCAAATCCAGGCTCAGACACTGCATTGCATGGCCAGCTAGACCAATGTAAGATGCAAAGCAAAATTAATCTTTTATAAGTTGGCTTTTACACACGAGAGAAATTCATTCAACCACATGAAACAATTTCTCTTCTGTGAGGTAGACTTTATTATTAAATGGTTAATTTTTCTGAGAAGTTTTTGATTGGTTTCATGTCTTTTCCAGGTAGTTTAATATGCATACAATGGTTCTTCCCCTTTTAAGTCCAACTCCAATTCATACACTGGCAGTTCATAATGGCTGACCAGGCCAGACTTCAGCTCTTGTAACAGACATTATCTAAGCATTTTTTTTAAATTCAGTTTACCAAATGAATGGATGAAGTGAAAGAGGACATGAAGTTAGTTTGTGAGAGAAAACAGGAAGCACAGGATCGGGCTAGATGGATGTAGATGATTGGCTGTGGCGACCCTTTGTTTTATTAATATCAGTAGTTTCCTTCAACCTTGTTCTAAAAAGGCCATGATCTCACAAAATGGTACATCAAAGGTTGCAATATTTAGAAATACAGATATCTGACATATACACTATAGAGACATTATTTTACCAAGCTGGACTGGAAGGCTGGAAAACGAGAATGCTAAAAGACTAATGCTAATAAATGATCTATTGCATGTGGGCAGTGAGTCCTACTGGGACTGAATGCAGTTAACCCTGGAGTTAAAGGCATGCAGATGAGAGAGCAGCTCTATAGATTATACCACTACACTTAAAAAAAAACAAAAAACGTAGTTGAGTTAGTTAGATTTCATTTGGGCAGAGATACAAACCACCCACTCTGAGAAAGCTGGACTGGAAACACAGCAGATTAAGGGACGCTATTAAAAACATGAGTCATCTCCAAACACGGGCTTGTTTTGTATTGAACCATCTGTTTGACACACACTGACAGAGAAACTCACGGCAGCTGTCGATAAAACGGACGGCGCTCTGAGGGAAGTTCAGAGCAGTGCAATATGCAGGGATTGGAAATCACTTAATGAGACAGAGCTGCTCTCGGGGCTACAGTGGGGACTCTACAGTGGGGAATTGATAAAGATTTTATTGATCATGTGAAGGAATTTGGTCATTAGGTTTGTTACCTGGTCAATTTAGGTGGGAACAAAATTGAAAAAGATGCAGCGTGCGTCATGGTTTAACCAGATAATGACTGATGTTGTGGATGTCGATGGCCATAATGTTTGAACAGTGTATAAATGGATTTTACTATAGTCTATGGGGCTTTGTTATGAAGATAACCCTTAACACTACATTAGCCAGAGTTTTCTTCAGCCCCAGTCAGAAACCCCAGCGTCCAACTGTGGCTACCTTTCCTACTTATCCTGCACATCGCCAACACAACATCAATCCAAAGTTTAGAGCTGGGCTCCTGGCTCTGAGACTATTTTTGTTAAATGTCTTGTGAATGTTTTGCCAATATTATTCACATTTCACTTATTTTTTGTCTTTTCTGTTTTTTTTTTTTTGTTTTTTTTGCATTGTTTCTTTGCGTAAGCAACTATATCCAGCAGTGAAGCAGTCACTGCCATTAACTCAAGAGTTCATAAGTGTAGACCAGTGATCAGGATCATGCCTTATTTTGCAATCATTTTATTTGTCAAATCTTCCATTTACTTCTCAAACTTTCTTTTCAATGTTATGATGTACATCTTTGTTTATTGGGTATAATTTTATAAAAAGCTTTTGTCACAAATGGAGGACATAAAGATGGTGCATTACAGTCAGGAAATACCTGGATCTGACTCTCAGAAAAATCTGATTTAGCCTGAACTTGAGTCTAAAACGCAGTGCACTTTTGATTTTAGCCTAGAGCTGCTTTTGGGCAGCCCTTCTGCCAAAGCCTGAACTCCTGTTTAAACTAGAAACACTGAGAGTCCAATCATTTAAAATGTGCTTGCGTTTATGCACACACACTTAATAACATTTAAAAAGTATGTTATTGTTTTGTAATGGAGGTCTTTGCACTTCAAAGAAAGTGCTTTTTTTATTATTATTATTATTTTGTTTTAAGTATTTCATCATTTCATGTAATTAAAACAATAATATTAAAACAATATGTGATATTATTAAACATACCTTTACATATTGTACTGATCTTATTTTCATGTTTTGCGATATAGATATATTTGGGCTCATGCAAAATAAATTAAAAGTTCATAGATGACTATAGAAGTGTTGTGACTTTAAAACTGAAGAGTTTCCAGATAGGTTTCACTTGAACATAATTAAACAATAGTCACAGAATGTGTAGCTTGTAGAAACCTCTCTGTCTCCCAGGTCCAGATCTGTGCTGCTCCTCTGTCACTGAGTCTCTGCAGTTTTCGGTTTTGTCCCAATAGTTTTACTTCCCACTGAGTTCCTGGCGCTCATCATCTCCCTCTCCATCTGTGCGCTCCAGTCACTTCCAGCACAATTTAACGGCAACTAACTGCTACACTGTTAAAAGTTACAATCTTTCCAGTTGAATTACATTATTAACAGTTATAATTTAGTGGCTTTGGTTGCTGAACCTCACACATCTCAAACCCCTCTTTCCCAGCTACGGTGGCCCTGCAGGGACATGCTCTTGTCCATGAACAAACAAAATAGACATAGTGGAGATGATTTCACTGCAAAAATCTAGAAACAAACTATGTCAATGTTTTTGGGCTTCTTCTTGATCTGTGCTCACGCTGTCTCTGAGCAGCTGGGACTAGGGCTTGGGACTGGCACAAAGAGTACACTGTGTTGTGACCTCATGTATCTGTATTAGACGTAATTACTCTGATATTATTAATGTGAGCTCAGTAATGGTTAATAAAAGTTCTAGTAGCAAACCTGGCTCGGAGTAGTAGACGGGTACAGTACCTTGACCGTGCTCTCTCTGTGATGAATTGGTCCTGAATGCAGATAGGAGCAGAGTTATGGTGCAGAGTTATAGTCTGGCATGAGTCTGGTGGCTCGGGGCCCCTCACTGTGACAGGGGCCATGTATCTCAGGGGCCCGGGCTCCTGAGCAGGTTACAGCCCCTCCAGCAGCTTCGGCAGATAATCACATCCCTGTGTGAACACCCAGTCCACACTGTCCTCAGAAACACTTAGGTCCACTTTTCTCTGTGGGATACCATCTTTTTATCAGCAATTTCCTGGAATTTCTGTAAAAGTTTTCTGTTGCTTTAAATGTTACCCTCCTTTTAACTTTCTATCTAACTATCTTATAGCTATGATTTTGTAGGATTGAGAATGCCATCTTAAAACCAGGAACAGCTCATTTGTTATTCTAGATACAAATAGCCTCATCAGCCTAAAATTCTTACAAATCTTTTAGCAACACTTAGACTTAAATACACAACATAATCTTGGACCAATTGATAAGCATAAAATAAAAAGTAAAATAGAGTTGTCTATTTAAAAACATGCTGGCTTAATAAGAGCTATAGTTAAACTTGCAGATTCCATACTGGTTTTGGTGGAGAGAGATAAGTCAAAACTAAGGAGGTGGGAGAGTACAGTGCCTGAGAAGGGTCACAAAGCTTTATCTACAGATTTAATAAACTCTCACTGTGTTTGGTCTTATCTCTGTCTTGTCTGTGCATCTTTGTTTCTTCTTCTTTGGTCGTTGTGTGTTTTTCTGTCGTCTCTCTTGTCTGCCACCTTCTCGTTACTGTAGTGTGTTTCTCTAATCTCCCAGACCTTTACTGACACTATCTGCCGCTGAGCTCCTCCACTGGCCTTATCTCTCTGTGTGAGTCTGTCTGTGTGTGTTCCTGTACTCGTCACACAGAGAGGACCACTATTAGCTTGGTAAACCTGCTAACTTGTTATTTTGGACGGAGAAAATATTCAAATATATGTGCATCTATCTTCATGGCCTCCAATTGCATTGATTACCTCAAGGTTGCTTAATTTTGTCTGTATTGACTTTCAAGTCCTTTGAGTTTGTGATATAGGCTTACAAGTACTAATGCCACTATTTGAAGAAAACTGTTTAATCACAATAAGTATTATTTGAGAAAAAAATACTTTAAAGCCCCCCTTTTATGCTAAATGGTCTTTCTTTATCTTTTAACCATGTTATGTTGTTTGCATCTCGAAAACTGGAGTCATATTTTATTTGATTCACACATTTTTGTGCAGTCTTTTATGCTGAGCCCTTCTCTTTCTCAAGAGCTGAAAGAGCTGGTGCTCCTGTGCATTTCTCAGCACTTCCATTGCCGTCACTCCGAAGCAGTCGGCTCATTTATCTATCTATTTAGCATTATGTTGCTAATAGCCATGCTAAATAGCCATTTTATGCTCTGTCCAGTCCCCACCAATGCCAGCAGAGAGCGACAGACACCTAATCTAAGCATTCTTTGCAAATTCCAAAGAACTTTTCCATTCATATATTAAGTAGTGTAAGTTATAAAAGGTGAAATACTAATGCAAGTGTCCTAAAAGCCTAAAAAAGCAAAATATGGCCCCTTTAGCAACAAAAGTTAAAAAAAAAAAAGCAGTCATCTGGATTAGATTTTTCAAGTTGAAGACGTTTCACCTCTTATCCAAGCGGCTTTCTCAATTCTGAAATGAACTGGTAAGAGAGCTGGTTTATATTCTTCTAGGAAGGAGGATATTATATATTATATTATATATTATATTATATTATAATATATTAGATATATATATATTCTTCCTAGAAGAATATAAACCAGCTCTCTTACCAGTTCATTTCAGAATTGAGAAAGCCGCTTGGATAAGAGGTGAAACGTCTTCAACTTGAAAAATCTAATCCAGATGACTGCTTTTTTTTTTTAAACATTTGTTGCGATGCATTTACCCTGGACGAGTGAGAGTCTTCACAGACATGGCCCCTTTAGCTTTATAATTCTTCATAAAAGAGGTTTTATTGCATCCAGCTGTCTAGTGAACATGGATAAAAATAAAATATGCTGACTTTTTATTTAAAAATTAAATAAATTTAATCCTTATGCAAAAAAAACCTTACACCTCACACTTGCCAGTATATATATATATATATATATATATATAAAATAATGTGCAGTTTTCTTTTTTAGTCACATCAATGTAATTTGTGATGTAATGAGGGTGTAGCTCTCATTTGATCACAACTATATAACCAGTGGCTAGTTTAGTCAAGAACCGGTAATATAAGTTTAGTTTGTTTACATACACCTGGAAATAACTGCATATCATATGCCTTTACAAAACCTCAACTAGGCCTTGACTTTTCAAACCATTTTCATTCATACACAGTTAAAAGCGACTCAAATGACAAAGGCTCAAACATAAACTGATTATACCACCACTAAACCGGTGTCACTGAAATAAGTCTCTCATATGTAGTAAGCTCACTTAAACCTATTTCCAGCTTACAAGAGGCTCTGGATGTGCCTTATTCCATGCAATATCCAGGTTGCATTATGCCTACCCATGTCCTTTTAAAGACACACAACTCTAGCTCTCTGTGTGTTTCTGCTTAGTGCACTTGTCGCTGTTTTGGGATATCGAATCTGAACAGCTCCTATTCTGTCTCTGGCAAAAAGCTGTGGTTTGCTTTGGAAATCACTACCCCCTCCTCCCCCTTCTCTCCACTACCTCCTCTACACTTTCGGCTTTACCTTTTTTCACCCATTCTCCCTCCTCTCCATCAGGGCAGGAGCAGAGATCCAATTTAGATCCTCTCCTTGGCTTTCTGTGCACTAAGAAGCGAGCGTGTTCTTCCTATCTTCACAGATTGAGGGAACCAGCATCGTTGTTTTGTCGCCTTGTTTTGGTGCTGGTTTTATCGGGACGCTACAGTTGTGCGTCATAACCCATATGGGGGTGGCATCACATCATTAAAGTTGGCCTCAGTGGGACGTCCGAACTTACAATGAGATATATGCTACTGCCAAATGGAGCTTACAGTTGAAGCATCGCAGCAAATGATTAAACTTTTGCTTTTATATTTGTAGATACCGCCGCAACATGAAATAGCACTTATCCTTATCACCGCAGCTATAATCTCTGAAATGATACAAATTCAGTTGATTTATACCAATTATATGAGAGAGATAAGCTTCAATTTCAAAATGGCTAAAGGTCAAAGGCCAAAACTCCAGAGAATTAGTGGAGAATAGTGGGTTTCTGATCTTATCAATGTTTTGAGGTAAGCATTTGATATACAGTGTAGAATATTTCTATCTCTATTGGGCATTAGTCATTTGAGACTTAAGTAGAAAGCTTGGTGTTAACAGTGAAGAGTAGCCTTATAATAGATCAATTATTATTTTCTCTTAAACATACAATATGTCAACAGAGTTACGTTTATGCACATGCATATATTCGGTGATAAAGCAGGTCTATGGCAAAGGCACATTTAGCTTTTATTGTTTATAATGTCTATAAAAGGTGTGAAAAACCTTAATCATGAACTGCAAACACCTCATAGACAAAACTAAAAGTCACGTCTTGCTCTTTCATTGTGCACAGTTTTTATTTCATGTGGATAAGCCCAGTAATTGCAGAGCTATTAACCATAAACCACAGCAAAACATCTGCATTTTAATCTTCCAGCTCAGAATCATGTGAATGTAACCTCCTGGCCCATACATGTGCAGTATAGACTGGTTTTACCTAACGGCTTAATGGCATTCAGCCGCTATCTTAAATTGGAAATTGCTTTATTGTTCACATTTTCTACTAAACAGTGAGGCCAAATGACATTAGCTATTAGCAATACACTTTGAAAAGCAGCAGAAGATCTGTAAACCAATTAACTGGCTTCAATGGAAAGTAATGAGTGATTGTGTAAGCGGCTTGGCTTTTGTTTCACAAATGAAGCTGCTATTCTTTCGCAGATTAGCAGGCTGCAGCATTGGAGGTGGACGGTATTTACGTTTAAACGGTAGGTCAGAGACATGTCAAGACACGTTAGGTGTTAGAGACAAAAAAATATATTAAGGATAAGAAGTTCACTTAAAAATACTCTGTACTAAGACTTTTGTGCCAAGTGTTCAAAGCCAATACAGTACCGTATTTTCTGCACTATAGGGCGCACTTAAAAGCCTTCAATCAGGAGCATCGTGGAGTAATACATACTGTGCTTCACCATAATATTGCCGTAATCGCCCAACTGTTTAACTCGGACACTGAAGATGAAGAATTTGAGGGATTTGTGGACGAGAAATGAACTGAAAAAGTGAGAGTATTGTGTTGTATTTTGTTATAACGTTAACTGAACAGTTATGAGTTATTGTGAATATGCTATTGTTTGATTTAGCGGTCTCAGAGTGTTTTTTATTCACGCGTTACAACTGAACAAGTTTGGGAGTTATGGTGAACGTGTTGAATAAAGTTGACTGACTTATCTGACTGTTTTGTTTCGCCTATTAGTCCGGAGTCAAAAATTCAACGACAGTGCACCTTATAATCCAGAGCGCCCTATAGTGCGGAAAATACAGTACACATTAATTGCTGAAAGCTGCTAAATACCTCCTTGGAAGCTATAACTACATGCTTGCAGAGCATACTTCTACTATGCTTATAGTTCATCTTCAGTTCAACTTCTTCAGAGAGCTGGTCAAAAGACTTTTGATCCATACACAGCAGAAAGCCTAACTACTGTAAATGAGGGATTCAAGTACAGATTTACCAGTAATACTTAATACTAATGAACACAAATAATTTGATTTTTAAACTTTTACGACACAGGACCAAAACGCAAGTATTGCTCTAAATACTGCACTAATGTTGTTCTGCCTGTTTAGTACTGAGAGCTGTTGAATGCCTCTCCTAACTTAATCAGAGTACACACTGCAGCAGTAGTAAGAACTGCATTACCTAGTTGCTCCACGCCAATTAGGAGAAAACTGGAAATGTACTTTCTTGGCAGAGGTTTGTGAGGTTCTGAGTGCTTTTAGTTTTGATTTTTCTTCTTTTTTGTGTGTTAAATTTTGTTTCATTTTGTATACTACATCCTGTCCTAATTCATAGCCTTTCTAAAAAATGAAAAAGAACTTTTACGGAGTACTGTATTATCACAATATTGAAGGTGCATTTTTTTGAAACCATTATTTTGAAACCATTATTATCCTGTGCCAACTGAATAAGCTAGAGTCTCTTCTTTAGGTAAGAAACACAGCAACAGTGCGAGTGGGGGGGCTGTGCTAATTACTGGAGCTAATTGAACCAAACCTGTGGTCCAGATAAGTCTCCTGTGGTGCCACTGGGCGGTCGGGGGGTGGAGGGGCTGAGGCTCTAAAACAAAGCAGTCTAGTGGGAAATGTTATTAACCCAGCCTCTGAGGGAGACCATTGTGAATGCACCACCTCAGAGGAGCATCTCAGGCAAAGAGGCGGTTTGAAAGAGCAGCTAATTGAATTTTTCAAAGAGGTTGTTTTGTTTCCACTTGCACAGACAAACATGTCTGACGTAGATAAATCATGTTATTGAACCAAAAGTATACACTTTTCTTGTATTTGAAGAAAACTGTTTCATCAGTTAATAACATATTGTATTAGGTGGGATTTAGGAATGAGACCTTAAGATCCAAGTAGAGGATTTCTATGCAAGTATTGAGGTTTTACATAGTGTTCAATAATGCATTAGTACAGCAAGCTTTGGCCAATCACAAGCTTGCATTGAGAGTTTGTGATCCTCCCATTGGCTAAATTAGAGAAAAGGGAAACAATGTAAAAAAAACAAAACAATACTAGTTACTTTACTGTTTGTAAACTTGTCCTTTGTTTACTATGCATTCAGGCCACGAGGCAGATGTAATTGTGGGATTGCAACAATCAAAGGCTAACTGCTTCTCTGTACTGTAAGCTCTAAACTTTATTAGATGTCATTTATTTGTATTTTGTCTTGTCAAATTCTTCTAGTTTTACTTTTTTAACAACCCCCCCCAAATGAATGTCTCCCCATCAGTGAAGTGGGTTTCCCTGCCGTTGATGTCAAAGATCAAGGGTTCAGTCGCCAACATGGACCCAAAAACACCTGCAACAGTTTGTTTCAGCCCCAAGCCTGAACAAACTGGTTACGTCAGGAAGGGCATCAAACCTAAAAAAGCTATGCCAAAATACCCCACATAAAAGAGAGAGCCTACAATATATATTTTCAATACTTTTTAACCATATAATAAAAAGAGGAACGGTAGATGTTGAGAATAGCGTTGGGACAGAGACAGAAGAACATTTTAATAATGTATTGGCACAGTACATAAGACTGACTTACTGAAAACATGAACACTAAATTCAGTCCAGTCCCACTATTTTACCACCACAACCTCCAGACCTCACCTACTTTATATTTGCCGCTGTCTCCCTGTCTGCTCTGAATATGAGATGCTGTTGCTAGAAGTGAGCCCACAAACAAGTAAGACGCTCAGAGCTACTCACACACGCTTGAGGGAAAATTGGACTTGACGGACGACTCTCACAAGCGCCTCGAGCAGCGAAATTAAAAGCTGCCAGTCTTATTTCATACACAGTATATGTTTATATCATCCTACAGACTCTAGATTTGTGTTGGTGATCATCATTGGTAGTTGTTCGGATTCCTGTTGTTACGACTGGAAGAGGAATATGTTTTGCCCGAGGCGCCAACAGACCAGCAAACTGTATCTTGACTGACTCTATCTTGCCAGGACAAAATAATGGTCTCATCTCGCCTTCAACCAGGAGACAGAGGAACAAAGTTATCCAAGTGTGATATTATATAAACTAACGGTGTATTGGAGCCTGTTGCCAAGGTTTCGAACACACACATTTCAGGCACATACTCTCGTTTTGCAAATTGAAAGAAATGATCCTTACAGTACTTCCTTTTCACTTGTCTTGTTTAGTTATTGAGACATCTATCAGGCCAAAGCAGTAACGGATATTAATGTTTTATTGCCCCCAGGAACAATATTGGCTTTTAGTGCAATCGAATGAAAAGGAAAAAAACGCCAATTCGCTCCTGTTTTGCATTTAATTAGCAGACTTTTAGGAGGTTCACACATGCCTTTTTCTCTCGTGAGTTCTTAAGAAAGCAGTTGCCAAAGTGAAAGCCTTCTTTGACGAGGTCCCGTGAGCTTTTATGCCAATTACCACAAGCTGCATCTGTTGTAGTTTCTTACATTTGATCTTATTAGGGAAAAGATTAAAGCACTTTTAATTGGACGATTTAAGGCAGTCACCTGTTTTCAGTTTGTATTTAACGGCCCACAGTGTATTCAAAGATATAATTATCTATTGAGGCATATGCACAAATTTACTAAAAATAATCTCTTCTTTTAATAAAATACCAGTGTCCATAAACCCAGTCTGTTTTGATTCATCAAAATATGATTGATCATGACAAAGCTTGGCTATGTCCTGTAAAAGGCCAGTCATGACTTATCATATGGGGCTAGTTGTCACTTTCGGGCCCCATTTAGTTACTTATTTCTATGTCGCTTTGTCAGTTGAAGTAAAGCTAATTATCTATTAGGTCACAGCAGGAACTCAAATAGAGTAATTAGGAAAAATACCTTTGGGTAGATTGGGAACATAAGAAAAATTAAAGTTTTAATGATAAACTGTTTTCTCAAGTGGAGCAGAAAAGATTGAGGAATGATGCAAGTAAGACAAATCAAGTTGGAAGTAAGATCAATCCCAGTATTGAAAGAGATCTCAAGGAATTAGCAGTAGGTTTGGCGGTTCGAATCCCACTATCCCATGTTCATACTGTCATTGTGTCCTGGAGCAAGACAATTAAGACAAATAGACATTTTTATTAGTGATGCACCGATACCACTTTTTTTCAAACCAATACGAGTACGAGTACTTCCATTTGAGTACTCGCCGATACCGAGTACCAATACGAGTACTTATATAGGAGTTACTTTATAGTTTATACAGTCACACTGCTGTATCTCATTCATCCCATACCGTGTCGTCTCTTTGCCGTCTGTCCCTGCTCTGCGATGCCTAAGTTATTTTTACAACAGAGTGGTTTGAACTCAGCTAACCATGGGTAAAATTTGCTCAGTATGGACATGTTATACCTCATTTTAAAGTTTAGATTCTCCTCTATTCAGTCACTAAAATCATTTTAAAGACAGAATGAGCATCTGTGCATAACCAGCGGAGATTCGCCAAGACATACAGCAGCTAACACAATTAGCAGCGGTAACAGTTACTTATGTTTTATCAGACAACAACTGCTTCACACTCCGTGCTTATATCATTTTCGGGACAACTAGGACAACAAAAGGACAACTGCTTAAGTTTCAGGACTCACGTATGATTTTGGATGTCTGGTTGAGCAGAATGTAGAGTCAGCTTTGCTTTTATCTCCATACAGTTCACTTTGAAATCCTTCCACTCGGTTCTCACTGCTCAGCTGAGAGGGGAAGGTCACGTGACAGTGCTGTAAAGTGGTATCGGTTGTTGGTATCGGGCCACTTTTATGAATACGAGTACGAGTACTTGGACATGGTATCGGTGCATCCCTAATTTTTATCCCATCATTTTAACTGTTAATTATAGTTTTGGTTATGTTCAAAGCCAAGACAAGATTGACTGAAGCTTTGAAAATACATTAAAACAGTGGCCCTAAAACCTGCCTCAAGACCTCAAGGCGTTTTTGCAACAAGAAAATTTTAGATATAACACATTTAAATCAGGCCAATTTCATCTGTATAGTTCAGCCTTTAACCACACCACACACATACCCCAGTGTTCTTTAGTTTTCCTTTCACACCTGTTCAGCTCCAATGTTTCTCATAAATAAATCTTAATGTTATTTCTTTCAGTAAGTAGCAGTCCCTTCCTCCCCCATCTTTAAATCCAAGGACATTGTGTAATAGGTGCCTGCTAAAAGCTGCCAATCTTCACCACTGCTGACTTGTTTGTTTATGGTAATAATTATTTCAGCTGTATAATTAAATGCAATTAAATTGTCACTTTAATTTTAATGCATCAGGTAATACATGTAATAGATGGCACATGCGGACAATGCAGGGAGACGAATGAGGCAGGAGAAAGCGATTAAAGTTTTTCAGACGCACTTGATGGACTGGGGTTGTTTTTATAAGCTGTTTGCTATAGTCTATGAATTCTTTTGGGACAAACTTATCTTAATTTGAGTAGATCATAAAGTAACAAAGAAGATGATGGGAACATAAAACACTGCACTGACCCCTGTCTTGTTTGTGTAAATGAATCATCCCGCTGAGTAATAATCGTTTATTGTTGTATTTTTACGAGTCAGAGTTTAAAAGCTTGTCTGCTATCCAAACTGTGTGAAGAGTGGTTTTAGCACAACTCCATTCTGTTACAAGCCCATTTGTCTGCATCTGAACTTTAACCCCTTCACATCTTCAGTGGTATGAATGTGTGTGGGAACAACACCGTTGAAGGCTCAAAAGCACACACAACTTATCTTCTTCATTTATGAATAATACAGTAGTTTACTTAATGTCTTTACTTACTTAATGTTAATGCCTTTTTTTTTTCTTTTGATAAGAGCCATTTGCTCAAAGATTTTCTCCTACCTCTAGTCTGTTCTTGGTAGGTTTGTCTTCTTGGTTGACTGCAGCAATACCTTTGGACTGGGGCCTCAAAATGGGGTCTTACCTTGTTTTCTGGACCCTTACTTTACAATTGTGTTTTGAGTTACCTATCAGCACTATTAACATGAAGCAAGGCACATAAAATTCTTAAGAATATTGTATAGCTTTATTGTTTTGCAAAATGCCCGCACAACAACAGCTGTGTGCATTTCCTTCACAGTGACATCAGTGAAGACATAAATGTCTTTTAGTGTTAACCTCTCTCCTTCTAAAGATCTGTTATGATTAGTAGACCATATGGAGTCTTGTTAAAAGACGCTAAAAGCGATCTGCACACAACAACAAACAATGTCATTTTATGTTATGGTTAAGTATGTGACTATTTACTTGCAATAGAATAATAGTAAATCAGCAGCTTTCAGAAATGTTCACAAGAGCAGAGGCCCCTGGGATTAGAGCTAAAATGTTGTCATTTGTGAAAACGTGTTTGAATGCTGAGCCATAGTTGAAACTTCCCTAAAACTGTAACATGTACTGAATAAAATGAAGAGGCCCATGCCATGAATACGTTTTGAGTGATCAGATCTGATGACACATTCAGGACACACTGAGAGAGTTTGGCCTCTAAACTGGCCCCTGAATGGCAGCTCTAAGCAAAGAACATAGCTCTGCACATCATACTGCGCTGTTCTTTTGCCAAACTGCCACCACCTCTGTAAATGCTTAACAAAGGCATCACAGAGATAATATGACTCCTCTCTTTGCGATTATTAGTGTTTTTAGCATCTGCTAAGTCTCCAAAGACAGTATTTAAGCTACTCTGGTGCTAGCAGCAGCATTAGCCACAACAGTACATCTCTTAAAAATGCGTTTTTTGACGCCCCAAATTAAAATTTCATTGCCTTGCCCTTCTCACAGTGTAACATTGTAATAAGTGCATCTAGCTGCTGTTGAAAAGCAAAGGCATAGTTAAAACATGTCATATTTCAAATGACAGCTTCTGCCCTTGACCATGACAGAGATCCTTTATGCTGTACAGAGTCTGACCCTGCTCCAAATACTCATGATGGATTAAACCTTGGCCAGACTTCCCAGTGGAGCAATAAGGACAAATCTAAGACAATGTTCAAAGAAATATGTGTGACCCAAAAAGATAGGGCATTTGTAGACAGCCAAAGTGGAGTTTAGCCTCACATTTGAATGTACTGAAGGTATATATGTAAAGTTATGTCTATGGGGCACCTATAGTGAACTGTACAGAGTCTAACACGGCCACCTGCCAGTTTGGTTGTGTGCGCTCAGGTACACGTGTAGAAACATGTGCATCTCGATCAGTAAAACACACATTTGCGCAGATATAAACAAATAGAGCCCTCCGCCCCCCACTCCTTCACAGAAATGAGGTGAAAACACACAGGTTTTGACACACACCCCCGCAGGCAGCCAGGTCTTTGTGCCACTTCCCATGCCGCCTCTCCGACAGCGCTGTATCCTGCCGTATGAAAGGTAAGCCTCGGAGAGATGGAGCACTGAATAAATGTGTAAAATGGGTCAGAGCCTGAATATCATTACTACCCTCCCTCCTCTGCTTCCCCATGTGAACACTTACTGTGAGGGACAAGCAGTGATGAATTTATGTGTATGTAGCTCTGAGGCAGTTATTTCCAGCGTTGGACTCTAGGGGCCATAAGCTGAACTCTCGAGAGGATAAAGACCAGTGCTGTGGGGACTATATGGACTGGACTGCTGTGCGTAGTTAGTTGTTTTGCACACATGGAAGAAGTGTTTGAAACTGGTGCCATGCCCCATTTTATGGTCCAGTGCAGGATTCAGAGGCCCCTTGGACTTTGCGCCAAGACCGTCCACTTAGAGCTGGCCTTGAGATCTAATTACAGTGGTCACACCCGGCATTAACATCACACAGAGGTTATGGTTTCCAGGTCAGAATTTTTAATCTTATTCATAGTATTTTAATGGGGGTTTCCATGAGTTTCAGGGTTTGCTCAAATGCTGGTATTGTTAGTGCTGTCTGAGCGCCAAAGTACTAAGATATTTAAGAGTGCGGCTGATAACCTGTTCAAGATAACTATGGGTTGTGCTTGTCCATCTATATTATTTATAAATTGTAATGTTATCCTGTATTCTCTGGCACAGCCGTTCTAAACCCTCAAAACAGTTGCATGAACTCCTGCCCACTCCAGGAAGCACTGACCAATCAACAATCCCTTTACATCCAGTCTGCTTTCATTCGTTTATCCTAAGAACAGTGTATAGCTCTGTTTCCACTGAATCCTCACGGCTGTTTTTTCATTTTGGAGTAAAATGGCATCATACAAAAAGTTTAAGGAAGTGAAGTTCCTTTTATTCTTTAAATTATGACCGCAACAGTCTGAACTCTGCTGCCCTTTGCTGGTCTCTTCACTTGTTTTTTTTATGGCACCAGTAGCATTCATCAATTAAAAACATTCTTTTTTAGTCAGATAATATTTTTAAAGTTTGTAAAACATGCAGTGCCGTTCTAGAGGTGACCAAGTTTGGTTAAAAAATATGAATAAAAACAAAATATATCCCCTTTAAACATGCTTTCTGCTATTGTGTATGTTTAAAGTGTTATTTGATTTTATGTTATAGTTGAGTATCTGACTGTTTAATGTGACTATTTACTATCAATAGACTAATAGTAAACCAATAGCTTTCATAAAAGAGCTGAAGTGTTGTCATTTGTAAAAACGTGTTTGCATGCTGAACCATAGTCGAAACTTCCCTAAAAACTCAACTTTACTGCTGTAACATGTACTGTATAAAATGAAGAGGCCCCATGCCATGAATATGTTTTGAGTGATCAGATCTGATGACACATTCAGGACACACTGAGAGAGTTCGGCCCCTACACTGGTCCCTGAATGGCAGCTCTAAGCAGGCCAGTGCGGCTTCAGAAGTGGCTGCTCATGTTTACTTTAGGAGGAGGTGTCAGGGCTGTGTGAGACCAAGCCATGGCCCACTTTCCTCCTGAATCCCGAATGCATCAAGATAGTAAGAATGAAAGATATGAAGTTATCAGTATGCTGCGAGGAGGTGGTGGTGTCCGTATCCGTATCCAGCGATGGAGGTAAAGCCATGAATTTTGCAGAAGGCCAGAGCTGATCCGGACACTTGTTTACAGCCAGCACATCCCCACATATAGATGAGGGCTGATAAACACAAGCACTGGTATTACAGAGTCAGATGTTGCAGCCACTTGATATCCAGTCGCTGGGCCGTGCTCTACACCGCTGGTATTGTCATAAAAATTGGATGCAGTGGGGATTTCAGGAGGGGGGATGCAATTTGTAGCTGTAGATCAGTATTCATATTTCGACAGAGAGGAGGTGTGTGCATGTTGCTGACATAAACAAAAACAGCAGCAGCAAAGCCCTAGTTATCCATGCTTTGAAAACGGCATGTGTTCTCCAGGATTTAGCAGGCCTCTGATATGTAATACCTGTTTTTTCTTTCCTCCTCACAGTCTGTCCCAAAACCCATCGCCCTGGAGCCCTGCTTTGGCAACAAGGCGGCTGTACTCTCCATCTTTGTGCGGTTACCCAGAGGCACCGGCGGCATCCCTCCTCCAGGACAGTCAGGTAAGTCTCAGACACACTTTGAGCTATAGCTTGTCTTTCAGTGTATCTCACATAAACTTTTATTGGTTCATATCACCTCAATCTAACCTGCTATACCAGCACACCAGCACTATTTAAAGACTGGATAATATTGTTCTAGCAAATAAATATGTAGGTTGTCAACATTACAACTTGTCCTAAAATGTTTATTGTTTAGCTTCTGTATACAATATAACCTCTATATTGCATTGTTAAAAATATGGCATATTCCTTTAAAATCATCTTTGCAGCCTGATCATTTTTCACCATTAGGGTTAAGTTAAAAATATATTTAATTATAACCCACTAGTTCTGAGTATGGGTTTTACTTTTGGAATTCATAACCTCTTTAAATTATAATGTAAAAGCTATTTTTTCATCACTTTCAAATACATTTTAAGGCAGAAAAGGAATAAGATAATTTGGCACCCCATTTTCATAAACTAGGCTTCCTTTTAGTGACCTGTTTTAGTTTTTAAGTGAGGTCAAGTGTTTTATCCAAATCTGGTTAAATGAATAGGGTTGCAGGAAGGGCATCTGATGAAATACCATGTCATTAACACCTAAAACACTTCTCAAAAGTCAGATTGTATCGTAAATGGCACTCCTAAACCTTCTGATAGTTTTGTTCACTCTTTCTTCTCCCTTCTTCATCTCCCTTTAGTATTCTTTGGATCTCCTTGCACCTTTACCAATTGAAGATTTCTCTGTCATTTTTCCACTCTGTCTGCTTTATATCTTTTTATTTCCCCTTGCAGACAGTGTTAGCATTGAGTATTCCAACCATTACTTCTCTCATGCTCTGCTCTGTCACTTGCTGTTTTATATTCCCATTCATCTCTCATCTTATACCCTTATGTTTCTCTCCAAAGCAGTCATGACTGAGCACCTCTCGTCTCAAACTTTCTTCTTTAAAAAAATCCATACTGAGTCTTTGTCTTGTATTTTATATGCATTTAGCCCCCCACAGTCGCAGTCCCCGACAATGAGGACGCCTCGGGCATATTAATTACCACAGAGTTCTTTGGACAAAACAAAATTCCTTAGGTTTATATGAAGCTATTACTTTCACATCTTCTATTTAGGTGAAGACTATAACTACCCCTATAAAAGATTTTCTTTTATTCTTTCCAGGGTCAGCTTGGCTACTTTTCCTATTTTTCTGTTGTTAAAAACCAAATACCAATTTACCACCTCAGAAATGGCATTACTACATATTAAGCTTAAATTCTTACTCTGAGTTTAGCTTTAGACTAATGTGTCATGCCTCACCTGTCGCTCGTTCTCTGTTTCTTCCTTGGCCCACTTTTATTAGATACTGACCACTGCATTCTGGGAACACCCCACAAGAGATGCAGTTTTGGAGATGCCATCACATGTCATCTTTGCCATCACAATTTGTCCCTTGTCAAACTCGCTCAAATCCTTACGCTTGCCCATTTTTACTGATTCTAACACATCAACTTTGAGAACAAAATGTTCTCTTGCTGCCTAATATATCCCACCCACTCTAGCAGGTGCCACAGTAAAGAGATAATCTGTTTTTCCACTTCATCTGTCAGTGGTCATAATTTTATGCCTGATCAGTACTGAATCTGCTCACACTTTAATCCAGACTGCATATAAACACATTGAGTTGAAGGTGCTCACATCTGCTGTATTGAGGCCTGTCGGAGACATAAACCCAGCTATTTCCCCCGGGGTTCCCATTTGCTGTGGGCTATGTTCTCTTCATTGGAGTAAATGCATCCATCATTGACGATAAATGGAGTTTATTGGAATTTCATGCCTCACAGAGTATTAATAAATGTTAATGAAGTGTGGCAGGAGTTAATGATTGCCTTCTCTGCGGTGCCTATGATCCCAGCACCTGCCTGTGTGGAGCGACGGATGTGGCCCACTTCCACAACGGCTTAAAGGAGAATGAGCTGCCTCCATTTTAAAATGTTGCACATTTTAGTTTCATTAAGGTCGTAAAAGACTCACCTGCTGTGGAAAGATATTGAGTTTTACAGAAAAAGGATAAAAGTGCTTGTCAGTGCTGGGTTGTGTGTCCAGAAGTCCATAGGTAGTTGTGGGAGAGTGGACATAGTAAAAAAAAAAAAAAAACGAAATTCTTACTGAATACAAACACTATTCTGATTGCAAACACTATAAATTGTTAAAAGATTTATTATTATAACATGTTCTCTTAGCAGTCATGGCAAACATAAAGTACTAGATTTACTTTATGTGATTAAACTAATGTGAAAACTGAGGCCTAATATTCAGGTTCTTTGTCAGACTAGAGTATAGCTGTTGATTTACTGCATAAAAGAAATCTGAAAAAATTATATGACACGAGTAATTAGTTGTAGCCTGCAGGAAAACGTGTTGCACCAGAGCATTTTAATAATTTACTGGCTTAATTAATTAATAGACATACAAAATGACTCTGTCCAAAACCCATGGTAGAAAGGTCACTAAAATTTTACCTTGTAGTTGAAGTGATCTGTGGCTTTAGAAAATCCATCCTGTGATATTGGAGACAAAGAAAATTCAGAACACATGAGGCTTGATAGTCCTTAGTCAACTACATTTTATGCACAAACAGACTTTTATGGAAAATAATAGAGCATTTTAGGTCAGAAAAATATTGGTTTCAACACAGATCTATTGTTTTATTTACATTTTGCACATTGCTCCAATTTTGGTTCACATACAGCGCCAAATGATCCACTTTGGTTTTGATATATCCTCAAGTGGATATTTTGAAGGGTAAATTTGAGCAAATGTCGAATGTTTGGTGTCTGCTGCCTACAGATTTGACTTAGGTGCCCATAGCAGTGGTCATGGAAAAGTCGATACAGTCATTTAAACTTCTGAACCTGATGTTGCATAATCAGAGCCAACTCGCTGACTTTATCTTCCCTCTGCACACAGGTTTGGCGGTGGCGAGTGCGCTGGTGGACGTCTCTCAGCAGATGTGCGTGGGCTACAAGGAAAAGTCTGGAGGCCTGAGGAACCGCAAGCAGCAACCCACCGCTCAGCCCGCCACTTGTATCTGACCACGCCCTCCCCCTTCCTTGTCGCCATGGAAACACCCCAGACCAACCACCTGACTCCATCAAACCCCTCCCCGCCCCCCTACCTCCACCTCGGGCCCCTCCAGTGCAGTGCATGCTGGGACGCTGGACTGAACTTTATGGGGACTAAATATGGGGCCGGGGTGTATGGCTTCTCCTCCCATTTTGAGGGATAACTGTGCGCCCTTTGAACTGGACATTAGGGGGCAGCAAGTGGGGCAGAAGGGAGGCACCCATCCTCCTAAAAAAACACTGACATTTTACATTTGTCTGAGGCCGCCTCGTGGAGCTGCGGTGTTCACGGCTTGCTGCTAGAAAAAGATCCTTGTCTCATAGTTTTTAAAAAGGACTTTGCGACTATATTTTACTTAAATTATTGTTGTTTTTTTTATTGTTTTATTTTGAAGGCAGGTATAACTAATCATGTCAAGCTGCACACACACAGAGCGTAACAGTGACCACAAATTTCATTCAGCTTATTTTCTCCATTGACATTTTAAAAAATCTGTAAAATCTGCATATTAAAGACTACATGTTTTTAGTTTTCCCAAGGAAATAGAGCAGCATAATAGGTGTCATCTCTGAAAAAATTAGACTTAAACACATCATCTGGGCTTTGTTATAAAGCAGAGGGGGAACTAGAGCAGGGACTGAATTTTTTGACCAGTCACACGCTGCAGAACAAATAGATTCATCAAATTCCTGAATAAATAAGAAAGAGGAGGGCAGCATTTTTTAAACCCATAAACTCGGGTAGTGGGCCTTTCATTTACACATTTTTTGAACTGCCAATGGAGAAAATTAATGGTAAATTTACTACTGGAACCAGAGGTGTGCCGTCACTGTTAAGCTCCATTACTTCGAACGGCTAACTCATCCCATTTGTCGCATATTGTCGCCTGCTGTCGTGTTGGCGCCGAGCACTGAGGGTCAGTGTCACTGCAGTTCTGTACAGTTTGGCCTCGGAGCAGGCTAACAGCGTGTTGAGTCTTCCTTTAATGAGGTCCACTGTAGGAGGCCGACCGAGAAGCCAGCGCCCATCTGAAGACTGTGACATTTCTAATAGGCCCTGTGTGTCTGGTGCCACTGTCTCTCCCCTCGCTCTGGGTCTCTGTGGCCATCTGGCTGCTGAGCCAACTGCTGCTTCTGCTCGGGCCAAACAAGAGCCTCCAACATCTCACACTGTCTGCCTCTGGAGCCAGGCCCTGCTTGAAACCTCTCCAGCCAATTAGTTCTCTGGTGGCGACAAAGGAGACGCTTTATGTTTACATTACACTAAAGACAAGGGTGCAGTGTTTTCTTAATTGAAACTGGACTCAAAACATTTAAAACACTCTAATATAGACGCACATTAATAAATATTATGGAATAGCCCTTGTACTTGTAAAGTTCACAAAGTTAAGCTAACATACTTAGATAGGGCAGCTAGAAATTAAGCTACTGCTTCATGCACCTTTGTCTGATCCAAAATGGCCGAACTGCTGTCATGCTAATATTTTAAATGACACTGGACCGATACAGCATACTGAAAAAGAAAAGACATCGCCAGTTCTAGTGCAAGACCCACACCATATGGACAAGGAGAGGCTATGAGACCATATGCTACTATGCTATTAACTTAGCTTGATAGTCGTCCAATTAAATTCCCATATGTATAGCTCGATTTAGCTTTGTATGCACTGCGTAGGAATCCCTCGTTTCCAATGATTGTCCCTTTGGCAGCGTGTCAACCCCTGCACATGTGACCAAGTGTCTATAGAGCAGCAGCCAATTGACTCCAGTGATTACTTGGACATGCGTGAGCTGGCTCGTCAAGTTCAGCGTTCCTTTTACCATTGTTGCCTCAAACAAATCTGTTGCTTCTAATTGCTGCTCTTGTGCCCCTAACATTAACCATGTCACGGCTCTCCTCTCAGGCCGGTCAATGGCAATCGTTGAGTGTCCCCAGGCAATGGACGGCTGCCCAATTAGCCGCGGAGATAGTGGCATGTGAGCTCGATACAGTCAGACGCGAATGTCAACCTCAGAGCGGGGCGTTGAGCATAAAGCTGGGCGATCGGTCGTTGTCCTGGGATTTCCTTTATTGCTCTATCGATTTTATACAAAAATACTCATAGTTGCTTACATAACCACATAAGTAAAAACATTTTGGCTTCTTCAATTCTCATAGATTAATGATATTCATGGTTTACAGCCGTTACTGCAACCAGCCACCAGGGGGAGTTCAAGAACATAGCTGACAATCCTATATACAGTCTAATCCAGGGGTATCCAAACTATTTTCAAAGCGGGCCAGCTTTGAAGATGTGCAAAGGTCCAAGGGCCAACAGTCCCTCCTGATTTTTTTTTTCTAGAAACAGAATGCACATACAGTATTTTCTTTTCAAAAGCCAAATAATTATAATTTCTCTTCTTTGACGACAAAATGTAAACCCAAATCCAACAAAATAATATCTTAGAAGATAAAAAAAAACATCCCTTAGGTAATTTCTTTTTTAGCTCAGCTTGATTTTAATGTTTCTAATAGTTCAAAACATACAAAACTTGCTCTGACCTTTTATACAAATGGTGGGCCCCTAGTCATACATTCTGTCATAGAAGCTGAGGGCCATATGAAATCTTCAATCTGCATGTAAGAGGCACACTTTAATAAATCAGAAAATCATTATTCAAAATAAAAAATTTATGGAGATTTTTATGGTTCATAAACATTAGTTGATGTTTTTACAAAATTCATTATCTCAAAAAATCTAAATATCTATTAATCATGACAAGTAAATAAATGCATTAAATATTTCACAATCAGATTTATTGGCATGTGCCCATCAAAGGAAGAAACTTTCAAACTGACCTTTTTTTTTTTTTTGCTTTGCTACAACTAAAGCATTTTCTAGCTCAACAAAGTGATGTTGCTGAGTCAGAGCTTCCCTGTCCTCTATATAAAGATTATGTAAGCAGCTATGCGTTTTCCCAATGCTCTCAGAAATCACTGGATTACTTGTTACGGCAAAGCTGGCAGAATAATAAGAAGAAAGCTTTTACTTTGAAATCACAAGTGTATACTACTCTGTACTAAGTCCTAGTCCCAGACATTTTTACAGGAAAGAGGTTTGAGTTTCACACCCACGACTCGGGCCTGAAATTGTACAGACGCAAATGAAAGCCTTGCAGTGTTATTAACTTCAGCCCCCAGAGAGGTACAGTAATCAACCGCTCTGAACCGACTTTTGGCCCTAAAGAGCGGTGTTTAGCTGCCGGCTCTCGTGTGTTCACCACAGCAGAACCACTCGGCGTCTGGTTAAAGGCCACACTTTTAGCAACAAGAAAAGGTCAGACCTAAAAGCATGAACAAAGATGACATTCTGTAATTATAGGGGGCTGGATGGGCCCCTGGCTCCACTGTACAACCCTGACCAGTGCCGGACCACTTAAATCCAAATCAAAGCTACTCACATTTACTATTTATGGAGGAAACGGCCTTGGCCTTTTAGACAGTGGAAGGTCCCCATCAATTTGTATTTACATGATTTTGTCAAATGTTGCATAAGCAGATGATATTGTTTTTTACAGTGCTTCGGACTTTTTTCCTTTGGGCCTTTCCCTTCTGGGGTTGCCACAGTAAATCAGCTCCCTCCTAGTGATTTGCATATTGATTTGGCATTTTTTTACCCAGGATGCTTTTCCTGACAAACCATTTATCCAGGAACTGGCACAGATGCTGTCTTTCCTCACTTCTCTAAAAAATAAGCATTTAGTCTCAATGCTAAGGACTCCTTTCCTCTCAGCTTTTTCCGTAAGGAGTCGCCACAGCAAATCGTCTGCCTCCTTTAGCGTGCAGTGATATTCATATTGATTTGGCATGGGATTTACACCGGATGCCCTTCCTGAGACAGCCCTCTCTACTCATCCTGGCTTGGGACTGGCACAAAAAATTCCATAAGTTATAAGCAGGTTTTTACAGTGCTAAGGATTTCATCTTTCCTTTCAGCTTCCTTCATCTGCCATAATGAATAATGAATTCACTAGAGTTTACAACAGATGCCCTTCCTGTCGCAACCCTCTTCATTTATCCACTATTGGGACTGGCACAAACAGAACACTGGTTGGAGTTTTGACAATGCTTAAGACAAAACTGTGGGTTATTCTTTTCCTTCCTCCACCTCTGGACACTATTGTTGCTCCGCTGTCTCCACTGGCGTTGTGTTGACCCGGGAGGAGCAGTGTGGAGGTGTTGGGAGTCCACATCCTAAAATCAGAAGTGTTGGAAAGTGCTGACAGAGGCCGGAGTGTTTAAGAAAGCTTTTCCTTCGCCAGATAAAATTCCCCTTTCTCAGCAGCAGCTTCCTCCACTGTAACTGTCTTTGATTCAGTCCACATCACATCTGGACCTCGCCTGAGCAGTTGGTGCAGAGATTTTACTGCACATGAACCTATAATAAAATCTGCAATTACTCAAGTTGCCCAAAATGGATTTCCAAATATTATTTGAAGGTTTATGCCTAGTTCTACTTGGTATAAGATTGAATTTGGTTTTGTTTTAGACCACATGAAGCTACAATCACCAGTATTTTCCTGTTAGGATACGCATTGATGTTATGAAAATCTTAAAATGAGGCTATTGTTTCAATATTTTAGGACGGCAAAATCTTGTAACTGTTTTTAGTGGATTTGCCGTTTAAAATCAATGCATGATAAATGCCACATACAGTAAATTGGAAAGAAAAGCATTAATTTACATCATACTCTGTTTTTTTTACCATTGCAGACAAACTTGAAATGCCATGTTATTGCTTAGTGACCATACATTTTAATAGTTTCACAACCTAAGGACAACCTTTCTCACCATCCCACCACCAAAGATTGCTTGCATCAAGTTACTCCGCACAAAAAATGAAGGATTTTTGAGGACTTATAAGGAAGTATGAATTATTTCTAGTATATTATTGTTTCCTAGAGGTTAGCTAGATGCCCATGAGTTTCTACAATCCCCTTTTGCAAAACAAAAACTTATTTTCCAGTTACTTTTTCTGACTTTTTCTGAAGTACCTGAATGCCACTGAAGTTGACATTTTGTGACACTAATTGTAAAGCTGCCTACGAAACACTTACGCATCTCTAATTCCACAGTATGATATTTATCTAGGCTTGGGACTGTCACAAAACATTCTCCATTATGACATGTACAGTGCTACACTCTCAGTTTCCTCATTGCATAAATCACAAATCAATGACAAAGGTTTTGTGAGATAATACTGGTGACTGTGGCCCTCCATCGTCTTTGTCTTTGTCTATTTTTCTTCTCAAACTATTTTCTGTTTTGTGTCAATAAAGCCACAAAGTGAAGTGTTAAAATTACACAGAGCGGGACTGTGGCCCAGAGGTGAACTTGAGCAACCTGCTGAAATAAGCGCCATTAAATTTGAGCACTCACTTGAACACAACAGACTGCTCTGGGGTCAGCGTGGCACACTGTTAATTTCCTCTGTTGTTCCACAATTATTTCTAAAAATGGCACCAGCAAAGTTTGTTGTGTACCACTTTTCTTCGGCTTTTGTCTACATCTATCAGGGTCTTTTTCTTTTTCTTTCTTTTTTATCCAAGATGTGAGAAGAAATCTATTGCTTTTGGATTTACTTGTACTGAAGATTGTGTTTGTTGTACCTGAATGTATGACAGTAACTGGAATAGACTGGGTACGTTGTAAACCCAGCATTACGGTCATCTCTTGCCCATGGGTTTGTTGGCAGAAAGGTCATAGGTTAAGAATTTGGCATGCGTTCGATCTGTTGACGATTATTAAACCAGGCTCTACAGTCCTACCTGCAAAAATAAGACTGTCATGGAAGAAGTCTTATTTTTTCAGTAGTTCTGTTTAAAGTGAAAATCATATATTATACAGATGCAAGCATTTATTTATGTAATTGTGAAGATTATGATACAGTTAATAAACCGAAACTAGGACTAATCTTTGACTACTATACACTGTAAAAAAAAAAAAAAAAAAAAATGCTGCAAAAACTAAAAACTCAACAGGATCCCTCAAGATTTTGACGTTTTTGCAACATTTTTTTTAACAGTGTTGGTTTAAACCAGGACTAAACAGTGATCTTCTAAATCAGAACTGCAAAGGACTCTTACATAATCATCCCAATTAAAATTAATAAATGCCAAAATATTTGACTCTGGGGTGCTTGGTGGCTGAGCAGTTGGTGCTCTTGCCTCCCAGAAAGTAGATTATGGATCCGCATGTCACTAAAATTAAACTACCTAAAATAAATTCACTTCTGTCCCATATTCAGTTATGCACATGGAGGCAACCTTTCTGCTTGCAACATCTTAAAAACACAAGCTGTTTTCAGTATAGACAAAGTTTAATTACATTGGACAATTAGATTACACAGGCCTATGATTAATTTAGCAGACTCTTCTCATCAGACTCAACTTTCCGCTGGTTATTTTGTCCTCTGTGACCAGCTTCTTGCACTGAAACTCTTTACATAAGCATAAACAGTCTATGACCTAGATCTATCCCAGACAGCAGAGAGCAGGTCTGGGAAACCTCAAAGCATCAAAAGCGATTAGGCAAATCAGGGAGAAATGTGTATTTTTTGCAGTTTTTAATCAAGACATTTCACCCCGGCTCTAAGCTCAGGAGGGGGGTCTTATTTATTATTTTTTCGCTTGATTAAACCTCTTTGCAGCGAGCTATAAGTGTGCAACGTCTACTAAAACTAAAACTACAAAGAAGACAGGACTGTGATGGAGCAAAATGTAACTTTTAATTCAGCATTTGGATTTATTCACTCAAATAGTGAAATACTTTTGAGTGGCATTGTTCTGCTTATTGACGTACTGGTGTCGTCCTGGGACTCCAAACTTTCTCTTATTATTTTATGGGACCTTCTTTTGTTTTATGCATTTACAATCTTTACAACCTCAACATCACCATAACCTAATCAAAGTATGAAATTATATTTTTCCACAATTTTCTACAACTTGCCCCACAACCCACTTTTGGGCCCTCACCCACCAGTTGAGAAACCACACTTTAGGGTACTCTACTCCTCCTACTGGCTTTTGAGTATAATGACTTCATGTAGCCCCCTTAAATTATTAAAGAAACCAGTTTTCTATTCACTTTACTAATATATTTCACTGCGTAGGCGCTAAAATCCATTATAATGTGCACTAAAAAGCTAAAATTAAATGATTAAATTGTGTGTCTGTTTAAAATGAAATTTGTTTTAAATCTGATCAGTGTAGAATCCTGAGTCATACTTGTATTTTATTATACGTAATACTTCTACTTTATATAAAATTGAATTGTATTAATACACAAAGACCAACCTCAGTCTAAAAATCATTCTTTACTTTTTTCTCTTGGGTGCCACAGTAGATCACCTGCCTCCTACTGTGCAGTGATTTATGTGATCTCTGTTTATCCAGGCTTGGGACTGGCACAAAGAGTAACTTTTTGAGCATTCCTATGTTTGTATTTACTGAAGAATTAGATTTTGCTCCGTCACAGTGACTAAAACAACTTCCATATACTACAAATATCTCTTTCTTCTTCTTTGCCGGATGCCTTTCCTGATACAACCATCTCTATTTACCTGTGCTTGGGACTGGTACAAAGAGTACACTGGCTTGGGACCTCTTGTAGCCTGTGTCTAGCATCAAATCCTACCTGTATGTGCATTATACCAGATTTTTCTTTCTTTTTTTTTCTTTTACAAACACTTATGTGTGAAGTAACCAACACAACAGCCCAAAGCAAGTCTCTCTAGTTTTTTTGTTTTGTTTTGTTTTGTTTTTTTGACATCCCTTCATTTCACTCTCAAGCCTCAAACCTTATACTTTTACACTGGCCTTATTTCAAATGACTCTCCCTCTGTATCACAGTGAATGTATAGGAAATGCATACTTCGCAATACTCCAAATACAAGTTACTCTTTGTCCAACACTGGCAGCATTACTATGTATTTAACTATAGCTTGAATTCACTAATTTGAAAATGAGGCCATTGTAAATTCGGGTATTCTTTCTATTTCTTTGTCTCTCTGTATAGCGGCATTATATATACCAAGGAAGTAGGTTGTTAATATGTATAATTTAGCAGTTTTTTTGTAAATAATGAGAAAGTATTGTGAATGACGTTTGTTGAATGGTTTAAAAAAAAAAAAAAAAAAAAAAATCATTTATGGCAGAAACACCTCTCCGGGCTTTTAAAATGTGACTCCAGTAAATAGCAGATTTTCTATGTTAAGACGAACAAGCATTACTACACTAGAGGCTGATGAAACTACTTGTAAAACTTGAGAGAATAGCTCACTGAACTTGTAATTACTGATGTACAGAAAAGAATGACAAAACATTTTTGTCTATTATTAAATGTTAAAATCCACAATTTTCTGGTCTTTTCTGGTTTGTCTCTTTTGTTTAAATGACCTGTAGACTCTTCTCAGCCAGCGTCATCACGTGAGTTCCGCGGAGCTGCGCGGAGCGGCCATGTTGGATGGCAAAAGCTGGTTGTCAGGCCCCGATTTGGATCAGTCCTGCTGTCTGTAGCCTAACAAATTAAATTTGTTTTACTCATCAAAAATAGTTTAATGTGTCCTGTATCTGTGATAGCATCTACCAGCTGTGTTTTGAAGTAAAAAAGTTAATGTTGCACTGTTTGACAAAGTTTATTCTTTAAAAAAGTCACATAAAAGATCGTTCCTGCTGTAATCGTCAAATAAAGTAAAAACTGATCTGAGGTCAGTTCTTACTGTCTGCTCAGGTTTATTAGCAGGGGAAACACGTTTTCACAAACATTTAGCAAATTGGAGAGAAAAAGAAAATGCAATGTTCAGGACAGCTTGGTATTTGTTCTTTTCTGCGTGAGGATATGGCGATTACAGGATTATTTTCACAACATGGAATACTTTGATGGAAATGTATCTCGATATTTACTGATTGAGCGTTACTAATCCTGGATTGGACTGGTTTTGGACAGACCCAGTGTTTAAAGGTAAAAAGTCTGTTTTTCAATGTGGGCATTTGAGGAATCGTCATTAATTACACATATGTCCTATTTTAAGCATAAAATTAACTTAATTCCAATTTTGTACAGAACATAAGCTTTCTAACGATGTATATCATGCCTGTATTGACAAAATAATAACTGCAAATTATGTTTTCCAGGAGTTTCTTTCTGAATCTGGTCGCCGCCAGATTGAATGAGGTTAAACAAATATAATTCTTAATTCTCTGTATCTCAGCAAATTTGCGACTTTTTAAGGCCTTAAATTCTGATTTATAATTTTAGACTTTTAAACCTCCACGGAAAGCCTACTTTATTGAAGTATTTATATTGCCTTTTCACTAATCTGCGTCTCTCATCTGCCTACTCACATGGACAACAGTTGTTTTAGGGCACTTTCCATACTAAAGCTCTGTCACCATCCTGCCACTAAATATTGTTATGCCTCTAAGGAGCCCTCTGCCTCTTGTGAGCTTTTATATGTGTCCCTATAAAGTGAGCTTGTCGATTGATTGACTAAATAATTGTAAACGTGCTTTTTCAAAGCGGATTGTGTGTTGAAGGCTGGTAACCTGTAATTTTGACATCATATGGGTCTTAAGCATCGACAAGTGAACATTTCTCTAAATATTGCTGTCTGACCTGAACACTTAACGTTAATTATTGAACCGTTGTAGAAAGCGGTAAATATGAACTCAATTTCTATGCATGATAGCTAATCGCTAGCCAGCTACACCGGCTTTTTGCCATCCAAAATGGCAGCGCCAACAAACCAAGTCATGTGACTGAGAACGGTCTATATTCTTTTTTTAGTCTTATTGAGACAGTTTTGTTTACCTTTGCATTAATATTTCACGTTTTATAACTTAAATAATGTGTATGTATAAAAAATGTCTTTTGGGGACCTGTTGTCGTGACTTTGCAGACAACGCTTGGATTAGGTGTCTGTCGCCCCCTGCTGGCAACGGCGTGAAATAGACAAAGGCTATTTAGCACAGCTATTAGCAACATGACGCTAACAGATAAATGAGCTGATTGCTTTGTAGTGACAGCAAATTCAGGATTCCCACAGGACATTAAACTGCATTAAAAATCAATTGACTTTACAAAAATTAGGACCTTAAATGCCATTAAAAAGCATTAAAAATTAAAAATTGTTTTGAAGTAAAATTGCTGACATTATTAGTTTTATTTCTGAATATAAATATGTATAAATAAATAATTTACCTTTTTTATAGCCTACACTAGCATTATAAACAGGCAAAATGAGTTTACTTCCAATGGGACCAAATTACCCTCACATCAGATATTTGACTTCGAACATTATAATGAACTTTATTTTATAGTACTTGCAAATAAATTCTGACAATTTAAGCTGCTGCGATTGTGTTTGTGGCATTGAAAATGTTAAAAATGCCATTATAAAGCATTAAATAGACTTGCTGATACCTGCAGGAAACCTGAATTTAAGCTCTGAATTTTTCAGAATGAGTCCGAGACAGTGTGTGGGCTTTAGAAACTCACAGGAGCACTTCCTGGTTTTGTGTGTGTTTTTTCTCTTCAGAAGGAATGAACAGGATTACTCAAACATGCAGAAATAAAACAAAATACTACTCCATGTTTGTTTTTGCAATGGAAACAACATTATAACATGGTTAAAAGCTCAGAAAAGTTGACACAGCAGAATAGAGGCCTTTACATTTGACTTTGGTAAAGAGCTATGAGAACCACTCAGGCATAACATTATGACCACCTGCCTTTTTGGTGCTCATAATCTATTACATGATTTACCAATCACTAAACCACGTGGGCTATCCAAACATTTAGATCTCACCAGTGAATTTGCAGGCTCGCTCCAGTGAATGGCTAAAAAAAGGAGAGAAAGAGAAGCTAAAAATATTTAAAAATGCCATCCAAATACCGAAAGTCATGAGCTGACTTTTCCTGGAGTTTGAGTCTCACCTCTTTTCACCTCTGTGGTCTGCTGCTGGTGAGATAAGGCAGATGTGGAGTTATCATTATTATTATTTGTACAAACTCTTTTCCAGGATGTGTTTTTGAATAAATGCTGCTCTTTTTTAATGTTTTCATTGATGCCTCCAGGCCCCAGAGGAATACAAGCCTTTATTTTCTCACCAGCAATTACTCAGCTCCAGTCATCCCTGTCTGCACCATCTTTAAACTCTGTCTCCCCATCTTAAAGTACGCTTACTGCAGAATCATAGTATTATAGTATTATAGTTGAAGTAAAAGTAATCAACAAAAGAAAAAGTAGAAAACACTGAATGGAAAGCTTACATGAAATAAAATGAATACCACTGTTGCTACCACTAATAACACTACAAGTACTACTGCTATCACTAGAACTAGAACAAAAGTATGCTCATGAATGTACTCTTTACTTTGTGCACTTCTTCCTCCTTTTTTGCTTCATCTTTTTGGATTATTGCTCTTTTCTCCCTCATTTCCTGACTATGACACTCCTCATTCTCTCCATTTCATTTCTGTCAGTCCCTCTTCCACTTGTAGCTTTTCCCATTTACAATCCATCCTCTTCTGTTAATTTGGTTTCCCTTCTTGACTTTTCCGTGTATTTCTTATCCAATAAAACTTTGATGAACTTTGTGTAACTAGTACAAAGTGTTTGGCTGACAGATGGAGGTCACCACACAAGGCTCGTTCCTTTTGTGTTTTACAGTTTGTTCTAGGCTTGTTCTAATTTTACTCATGTAAAGTAATTAGTGCTCTCGCCTGCCAGCAAGGAGATCGAGGGTTTGATCCTGGGGCTGGCCAACAGTGTACTCTCTGGGTGGAGTCTGTATGTCCTCCCTGTGTTACTGTGGGTTCTCTCTGGGTACTCTGCCATCGTCCCACCACCCAAAGACATGTGTTAGGAGAATGGATGACTCCAAATTGCCCCTAGTGAATGAATGTGAGAGTGAATGGTTGTCTGTTTGTGTCTCTGTGTCAGCTCTTTTCCACAAGGGGTGATGGTACGGGATGTGTCAATACAGAACACCTTGGAATGATAGATCCAAAACCTGCTTGTGTTTCCATGACTCTGGGTACAATTCAGTTCAATTCAGATTTATTTGTGTAGCCCAGTATCACAACAAAAGTCGCCTCAAAGGGCTTCACAACAGTTGATCAAACATAAACACACAATCAGACAACACAAATAATAACTACACTAAACAGAGCCAGGATACTCCTGTCCTTAGACCCTCCTTCTCGGTAAGGAAAAACTAAAAAAAAACAGCTGTGGGAAAAAAGAAGAAACCTTATGGAGCCCAACTGAAGGAGAGATCCTCTCCCAGGACGGACAGGCAATGCATCTAGGACTGCTAGTCCCTTAGTTCATCTATAGGATCATAGATCAGCTCTGTAAGGATTCATCCAGGGAGTGGGGTGAGGTAGGTTGAGGAAGTCCAGAGGATACAGCAGGTGGGCCTCATCCAGACAGGTGAGTGGGCGAGATAGGTCCGGGAAATCCAGGATGCAGCAGGGCCTCATCCAGACAGGTGAGTGGGCGAGGTAGATCCGGGAAATCCAGGATGCAGCAGGGCCTCATCCAGACAGGTGAGTGGGTTGAGGTAGATCCGGAAAATCCTTAGAGGTGAGGTTGAGGGCCCGCAGGTCGGGACAGGAGCACAGATGGGGTCAGCTAAGATCCAATCGTCACTGGGACATCTGCCAGCAGCCAGGCATCTGAAGTCCCCACTCCACCAGAGGGGAGGGGGAGAGCGGGACAACTTGTGAATAGCAATGAACTGATTGGAGATATAGAATATTTGATCATATTAATGACAGTGATAGAAGAGGAGCAGCAGATGAAACCAGAGGACAGAGGCTCAGTGCACCACACTTCCCCCAACTTCTAGCTCCTAAAGCAGCTCTCCTAGGTCCAGGAGACCACATCTGTTACGTAAACAATGACGTCACACAAGCGCAACAAAAGTTGTGTTAAAAATTTGGGGAAAAAAACGTGTTTAAAGCTGTCTGTGTGAGGCTGGTGCGTGTCTGTGTGAGGCTGGTGTGTGTCTGTGTGAGGCCGGTGCGTGTCTGTGTGAGGCTGGTGCGTGTCTGTGTGAGGCTGGTGCGTGTCTGTGTGAGGCTGGAGTGTGTCTGTGTGAGGCTTGTGTGAGGCTGGTGTGTGTCTGTGTGAGGCTGGTGTGTGTCTGTGTGAGGCTGGTGTGTGTCTGTGTGAGGCTGGTGCGTGTCTGTGTGAGGCTGGAGTGTGTCTGTGTGAGGCTTGTGTGTCTGTGTGAGGACTGGTGTGTGTCTGTGTGAGGCTGGTGTGTGTCTGTGTGAGGCTGGTGTGTGTCTGTTCTGTGTGAGGCTGGTGTGTGTCTGTGTGAGGCTGGTGTGTGTCTGTGTGAGGCTGGTGTGTGTCTGTGGGAGGCTGGTGTGTGTCTGTGGGAGGCTGGTGTGTGTCTGTGTGAGGCTGGTGCGTGTCTGTGTGAGGCTGGTGCGTGTCTGTGTGAGGCTGGAGTGTGTCTGTGTGAGGCTTGTGTGAGGCTGGTGTGTGTCTGTGTGAGGATGGTGCGTGTCTGTGTGAGGATGGTGCGTGTCTGTGTGAGGCCGGTGTGTGTCTGTGTGAGGCCGGTGCGTGTCTGTGTGAGGCCGGTGTGTGTCTGTGTGAGGATGGTGCGTGTCTGTGTGAGGCCGGTGTGTGTCTGTGTGAGGCCGGTGTGTGTCTGTGTGAGGCTGATGTGTGTCTGTGTGAGGCTGGTGGGTGTCTGTGTGAGGCTGGTGTGTGTCTGTGTGAGGCCGGTGCGTGTCTGTGTGAGGCTGGAGTGTGTCTGTGTGAGGCTGGTGTGTGTCTGTGTGAGGCTGGTGTGTGTCTGTGTGAGGCTGGTGTGTGTCTGTGTGAGGCTTGTGTGTGTCTGTGTGAGGCTGGTGTGTGTCTGTGTGAGGCTGGTGTGTGTCTGTGTGAGGCTGGTGGGTGTCTGTGTGAGGCTGGTGTGTGTCTGTGTGAGGCCGGTGCGTGTCTGTGTGAGGCTGGTGGGTGTCTGTGTGAGGCCGGTGTGTGTCTGTGTGAGGCCGGTGCGTGTCTGTGTGAGGCTGGTGTGTGTCTGTGTGAGGCCGGTGTGTGTCTGTGTGAGGCCGGTGCGTGTCTGTGTGAGGCTGGTGTGTGTCTGTGTGAGGCTGGTGTGTGTCTGTGTGAGGCCGGTGTGTGTCTGTGGGAGGATGGCAACATGAATTATCTCGTGTTTAATCCAATCTAAACTATAAATATGTTTTGGTTCTCGAAGCGAAAGCCTACTATCGCAAACAGCTGTTGCTATACACTAGCTTTTTTTTTTTTTCTTCAGAAAAAGTCACCACAACATAAGCTCATCCTCTGTGAATGTGGCTGTTTAACACAAGGACAAGAATGCATTTGATTAAAAATAACATTTTCTTTGGCCTGTTGTTTTTGCTTCAGTGAGGATTGTAAGGATTTGTTCATTTTGGGTGAAAGCATCAAAGAGGACGATGATTCAGAAGTGTAATCAAGTCAGACGGTTTATTCAATAAAAACACAGGTAAGGTTACAGTCAGCAGAATGAGCGCGCTCCTAGAGAGGAGTGTTCTAAGTTTTTATATTATGTATGACGATGTATGACGATCTCTGCATAGCATTATCTTCTTGGCTTCGAGTAACTTTTTTGTGCATAGGGCAGGGCCACAAAAGTTCTCAGTTTCTGCAGAGTCTTCCCACCATCGACAGGAGCCCCCCCTGCAACCTTGGGTCTGATAACTTTGTAGCAGCTCATTATTTGGAATGCACCTAAGAGTAGCGTGACCTTAGAGTGAAAGAAGAAAAACATCACATAAAATCAAAGTATTATTATTACTAATGTTGAAGCGTTATTAACCTTAGCAGTAGTACATCAAAATATAAGTTTAATGATAATACGCAAAGCTATATGTAGAAATATTCAATAGGATTCTCTCTCATCCAATCAGCTTTCAGCACTGCCTGCCTCTAACCGCTCCAGACTCTTAACCGTGCTGGCACTCACCTGGAGGGAGCGCCAAAAGTAGAACGGCATGGGAACACCTTTGAGAAGTGGAAACACCCCCAAACCGCCCCGTCCCGCCCCTTATAGTATACATCTGTACCTTTACTTGAATACTTCCACCTCTGACGATGGTGGACAGTAGCAGCCAACACAAGGCTCACATTTCAGAGACACATTTCTAGAGCATCTTAGGTCATGTTTATACATCATTTATCACATCTTAATGCCTTGAATTATGTTTCCTTCCTAAACACACACTATCTCCATCTGTTGTGTGCTATTTCAGTTCATGGTTGTGGCTCCTCCAGTCTGACATAATTACATTTTCTCTGTGTACACTGGGTTTTTCAGATCCGACCTGTCAGGGCCAATGGCGTCTGTGTGAAATTCTCCCTCGTCGTGTTTCAAATGTGCTGAACAAAGGTTACTTGGTGAAATGTAATTTTGAGAAACGCTGCATTTGTGTTTTTTTATTTTTCCTCTCACTCGTCTTGCTGACAGCATTAGACGCATTACCACAATTAGTGAGCGTTTCCCGGGAGAGCTGCATCTATCTCTCTGTCCTCCCACACTTCAGCCTGCACCACTGTCAGACTGCAGCCGGTCCACACTGCTTCTGTTCTTTGCTCAAGTTTTTCATTTATATACTCCACACTAAATCAATATTGTACTTGCTGAAGGTCCACAGTGTCTTTTAAAGCTTTACAGTATGTGAGGTCTGCGAGAATGTTTTTAAAATCCATGGACTATATAAAAAAGTGATTGATTATGACACGAGTTAGAAAATTATAAGATGTTTCAGGGCTGGATGGGTCAACACATTACAGTCTCAGTATCATGCCTAATTTTCAGAGGTGACATTATGCAGTATTCAGCAGTGTATCTAGAAAGTTTTTATACACAAAAACTAAAAACAACAAACACATTCTTAAAAACTAGATGAAAATTTCAACTAACATCTGACCAGCTGGCTCTACTTTTTTCAAATGTCATTTTTGCTCTAATTTTGGCATTTCTTATGTTATGATGATGATATTTGACAAAGATGTTCATCAATAAATTAATTTTAGCATTTCAGCATCACAAATGAAAACAAAAAAATTACATTGGACAAAAAAAAACTCACATTCTTCCTCTTAAAACCCTTTTTGGTCCCATTGACGTACATTAAAATCACTTTTCTTTCACTCTGCTGCCATTGCAACACAGAAATGTTAAATCATGTTACTTCCTCTGTAACTCTGTCAGTCAGAGGCAAAAAAAAAAACAAAAAAACAATCACCACCAGATACACCTTTTTCTCATTGCATTGTGGGAAATAATTCCCTTTTAATTCCCATTAGATAACAGTGACTTTAGCATTGGGCTTTAAGTGGAAGAACCTGAGTTTCAGCTCTATTGTTGTATGATTTTCTAACCTTTTTTTTTAATGGCACAAAAAGTAAAAATGTATCAAAATCAGTTTTAGGACTAATCAGTGACCTATCCGGGCTGGCAATCCCTGCACAAACAAAATTTTTTTGTATCTTTAAATAGTAAATAATGCATGTTGTATTTACAAATATGTGGGAATTATGTGAACAAACTGGCTTTTAGAGAGGTAAAAATATAAAAATGAATTCTCTTTTGTTATGTATGATGAGGACAGGGCTTCATGAAAACAAAAAACATATTTTTCTTCATGTTTTATATTTTTACCCCAATCCTGTGACTTAAAGGGAAGAATGTGATTTTTTAAAGGAGGACCTGAGGGATAAGTAACCGACCAATAACAGGAGTAGGATGGTTTTACCTTCAGCTGTTAGAGAAGATATAACCTGTGTGTGTTTATACGCTAAAACAGAGAATGGCTGTCCTTTAATGACAACGTATATTTCACACATCCTCAATCCAAAAGTCATTACCTGTCCCTTGTGAAAACCTTGGCCCATCTATCACAGGACACTCATTAGTTTGTGCGGGACCCTCCCCTCAGTCTCTTCCTGGTGGTCGGGCCTGTATGAGCCCTCAGACAGCTCCTGTATGTGGGACAGGGTAGGGGAGGAAGTCTGTCCCAAATAACTGCTGACCCAAAACCTGGAGCCTGCCACAGAGAACAGGGACCATATGTAAGTCCAGGTGGTTCTGCTGCGGCCGGCCGTCTCTGGATGATGAAAGATGATGTTTCTTTAGCCGAATTAGAGGCCACAGGAGCTCATCTGTCTGTGAGGCTTTATAATGGAGGAAGGACGCTGGATTTTTACAACACTGGAGAAATATTTTTAGGGATTGTAGACCATTGTGAGATAGGGTTGTTGTTGTTGTTTGCACCTCAAAAACATATCTGGAGTAGCAGACTCTTTTTGGTCATTTCAGAGCTTAAACTGCCGTCACAGCTCATTTATCTATCTGTTAGCATCATGTTGCTAATAGATCTGCTAAATAGCCATTTTATGCTCTGTCCATTCCCTACAGTTGCCAGCAGGAAATGACAGACACCTAATCTTTTGGTTCTCTGTAAAGGCAGCTTCCCTAAAGAAGAAGTTTTCCATACATATTTATTATTTTCAGTTATAAAACATAAAATACTAATCCAAAAGTGTCCAAATTTATTAAAAAAACCTGAAAAAAGCATAACATGCACTGAAAAAGTGTTTTGTTGAACCAACTGAATTAATCAATTGGTAACACATGATTGAATTAGTTTCATTTAAAATGTACTCATAATAATGTAACTATTATTTTACCTTAGAGTAGAGCAATATTTAAAATGAGTAAAATTAGAAATATAAAGTTGATTAAAAAAAAGTTATACTAAAATGAAGAAAAGAGTCTGTTTAAAGTTAATTTGAATAAATCTAATCCATTCATGTGTTACCAGTTTAAACAATCAGTTAAGTTGGTTCAACAAATCACTTTTTTCAGTGTGGGACCTTTACATTATTTTTATTAAAACATTTTTTTACCCTTCCTGTGACTCACATTCGGTTCCTGACCCATGATTTGGAGCCCACACTTGTTACTTATATTTGTGTTCAAACCTGTTCCTGTCTTGCTGCAGCGGTCTCCTCTCAGATCCACCTCAGCCTGAAGGTTTACTGTAGTTTAAAAGAAACACAGCTTTGCTCTGGGTTGTTTACACCAGGGTTTGTTTATTAAGTTTCTGATGCTCAAAGTTGTGCTTGTAAAGTTCTCATGTCAGCCTCAGTGTTTTTCAGTCAGTGTCTGACATAGCAAAAGCAAAACTTTGGAGAAAATCCTTTTTATTTTAATCCAAGGTAAGAATGTTATAGACATCATATATATACGGTATACACTGTGCAGTATATACACTACTATAACATCTTTACATGTCACGGCCTGTGGTGATGGAGGTAATGGCAGCCGAAGAAGACAAACTATAGCAAGGTTTAAGAGCAAAGTTTGGTCAATGGCCTTTTTACTCTAGTGATAAATACAAACGTCTAAGCCTTCTGTTGTTGTTGATGCAGTTTATGGATTAAAATTAGGCCAGCTCTGCTACTGACGACTGTACAGTAAGTCCAGTATGGTGCCAGAACACGGTGCTTATGAAGAATTGTTATCGGTTTTTGCCATAAGACACCAGTATTATCAACTTCTGAGCAGGGACAACATCAAAGACTTGCAGAAAACATGGGTTTGTTTGAAAATGGTTGCTACGTCGGACATCAGCGAGACTTTACTGTTGTTAAAATGGCACCAAGTCGAAGAAAAAAAGTCCTACAGAGGCAGAACAACAACGTGGACTTCAGCAGAATCAACAGGTGACAAAGGAAAGCACTAAACGCTGTTAATCAGAGCAGAGAAGTTATTAAGACCCAGTTGGTTATTCCTGATAGGAGACTGGCTTCTGTATTTGTAAGCTGTGCAGCAGATTAGTCGATTGGAAACGGCTCTGTATGGCTGAGGATCCCAACTCTCCTGCTTTACTTTTTAACATAGGACATCAAATTTCTCTTAGAAGACTCACTGGAGACCAAGACTGTTCATTGACCAAACACTGCTATATTCCACCTTTGCAAAAGACCAAGATCAAGACTCACATCTCCATTCAACAGAGAATAAAAAAAATAAAAATCTGCTCCTTTCCTGTTGCAGTGTGTGTCTGTATTTTGTCCCATCTGTGATTCAGGGCAGAGCTCGGCCCGGTCACCTCTCGCTGACTGATAACTCAAACAAATCAAATCGGTCAGACAGCGAGCGGCTAGAGTCACGTCCCGATAACACTCTGGCTTTGTGAGAGGCAGGAGTATCACACGCACACTGTCTTATCGCCGGCAAACCACCGAGCTTTTCGTATTTGAGGCCCCCGAAAAAAGCAAAGAACATTTCCTAACTGACTCCTAATGGTATCTGGTCATGCAGAAAGTTCCTCTTTATGAGGCAGAGTTGGAGATATGCAGGTCTGAATGTCTACAGGGGAAAACCAGGGAAAATATAAGACGAGGGGTGACTCCTGCAGAATATAAAATGAATAAGGTCCCACAAGTTTTATCAGCAAAAGTTTCTTAATTTAGGACAAATCAGACAGAGCTGAACGTGGTTAAATGGACTGTATATTAGGCTTTACTTCCTCTAGACTTGGGACATTGCTTTTGCCATTTTTTATTTCCTTTCAAAGGCACAGATTGATAAAAAACAAACCCAAATCTACCCAAACCTAATCTATCTTAACAAATAATTCCAGTGACTAATTAAGTACTGCAGCCAGCCACCAGGGGGCAAGCACAATAGTTGTTTCTTTATCCATGTTTATACAGGGAACAGAGATAAATAAATTACATATAGTGGGACTACTTTCCGCACTATAAGGCGCACCTAAAAGCCTTTAATTTTCTCAAAAACCGACAGTGCGCCTTATAATCTGATGTGCCTTATATATGGATCAATGTTGGTTAATTATGGCTACCGTATTCAGGGGGCGTCGCCAAAGTGACAGCGGTAAAAGCCGTAAAACGGGAATTCCAGTCCCAGCTGTTCATGTGTGCCATAGGCGTGTTTATGGATCCTGCCGCAAAAGAACAAGGAGGCGTGGCCTTTGCTCCATCTCAGTAGAAGAGTTGCGACATTGAGGGGACAGAAAACTGAGCGCTCAAACGCTGTTCATGTAGCTTTGAACTGTGACAAATGGAGTTGGAAATACATTGTTTTCAACGAGGGCGGTGCAAATAAGAGCTACCGGTACGTACGGTACCGTATTGTGAATGCACTAACTTGTTTTGGGAGTGAACGGAGTTGTAAGAACGCTGGTTTGTATTCTATTAATAAAGTTTGACTGACTTATCTGACTGTTTTATTGACATTCCCTTTAGCGCAGCTCCATCTAGTGGATGCATAACGCAACCCCAGCCACTACAGTAGCTTTTATTCTCTGCACCTTATAATGCGGTGCGCCCTATATATGAAAACAAATAGGCCATTCATTGAAGGTGCGCCTTATAATCTGATGCGCCTTAGTAATTTAAGATACAGAAACATGTTAGTTGTATAAAAATCTTGTGGTGTGTGCTCTGTGTTTGCAAATGTTAAGCATAGATATTAAAAATACCAATTACTGTGTGTGGTCCCTGGAGTCTCCTTCATGTGATTCTCCCTGAGGGTTCTCTTTTTTCCATAGCAGTTTTTTTTTTTTTTTCCTTACAGCAAATTGGGGTCTAAGAACAGGAACTGTTCTGGGACGGTGTTTGTTTGATTATTTATGCCGATTCCTGTAAAGCCTGTTGAGGCAGCTGTTGTGATATTGGGCTATATAAATAAAATTGATGAATGTATTGGGGCTCAGTGGTTCTTATAATAAGAGAAATTCAAGTTAAAAACAACAAGGTAAGGTCAGTATTCCTTGTGTAAAATGTAGAATAAATATTTGTGGGCGTCCCATCTTAATTGGTTGAATATATGGTTGTTGTGTTGCTGCCCCTGTGTTTCAGGACAGGCCTCTCCATGGAGCTGTGGGCTGGTGTTGGTGCAGTGTTTTGAGAATATACAGCCTGAGAGCTTTGATTTTATTTGTTCCACCTTTTTTATTCCAATGATTAAAGTCTTGGTAAAGACATTACTTGCAAAATGTGTGTTTTGGGGATAAAAACAGCACATTATATGTTTTTTAGCCCCTAAACTGAAGCAACTTGTATCTCAGTAAGTTGGTATAAGTTAAATGTGGATATCAAAACATTTATTTCTCAAGCCTGTCCCTCCTTGTCAGCCTCTGCAGCCTGAATGAACTGTTGAACCCAAATAGTTTTGAACCATCAAAACCAATTAATTTGGTTTGCTTGCATTTACAGCAATTTGCGAGCATACCCACTGACATACCACAGAAGGTCAACCAATATATTATGGCCACTTAAATAAATCCCTTTCTAACAATGCTATTCGCTTCACATTTGTGCTCGTAGTATTATTCTGTGTACTCTATGGCTTAAATTTACAATAATGGAAACTGCCATTACTCGATTGCATCATTTTTGGAGTTGAAATATTGTTTCATTCTTCCAACACAAACCTTGTCTCAAAAATTCAGATGAAATGACAGAGTTTTTTTTTTTTTATATATCAAATACACTGCAACTTCAACAAGTTTTAGCATCACAACAAAATACAACTCCAACTCTGTGTCGCCTTTCCTCTCACAGAGGAAACCAGAGCGGCGAACTGTCTGCATGACTGGGTATGATTAGAGCTGCGATGGGAAATGTTTAGGTTTGAAAGAAAATAAGTGATTTGAGAAAGCTGTGAAAACAAACGCGACAGGCAGAATCCACACACTGCTCTGTAATGACATGTTTAGGGAATGGAGGTCTTTTTTTTTAGCTTCAACCAGAATGTGTCATTTTCAGCCCAGATTACTTTGAATAAGGCTGGCAAATGGAAAACAGAGTTCACTTTTTAATGAGGTAGAAGGAAGTACTTATACACAGTTAATGCCATAGCGTCAGTAGATAGAACAGAGTCAGTGTAGCTGTGGTTTGAAGAAGATGCAGAAAAAGGAGTAACAAAACAGAGGCTGAAGTTTGTAATGCCAAAAAAACAACACTCATCATAGTATTAGTATGCCACATGGTGAAAAGTAAGATATATCCAATTATTGTGTAGACTTTTATGATTTTCTCCAGACTTTTCCTCTCTTTACTTACCCTACAGAGCTTGTAAAGTATGTTACTTTGTGCAAACGTAGAGTTCATTTTATTGTAAAATGTATTATGCTACACACGCAGTTTCCCCACTTACACAGAACACGACTGTCCCTCCTCTGCACCAGTGGCCAGTCTTTTTAATCAGATCTCCCTGATTATTATCTTCATTATTAAATCAAAGTCCACCACTTTATTTTTCAGAACGTGGTGCATAATGGGTTATAAATGATCCGTTTTTACACCAGATGCACTTCATGCTTCAATTCGCTCCATGTATCTGGGATTGTGACCCCTTGTGGCAGGAGTTGGTATCTGTTGTGGTGAGAATTAATACCCCACACATTTGTTATCATGGGAATTTGTCTATTTTGAGTTAGCTCTGTAGCTTTTTGGTTTCAGCGGTTTGATCTTAGGTTGAACACACAATGAAATACTATAACATAAAAAATTAGCATTGAAGTCACCCCACTGACCAAACAAATGGGTCATGTGACAAGTACCAAGTGCAGTTGTGCAGCTCTGTGCTGTTACTCCTGTCTACTTCACCAAACTGTCAGACTGCACTGACACCAATGCATCATCTACACATTTGTACTTCATAAAACCGCACTTCAAAAAAACTGAACTCTTTAATTTATACAACTGAATTTAATGGCAGTATTGAAGATGACACATTCTTCATTATGAGCTTCTCTTTAACCATCGAAACACTTTTTATATAATTCACGTGGTCCACAAAACAGAGCTGCATTGTACAGTACATTGTGATAATCCATTGTCATTGTCCCAACATAAAGCATCCTTGTAAGTTGCCATCTTCCTCTCAAATCTCTGTCCATACAACATCTTCACTAAATCCTTTGTAACCAGTTCTTGTGTGACGGCAAAAGCGTGATTGGCCACAAACTTTCTTCCCATAGATTATCTGTATTCACTGAGGCAGAGTCCACGTAGAGTTAAAAAATATAAAGTCGTCTTTATATCTCCACGGAAATCACATAGCTTTTTTTTTTGTACATTTTTTAACAAAGTGGTCACTCTCTCACACTTAAAGCTTAACAAAGAAAACGTGAAGAGTCCCTTTACGAAGTGAGGTATCCAATAGTAATGACTGCAGGGAAATTAGGTCCTAGTTTTTGAAAATAAAAGCAACATTTAGAGAACTACATCTTCTTTAAGTGGTCATTTTACACATTTATCTACTGTATATATAGTTTTTGAAGGGAGCTCTTCATTGCAACTTAAAACACAACATACACTCAAAGTATTAGTGACTGTGTGCTTCCATCTAACATGTGCATTTAAGAAAAAAAGAGGAAAGAATAGCATATAAACCAAAGGAGCAGTGAGCCGCATGTGGACAAAAACACATCTTAAATCTTGTGGAACAGCTCAACACAGTTCAAGTCTTCATTTTACTATTTTTCTTTGACACCAAGGAATGGTCGAGGACAAAAAATATTATTTTTTTGTTGCTTTTTAGGATTTTATTTCGTAGAGTCTCCGGCACTGTTTTTTCAGTGTCTTATCTGTACACATTACAAATCCACAGGCTCGTAGATGTGTTGGAAAAGTTTGGGCATGAAGCAGGAGATGGGTGTGTACTTCCTGGTTTGTTCCCTTGTTTTGTGATGTGCATTGGCCGGGACACCTTTGCTGTCGTCCCGTCTATAAATGGGGATAAGGTGATTGGTGGTGCAGAAGGTGATGGCAGCGGGGCGGGACACAGTTGGCTCGTACAAATGGCTCCAGTTTGGTTGAGTTTCTTATCCCGGGCACTCCCACCCTCCCCCCAGGTTTGCAGTTCGTCTGTGGAGGCAGCGGGACAGCCTCTTATTGGTGGGACAGTAGCAGCAGTAGGATGGGGAGAAGCCAGGCCAGGACCAGGCCCATATGAAGAGGTGCTGCTCCGCTCTCGGACAGTCCCGGAGAAGGAAGGGTCGTGTCCTCCTCATCGCCCCACAATCTGTCGTTTTCATTTACCTGCAAGAAAGTACATCATACATGACTTACAGGACATAGCAGCATACACTGTTTTTTGGTGTCGCTGTGTTGTTTACAGGTTCTGCTAAGAGGCTTGTTGTTGTTGGCAAACCTACTGCCACATGATTGGCTAAGCTTGTACTTGACAAGTGAGCAAAGCCCTTAGTCTGGACTGCCAGACCCATTCACTTGAGACTAAGGTAGATAACTATTTTTGTATATACAGTATATGCACACAAAATAGTGCCAGTACAATATTATAATAATATTTGATGCTCCTACACGCTTCCAGCCTCCACACTTATCCTAACATAAATAACTTTCCATCACCAAACACTAAGAACAGGCTGGTCTGATCTGAATGCACCGCAGTGTTCAGTGTTAATTTAATTGGAGATGATTTATCAGACAGTAATGTGGAAGTGACAGTGTGTTGAGGAGTTTATGTCAGACTCTGAAGCTCGGAGGCAGCTGTCCACACATAATTTACTGCTTTAATTAACTTTGACTGTTGTCTGTAAAATCACTAAACCCACTCCACTGAAGCCAGCAATCAGGTGGCAACACAGACCATTATTTACTCAAGTCATTTCTGTTTAAGAATATGTGCTTTTAAAAACATAGGTTTACTTTTAGTAATCTAGTACTTTTTAAAAGTCTCTAAAATTGTTAAAAGTTTTATTATTTTTGACCTTGGTGGCAAAGTGGGTACTTACATAAGTAAGTACGCTCTACTTAAGTCAACTCACACTCAAAAGTTCTTTACTTTTTATCATGTGAAAAAATGGTGAGTAATAATACAAGTATTAGTATTAACAGATCAGAAGTACTTCTTCCAACACTGAAATATAGTTGAAGTCATTTTTCAAGGATGAGCTGCTGGAAAATAAACACAGCTCCACACAACCCTGAGTTTGTAAAATAAGTCAGTTATTTGGTATTAGAGGCTAATGTATGGAGCAGATTTGTTCAGCCTGGAGTTTATTGTTTATAAATATCTCATTATGAGTGTGAGAGCGGCTGTTTAAAATGGATGCTCAGCTGGTTGGAGCCTTGTTTACTGTTAGTGTATAGGCCTCATTGAGACTGTTTGCATAATGTGTAAAGTCAGTAATAAACAGGCACCCGGAATATTTGTTTACAATGATGCTGCATATTTAAAGCTGTGTAACAAGCCTTTCATTTAATGTACCTTATGCTACTCATTCATTTTAGTAATAATGTAGGTTATGTTTGAGGTTTTCATGTTTTGGTTAAAAAAACACACTTCTTAGAAAATCATCTGCCTCTAATAAACTCCATGTCCTTGTGCACTTCATCCAAAAATCTCCTCTTTGGTCTTCCTCTAGGTCTGCAGCCTGGCAGCTGTATCCTCCCTCTACCCATACCCTCTCCACTAACCCTCTTCTGTACATGTCCTGGATCTAGATGCTGATCAGAAACCTAATTAATTGTTCCCTGACTCATTACAAACATTTCCTGAATAGGTTAAAGATCACAATGGCGGTGTCCTGTCCCACCTGAGTAGGTATCTGTGCCCTGAGGACGTTCTGCTCTGTTTCCACGGAGATGCCGGGAACAACCGTTACCAGGTGTGGGTTCTGGTTGCCAGGGGCCGGGCTGGCCATTGCGGGTGGACTGGAGCCGGACTTCACATCAGAGCCGTTACCAAAGGCCAGGATGGCGTTTTCTGCACACAACAGACACATAATCAACAAATGACTTTTCATAAACTTAACATTTTCTAATTTTTGATGACACGTGTGACTCATAGTTTAAGGCCTGCTGGATGAAGAGCTGATTTTTAAAAGCGTAGGTTCCTCCCAAAATTACTGCTTTCCTGTGGGGGTTTAGGGCAGGGCCATAAGGTTTTAAGGATAATAATATTTTGATTGAAAAAAAATATACACAAAGGAAATAATTAGTGTTGGTATCAATAAAGTTTCCCTCAAAAGTAATCAAAATAGTATTAAATCTTAAAAGTGTGGACCTTGCCCATCACGAGTCACCACTGAGCCTTTTTGCAATCTCTTTTTTTGTTGTTGCATGATTTAAATACTGTAATGGATCTCAGCAAGCAAGACAATATACAGTACATTGAATTCCGTTTATTAGACAATATCCTTTTCTAGAGCCACATCCTTACACTCTCCACAGACTGAAATAGTGAGTCATTATGTGAGGCACACAGAGTTTATTGCTGTTCCTTTGTGTGAATGTAAACAGAAAATCCTGAGATTCTGATCTAATTTAGGAGCGGCTCAATCTGTGTCTTTTTAATTAAACCTCTCTGTGAGGTGGGAGCTGCTCTCAAATTAAATTAAAGTTTACTAAAACAGAAAAACTGAAAACTGAAACTTTGGTTGTAATATGAAAGATTATTTATTTTACCGGATCAACAGCATGAGCAGCATCGACATTAAAAAAAATGATTTTTGGTTTTGGACTTAAACAGATGAGGCTACAAGAAGGAGAATAGTTCTGAAAGTAAGTCTTTGTATACAGTGTGCCTTTAAAAAATCTACTCAAGTAATTTATTTGAGTTCGACTTCCTTTTTCCTCCCCACCACTGGCAGCCTGTTAAAGTTTCCCATGCCAAAATGCACCCATCGCCTCTTGTTTTAATTAAGAATAAAATGGTCTATATACTTGAATCCCTTGTATTCTTCTAGGCACATTAGGTCAGGTGCCCTCCCGCTGACCCCCCTCACACTGCAGTGCTCCTGACTTCACTGAGGGGACAGTCACTCTCAGCTCTCCTCCTCCTGATGAATTTGGTCCTTCATCTCATGCTCACATTCAGAGTAATTTATAGTCCACAAGTAAGTCATATGCACTGGGTCTGATTTCATGGGCTGTGATTGATTTGAAAGTAAGGTCAGAATTATGTGAATTATGCAGATGCTTTTCATATTTTCATTTTCATTCAGTGAAAACCCAAGGCCGTGCACAGGCAGACCTATGTGAGGGAGGAGGTGTGTGCAGGCTTTATGAGCAGCTCACAGGGTCACGAGAAAAAGCCAACGTGCACGGACTTACTGTCTGTCTACATCTACTCACATCTTTTCAGCATACACTTATATTATTAGATTCTTCATGTGGAGTATATACTGATTCTTGTAAAAAAGATGAGAGAGGCTGATAGATGTTACAGAGATTTTACAGGGCCTTGAAGGCCAGTTCTGAGGTTAAATCGGAACAAAGTGTACATGTGATAACACTGAACAGACATGACTGCTAAGTGTGGGTGTTTCTACTAAACGTGTCAATATTTGCATCCTCTAAAGCCAAATACAAACTGTCTTTAGTCTTACAAGATTTAAAGAATGCACTCTGCACGATGTGGATGTAAAATCGTAAAATACCGCTTGTTCACGTTGAATCGTGGCTACGACCAAAGTCAGTCGGAAAAAATTGCAGGCTCTGGCTGCAGTGAGTAGCATCGGTGATCCAGAAGTGAGCAGCATTTGCTATAACAGTGTTTCTGTGCATGGAAAATAAAATAAATGAAAAGGGAAACGTGGTCACATTTGTGGCTGGACACTGCTATTGTTACTGTGAGTATGTGCTGTTGTTTTTCTATTGGTCACATGTCTGACAGAGAACACCATCCAGGACATGCATGTGAGTAGAGTTGGTCACTCTAAATTGCCCATAGTGAATGAATGAATGTGAGAGTGAATGTTTGTCTGTGTTTGTCTCTGTCAGCCCTGCAAATAATTGTCCATTGTGCTCCCATTTCACATGTAACTCCATTCCAAGCATTGTTGGCGTCACAGCATTTATACCTCCAACTGTTTTCTATGTCAACATTGTTTTGTTAAATAACCAGTCACTGAGTGTACCAAGATGGAAGAAAAAAACTGTAAACAAACACGACAGCACTGACGGAGGTTTTTACATCACATTCAATAAAAATGAGGCAAAACTAGCGGTTGAGGTCAGTTCAGCCTTTGAATATTCACCGTTACTAACTTGCAGCTGTGACTGTTGGGCTGTGTTCACCAGCACCCCCCCCCCCCCAACAGTCAGTGCATGTACTGCTCCGTTTGCTTGTATCCACAAGCTCAACGTACAACAGGAAGAACGCAGAAGACGGACAGAGCGCTTCATCCGAAACTGCATGCGTATCTAACGTAGAGTATAAATGAGCTTTAAGGCCCATAGTTGCTGGGAAAACATGCACTGTATGTAAAAAGAAAGTGTTAGCATAAGATTTTATATTCCCAAAAAGATAAAACGGTCAGAGTAGAAACACTAAAAAATCTTGCCTAAAAGTCTGCCAAAGATGTTCATTCCATTCTCTGTTCATAGAGAAGTTTTGTCAAGTAAACTGTGAATGAAAATAAATACATTAACAATACTTTATTCAGGTAAAGTTCAGAGATCTATAAATGACCAAAAGAGAGGATTTAGAGAGGTTTTTACAGTCATATAATCTTCTGGAGATGTTATTCAGATGGCTATAATGCAGTCAGAAGTGGGTAAAAATATTTAGAGTGCAATGCACCATGAAAAAAGATGTAACCATGAAGAATAACTATGGAGGATAAATATGCGCCCTGTCCTGAAAACATAAGGACTTAAAAGTCTGTTTTTCAAGTTATATTGTTTACTGCTTTTATTTATAACAAACCAGGTGAGGACATGTCCATGTGATGTCATTATGCTCCAGGCTATTAGCACCTCTGATCATGGTGTTATTAATATTTCCCTGACGTAAGTTGAGCCTGCAGCTGATGCACTGGAAGTACATCAGTCAACAAACAAACAGGCCCCGTGTTTATTTTGACTAAACACATTTCTGACACAAATTCTGATATAAATAACTGGCCTGCTGTGTATTCTAGTGTTGATGTTGAGCCTCTGTCGAAACATTTTTATGCCTTTTTATGCCACTGTCATTGCTTTGATCCTAACTGGCACTATTATGCTTTACGATCAGAAAGGCAGCAGTGCATGTGCATAATTCTCTATCTGCCATATAGATCAGAGATTACACCTGACCATTGCAGCACTCGGGGCCTAAACATAGCATTGACATGTTTTGCATTAAAATTGTGCCCTGGGATATCACCTATTGCTACCATTTTGCAGAGGTCATGCAATTAATAGCAATGCTGGTTATTGTCAATGGATAGAAAAAGTACACATAACCACATACTGTATATTTGATTTATTTTCTGAAACTAGGTGAGCTGCATCACCTTCACCCTTTTCTCCTCCTCTTTTCTCCCTTTAATGAACACTTGCAGAAGGTAGGCTGTGACTGGGACTATTACACTGAGTACACACTGGGCTGTGTATAATGGACTGCCTGGAGACTCCACACACTTCCACACAGCCCAAAGGAAAACCATTAAGTCAACTCTACCACCTCCACCATGACATATGAGCATATCATGAATTAATGCTCCTATAAGCTTTCAATCTCCATTCCGCTATTGCACGCCTCGACTACAATTACATTTGCATAAAATACGCCAAAGATGAAGACAAGAATGAGTGGAGCATCTGTTGAAGCTGAACTACCTGATTTTGCAGTCCCAGGTGCTGTTAGCATTAGCGTTTCCAACCACACCACTCACCAACAACAACAGTACAGCTATGTTTCTGCTTTATTTTAAAACTTAAACAATTTGCAACCTCAACAGTAATGCTTAGCCTACAGTAAACATTCCCTGTAATGCTAAATGACAGACACCTAATCTTTTGGTTCTCTGCAAATTAAAAGTAACCAAACTCCCCAAAGGCATTTTCCATACATATACATTATTTAAAGTTATATAATGTAAAATACTAATGCAAAGGTGTCCAAAACTATTTCAAAAAGGCTGCAAAAAGCTTTAGATAGGACCTTTAAACTTCTTGCGTTGAGTTTAGCCCTCATTATACCTTACGGCTTGCATTATAAATTTTTATGTGCGTTTCCCATTTCTTTTTAGCACGGGGGGCTTCTAGCAGCAAGTCAAGTTATTAGTAATGGGATTTCAAAGCTTGCAGAGGAGTATCGAGGTGTGACACACAAACACTGATTTCTCAAAGGATCATAACAAATTGATCCATCCTCTGAGGTTCTTTCCCTTTTGCAAACATAATTCTGCACCCAATCAATGCCTAAACCTTGACTTGATCCTGTCCAATAGGGAAGCATTAGCTGCCGGACGACTGTGGCGGGATAGTGACCCTAGTATCGTTCCCCCTTGCCAACTTCGCAGCTAATTAGGCAGTCGTGCAAGTAGCGGGGCAGCGGCTACAGAGTCAATAGTGAGGACAACAGATTGGCTCAGGCTCTGTGAACATCAGCATCTTGTGGAGAGAGCTGCAGAGTGGTGTAGTAATGGCGTCCCAGGTCATTAGCAGCAGCGGGACAGGTGGGAAGAGAGAGTGGGGCGGCAGGGTTAGATGTCCCCTGGTCACTGAGGAGGGACCGAGAGAGAGGGACCTCCATATGCTCAGCTCTCACCATCAAAGACTGAGATCTGGTGATGATGTGGTGGAGAGGCAGCTGCAGCAAACACTGAACAATATCCACTCCACTCTGGGCCCAACCAGGACAGTCTCTTTTTTTTGGGATATATACATTTTTTACACGTCACTAGATACATAGAAGCTATTATTCTTATTTTTAAACTGATCTTGGGCACATATAGAGCAGCATTGCATGTTTTACAACCTTTAAAAACATTATCTGACTAAAAGAAAATACATTTAATAAGAACTGTACTGGGGCAGAGGGCAGCGGAGAGTCTTTTGAACATAAACAAAGAAAAAAAGCACTTCACTTCATTTTTTGTATGATTTTACTACAAAAAGAAAAAATGCTGTGTGGAATCAGTGGAAGCAGAGTTGTACATTGTTTTTTGTGCATAAATGAACAAGAGCAGACTGGATGTAGACGGCTTGTTGATTGGTCAGTGCTTCCTGGAGTGGGCGGGGCTTTGTGGGAAAGGCGGAGGTTTGTGGAACCGAGCGTTTTGAAGTCTCACAATGGAGAATTGTACTCTCAAACATGCACGAATGAAACAAAACCCAGCTCCAGGTATGTTTTTCATGAGAGAACGTTTATGCATATTTTGATAACTTTTCTTCCCTTTTGTCAACAAGAAAAGGGTTCTCTTGTGGAACCACTACAATTGCTCGAAACACTTTAAACTTTAAGTGACAAAAACAACACTCCTATACAAGAAAGCAACATAACCTTTAATACAAGCAAGCATCACACGCTCATTACACAAAAGATACGCCTCTGACATTACCGTGTAAAACCTTTTTTGACCTGAGTACCCATCTCGGTTGCATTTTAAGTTCTGTGAAATAAAAAAATTAAAATTGTAAACCTCAAACTCCTTTGCATGTGAATGAAAGGCACAGAAAATATCAGTGTACATTTGCAGAAGCCTGGATTGCAATAATTTTTTACACCTAGGTTTGAGAGAACACAACTTGCCTTGAGAGCCCGCTTTAGGAGACACACAATGATGCCTGATGTTAAACTGCAGTGACAGTTCCTTTGTAAATGTTTGGACATGGATGTTTAACCAGCTCCATCTTGCATCTCTTCTCCCTCGGGCCTTTTCCTAACTCTCTTTATTACTTCAGCTGCAAACACCGCTTCTCTTCTTTTCCGTGTGAAACCTCTCTGACACTTCGCCGCTTATCCTCACTTTTTTCTCCACCAAAATTAAAATAATTGCTGAAATAAATGAGCTTCACCTCCGTCTGTCCTCTCATTCTGGCTGACACGCCCGGCTTTGAGAGTGCGGAGAAGTCGGGAGCTGCTGTTGTGCATAGTGATGTGGTTATTACCGCTGAGAGGAGGGGAGGTAAGGCGGGGCGACAGCTGTTTTTAAAGACCCAATCCTGCACATATATCATTTTATTTCCTGCAGTTTTTCACCTCCCCACACTCCACAAAGGACGGTGCTCTAGGTGGACACTTCTCTCTCGGTCCACCTCATTAGTTTCGCCAGCACAAAACCAAATTATACTCAATTACAAAGTCATCAAAGGCCTCCCGAAGTCCTGCCTCAGCATGCGGAGCCCAGCACAGCAGCACCAGAGCCGCACAACCAAAATAATGCTGATGTAAGGAGCGTAAATAAAATAAATGTCAACATAGACTGGCAAGATTTATATAACTGACAGTGCGCACTAGGAAAACAACACAGGCGGACGGCCCAAACAGGTTTATAGGTGTATGGGACCTCCAGAGACCCAAAATACTGGGAATATAAAGAATACTCTAAAGTGACCTACTGTTCAAGAAGATGAATGATATTTTAATAAGAAGTGGGTAGTAACTTACTCAAGTACATCCACTTGTGTAAATAGTAACATTGAAGTTAATTTCTTCTAATTAAAAACAAATAAGAGTAAAACAAATTGAGTAATATGTTCTTTACTTAAACCAGTTTTAACAATAACACGAATCAATGTTATTTTATTGAGGTTTTTTTGGACAACGGTATTTGCACCTTTATTAAGAAGATCCTGAGTTAAATAGTAGTAACAGTAGGAGTAGATCTACTAGTCTTGCAGTAATAGTGTCAGTAGTAGTAGTACTAGCAGTAGTTGGCGATTGTTGTAATACTTTTAGAGAATACTGTCTTTTACTGTAACCACATGACATCTTTTTACATTCAGTACAACCTTGTCCACTACTTCAATATGGCAGCTGCATTTAGTTTTTATCTCCACTAAAACCTGAATTCTGTGAAAGGACAAGAACTGCTGGAGATTTTTTTTCTGCTTTGTGTTCTCATTCAATTTTTTTTAATAAACCAATTCATCTCAAGTCATTGAAGTAAAATGCATTCAAAAAGTTCAGATAAGGACAACGTTGCACAACGGCTAGTGTGGGCAGTTTGAATGAGGAGAGAAATCTAGCAGACAACTGCGTTCCTTTAGGGTGAAATGAACTTTAGCTGTAGGTCCTTTTTCTGCTTTTGATGCCAGATGCCCTTCCTGGCATCAGTAAATGAAGAAATTATGAAATTTTTTGGTGTGGATAGAAATCACTGTCTGGATCCAGCACCTTGGCAGAGGTCTGTGCTCTCCAAGTGCTTCTAGTTAAACAGAATATAATGCTTTCACACAAAAAAGTGACAACTAATCAAAATTATGGGCATCTTTATTATTGTGCGATAGAGCATTTACTGAGTTTATGCTTCTAGTTATTAAATGGATTGCTTGTGCTTCATTATGTGGGACACTGGGCACAATAAGTGACTTGGTTAAGAGCCTTAAATAACTTATTAATAGGTTGAACAGGAATAATTTAGAAATACTTTTGGCCATAACTGAAGAGCCCTAATATAGCCATCTCCAGCTTTTTGTGCAATACTATTTTTTACACAGGGATTACATAAACAACCAAAATAGCTCATCCAAATTGGCTTTAGTTTCTCAATTGTTGGCGTTTTTCCAACCCCCTTTTCCCCCAAATCATTTCTCTTTGTGAGTCAGAGCGTGTTTGTTTTTGACTGATCCACGGCCCGGCGAGAGCAGGACATGCCTCGGCGCTCCACAAATCACATCTCCATTAAAAACCTGCTCTTCCCTATTATCGGACATATTCTCTGTTTGAAGAGGAGATTCGGTTTACACAGAGACACCACGAAATGAGGACACTCTACAGGTTTGTTTTCCTCTGTCTCGAAGGAGCTTATAGTAAACAGCACACAAGATACACACAAGGAGCATTATGGGAAAACAAGACATCCATCACATCAACAGATATAGCTCTACTGTGGGAGTGTCCATTTTTAAACCAGTAATGTGGTATTTGGGTTGTTGAAAGATGGGAACTTTTAGTTAACATTATTGTAGCTGCGAAAACAGAAAAAGCTCCCAGGCTGGCAACAATTCAGCAGAGGCGAATACATTAAGTACATTTAGTAGCTGCAGTGTTTCTGTGTTGTGTTTACATGTGGCTTTTTTGCATGGTACAGCTATAACTTTGAAACTGTGTTAAAAGACAAAGAGCCTTATTCATGAAAAATACTAAGTACATTATATAAGAACTGCTCAAGAGGACTCTATGTAAGATTCTTGAACTCTTCTCATGCAGCCAGATCCTTCTCAGCTGAGCACGTAACTCAAGGCTGCACGTATGTTAAGGTTAAGGTTAAGGTATACTTAATTATCCCTGTAGGGAAATCTGTCCTCTGCACTTGACCCACTGTGGCAACCTGTCAGGAGCAATCAGCGAAACCAGCGCAGGCCCAGGGACCCATCTCTAGCTCTGTGCCAGGCTCTTGGTCAGTTGTATTCAGTCAGTTGTAGGATTAGCCTACAGTGCCTGTTTTAGGTTGATGGGGGAAACCAGAGCTCCTGTGGGAAACTCACTCAGACACAGAGAGAACATGCAAACTCCACACAGAAAGGCCCCACACAGTTTGGGATTCAAACCCGTGTCCTTCCTGCAGTGAGGCGAGAGTGCTAATCACTTTGCCACCATGCCATCATGTAATAGGGGGGTGTTGTAGAGCCATAGCGTGGGGTCTGTTCTTGCCATTTGTTTTTTTCAGAATAACATTTGTCACTGAAGAAAACATCAGTGAATGCCAAAAATCCTCCTCAGTGGGACTTAGGTACGAATCTACATGGAAGAAGGTTTTATAAATGAGGCCCACTGACTTCTGGAAGTATTCCTGATCCATGCAGTAATTTCCAGTACAGAATCCTGTCTGTGTTCAATGCAGTGTCACTTGAGTGTTGTTTTATGAGATTTGCAGACCATCATTACACTTGTTTTTTCTTTTTCTTTTTTTCTTTATATACAGCTCTTTGAAATGGGTTGTGCATTTTAAAATAAACATGCCATGAATAATTCAGTGAAATAACTCTTAACTTGTGTAAAAAGTGGATGACAACAAAGTAATCAGACAGGTTAAAACCAATACTAACTCACAGCACAAAACTACCTCAAATACAAACTAGTACTCTAATTTATCTGCTATTAATCCTTGGAGAAACAGCCGAAAGACAACACATATTAAACCAATGACGGTGTTGCAGAAATCCTAAATCCTGGGCTTAGTGTTTGTGTGCGTCCATTACTCACTCAGACAGATGTTGTCGTGGAAAAACTCCAGGAAGTCGCTGCACTGCTCCCGCTGATTCCCGCTGGCAGCGCAGGAGCACCATGGCCCCACGTTGGAGGTGGAGTTGTCCAGGTAGTTGGGAGTGATTGTGCTTCCTGCAGACAGACGACAGGAAATTAACATAAGACACAAGACATATGTCAGCTTTTATAAATGCGCTCTATGCCACAATTACTTCAACAACAACAACAAGCTGTCTTTTCTGTTTGCACCTGCCTTTAACAAGTGGGGATTTGGATAACAATGTACTGTTTACACAACTACACAAGGGGGCTACATTGCAGTGCAAACCCAGCATAAAATCAAAAATTATTATGAATTTTTCTGTTACTGTCCTGAACATTTAATCAAAATCCAGCCCTTACTTTTTCAGATATCTTGCTAAGAGACTAACAAATAAACAAACCAAGACCAAACAAGAACAGGTGGAAAAATTTTAATTGGTCAGCTGTGGAGCTGGATAAATGTTGTCTGATTCAAATTGTGTTGAAATAGCTGTACTATAAATGTCCACTGTATTGTACTCATTGCGCTCTCAGACAAGAGCTGCTCAAAGCTCCTGAGTGCCATTACTGACAGAGTTGTGCTATTTTGGTACTTTGGACTCAGACTAAAAAAGATAATGGCAAACAAAACTGAAATGTGACCAAAATAATTTAATGGCCTGTTATGTATTAGGTTTATACAAAACTTTTTTCATTTCTTTTTGTATATTTGTAGGCCTTTTTCAGCTTTGTTGTATAGTTTAGAAGTAACAGGAAATCATGGGGGAGAGACATTTGGCAAAGAGTCTGGACTTGAACCCACAACACCAAGGCAGGCTGTAGTTGCTATGTATGAGCTGCAGCTCTACCAACTGAGCTATACTGCAGTATTACTTACTCAACCCTCAGGCCCTTTACATTCACTGGGTCACATTTAAAAATATAAAACATGAAAAAAAAAAAAAAAACCTAAGAGGTCTGGTCTACAGTCACTGTTATCTAATGGGAAATATATTTTGTGGTGATTTTTTTGTTTGTATATTTTTAGCCTCTGACTGACAGGATTACAAAGGAATTAACATGATTTAACATTTTTGTATTGCAATGGCAGCAGAGTGAAAATAAGTGATTTTAATGTAAGTCAATGGGACCACAAAGGGCTTTAAGAGGAAGTGAATGGAATGTGAGTTTTTTGCCCAGACAATTGAAATTATTTTTTTTCAGTTATGATGCTGAAATTCTAAAATTAATTTATTAATGAACATCTTTGTCAAATAATATCACCCTAGCATAAGAAATGCCAAAATGAGAGAAAAAACTACATTTGAAAAGCCCTAAACGGAGGGCCTGAGGGTTAAGTGAATCAGACTTGGATTTGTCTTTAATCAATTTGGTCTTGACTTGGACTTGACTCAAATTGAGATGGACTGGACTCACACTTTTGGAGCCTGGAGCCAATGACTTGAGTAAAAAAGCTGAAGTTTATTGGTATTTCCAGATTTGCATAATAACAAGAGTGTTAGATTCTGATTAACACATCTCAAACCCTTCTTCTATTTCTTTTAGACGCTTTACATACAGCAGATATGCCTACAATTGTATTGGAGGACAAAACCACAAGCTCGAACAACAAACAGTGACTTAAGCACACTTCCTCTCTGTCAGAGCTGCAGATCCTCTGGTGCGGTCCAAACACTGCTCTGTGATCCAGCGCCTGCCCCGCGGTGGACCACTCTGCACCAGCACCACCTCTCTAAAGTACTCTCCTTTATGCTTTCTGCCTTCAGAGTTTTTCAGTTGGAAATGTTTGGGGAAGTCATTCTCGGGGAAGGGTAATACGTCTTTGTGAGGCTTGTATTTTTAAAGGAGCTGGGAAATAAAATGGGTGCACTTTGAGGCAGTGGTAGTGAAAAAGTTCTGATTTACCACCATCGATTTTCTCCGCCGTCCCATACTTCCAAACAACAACAGCCTAGATTCAGACTTCCACTTGAGTTTAGGAGAATAGCCAATCACTGCCACTGTCCCCTTTTATCTGTCCCTCACAAAGCATCCTACTTTTAGTGCATCCCCAAACTAGATACTTTTACTCAAGTAATTTATACTTTGAAGAATGTGTACTTTCTTCATTAATTAAAAATACTTTGCTCCAGTAAGTCTCTTAAGTAATAGTGGTAGCAGTAGTAGCACTAATATTAGTATTGTAGCTGTATGAGTAGGAGCAGTGACAGAAGCAGCAGTAGTGATAGCAGCAGTTTCTACTTAAGTAAACTTCAGTAATATAGTAGTCATAGCAGTGGTAGTACTACTGGCAGTAGTAATTGTAGTTCATAGGAGGAGTGGTAGTAGTAGCAGTGGCTGTGCAACTTGTAGTAGTGTTGCAAGTAATAGTAACAGCACAAAGTACTTTATACATAAGTAAACTTTAGTGATTGTAGTAGTAGTACTCATAGTAGCAGTAACACTACTAGTAATTGTACTTGTATTAGCTGAACCAGTAGAAGTTGTAGCAGCAGTAGTAGTAGCAGTAGTACAAATAGTAGCAGCAGTAAGAACCTAAGGTATTTTAATGTATTTTGTTGACCTTGGTTGGTAGTAATAATTGTAATGATAAATAGTGAAGTAGAAGCAGTGATAATAGTACTAATAGTTGTAGAAGTAATACTAGCAGTAGTAGAAACAATTTTATTCGCAGGATCAGTGGTAGTTGTTGTATTAATATTGTAGTAGTAGTCCAAGTATTGGTAGCAACAGTACTTAGTACTTAAGTAAAAACATACACAACCAAGACCTTTTTCTTTTACTCCAGTCATTTTGTTTGTACATTTACTTCTAAATGAGTAATATACTTAATAATATGAATGATATTATTCTGAAGTAACAATACTATTACTTTAAAGCAGATCTGGAGTACTTCCACTTCTGGCACTTCCATAATCAAGTGTTTTTAACAACTTTTGGTCCAACCTGTAATCTCTGGTAAACATCTCAATCCCCATCATTTCCATCTCAAGTATGCACTAAAAAGCTCTGCATCATGCTCCAGCCCAACCCATTGTTTGTCAGGGATAATTCTCTCCAAACAGCGGTCAATAGTTGTAATTGCACTCCTTATAATGCCAACAATAGGCTCGGCCACATTAATCAGACTTTATCGATCAGCGTGGACCTCACTGACCATCATTCATTCATTCTTCTCCCCTTCCTCTTTGCTCTAAAACCCTTTTTGATTGCAGATCCCTCAGCCAAACAGAGTCTATTCAAGTGGCATTTCCATTCCAACGTTTAATGAGCCACACATACAGTATCCTCTGTAACTAACTTCATGACCTCTTCCATAAATCTCCTTTTTGGTCTTCCTCTAGGCAGCTCTAACCTCAGCATAACATTCACTATCCCTCCTCTGTACAAACCAACCCCGCCTGGCTTCTTTGACTTTCCTTTTTCCTCTAAACCCTTCTTTGTTTGACAATCCATCACCCAAACTGAGAAAGAATAGAGTCTTTACCGATCAGTCCGGTGTACGCCAGTAGACAGGCTCCGTAGTTCTCCTGTTTGCAGCCGCTGGAGCTGAGATCTGAGGGCTGGCAGTCGTACTGGAACTGGGCCCAGCGAGACCTGTGGGGGCAGTAACAGCACATCCATCACTTAGTCTGGACTTGGCTCAGGACCATGAGTGTGTGTCGACGACAACTGGGCAGTGTTTAGGGACATTTTGGATTAACAATAGCAGCAGAAACCTACAAGACTAGATGTAGAAATAGTTATGGTTATAGTGATGACAGTGGTAGTAGCAGTGATAGTGATACTTCTGCTTAAGTGACTTTTACTTCTACTTGAGTTCTATTGTTTTTAAGTAACAGTACTTTTTACTATTTTCAGGCTATTTTCAGACATTCGGCAAAGTGTCAGTGTCCAGACTCAACTCACGATGCAGAGGCAGGCTGTAGTTGCCCTGTATATGCTCTAACAACTGAGCTATACCATGGCACCAGTAACTACTCTTACTAGGGGATTTGGGATCAACAAAAAGTAACTAGGCAGTAACTACTGCTCTTGGTTTTGTCTTATCTTATTTTGAAATGATTAACCAATTTTTTTGATTTCAGATTTACTTCCTGCCCTGGTGTTTTTCCTCCACTGTGAGCTGTGCCTTCTACTTTTATAACAAATACAAAGAAAAACAAACAAAGAGAGCATCAAGACAAAAAAGCACCACACCCATCACACTAACACATTCATACAGGCAATGTGGGTAAAGTGTCTTGCCCAAGGACACAACAACAGTATGCAATGCCAGTTGTGGGGCTTGAACAGCCAACCTTTGGATTAATGGGTGAACGTCTCTATCAAGACTATATATGTTAGTACTTTTACTTAAATAACAAGTCTGTTGAGCACTTTTATTTTATAGTTATATTCTTTTGAGTACCAGTTCTCAATATCTTTGTACTCCCTAAAATCTCCCTCTCCACCACTACTTAAGCTCGCTCTTGTCACCCTTTGTGACACTTATCCCTCTGTACTACCCCACCCGGACGTCTTCTGGTCGGCTGCCAGTTTGTGGATAGTCAATGAGAGGCAGAGACAGTCCCTGGCTCTGCTTTCTAAATACCTGTCTGTTGGCCTATAGCTGCCAACAGATTAGACAAATATGGATCTTTCATATAAATACTGCCATTTTCACCTCTCCTGCCAGCCAGACATCCGGCCTCATCATCATCTCTGCACAAGGCTATCACGGCCATCATATCTCCCCCATCAGCCCCCATCGACTGGCATTTGCGTCGGGACCCCTGAGGACACCGCGGCCTGCCTCTCTCTCCTCATTCCTGATGTCCTTGTAATGATGTGCGCGCTGCTCAACGGCAGAGAGCTTAAGTGAAGACATCCCGGGCCAGCCAATATTAATGCCAACAGACTCGGGAGGGGGCTGCAAATGGTGGGCCGGGGCCTTGAGATGGTGCATCCGTCGGGACGGCGTGGTGTGGAGTAAGGTCTGATCGATAGGCGTGACAGATGAAGCCCTTTGTCTCGCTGACATTTGAAGAGGAACTAGATTAAACGCTGGCGATGGGTGGCGGTCAGAGAGAGGAGCGCAGACTGGATTGGGGCGGGGAGCTCAGTGTTTTCTGTCCTGTGTGATAGAGGCGAATACAGCTGATGCATTTTAATACCTTCAATAGGCACTGTTAGTTTTGGGACTCAACATTTACTGTACCCTTTCATAAGTGAAGTAATCAAAAGGTTGCACTCTGTCATCTGGATGTAAAAAGAGATTCTGGAGGGCAGTGGCTTATTGTGTCTGGGGTTTAAACCAGAGAAAAGTGTCCCTTCCCTTGTCTCTGTACTTACCTGGATAAATATGCTTTTCTGATCCCGATCTTAAATATGTACAAAGTGCAAACTGCGTCCTAACCCTCCTGATGACTTGACTTACACATTGGTAAATATTGGCAGGAAACTCATGTGTGAAGCTGCAGAGATAATGGCTGTTCCAATAATGACTACTGCAGCTCGTGGCTCCACCGCTTCCCCCAAGAAAATGAGTACATATCTAATTAAACTAATTAAATGCACTTAATGAGTTTATCAATTGAATTAATTAAAGGCAGTTGAGTAATTAAAAGTGAATGAATATATCATAACAGCCAGGCTCGCCTTCAAAATGTATAATGCCACTTATTGTCCTTTGAGAAACTTGCTAAATGTTGGTTATGAATAAAATATCCTTTATATTTGTCTACACAGTTCTTCTGACCTATATGTTTGTATATAAGGCTTCTTAAAATCAACATTAATTGACATTTCTTACATTAGCATTTAATCAATAGACCATCTGCTATGTAATAGGGATGCATATTTTGTACATTAGCATTAGTTGGGAGCCTTAATGAACAATAATCAATTAACCATTAACCCTCTGCATATCATCACTTGATGTCTACGTTTATTGTACAACAACAGTTTATCAGGTGAACCATGCATAAAAGAAATGTTGTTTAACCTTAAAACATATTATAGTTTTCATTAAAAGGCTTAATTTTATGTTTAATTGTAAAACCCTTAAGTCTGCCCATATTAAACAGATGACTGTTCTTTTTACGCATCTCCTCCTGCTACAGAGAAACTTCTCGTCTGTTTTGGAACTGTTTTTGTGCTCTACTGTACAGATTAATGATTAATTGTTAATAAAAAAAAATTGTAAACACGTCTTTAATAACAATTAATATTTAATTATTTAACCGGTTAACCACAAACACCCCTGTAATGTAAAAATATATAAAGAGTCATGAAGATTGTGGTAACCTGAGACTTCAAACCACATCTGTATATACAGGACTGTAGAAATGATTGAAATCAGTCTGGTACAGTGCAATAAAATACACAGTAAAATCCCACCATAAGAGGTCACAGCCAGTGTACTGTTTGTGCCAGTCCCAAGATAAATGGAGAGGGGAGGGCATCTGGATTTACTGTGGTGACCCCTGAAGGGAGAAGCATAAAAATAGCTTAATTATTTACATGCAAACAATTCTGTTGTATGTCCAGTGGAGACCAAATAGACTTTTAAAAACCTTGTGCAACTGTTTGTGCCTGTAACTAATGAATAAGTGATGTTCAGAGAGGTGATGGTTCAAGGTCCTGTTTCCTATATTCATACTGTAATTGTGCTCAGTGATTAGTGTTAATTAATGTATTTTAGCAGTTAGGGCAGCTTAGTATTGTCAACATTGTAAATAATAATACAGTGCATCTTTTACATAGACAACTGGTCCATTACAAACTGCAGTGTTTACTTGGTTTGGTTTTAGTTAGCTTTTTGTTTGTTTTGTTGTTTGCTTTATTGTAGCTCTACTACAGCTCATGCCAGTGAACTGTATCTCATACCTGACTCCTGTAAATCAATAGAAAAAGTAAACAAGCCATATCACTGGAGTGGGTCTAACACTGTAACAAGCCACCTACACTAGAGCTTGTATACAGGGGTCAAAGTTCAAACACAGGACAGGAGAGGCAGGTAAGAGTCTGCTAATTCAACCCAGCTGAGCTTTCTGTGGGCTCAGATGGAGGCTGCTGCAAACAGACAACAACAACAGGTCAATATTTCAAAGCTGCACTCAAGTCCTCATTGAGTTTTCAAACACATCTGTATTTATGGTGTTTGGTGCAAATAAAAGCTGTTGTTAAAGTGGATATATTACACTCTTGGTCACCTCTAGAACAGCATTGCACGTTTTACAACCTTTATAAACATTATCTGACTAAAAGGAAACATTTATAATAAGTACTTTACTGGTGCCACAAAGAAATAGGTGAAGAGACCAGCAGAGTGCAGAGTGTTGCAGTCTTTTCAACATATAATCAAAGAAAAAGACCACTTTATTTCCTTAAACTTTTTGTATGATGCCATTTTACTACAAAATTATAAATAGCTGTGAGGAATCAGTGGAAACAGAGCTGTACACAGTTTTTTAGATAAATGAATGAGAGCAGATGGATGTAGAGGGTTTGTTGATTTGGCAGTACTTCCTGGAGTGGGAATATTATAGCATGAGAAAAAGCTCAGAAAAGTCAATTTTGCATAATATCTTTAATAAACCATTTCACACTCTCTCAAAGAAAACTACAGGGATGTATGTTAGAGTAAGTCTGAATGAGGGTTCAGAGTTTAGTTGTTAATATTTAATGCTATAGTTTTACAACTTCACCAAAGGTTGTTCCTGACTATAATTGTAGGATATGATTTACTTGAATTTAGGAAAGACAGTGGCACAGCACATTCATCGCATTGTCCACACACTGGAGGGTTGGTGGTTCTGACCCAGTGCATACTGTTGTTGTGTCCCTGGGCAAGACACTTCACCTACATTGCCTGTTCTCAAGTCACAGTATGTGGCTGGTTCTGACAGGAAGGGCATCAGATGTAAAAAACAAAACAAAAACAACAACTTGCCAAGTCACTGTGATAGATTTGCTGAGTGACCCTGAAGGAACAGCCAAAGTAATTTATTTTTATTGAATTTAATTTTAATTCAATTTATTTATATGGAGCCAAATCACAACAATGCTACCTTGGGGTATTCTAGTTAGTAATGACAACAAAAACACTAGTTAGAATCACATAATAACAGTATATTTAATGGAAAAATATATATTTAAAATTCCTTTCACCTAAGTGAGCTGTGTTATCTTTTTGTGAGAGGGAAGACAGACATCTGGAAGTTACAGTCACCTAAAAACTTGAAACTTGACATTCAGATAAAGGTAAGTGTATAAAGTCACTGAGAGTTCAGCTCAGCATGCCTGGCTGTACAAAACAAACAGCAGTAAGTCATCATTGTCAATAGTTACCTGCAGACGTAGTCGGCCTTGCACACTCTGAGCTGGGCCAAACAGTTGGGCTTGTCCTTCTCCTCGTATGAGCAGGAGGGGACGATGGTCTGCCTGCGGCGCTCTGCACAGGCCGTGTCGGTGCAGGGGCAGAACAGCAGCTCGTGGGTGTAGTCTGGGGGAACGCGGTCGAAAAACTTCCTGAGAGCCTTGTTGCAGCGCGGTCTGTTACAGGGCCCCGAGCGAGCTGAGGGCTGGATACACGCGGACACATACTCCGTCCGGATCTTCTGACACGTCTCATCGATGTTACAGGCCTTGGCCGCGTCCAAACAGCGGTTCACCGTCGTCACTTCAGACTCTGCAAGAGAACACGCAGCAGCATTACAACCTGTGGTCTGAGAGAATCAAATCCCAGCCAATGTTTACAAATGACTCCTGCTTTAATTGGAGTTGGTATTGACTCTTTCACCTCAACACATGAAAAAGACAGGTATTTTGGAGAACAAACTGGACCAAAATGATGATTATATGTAATAGGCTGCCTGTAATGAATAGAACATGATTATGTGTAAATGTTGGATGAGCCGTGGTGCTGGATGTGTTTCAGTGAGGCCTAATGGCTGAATATTTCATTCTGCTGGGTTAATGCAGACTGGCAGCAGTGGAAAAGCCTCTCCTCCATCTCCACAAGCACACAACAGGCTCTGTAATTACCGCTCTTACTCCTTATCCCCTATCCATCCATCCACAGGACACTGGCCTCCCCATACATCTGGGACACCTCTCTATCTCTGTCTGTCCAGTCTATTTGTTCCCATTTTGTCTAAGTCTCTCCTCCTCAATGGACTTCAGTGGAGGCTGTAGGTTGTGTGAAAAGTTGCAGACTCATACAATAGGTAGCACATGATGTTGGTGCTGTTCTTAAATGGCATCATACAAAAAGTTGCTGGTCTGTTCACCTGTTTTTTTATGGCACCAGTGGATTACTTATGGAGTTTTCTTTCAGACAATGTTTTGAAAGGTTGTAAAAGTGTAATGCTGTTCTAAAGGTGACCGAGACTGATTTAAAAATATAAATAAAAGCATAACATAGCCCTTTTAACATTTATGTCAATCATATAACCGGACGTAAAAAGTACATACCCTCTGAGTTAATTATTTGAAACATACATTACATAACCTTATGATCTTTGAAAGGTGAAGTGAATATAACACAGATTATGGCACCTGTTTGTGGAGCGACATTAGGAAAGTTGATAGGTCAGGGCCAGTTGATAATAAGGGCAAAATTGTGATGGCTGTGCTGTATAATCTTTTATCTTTTTCTTTGAGGTGATCATTACATAAAGTCGCAGTTAATTAGAAAAATATAATGTTTGTATAAAAAAGTGTTTTGAGGGAACCAACTACCAAATCAACATTTTCTCCAGGAGCTGGCAGCGCAGCTTCCTGGTGCGTTCTAACTTCCTTGGCAACAGCAACCCCCTTTCCACATAGTTTTATTATTCTGGCCCAATCTCTCATCATCACGTGTGCATTTCCCCCAAAGCGCCTCCCAGTCAATATGTCCATGATGACGCTGAGCTCCTCTGGCACAGCGCTCCACTCATTAGTTTGTAAACTGCCTGTAGTTGTGTCTCCTGGTGAGTTCGGCTCTCAACAAGCTGTCAAACCAAATATGAATGGCCCTGGAAAGCAGAGCTAACAACCCATCGTCAGGCATAGGTTATTCCCATTGTAACAGCCGAGTGGCCAATGAGGAGGGGGGTGGGATGACAAATGGCCCGGAGCGGACACTTCCCTGGGATAAGAAATATACATATAGCTTTTCATCTGCAATCTGTGTCATTGTTTGGCTTTACAGTGATGTATATACAGAAGACTGGGAGCGCATAGTTCTACACACACTGTACAAGCTTCACTCAGTCCACCTGGGACATCCGAGGGCCAGAGGGGGGCTACTGGGGCCAGCTTGTTTATAGTTACTTGCTCCTGTAATATTCAATAGTACATTTTTAAAAATTTAGACTCAGTTTAGGCTGTTTTTGTTATGTTGTATGGAAGACTTACAGACAGTGACATTTCCCCTCTTAACAAATTGTTTTCTTATGTTTTAATCAGTGGGAAACACATTTTATAATATATAATAATGTAATAATTTAGCAGATTTTTATTTGTCTCAGCAAGAAGCAAGTCTAAATCATAGTAAGTAGTGATAATAGCACTCATAGTGATTGCTTTGACCCCTTTAGCCATGACAACACTTAAGAGAAAATGTTTAGCTTTTATGAAGCCTTTAAAGGTCCTATGTTATGTTTTATTGATATTTTTAAACTGATCTTGGTCACCTCCAGAACAACACTGCACATTTTATAATCTTTAAAAGCATTATGTGACTAAAAGAGAACATTTTTAATAAGTACTCTACTGGAGCCATAAAGGAACAGGTGAATAGACCAGCAGAGGGCAGCAGAGTGCAGAGTAGAGTGGTCTTTTGAACATAATCAAAGAAAAACAGCACTTCACTTCCTTAAACTGTTTGTATGATGCAATTTTACTACAAAATGAAAAGTAGCTGTAAGGAATCAGTGGAAACAGAGCTGTACACTGTTTTTTGGATAAATGAATGAGAGCAGACTGGATGTAGAGGGCTTGTTGATTGGTCAGCGCTTCCTGGAGTGGGCGGGGGTTCCTAGGTTCATGTTTGTTCATTTTGAGGCCTCAGAATGGCCGTGCCAGAGAATAGAGCATTACTCAAACAGATGTGAATAAAGCAAAACAAAGCTCTGGGTATGTTTTTGATGAGGGAACATTATAACATGAGACAAAGCTTTAGAAAAGTCCATTTTGCATAGCCTCTTTAAGTAAACTTTAATACTTTTAATACATGTATACAGTAATATATTTTTGAATACATTTAGTTCTACTTGAGTTCTTCCACTTCTGCATTCCATCTTAAATCTTACCACGAAGTCTTCCTTTGATTTAATTGGAAAAATGTTTGCATAAATGTCCAACTTGGAAAAAAATATTATTTTAATATTAACAAAATAAAATGGGGTTCCAGAGTCAGACAGTTAATAACCACTGACTTTGATGGATGCACATACAGAAGCTACAGTAATACAGAACAAACAATCATTCAAATAGTTATATTGGACTGCAAACAGAAACTTATTCCTTCACATAAGCAAATTAAACTTTCTAAGCACACACTTATGCTTATTGATGAATGCATGCAATTAATCCCATCTTTGTCACAAGTTAAGTTGACAAGATAAATTGATACAGATGATAAATGGAGCAAACTTTGGCTGATTAAATGAAAATTAAATAAAGAATGACACAATGCAATACTAATCACAATGTGGCTTCCAGCTTATAGTCAGCTTATTTCATTTATTTCATAGCGTGTGAGGTGTTATGTGAGGTGACTCTGGTGTTTTGGCATTCATTTGCAGAGCTATTTGTTCAAGCTGCAAGTCAAGTTCTTCAAATGCTAATTTTTATACTGTTTATAGTCATTTGCCAATCTTTTACCACAATTTAATGGTGCCTTTCCCAGTTGCTTTACAAAATATTCCCCGATCAGGTCAGAGCTTCCTGTTGAGTGTTAAATGGGAACTACTAGTTTTTCCTTGGGCTGGAGGAACCTGTGTAATAATTTGGTTATAATAGGTGGCAGCTGCTGTTTTTTTAAACAGGGGGAGTTGATTTTAACATTTGTAATCGTGCTGGGTCAGCTGAGCTAACTTGCAGGTTAATTTCCCTACAACACAAACTAACTCTAACAAAACTAAAACAGGATGCAGACTCAGCAACTGCCGGAGTGTGTTTTTCTGTCTCTGCAAACAAACGTGCTTGGAAGTGACGATTTTGGCGTCTTGCTTCCTTGCAGTGTAAAAAACTGCTAGGTGCAGTCCCATAGAGATTCATTGAAGTTGGCTGTCAACAGGGATTTATACAACATTTGAACCGCTATGAAATCACATCATCATCAAATTCAATGGTGCTTATTTTAGAAAATTTTAAGGGAAGTTCTGTTGGCACACTCCAGTAAGGGATGCTTCCATTGGCTTTTGAATAATGGCTGCTAGGGAAAGTTGCAGAAAGTCTCTATTTAAAGGGGCTGTATTTTGCGAAATTGTCTTTTCTGAGCTTTCTACCATGATATAATGTTTCCTCATCAAAAACATACTTGGAGTTGTGTTTTGTTTCATTCATGCATGTTTGAGTAATCCTCTATCCTTTTACATTGAATTTGTGAAAGGCCAAAATGACTCGTTTCACTGGTGTCTGCCTTTTCCACCTGACCACGCCCCTCCCCCCTCATGCTCCTGTCCTGTTCAGGAAGCACTGCTACAGCTCCTGCCTCCCCCTCAGCAACCAATCAAACCCACCCCCAAACTGCAGCGAACACCACTCAAACACTCGGCATGTGTCGTTGTGAGGAGCACCGAAGGGGCGTGCCATTAGCAGGACAGCGGGGAGGGCTCTTAAAGTGACAGGGACCCAATCTGAGCGTTTCTTACAGAGTCAAATAATTAGTTTCTTCAAAGAAGGTTTTTTCAATAATTACTGTGTTTTCTGACCAAAAAACATGAGATACAGATCTAGATGTGTCCTAAATTATTTTAAAGACTCACAAAGAAGCATAATATAGGCCCTTTAACATAGTATTTAGCATAGTATACATAGTGCACTGAAAAAAGAGAAGCAAAGTAAAACATAGAAACAAATTGATGCAAGATGAGACGTTTAGGGAGGCAGATAATTGCTGGTTCACACTGATCACAAGCTAAACTGCTTCAAGTTTCAGTACAGTATTTTGAGATGGAAAATTTGTAGTACTGATGTTGTTGGAGAGGCATGGGGTTGGAAACATCAGAAAACAGCACCTGGCATAGAATTAGTAAAGTCGAGTAGTTCAGTTTTAATTAAGTCAAATTTTATGCTTGGTCTCCCCTGCTGCTGCCATCCTGTCATAACTTCTTGACTTTTATAACTGATGCCTCACTAAAGTCTGGTGTAGTTTGAATACTGTCCTCCTAAAATATGACGAGCGAGCGGTGACTGTGTGGTGCGTCTTTGAGAGGGGTCATCAGTCTGGTTTGAGGGAGAGCTGCTATAACGCTGCAAAAACACTCATTAATCACGTCTTTGTTGTTTTGGCAGTTGACTTGTCGAGATGCACGACGCGGACTCCAACTTTGACCTCCCGCCCACTGAAAATTTACGAGGAGGCGGTTACAGTGCGGGGTCCCACGCTGCAGTAATTCAAAGCAGCCTTAAACAACACTGTCATATTAATAAGCGGCTTATGTATGAGGTCAGATGCTGTGTGATTTACGGCTTTAAACTAGGATCCTCAATGTAAAGCACTTCCTCCTGTGTTCCTGCCCATAGTGTCCTCCCGGCCCATCTAATCTCACTCATTTATGCACAACAAGTAATGGAAAATGGATTGGTGCAAGATGCAATCACCCACTTCTTGAGCAAGGTGTTTTACTGCGTTTATATCTTATCATGTTGCTTTTAACTAGTTTCAAACACAAGCCTTGAGTGTACCACTTCACACATGCTTCTGAAATGACTCAGATAACATCTTTAAGAAACTAATAGTGCTGCTCACAGTGAAAACAGCTCTTTTAACCCCGTAAAACTCACATACATAGAAATATTTGTTGGAAAAAATTATCCGTGCTAAATTTTAGTCAACGGGGATGGGTAAGAACAAAAATTTGTCAATATTTTTGGTAAGCAGCATTCATGAATTAGTTAATACATTTAAAAAAAGGCTCCTACTTTTTTGCCATGACCTTTGAATTATATGCTGCATATTTGCTACAGAGGGTGCTACGGGGTTAAAGGTGGGTTTGCAGTTTTTGAAGGCAATTTTGTGATGATACAGTACTTCAAACTGTGCCTAGTGCAGAGGTCTGCAACCTTCTGGATCCAAAGCCTAATAATACCAAAATATATTAAATTTGCATCTGTAAAGAGCTGCAACTAATTTTAATGCACAGAAGTAGCTTAACCTATAACTGAAATATAGCCTATGTATGGTCGAACAGAAATAACAGAACTGTATCAAATACTCATTGGACTGATTATCTTTTAGATTACTAAACAGCAGTTTTATACAGGAGCCATGCACATTCAGAGTATTGGAGTTACATCCAGTAACTATGTGCTGTTTATTTAACTTATGTGTGCTGATCAGCCTGTGCATGGACTCCACAGCCAAGATACACAAGAAACAGAAGTTTATTTTTATATTTAAGTCCATAGCATAAACAAACAAAGTTATGCAGATGGAGGAAGTTTTATTCCTTTATTTTTAACTTTACATAACAAAAGTCAGATGCCCAAAGAGACGCAAAAACAGGGCTTAAGAGCTTGTGGCTCTGAAACCATAGGTTGCAGATGTCTGGCCTAGAGCATGTGAACAGATCATATTTTATGTTTCTTTTAGGCTTTTTGAAATCGTTTTGAACACCTTTGCATTAGTATTTCCCATTTTATAACTTAAAATACTGTATGTGTATGGAAAACCTCTTCTGATGAGGAACTGTTACTTTTAATTTGCAGAGAGTGCAGAGGTGTCAGTCGCCCCCTGCTGGTAACGGTGGGGAATGGAAAGATCATAAAATGGGCTATTAGCAACATGACACTAACAGATATCTAAATGAGCTGACTGCTGCGTACTGATGGCTCAAATGATCAGAACCAGTGCAGTGACTGTGTATGGGCTTTAAAAATGTGCAGGAGCACATCCTGGCGTTTTCAGTTCTTCAGAAGGGTGGAGAAGTGGAGAAGCTTCAACTAATTCTATGGAACTATAAATGCTCACATTATAGTATACTCTGTACTTTGGTTTTATTCTGTTTTCTTGTTGGCTTTATATCTATTCACAAAAAGGAATTAAAATGGCTGGCCAAGTTGGGATAACACATTCTTAAAAAAATAAATAAATGCAAAAGCTCAAAAAATACAAGGCAACAGGATCCCTAAAGATTTTTGAGTTTTGGGGCCAACTCAAAATCTCAGGTTTTCAACAACTAATATTTTTCGTCCACCTAATTTAATTTTCCTATGTCTAAAAACATTCAAATTTAAGTTTTACTCACTATCATTATTTATTTATTTTTTACTCTTCTTACAGCCAACTGACCGTCTACAGTATACTAAGTTTTTATTATTATCAATATTAATACTTTTTTCTGAACAACAGAAAGTAAGTTGGCTGTAAGATGAGTTAAAAAAATAATGACAGTGAGTAAAACTTAAAATTAAAAGTTTTTAGACATGATCAGTACATTAAACAAACAAACAAACATAAAAACAAAACTAAAAAATCTTGAGGAATCCTGTTGCCTTGAATGTTTGAGTTTTTGCAACTTTTATTTATTTATTTTTTTACAGTGAAAAAAAAAGTCTAGAAATGGGAAGCTCTGTTATTATTGAGAGTAACATGGGGTTTGTACAGTGACATTTTGGTATCTTGCTTCCTTGCAGCGAAAAAAAAACCTGCTTTGTGCGGCCCCATAGAGATCCACAGAAGCTCAGCACCATTAGGGATTTATACAGCACAGTACATTGTAATAGGAAGCATCTTTGAAATAATAGCATTTGTACTGTTTTATAGGCTGTATTATTAATGATTTCAATCTGTTGGCACGCTCCAGTGAGGGATGCTCCCATTTGCTCTTGAATAATGGCAGCCGGGGGAAGTTAGAGAGTTAGAGAAAATCTAGAAATGGATGCTATGTTATTGTTGGGAGGTATAATGTGGGGCTTGTGCTACTTTCTGGAGGTCATATGAAAGTATGTTATTAGATCAACAGTGCACCACATAAAATATTCTGTAGGCTTCAGAGTGGTTCGTGTGGTCAACCATAACTACAGTTGCCCGTACAGAATACTCTGAGTGCAAATACAGTGTGAGCATTGGGTTCATACCTGGAGGACCTCATTCAAAAAATTACCCCACAACTTGTCATCGTCTTGTCTGGCACTCAGTACACCCCCCAATTAAAACTCAACACTGTTTGGAGTCTAGTTTTTAAGTTCACATTTAAAAAGTAATTACGATTCCCAGCCTTCCCCTTCCTTAAGCTAAAAAAAAAAAAAGTTACCTACATAACATTTATTGGCGTTGAGTATTGCTACTTCCAAATAAAACGACATTACCGTATGCCTGGAAGCGTTCTTAATGTTAATAGCTCATTGGGATGCAGCCGTGGAGCTGAATGCCCAAGTCAAACGCCTGGAGAAAAACATTAAGAGCAACTGTCAAAGCTCAAATGATGAAATGGTAATAGGAGGAAATGGGATATCCCTATATGGTTTAATACAGGTGAGGGGAAGGCCTCTCCAGCACCAATCATCTTCATTATGTAACACTGCGACAAGGTATAATGGGTTATTTTTGGCACTGAGGAATGAAAATAAACAGACTGCAGGAAAAAGGAGGTTAAGGAGGTTTACAGTATATGAAAATAACAAAAGGCTCTCAATTTCCTGATATGATTTTAATGAAGTGAGCAGAGCGAGTATATTGTGCGTGAATTTGTTTTGACACCGCAGGCAGAAACATGGCACGGTTTAAAATAAAATGCACTTTGAACATGACAAGCAAAAGCGAAATACATAAAATCTACTGGATAAAGATTGTCTGAGCAAAAGTGCTACTACAATTCTAATTTTTTTATGTTTCCATCAAAGTAGTAAGGTGTTTCACGACACTAGATTGGACTGTTTTCTTAGTTTTGCAGGATAACTCAGAGTAAAGGTTAGATTTTGGCTGGACTCCCTTTAGAAAGGAGAGATACCAGAGGGCTTTGTAATATTGTGATTTTCTATTGATTATCTCACTTGTATGTAGCATTTGCAACCTTATCATTAGAAATTGCCAGAGGAAAAAAAAAGGGTTTACACTGTACAAGATAAAGATTCTGTAAAATGCTGAAGAAGCTAAAAGTAACCAGACCAATTTTAAACTACAGACTTTTTACTGTAACTGGACAGATATTTGTTCCATCTACAGCCATAGTCTCCAACATAATGATAAAATGTATTTCAACAGGAAATGTTAAATTAATCCAGTATTCACCAGTGGAGATAGGTGAATAAGCAATCACTGAAATGTCATGACTTAAGGTCAACATCTGATTGGTTAGATAAATCTGTTCTTTTTATGCTCACTGATGAGACAGTAAAATACGGTGTTTGTCAGAGGTGGAAAGCAACTTAACTCTTTTACTCAAGTAATTACCCTATGTCCTTTTAAGGCCTTAAGTTTCAGGCTTTTTGATATAGTTTTGGACACCTTTTCATTAGCATTTTACATTTTATAACTTAAAATAATGTTTTTGTAGAAACATAGAGCGGTGAGACTGAGCGTTTCCAGTCTTCAGAAATGGACGTGCTCAGCAAACAGGATTACTTAAACATCCATGAATGAAACAAAACACAACTCCAGGTCTGTTTTTGAGGAGAAAACAATTAATTTTTTTTTTACATTAGTAATAGTATTTTTAGTAGTATGGAGCTGTACTATATTAAGGTTTTTAAAGTACAGAGTATGTCTTCCATCTCAGGGTTTTGCCAGTCTATGGCTGTTGTTAGAAGTGTCCTTTTGTACTAACATTAGAAGTATCCACTTTTATCAGTTTGAACTCACTGTATTATAATATATAATTAAGCCTTGCCTCCCACTGAGTGGACATTATCTGGATGTTTATCATAACACTTTGTGGCAGGCGCAAATTCATTCCCTGCTAATCACTTTGTTTAAATCATTACGTTTTCTGGCCCTTTCATCTCAGTGTCTCACATCGCATGGAGGAGATAAAAAAACAAAACACTTTTCTCCAGTGGAAAATGCAGATCTTCATTTGTGTGGCTGCAAACTTCCAGCTCAGAAAAAAAAGCATTGTAGTTTTGTAAACAAACTGCACTCTCACTGTGACGTTTTCCTTTCATTTCTCCTCCATCCCTCCGTCTCTTTACCTCGTACCTGTCTTGCTTGTGGCTGCTTTAAAGTAAATAGGTAATTAATGTGTGCCTTGGGGCCAACAGCGGTGCAGTGCGGCCCTGAGGCTGGCCCACAGGCTCAGACGCACCACAGACAGCCGCTCAGTGTGGGATGCTCTTCAAACAAGACTAACCTAAATACATCCACAGTACAGACTTACCACTATTCATGTCTCCATTTGTTTATTTACTCATATGGGCCTGCATATAAAAATGTAATGTAATGTGGATTTAAAGCACTATTTTACACATTTCCACTTTAAATGTCCCCTATTAAGCTAAGTGGACTATGCTGCGGTTTTTACCCTGTTATAATGTTGTTTATACGTCAAAAACATGGAGGCCAGAGTCTCTTTCTCAAGAGCTGAAAACACTCACTGCTCTATGTAGCCACGAGAAAACCTGGAAGTGCTTGTGTGCATTTCTAAAGCCCACACACCGTCACTGGACTCATTTTGACTTTGAGCACTTAGTGCTTCCTGGAGAGTGTTCTTCTCTAAGGTGGATGTTGTGACCATTTTTTTCCCTCCAGCCTAAAGATGATCTGGTTCACTTCCATTGCTGTATGTTGTGATTTCACAGAAACAGCTTTCAAATGCAAATGTAACACCTGGAATCAAGTCCAGACTTTTTACCCACTCAGTTTATGATGGATTAATGAGGGAAAAGCCCATGCAGCTCAAGAACTAGCTTCTGAAGCAACTGTCCAAATACTTATGAGCCCCTGAAAAAGAGGCTGCTACAAATTACAGAGCTGTAATTCCTGAACCTTTCCTCTGATTTGGATTGAATATTCTGAAATTACAGCTGAGAGTCTGCACTTAATAATGATATAACTGTATTTTTAATATGATTGGGTAAAAAGCTATAATAGCAAAACTTATGTCATGGTCCAAATACTTATGGATCTAACTGTGTACATTATTTAAGTTATAAAACATGAAATACTAATACAAAGGTGCAAAAGCATAACATAGGAGCTTTAAACTAGAAGGACTTGGGCACTGGATCTTGCAGTGGTAAGAATACAGTGCCCAGACCTAGTCTAGTCGAATATATGGTCTCCTAGTACAGGGGTAAATTCTCTATCAGTTGAGCCACATAGCTTTTCATCGTCATAATGGTAAAGACAAAACTAAAACTAATCATTTGTTCCATTACTGATCCCTATTTTGCAATTGTACATATCTGACCTTTGCTGAAAATTGAAACATTATCTTTTTAATCACCATGCTAACAAACAGACACACAGCAACATAACTTCCTTTGCAGAGGTAAAAATGTGAACTCAACAATCCCTGCACACACCACACCACAAATCATTCACTGTAACATTCAGGCCATAAATGTGGATGTCGTTTGGACCACAGTGAACAAGTCAAACCCAAAACAGCCACAAACCATTCAAACAAGCACAAAAACATCTTCATTCTTGACTCATGTGAATGTTGGTAAAAAAGTGTTATTTAAGGCGGATTAAGACCAATCACCTGCAGCGATGGAGGCCAGTCTGACGTAGTCGGAGCCCCTCTCCTCTGGTTCGTAAGGGTAGTCCTCCACAAGGCTTAGACCTGACAACACAGAAATCATTTGTAAGTTAATGTTAGGGCTGCACCAAATAACAGGCATAGAGCAAAAGTAAGCACAGGACTCAGTTACTCATCTCAGTTTGTAAATTGCACATAATTGTACTTACACTTTCACTGTAGAGGGAAGCATGTTTCCTTTCTGTGCATGTGACAATAAACACTGAATCTTTGAAAGACACACTTAACACGTGCTACTTTATATGTACTTGCATGAAGTCGGTGCAAATTAACAGCTCTCTCACAAGTGTACATTTCTAAAGACTCAATGATAAACAGGGCAGGTTTCTAAGAATACAACAGAAAACTGAAATTCCTAGTATTCAGGGCTACAAACTAACTAAATATAGCATTTTGCAGCTCTACCATCACATACTGTAAGTACCACTGACTTTGCTTTGAGAATAATAAAGTTAGTTTTCCTTTGTTGGTGTTTTGAAAGAAAATGTAGCAGCAGAAGGTCAAATCGTGGGTAGAGTTTTTGATGAACTTGTTCTTAGTAATATTTTCCAGGAAGAAAAGTCAACATCCAATGATTTTTCTCTGTATAGACTTTTCTAGTGAGTATTGGGCGTATCATACTGTGATAATGTGCCACTGGGCTTCCTGATAGAGCGGTAGAAGGCCACAAGCTGACTAAAGACACATTCTTTTCTTTGGTGTTTGTAGCTTCTTATACTGTGTCAAAATATTATGCCAAGAAAGTGAAGGCTTTGGTGCACAGTGAAGTGTAGAGAAAAGCAGCACTGATGAACACAGAGGCTGCTTTCTCTGAAATGTAGCTCTTTCTGCGACTCGTACAAAAATGGTCACCTTTCCAAAAGTTATGCATGAGTGAAGAATTAGCCCCATCTATTTACCAAGACAGGTAAAAGTAGATTAGATAATTATATGATTAGAACTGTGTGCTTGTTCATTACTGTCTTGTTCTGACCTTGCATTCTGAAAATATTAATAATATTATGGAGTAATGCCAATGAGATGCATGTTTGTTAGCTTATGATATAGGTAAGGGTTACAAGTTGTTTACAGGTTTGATTGGCAACACTCAAAAACAAGTTAAAAAAAAAGTGAAATTAGCTGAGTTTCTTAAGCAGGTCATCTGAGGTTTGACATCCAATTAACTGAGGGCCAGCAGCTTTTCAACATCAGCATGAGGTAAAAGAAGGAGCTGTGAAAAAAACGATCCGTGCTCCAAAGAGCCCTGCATTTCTGTCACCGCTCTAATGGACCTCAGAAGCATGTCACAACACACTGGAACTAAATGTGCTTTAATTAAAACCATTTGGACCTAATTTGTGAGTCATCTCAAAGTGTGTTTTATAATTGCCTCCAAACTGGCAGCAGAGTGAAAGTTTTTAGTATTTGGAGTCTCTGTAATGGAGTTGAACAGCTGTGGAAGACTTTCATCATAAAACCGACACTTAAAATAACCATAAAGTCACAGGGCTGCTCAGGGAGCTAAGGAACAGGAGATACTGGGACAGTATGGGACGGTAAACAATACTGAACTGTTCAATGGAGCATTAAGTTGGTCTGTACTGACTCACCACCTTTGAGATATTTTCATCCTTTTTTTCATGGCTTCTCTCCTCCCTTCATCACTCTTAATCCAAAATAAAATTACTCAAGAAGGAGTAAAAGTACTCAACAAAATGAATATTTGAATAAAAGAAAGCACGTAAAAAAGTTCATGTAAAGTTAACCTAAGAAATTAAATTTGAAAACTACAAGCAAAATGTACTTCTACTACTACTACTACTACTACTACTACTACTACTACTACTACTACTAGTACTACTAGTACTACTATAACAACTACTATTGCTATTCCTACTATTTCAACTGCTACTGCTGCTACTACTATCACTGCTATTGCTATTTGTACTACTACAACAACTACTGCTACTACTTCTGCACCTACTTCTCCTCCAACTACTACTACTACAACTACTATTGCTATTCCTACTCCTCCAACTACTACTGCTACAACCACCTCTATTATTGATTCTGCTACTACTACTACAACTACTACTGCTACTATGTCTACTACTACTACTACTACAACAACTGCTATTGCTATTCCAAATAATACAAAAACAACAACAACAACAACTACTACTACTACTTTCTACAGTATCCAAGGGTCTTCTGTTTATATTCATTTAGCCACCAATGGTAAAGTAAAAGTATGTTTGACAAAATGTACTCAGAAGTATCTCAGTACTTTTTGGTAGCTCGGGTGTAAAGTTTCTGCTGCTTTGTGTGTTAGTGAGATCTTTAAAACTTCATACTGATTTAAACTCAAATGTGTCCTAAACCAGATTGACAGTAATGTTCTGAGCAGTAAGTAATGGTCTGTTCTGAATGTTGTTGTTGTTGTTGTTGTTGTGAATAAAGCCACAGCATCAGGGACAAAGACATTCAAACCTACAGTGGACTATTTCTGTCTCATTAATCTCTCTTTTATTCACAGAATGGTGTGTGCTGGGAGCGCTCTGGAGGCAGGCAGCTCTTTATGTGTAATGGGCGACATATACAGCTCTGCTAATTCCACTACACAGAGGTGGAAGCAGTACTCAGCTGTAGTACTGAGTATGCTGTACCTAAACAACATCAGTGCCATTGCAATATATTATAACCTTTTACTGTAAGAAGTAAAAATAACCAAGAAATGTATTACATGAGTGTACATGATACTACTGCTACTACTACTAATACTACTGCTACTACTACTAATACTACTGCTACTACTACTGCTGCTGCTACTACTGCTACCACTACTGCCAATACTACTACTACTGCTACTACTACTGCTACTATGACTACTACCACTACTATTACTACTACCACTACTACTACTACTACTACTACCACTACTGCCAATACTACTACTACTGCTACTACTACTGCTACTACTACTACTACTACTACTGCTACTGTTACTACCAGTACTGCTACTACTACTACTACTACTACTACTACTACTACTACTACTACTACTGTTGCTGCTACTACTACTACAACTACTACTGCTACTGTTACTACCAGTACTGCTACTACTACTACTACTACTACTACTACTACTACTACTACTACTACTGTTGCTTCTACTACTACTACAACTACTACTGCTACTGTTACTACCAGTACTGCTACTACTACTACTACAACTACTACTGCTACTGTTACTACCAGTACTGCTACTACTACTACTACAACTACTACTGCTACTGTTACTACCAGTACTGCTACTACTACTACTACTACTACTACTACTACTACTACTACTACCACCACTACTAACACTGCTGCTACTACTACCACTACTACTACTACCACAACTACTACTGCTACTACTACCACAACTTCTACTGCTGCTACTATTACTACTACTACTGCTGCTACTACTACTACAACTACTACTGCTACTGTTACTACCAGTACTGCTGCTACTATTACTACTACTACTGCTGCTGCTGTTAAGTCTCACCGTGCAGTACGAGTGCAGACTGGTGCAGGCTCCAGTAGATGCTGAGGCAGTTCTTCTCCTTCTTCATGCCTCGTTTGCACTGGCAGCCGTGCAGGGGCGTGGCCAGCAGGGCGGTCATGGCGTTCTCACACTGGTTTCGAGCTCCGGGGCCCAGTTTGACGCTGCCGTCCCCGGCCACACACTGCCGCAGGGTGCGCAGGCGCGGGCTGCAGCTGTCATCACTGGAGCAGGTGTCTCCGGCCCGAAGACAGTCCCAGCCACTGGAGCCCAGGGCCACACCGGGGGCTCCTGTGAGCAGACACAAGAGACGGAGAAGGTTACAGCCTGTTACAACACTCTGTAATAATGGAACTGTACCACAACAACAGAAGCTAGTCCTTTTTTTCATATATTTGTGTTGCTAAATAGAGAAATAGAGAATTCATTTGTTCTTTTACTGACCCACAGTGGTCCATTACTGACCTTTCCTAAAAATGTTCATATCAAAATCAAACTATTTAACAACAAAACAAACCACTGCCGGCAAAACATAACCTCCCTGGCAGGGGTAATGACCTGTGTAAAAGCAAGACTTTAATATAATAAGCATTATTTAACAAGAATTTTAATAAATAAGAATGCTGGCAAGCCTTTACCAATCACACGCTTGACTACAGGGAAGGGCTACATTGTTGAATACAGACAAAAGTGCCAAAAAGCAAACTAAGAAAATAGAAAAGTGAAATGAATTGTAGATTTATATAGCACATCATGGTCCAAGCTAGAGGTTTAAGGTATGCTCAAAACTATTGTTTAATTCAGTGGCAAGTTGGTTCAGTTTGATTTTATTCTGATAAAATAAAAATAAAAATGTTGGCATGTTAGGTATTGCAGGTTTAAGAGCATTACTGTATGGAGCCAAACTGATATAATAGATGCCTCTGTGTAGCACATACTGGCAAGCTTTTAGCCAATCACATTATTGCACTGTGGGTCTCGAGGACACTCCCATTGGCTGGTTGGTTTACACTACATGTCAACATTCAATCAGTGGCAGACAAAATGCACAAAAGTGTCTGTTCGAGTGCTGGTCAAGTAAAAAATAGATTTAAATGATTATGGAACAGCATATGTTGAATGTACATAATTTTAAAGCAGTGACTTGGTTCAATTTTGCTTTTTTAAATCAGGAACTGTGGAGGATGGGACTGTGATTAAGATTTAAGGTAATGCAGCCTTAGGTGTACAACTGCCAGAAGCTAAAATGAAAATTACTGCTACACCCATTTGTAGGGACGTAGTTATCTCATTCATATTTAAATGTTACAAGGCACTACAGGAGTGGTTTGTAGCGCTTTTAATGCTTCCAAATCATTATAAAAATGGATCTAGAGACATTAAGTGACTCTGCTTTGCTTCAGTGAACTTCCAAGCACAAAAAAATTATAAGATGTAAAAACTCTACTCTACAGTAAGCCTTTGTAAATATCATATAGTCAGATCAATGCAGATGCTTTGGATTTTGCTTAGTGCATTTAGTTGGTGTGATGTAACTTTATCAATAAAGCATAATTGAAGTGATATGACCCCTCCCTGGATTGCCACTTTATTGAGATCAAGTGTTTGAAGAGCACTAGAGTTAAGCTGCTGTAAGTACCTAGTAGAGAAGAGGTACTTGGTGACATGACACAGTATTAACTTTTGAAGTATTTTTTTTTATAACAGGAGCTTAGCCAGTTCTTACTTTTGTACGGGTAACATGCATTGCACGCTGTTATTTTGTACAACACACGGACACACATCTGTTTACATACAGTATGTTGTTTGAATGTCTGTGAGTGAATCGTTCAATATTTTATCTTATGTGGATGATGGAGGTGTCTTGGGAGAGGGCGGCATCTTTGAAACAAGCGTTTAGGAAATGAGAAGTCATATTTAAGTGTTGTTTTTGCTGCCAAAAGGGTTGGTTTATTAGCGAGGCAACTCAAAAAAAAAAAAAAAAAAAAATCAGGAAAGGTTCACTGTTTTGGTTCAGGATACTGTATAATTGCGAGATAGGGCCAAACTAAGCAACCTAACTCTAAATGATAGATCAGTGATTGTGATCAGCATAGCTCAGTTGGAAGAGCCAGGTTCAAAGCTGTGACAAAGATGCTAACTCCAGCCACAAGGGGTCAGTAAAGATACAAATGACTTACAAATTATTATGTCTTTTTCCTGAGGTAATAATGATAAATAAGTCAAAAAATAGCACTGGAAATCACTTGTTAAAACACATTTAATGCTGAAGCAAGATGTAATCAAATATAATCCACACAATTATTAGAAATGCATTGGTCTTAAGAAGTCGATTTCATTTGCACATTGCTTGTCAGAAACAATCAGACACAGCAAAAGATGTCTTGTGAGCGAAAATACTGCCACAATTTAAAATTACATCCAGACACCCGTGGGGGATCCTGTGTTATTCATGAATTCATCCAGATGTCACGCACAAGACACCAGCTACTGCAGTTTGATGAGCCACTGGGGTGGGGGGATGGCTGTCCCTTCAATATATAACCCCCCACCCTGCAAAAACAGCCCCATCCCAGTCAAAACAAAGTGTTACTGATATGTTCATGGGGACATCGTGTTTGCTGTTGTCTAGTTTGGCACTAATCACATGCAAGATTTCTTCCCCTAAAGGACAATAGCAAATAGATGTTTATTCCCACTAGTGAGCGAGTGCCCAACAAAACTCACTTATGAATGATGTATGGAGCAGAATTTTTCAGTCTATTGAAAAGTCTATTTTGGGAATACTGCTGACTGTGTAACCAGAAAAGCATCAGCCTTTTTCTCCCAAAACAGAACAAGAGGTGCTCACAGTAGGCTAGTTTAAGTGTTTGGTGTAGCTGAGAAAAAAATCACTATAACAAGGCTTGAAACATACATTATTAATAATAATCCAGCCTCTTCCCAAATCAATTAAAGAAGTACTGTGGAGCTGCAATAAACTGGTAAACCCCAACTGTACAAAAAACAACCAACAAACATCAAGGTAAAACATTAAAATGCAAAATTATAATGTTCCCTCATCAAAAACATACCTGGAGTTGTGTTTTCTTTCATTTACGTCTATTTGAGTAAACCTGTATTCCCTGGTGCTGAGTTTCTAAGGTCTCAAAATGCTCGGTTGCATGAACCTACACTTCTCCCACGAGCCCCCGCCCACTCCAGGAAGCACTGACCAATCAACCAGCCCTCTACATCCAGTCTGCTCTCATTCATTTATCCAAAAACACAGTGTGCAGCTCTATTTCCACTGATTCCTTACACAGCTATTTTCATTTTGTAGTAAGACAACATCATACAAAAAGTTTAAGGATGGCAAGTGCTCCTTTTCTTTAATTATGTTCAAAAGACTGTAACACTCTGCACTCTACTCTACTGCCCTCTGCTGGTCTTTTCACCTGGCACCAGTAGAGAACATATTGAAAATGTTTTTTTTTTGTCAGATAATGTTACTGATGCTTGTAACTGATTTTGGTGTCCTTCAAAATAATTTTATCCAATACTGTATATTAATTTTAAAATATGTCTCTATTTGGAAAGCCAATACTTGAACTCAAACATTATATTTTGGTACTGACTATCTTCTCCATTAAAATAAACAAAACAGTATCTCTCCATCAGAGGTGAGAGAGGTATACAAATTAAAAAAACTTTTACTCAAATAAAAGTAAACATGCTCAACAAAATTTTAAAAGTATTGCATATAAGTAGAATGTGCTGCTAATACAACAACTACAATTACTACTACTACCAATACTGCAAGTGCCACTACTTTTGCTACTACTACAACTTATATTACTTTTCCTCCAGCTCCTCGGAGGGAATCTCAAGGCAAGATGAAATGTAAATGTAAAAATAATTTTTATAAATGTCTTAATGTAAAAGTTAAAGTATGTGAAGTAGTACTTAAAGAGCAACTCACCTCTAAACCAAATTTTTTCAGCTGATCAGCTGTACAAACAGGGCTTTAGTGATACATCTCACTATTTATAGTCTTATGTTTGACCGTTTTGTAAAAAAAGGTCTAAATTCACATTTTGTAGTAAAAACCGTCAGAGTGCTGCCCTCCTAGGGTCAAACAGTGGGATTTCTGCTCAATAGTTCCAGATAGGCAAGTGTGACGTAGTATTTGACCTTGTTACCACACCTGTTACCTCACCTGTGTTACCTCACCTGTGTTACCACACCTGTGTTACCACACCTGTGTTACCTCACCTGTGTTACCTCACCTGTTACCACACCTGTTACCTCACCTGTGTTACCTCACCTGTGTTACCACACCTGTGTTACCTCACCTGTGTTACCACACCTGTGTTACCTCACCTGTGTTACCACACCTGTGTTACCACATCTGTTACCTCACCTGTGTTACCACACCTGTGTTACCTCACCTGTGTTACCTCACCTGTTACCACACCTGTTACCTCACCTGTGTTACCTCACCTGTGTTACCACACCTGTGTTACCTCACCTGTGTTACCACACCTGTGTTACCTCACCTGTGTTACCACACCTGTGTTACCACATCTGTTACCACACCTGTGTTACCACACCTGTGTTACCTCACCTGTGTTAACACACCTGTTACCACACCTGTTACCACACCTGTGTTACCACACCTGTGTTACCTCACCTGTGTTACCACACCTGTTACCACACCTGTGTTACCTCACCTGTGTTACCTCACCTGTGTTACCTCACCTGTGTTACCACACCTGTTACCTCACCTGTGTTACCACACCTGTGTTACCACACCTGTTACCACACCTGTGTTACCACACCTGTGTTACCTCACCTGTGTTACCACACCTGTGTTACCACACCTGTGTTACCTCACCTGTGTTACCACACCTGTGTTACCACACCTGTGTTTCCTCACCTGTGTTACCACACCTGTGTTACCTCACCTGTGTTACCTCACCTGTGTTACCACACCTGTGTTACCACACCTGTGTTACCTCACCTGTGTTACCTCACCTGTGTTACCACACCTGTGTTACCACACCTGTGTTTCCTCACCTGTGTTACCTCACCTGTGTTACCACACCTGTGTTACCACACCTGTGTTACCTCACCTGTGTTACCACACCTGTGTTACCACACCTGTGCCGAGTATCTCCTCCCGCACCCTCGCTGTCTCTCTCCCCCGCGCGCTCGTCCCAGTCCTGCTGTTGGCTGTTGCCAGGTGTGGGTCTTTTTCCTAAACAATGCCACTCAGCCCCGCATTTACCGTTCAGTCTCCTCCGCCCCCCTCCCCTCTCACGGCTGAGCTTCTACTGTCCTGTGTGTCAGCACACAATAAGGCATAATGAGCCTGATCAATGACAGTATGTACCTGCAAATTATGACACTGGGGAGAGTTTTGACTCCACAGATGTGTCTTGTCACGCTTTAAGTCACTTTTTGTTTGATGACAATCGATTTCTTACCCGCGGAGATACGATCAAAAACAGCTCTCAGCTGAAATAATACCTTCAGTAATAAAGACGCGATCTGAAGCACACGTTACTGCGGCGGCGCACGACGCCTTTCTCACAATATTTCAGCTGTGTTATTATAAAAGCAACATCAAACATCAGTCCAGCCGTTCTGTATTTTTTTCCCCTTTCTGGGGCTTCAACCCTGCTGTGGAGGAGGTCCATGACGGTCTCTGACAGCTGTCAGTCACAGGACCAGGCCTCACTCCTCCCTCAGTTCTCCTCCTCTGTCTCTGCCAGGTCTCTGCCCACTTTTTGAGCAGTTTTCAATCTCTGGCAGTGGGCGGAGTCAGGCCTGGGCCAGGGGTGAGTTACTCTTTAAGTACAGTTTCTGCTACAATGTACTTTAAATTATTTGAGTAGTTCTGCTTCCCATCAAAAAGAAAGCAAACATTTGTAACCCTTAACCCAATGTAGAAGCATTTTAGTGAGATATATTTCTGGAAATTTGCAATAAAAACAAAAAATAAAAATACAAATTTTACTTTGTGTTTAACTTTATAGATCAACACAGCTGTGATCCTAAAGAAATGCAGTTCTACTCTAGAAGTAATAAACCACTGTCCTAGTATTTATAAATTAAAATCATAGACATTTTCAGTTAAAAATTCATTACCTAAACTTGATTTTTCACTTTTACAAATGTCAGGATATAGACATCACCAAAATACTATGTGCTTAACTAACAGTTTTAAACACTGATGGGATATGACTTAATCAAACTGTGGCTTAATAGAATCCAAAATGCAACTTTAATGTGAGTAAGCTGAAAGTTGGGACACAGAGAAACCCCCAGATTAAATGAGATTAGTGTTTAAGTAGTAATATAATTGGTTATCTGTAGCTTGACAGATTCCTGCAAATTCATGCCAAATTTAATTTCTGTAAAGCGCGGTGAGATGTTCTTTGCAGAGCAAAGTTAGTTTTGAGATTAAATTGTATCAAACTTGATTTTATAACGACTTGATTTAATTTCATAACGGCTCAATTGGCTGATAATAAAGGCAAGGGCTTCCTTCCACCATCTAAAGACATTTATAGGAAAGTTGGTGATTCTACATTGCCCACAGTGAATGAATGTGAGAGTGAATAGTGGTCTGTCAAGGTGAGTGTCAGGCCAAAAACTGGCCATTGTCCAGGACGTACCCCAACTCAGGCCCAAAGTTGTTGAGATACTAGATTCCAGTGAGCTCTGACCTCTTATGGTAAAAAGTGGATGAATATGACTAAATGAATGAATATTTAAGAAGGGCAATAAAAAAACTATTCTCCAGTACCACCAGTGCTGGTCTTGGTTTGTATTTGCAATATTTCAATTAGGTGGGGGGCTGGGGCATAGCTCCACTGCTTTTGGTGAGAAGCAAAATACATCCTTGACAATCTAATCTCAGGGCAAAAGCATAGAGACACATTTCACCAGTCAGGCATTCACTCCCACGTTCATTCACTATGGGCTATTTATAATCATTTCATCAACGAATCAAAATTGAACTCCAAACAAGTTATTTGCCAGCAGACCGGTGTGTCAAACCTATGACCTTCTCACTCCATGAAGTAGGAGTCTTTCTGTTGTATCCCCAAGACTGTTCCAAGAAACAGACATGTAAACCTCCTCAGAGAATTTCACTAATTTAGCATAATGTTGCTAAAAACAAGCCAAAATTGAGACAATGAGCTTGTTGCATATTTTGATGGCTATAATCCTCTGCCAGACAAGTGAGCAGCTCCTTTTGGCTAAGGTCTTGACAAGCTGCACTTAGCATGCCAAAAAGATGGAAATTTTTTACCCAACCAGCTATTTAAATATTGACTCTAAAAATAACATTTGTTTTAGGTAAAAAGACAAAGACAGAAAAGACATTGCAGGGTGAGATAATGTCATGCAATGCAAATAAGCTCCTCTCATGAGTTACTTGGATGACGCGTCGCTATCTCAAACAAAAGCAAATCTTCCGAGAAAGCTTTTAAAATGCAGATCTGGTACAACATCCATGACACCATCTCACCCTGTGGCAGTTTTCTTTGCTAAAAACGTTCCCAAACCACTTCTTATGTAAGTGGTGTGAGAGCAGGTGAAGCTGTGATGTGGGTGGCCAGCGTGGGTACATCAGCAAAACCTCAAAATCATGTTCTTCCGGCTTCAAGGCAATTGAAAGATAGAGTCGAAAACAGTGTCAAAAATCACATTGAAATGAAACTAATCCATTGCGTAGAGAGTTTTTTTTTATATTTGTCTCGAGAAATTAAGATAGTGGGAGATAAGCATTTGCCTGGAAACACAGCCGCGGCGCGCACCGGCAGTTCAAAGACAGGCAGTCAGAACCAATTAAGGGAAATCAGTCGCCTTGTCATTCAGATTCGTTCCGTCCCGTACGCCCAAATGTTTATCCCACTGAGGTAAATAATCTCTCTGAGCTGTCTCTGCTTCCTGTTTGCAGTCTGTCTGCTTCTTTTTGTTCTGTCCTAGCAACCTGCACTTCAGCGCTAGTCCAAGGATCTGAAATGTAAAAAATCTATCTGAATGGAAGTGGAATATGGAGTTGAAGGCGTGTTTTGATTGGATGATTTCATATGGTGGCTTCAAACATCAAACATACTACTTCATCAAGATGCATTTGTGATGGTGGCAAAGCATGAAACTTTATGAGAGTAGAGCCTATCACAGATGGTTTGGGTACACATTGCACAATTGACCGATTACTAAGCCCAGCTCTCAGCAGCAGTATCAGCCAATCACATTCCATGCAGCTTTATTTAAGGTCTTATATTTTGCTTTTTTTCAGACTTTTGAATAGTTTTGGACACCTTTGCATTAGAATCTCATGTTTTATAACCTAAAATAATGTATATGTATGGAAAACCTTGCAGAGAAGGCTTGGATTGGGTGTCTCAAAAAGTGACAGTATTATATAATACTCTATCACTGTTGTGTTGTTGTTAATAATGCTGTTTCTCTACTTTTTTATTTTATTTACTATATATAGCTGTGGATACTGATTTTTCACAATGTCTCATCACTTTGAGGTTAGCAGGGACACCTTTATACTTTTGTGGGTCATTTGTATCCAGAATAAAAATATTTTTCCTTGATATTGCTGTCATTATGACACCTGGTGGTCCTGTCATGTAATATTTAAGCATTTTCTGTACTTTAATCTTGTTTCTTTTTGTAACATTTCATTACAATAGTTCTGGTATGTTGTCATGTAATATTTAAGCATTTTCTGTACTTTAATCTTGTTTCTTTTCGTAACATTTCATTACAATAGTTCTGGTATGTTGTCATGTAACCCAGATTCTTTATTCTTAAAATGATCTTTGCCAAACAGCTTTGTATCATGACATTTCTTGTACTATATGTGATTGAATTTTGTAAAGAATGGATCACATGACACTGATCAGGTGACCTCAGACTCATAAAAGCAGCTGTGTCTCTAATGCACATTTCATGTCTGATGAAGGGCAGGCGCCCAAAATGTTACGTTACTTGGGCTGAAATAATGATTGTTGGATTGGGAGTCTGACACCCCCTGCTGGTAACGGTGAGGAATGGACAGAGCATAAAAATGGCTATTTAGCAACATTTCACTAACATAGATAAATGGGCTGACTGCTTCTTAGTGATGACAATTTAAGGGTTAGAGCTTTCAAACTTTAACATTCTGATCAGAGAACCCCATAGAGAAGTGTTAACAATAGTGTTTTTATTTTTTTTTTAGCTCAGTTAGTCGATCTGGCAGCACATATACAGAGCAACTACAGCTCACCACCAGCTAATCACATTCCATGCAGATTCCTAATAGATTTGAGACATTTTGAGCCTAGTAGATGTACATAGACATCATAACATTTCTTACTTATGAAATAGTCCTAGTATTGCCTCTCATGTCTACCACTGTCTGTCACTGTCTGGATATTCTCAGTCATTCGCTCACAATAATAAAGTCAAGTTGAACATGAACACATCTGGACAGATCTGTCAGACGTGCCTGGGAAGGGAAATGATCACTGCAAAATCCACAAAAAGAAAGGAACTCGCTCACTCACTTTCAGATTACTACTTTATAGAATTCCATGAAATAAAAATGTCTTTTGAGAAGAAGCCTAAATATTCGGACCACGATCCAGTGTAAAAGGGGTGAATAGTAATGATTTTATAACCCTCTCCTCTGTTGCAAAAGGCTTGAACAAATCTAAGCCCAAGACAAAACGACTAGAATCCACGCTTCCTGAACTTGAGTAAATGTGTGTAAAAGTCATGTCGTCCTGCTCTGCTCAGGCTGCTCCTCACGTCCCTCTCCTCCCACCTGAAGCCCAGACTGCTCCAGAGCCAGCGGGCATCCGTCACTGCCATCCACACTTAGCCATCGGCGCTGAGAGAGCTGCCTCCAAAACCCATTAAACGTAGACCAGAGGAAGAGGGGCCATAACGCTACATCACGTCTGCAGGAAGCTTTAATTCCCCATAACTTATACCCACAGCCCAGGGAATGGTCCATAAAATGAATGATGGGGAAAATGAGCGGTGGACCAATAATATTGATAGAAATATGAAGTATGTGTCAACACTGTGTGAGCTTGACTCAGCTTTTTCTAATATGAGTCGATACAAAACAATGCCTATTTTCTTTGCAATTTATCTTCATCAAAGTTTATCAAAGTGTTTGCAGCAAAACAATACTGGCATTTAAATCAGAAGCTCCTTCTGCTCATCATCAGTTTAACAGATGCAGCAACGCATTCAAAATTTCCTAAAAGTTTATTTTGGCTTTTTTTTTGTTTGAGAGAGAGAAAAAATACTTTTATAGACAAATTTTATACTTCTGAGGACATGTGGTGTAGTATACTCACACTTATACGTTCTACACCTTTAACATTATTTTCTGGAGTCTTCAGAAAATACTACAATATTTCAGCTCATTTATTTATCCTCACTGGCTTAATCTTGTAAGGGATGATGGATGACAAGAGACTATCCCAGCAACTATGGGCCCTTGGTGGGGAACAGTAGTTGTAGTGATGACACCTACACCTCTATTCACTAGGGGCAATTTTCTGGAGTCATCAATTTAGTCATCAATGGTGGGAGAACGCGACAGTACACAGAGAGAAGTAAGTTTGGCAATGCATAAATTTATTGCTAAAATAGTGCTCTCTTCTACATATACTGCCTGTACATATTGACAAGTGTAGATGGATCCCACCAACACAGACATTAATTACATTGTCCATCACTTTTAATCACACTAAAGCGACCCAATGTAACTCGGAAAGGCTAAACATCTTGCCCACTAACCCACATTAAAGTGAATATGTCAACAACCAAATGAGTAAGTGAGTGTATTGCATAGTGTAGCATTTAGCCTCATTAGTGTGACCTAGAAAACAACTGTAAGTAGCTAAATGGTGGTTATATTATGCAAAACCCTTTTTTTTTTTGCTTTCTACCATGTTATATTATTGTTCCATCATTAAAAAAAACCTCGAGTTGTGTTTTGCTTCATTCACACCTATTTACATAATCCTCTATTTGCTGGCATGGCCATTCTGAGGTCTCAAAATGCTCAGTTCCACAAACTTACACCTCTCCCCACTCCGGGACACACTGACCATTCAACCAGCCCTCTACATCCAGTCTGCTCTCATTCCTTAATCCAAAAAACAGCTCCATTTCTACTGATTTCTAACAACTATTTTTCATTTTATAGTAAAATGCACCACACAAAAAGTTTAAGGGAATAAAAAGCTCTATTTCTATGGTTCTTTTTAAGAGAACATAACAGCTCTGCACTCTACTGTCCTCTGCTGATCTCTGCACCTGTTACTTTGTGGTAATAGTAAAATTATTGAAACCGCTTTTCTTTTGATCACATAATGTTTATAAAGGTTTTAAACATGCAACACTGTTCTAGAGGTGAACAAGATTGGTTTACTATAGCAAGAGTGATAGCAATTTTCAGACATGGTTTACAGCTACTGGGCATGGGAAGTTTAGCAATAAAAAGACTTTGCAGTGAGGTGTTATAAATAGTAACAATCCTTCCAAAATGACCCTACCACCTCATGACATGGAGATTTTTCTAAGATTGCTCCCAGCTCTGCAGAGTCTTTCACCAAACTCAATCTAAAGTCCATACAGTTCAGTTTTCTGACTCAACAAACCAAGATCTGAGCCCACCACTTTGGTTTTAATGTCTATATTGAAGACACAGCTTTTGTGCATGCTTTATACTGGGATTTTTTCTCATCATCTACACTGCATGGCTGACTGACTCACTATAGACTGGAAGATAAATCTTATTTGAAAGATAGAGATAAGATGCTCATGGTTTGCTTGGTAAATCTTTGACAACACCACCATGGGACCATGCTTTTGTTACAGTACAATGTAGTTTCTTATTAGCTAACTGTGGTCCCTAAACTAGACAAGTCGCTATGCCCACTGGGAATCCTCTTCTTCTCACAGCTGTTGATAAAAACGCCCCGCCTCGAATCTTGGTAGAGACGCTCAAAGAAAAAGCAATATTCTTTCAATGTGTGTAGACATGCATCAGTGTAAAATGTTAACTTGTTTAAGTGAATGTGGAGAGGGAAAACATGAATAAAAACATGGGTAAAAAGGGAAAAGGAAGCCTTGGAAAGACTTTATACTGAATTTAGTTGCCAGTGAGATCTCTTTGGACAATAATTGGTCCTTCAAATTGTGCTGTAATGGGCTGCTTTTGGAGTTGTATCATCGATTCAGCAATACATGATGAAATTTAGACGAGGACCGAGAGATGCCGGAGCGCCGCGGTCCTGTTGCAGAATACTAATTTCCCTCTTGGATTCCTAAGTGACTAATCCATCGCAAGGAAAGTCAATAGCGAGCCCCAATTCACAAAAGGTACAAAATGCAATTCGGCCATTTCTCTTTCCCTGTTTGAGACTCGGACAGAGGTGTCAGGTTTGTCTATGCAGGAGCGGAGTAAGTTCCCAAGGAACGCTGGCCTCAGGAAGGAAGGGCATTATGATCAAAGTATGCTCACTTCTTTAATAAGGCATGAGACTAATTTATTTTTCTGGGTTCACGCTGCTGTTGCTTTTGTGAAACATAAAAATTGTAGACATATTATTGTAAAATCTAGTATTAGTTATGAGCAAATTGGAGCTAAAAATATGTGCTGAGAAGCGTACAGCTCCAGAAAAGTGGGCTGTTGATAATTAAAGCACCACTCAAAGTATGTTGCACTCACATTTTGACCTTTATTGTAATGCTTCACTTGTTTAATCTTGGGTTTCCATTTTGTTTTAATCAAATTATACATTAGATTAAATTCATTCACCTTCTTCCACTTCTTCCCATTAGGGGTCGTGGGCAGCTGGAGCCCGTCCCTGCAACTATAGGCCTGTGGTATTTCTAAGTTTATTTAATTAAAACAAACTCTGACTATGGTGTTGTTTGGTTGGACAAATTATTTTCTTTGTCTGCTCCAAGGAAACAAAAAGACGTAGGCCATTTGTCTACCCTTTCATTCCAATTATGTCTGTTGATGCTTAAGCTGCTTACTTCATTGTTACGCTCAATTACTTTGTCAGTTCTAATACACAAATGTTGTTACAAATAGACAAATGCCAATGAACACCACCACAGCTGTTGTTCAGTGTTTTCCTTCACTTATATTTACAGCCATCTGTCCCTTCAGATCACCCAGTGAAATTGTAAATTGTAAGAACTTAATACTTACAGCTCCAAAATTTGCAAGCATTAGCTGTGTCTACAGCACAACTAACGGTGTTTTCAGTATTTACTACAATCATGAAAGTGTGAGTTTCATTCCACTTTTTCACTATAGCAGGTTTTTGTCAACGCAGTGGTTTTACATCTCTGCCTATGGTCCAGAAAGGTCAGAGGTTCAATTCCCTGACATGGATCCAACAACACATGGACCCCCAACCTCCTAGATGGGTGTTTTTAGGAGTTTTTCCTAACTGAGAAGGAGGGTCTAAGGGCAGGGGATGTCCTGGGACTGTTTAGTTTAGTTACTGTTTATGTTTGATTGTGTGACTAATTTGTTTGTAAAAGCCTTTGAGGTGACTGCCGTTGTGATATTGTGCTATATAAATTAAATGAAACTAAAATGAATTAGTTCTAAATCCTGATAAAAATGGTTCAGTCAGGAAGGGCATGTTTTGGAGCTGGAAATTAAATTGTAATAATTCTCTGTTCAAGTGTCAAGGGCACAAATAGATGCTGGCCCTATTAGCAGCTATAGCACAAAGTTGCTCCTGTCTACTTCCCCAGACACATTGTCTGTGACAGATACCCACCATATGGAAAAAGTTACCCCAAGTATCTCACTGACCCTCTAACAAAATCCTGGACTATCCCTTAATCTTATCCCATGAAGATATACAGTACTCTGGAGTTAAAGTATATTAACCAAAACAAAACTATCTTAAAATTCCTCTGTGACTGTATCAAGGCTATGTCTTTGTTTATATGTTCGGATAAACATAAAATAACGTGTCTTTCTTTAGGTTTTTAAATTGCTACTTGAGCTGTACAAATGTTCACCTCTTGTGGCTTTTATGTTTGGCGCACAACTTCAAAGATGGGAAAGTCTGGGAGCTGTTTGTGTTAGGGCAAAGTCCAAGAATAAAAAAAAAACTAAAGGAAAACACAAAAGAATTTTAACACAGTTGTTCAATGTGCTAAAGTCCAGATAAGGTCATGTCTTTCAATCTTTGACCACTCAAAGTTTGTCACAACAAGTTGGTCACAGAAGAGGCAGCAAATAAAGGCTTGTGAAAAAGTCAGAGGTAAATAAACCATTCCATTGTCCGACACAAAGCAACAACAAGAAGCAATTTAGTCTGTTAAACACAAAATATCAAAGTTAAGAAGTTTGTTTGTTGTGGTTTCCTTCAGGACTTGGACGTAGCTCTTGTGCCAGGCCAAAGAGTCACATAAACACAAGAGCTGGCACAAACAAAAAGAGGTAGCGCATTAAAACAAACAGCAGTACTCTTTCAACCTGTCACTTGTTTTAAGAATGAAGATTATTACTGTGTTATGGGAATTATCAGGCCATGAGGAGTAATAGATTGACGTTTTGCCAATGGAGCATTTTATATTGTCTAATGATATGAAATGGCTAATGATTGCACCTGGTTTATGTCTTGTCACTTCTATGTCTTTTTGATGATGCTAAATGTTCCCGTTATGTATGACAATGATAATTCAACAGTAATTAAACTGAGTTACAGTTGAGCCTATCCCAGCTACTTAGGGAGATGGGGCGGGATACACTTTGGACAATTGCCAGAAAATCGCAGGGTTGACACTTGGAGGCAGACGTTAACACATTTTTGTTTAGACTTGCATATTCTTGAAATGAGTTCACCCATTTTGGCTAAACATACAAGGTTTTGGAACGTGGAGAGAGGTTTAAGTGCCAAGTTCTTGTTGAATAAAGATGCTAACCACTCCACAGACAGTTTTCAGCCGTTTTAAATAACTTATTTAAAAACAATGTATTCCTATAATATATAATCACATAAAAAGTTAATTTAATGTCCCATTCGAAATGCTTCAAACTAAACATACATTTGAGATTTTATTGACGAGATGGCCCATTGACCAGTTGTCAAAACAGACTCACCACAGAGCTAGGAGTGCTTTGAAAAATGGCCGACCAAAGGCGCCAAGGGGACTGAACAATGCCACTGATCCTTTCCCCAGCATGCAACTTGATATATGTGAGAACTGTCTCCTCTAACGCTGCATTAGTCTAGCCTCAGCCCTGCAAAATGTTACACCATTTGTGGATCTAGTTGCTTATGTCAGTGAATGTACTGCTTTTTGTAACACTATGTACTGATCAATAATGTCAAGACCACATCTGTCATAAAGATATGGCATTGAGACCAACACAATACCACAACACAGAGCCATTGTGCATGTATCCTTAATGATGCTTTGCTGGCCTACCTTATTAAAATCTTCAGCATAGACATAACAGTTTTTTTCTGGCAAGGAATCTTGTGTAAACAGCCCCTATAGGCTAACTTTAATGACTACTTAGAGACGTATGGATGGGTAATAAGCAGAAAGATTATTCATTTATTTTGCTTTAGAGTGTTCAAAAGTACAGGACTTCAAAACTGGAGTGAACCTCAAAGTTAATGCAAGGTTATATCAGGGCTATACCACCACCTATATACATTTTAAAAGTACCCTTCTTATAAGACACTAAATAAATCAAATCTCCAGGTTAAATATTTAGTCCCTGGCCCTTATATAACAGTTTTAAGTGCGAGCCAAGCCTCTCCTTCTGCAGTCATCCCCCGTTCCCTCTGTGTGAGTGGCTGCTCTGGCTCTGAACACTTGCGCTGTGCTAATGGCTGGTCACAGAGACTATTAGGGGCCAGATCTGACAGGACGCTGAACCAAATCCACCCCTCCAGCTGCACGGGGCTGAGCTGTGCCAACCAACTAGCCCAAAGGAGGACCGCCCTACAAGATGACAGTGATCCGGGACAAGGAATAACAGGTTGTCAAAATGAAGGCTGTTATTACTTACTGTCATTCCTGTCGTTACTCCATCTTTAGTCACTTACCAAATAACTCAGTTTGAAATATTGGTAATAAGTGGTTTACAAGTAATGAAAACAACAAAAATCTTATGAAATATTACATCACTCTAGTCTTCAAATCCAGTCCCAAATCCAAGCAAAAGGGTTGCGTCAGAAGGGGAATATAACTTTAACCTTAGCTAAATCAAAATGCAAAATGCTGGGAGGCGGAGGATTTGCTGTGGTGACCCCAGAAAGGAAAAAGAAAGACAAACCTCATCATAACTTCTCCATTTATCCAGGTTTAGGACCAGCACAAAGAACCCACTACTCACAATTACAATGACTAAGTGCTACTGTTAAAACCCTTTCACTTTTGTAATATAGTAATTTATTGGTGGGCACCTGCAGTGTTATCTGTGCTGAGAGAGACTAGGACCAAATGAATCTTGAAAACTGTTGTCGCCCTCAGAGTTGAAAAACTCCAAATGTCATGTCACACACAAGAAGCCGGTTGGAAAAAGGCATTGTTTTCTTCAAGCCTATACTTTCTGTTGTGCCACTAAATCTGTGGACTTGATAAAAAGAGCGTGTCGCTGCAGATGTAATTGTTGACCATTTTCTCAGTTAGAGGACAATCTTTGGAAACAAGGCTATTTGTCGCAGCTGTTGTCTTGGTATCTGTCGCTGTGACCTTTCAAATCCTTAGTCCTGTTTGAGCGCAGTGGATTCGACTTGGGTCTTTACTGCTGATTGCTTGTAATGCCAGGATTCTGGGACTCGCCCTGATCCTAGAGGCAGCCTGAAGGATCAGAGGATCAGACCAAATTTAAATGACAAAAATACTTCAGAGACAGGGGCCAGCTGCGAGGTGACATTTTACACCACTCCTTTGATTTGAAGGTTTTTAGCATTTATGTTCAAATATCCACCTGGGCATCCTCATTTCAAATGTTGTTCACTGACCGTAAGCACTTCAGTGTCTGAGCTCATCTAGAAGTGCTCCTGAATTTCCTTCGGGATCAATAAAGTATCTGTCTAATCTAAGTATTCCTGAGCCACTAAGACAGCAAATTTACCTTTTTTACATTTCCTGCAAGTCCTGCTCAGTCTACTCCTCCTCAAGAGAGTGGCTACTTTGCATGTGCTTTTTTTAAATATACATTGCTCTTGTTTCCATGTGGAATATTGCAGTGCCTCAAAGCTATTTAAATTAATGATTGCATTACAACCTTTACACCACATGCATTTTAAATTCTGTTCAGCATTAGGAACTACTGCTTTAGACAATACAAGAAAAATGGATGTGCACTACTTATTTTAGTAAACTGAGTTATGTTTTTAGGCATCTGGACACAGCATGAGCTCACTGACCAGACCTGACCAGACTGAGATGTTGTGCCAATCAAAACTAGGCCCATATGACTTTTTCTAAACCATCTTGTTCCTAGTGCTGCTGAAAGTTTTCATGTTGTTTCCACCTCAAAAACATTCCCGGAGTAATATTTTGTTTCATTCATGCATGTTTGAGTCATCTTGTTTTCTGAGCCCGCCCCCTTCTAACTTTCTAGAAGCGGTCAGTCTCAAGCTGTGGACACTTGAAACCAGGAAGTGCTCCTGTTTGTTTCTAAAGCCCATACACCGTCACCAAACTCATTCTGATCATTTCAGCGCTCAGATTGCAATCACTAAGAAGCTCATTTATCTGTGTTAGCAATCTGTCCATTCCTCACCGTTGCCAGCAGGGGGCGACAGACACCTAAAGCCAAGTGTTCTCTGCAAAGTTAAAATAACAACTCCTTAAAAGAAGACATTTTCCATATAGATACATCATTTTAGGTTAGAAAAAAAAAGAAAAAAAGAAATGCTGATGCAAAGGTGTCCAAAACTATTAGTATATTGATGACTTGGTGCTATAAAACACCTTTACTGCTTGTTTAAAGCATAACAAACCATTAAAAATCACCTTTTTTGTTCAAATGTTGTTAGATTTCTTTCAATGCCCCAGTCCCCTCTAAGTTCCCGAATGCCAGAGGTTAGGACAGCCCCCTCCTGTCCCTGTCTGCTTGTTTATTACTGTGTTTATACTCACTAAAACACATGTTGTTCAGACACAGTGCCCCCTGCTGATGTGTTATTCACACTTGTCTTACCTTTTCCCTCTAAACAACTGCTCCCGCTGGCTTCTGAGATTTTACTGGGTATATTGCACTTTACCGCCATAAGCTTCTTTAATGATATTTTTATTCGGTTGTATTGTTCTTTACCCGCTTCCTGGGATGCTATAAAAGTCATATACTGCAGTCAGGAGCGCCGTCTAAATATGTGCAGGTAAAATCAAGCTGTTTTATGTGTGTATAGCTCTGAGTAAACATGTCAAGAGTGTTTCAGTTCCTCTAAGATTCACCTAAAAACTCAGACCAATATATGTGAGCTATACAACCAGAGAGAGAGAGACAAAAGGTATAATGTGTAAATGCAAAGAATAGGTTTTACTCCAGACTTTAATGACAGAGAAGTTTCAGCTTTTGGGAATTTTGCAACCCAGTTCTTCATATAACAGAGTAAATAAAACAAAAATATATAGAGAAATAGGCAAAGTTATCCATGTTTATAATTCTGATGTAACATGTAAATATGTAAATAAATATCATATAAGTAAAGATATACTGGTGTATTAAACAGAATATGGTACAATTCAAAGTAAAACACATACAGTATATTATATATAGATTCAGTACATACAGTGAAATGTGTCAAGCATTTATTATTTTAATTGTGATGACGATAGGAAATATTCTTTTTTTTGTTTAGAGTTAGATGCTTGAAATAGTTCACTGAATCTACACGTTTCACTTTGAGTTAAACCAGTGACATACATGAACTTTCCTCCTATGTTCTCGTTTATTGTTCACCGTGGGCGTGCTGTGAGGGCAAGCAAGGCAAGCAGTGCTTGACCAATTAAATCTAAAAACCATACAGATTAAAACTATAAGAAAATTAAATCGATATCTCTCTAAACATTTTATTTTGCCGATCACTTCCAAAATCAATCAGACTGTTACCTGCTTCCAGTCACTGTGTAGTTTTCTGCACCCTGCTGGCCACTCCAGGTACTGTTGAGGCAAGCTAGGTTGCCTCTCTGTCATTCATTTCTGTCATTTTCACCTCCTTCTGTCATGGTGCACTGCTTGTCAAGCAGAGGGCCAGCAGCTTGTTTTTGGAAGGTCGTGCATGCTGTGGTCAATCTCAGGCTCAGTGACAGAGATCTCTGGCTGATAGCAGCAGAAAATACATGCAGTATAAGCAGCGCGCTACACAGCTTACAGCCTCATCCATGCACCGTGTTAGACAACAAAACTTTCCACAAGTATCCGCAGTCAAAGTGTCTACCAGCGTTTCGACAGATAAGTCATAGTTTGCAGCTTAAACCCTGTTCATGTTCCTCATGAGTACCTGCTGCTGCATAAAACTGCATGTCATATAAATGATAGCCTCATGTACATTGTTAAGTGTCAGACATGTTGTAAGAAGTGGAGCTGGAGGAGTGGAGAGGAGCCAGCGGCAATGAATGTGAATATTACAGAACTGTGAATGAACTGGGCTCTGGTTATTCTGGACAAACTCAGCTGTAGGAAATACAGGACGTTTCTTCAAAAAAGTAACATGGACTGGGTTTGCAGCTTGAGTAGAGAGGTGAGTGTCAGTGAGGCGGTGTTTTTAAGGAGGTTTGTGGTGAGATGTGTGAGGCTTCTTTTGAGGTTTTATTATAGTGAAGCAGCATTAACAGTGCATTAGTCTACTGTCAATCTCAGTGTGTGCTGAGGAACAGGCCTCCCTCATCTGTGAGGCTCTAACCTCACTCATCTATCCATCCTCATTTTAGTGCTTATGAATTAAAGTTAAAACAAAAACTGAGGGCACATTCTTGGATAAAACGACAGAGAAGGCCAGCTTTGTGGAAAAAAAAAGTGTAATGACATTGATTTGTATACAAACAGCGTTAATAATAGTAATTATACAGGAAGAGTGTGAGATAGTTTGAAACAGCCAACTACACAAATACTGATGGCATTGCAGTTACCTAAGTAGCTTTTAATTAAATTTAAATTAAATTAAATTTAATTCAATTTAAATTTAAATTGAATTAAAATGTTGTCATATAAAACTTAATAAAGTCAAGGTGTCTGCTTGCCTGCTTGAAGAAGTCACTGCATGTTACTGTTCACCATTACATCTAGTATTGCGGTGGTTTCCAAAGTGTGGTCCGGGCCTCTCTGGGGGGCCGGTAAGGTACTGCGAGGGGGTGCCCAGAGGCTGTCTATATTAGGTACATCAAAAAAATTTAGATGAGTTGGATTACAATTATATACTTGTTTAAAAAATATCACTTTAAAACAATTTTTAGTCATGACACAGTAATGTAGGCCCTGTTTTACTTGTTTGATGGTGATTCGCATTAGTAAGGAATTAAAAAATCTAATTATAATAAAAAAGTAATCACGAGAGGACACAAAACAAACCTAAAAAGCTCGAATGAATTGCTTGCATGCCAAATAAACTTTGTCTCATGCTCTCCTGTTGGAAAGATGTGCTTTTGTGTATTCTCTGCAATCTGCCGCAGGTCTTTTAGGAGAAAGGGAGAAGTGGCCTGGAGGAAAAACTTGTTGCATTTTAAAATCTCCTTATTTTCTGCTAATTTGGATTACAAGATATTTCATATCACTGGCAAAATATTTATATATGTTTTACATTATTGTTGAATATGGGTTTCACTATACTCAATACAACCTTCCCACCAGACAGTCAGAGGTTTCGCTTATTGATAAAATGATTTGTCTGAAACAATACACACATTATGATGCTCTGTTTCTCAGTTGTATTGTTTATAGTATTGCATGCGTCGTATATTTCCAGTAATTGTTTCTTACTCATGTACAAACATGTGTTTTCGGAAGGCACCATTAATCCTGTCGGTTGTGAATTAATCCCACGTGGGCCATGCAGCACAGAGACAAAAGACCGACTTGAATGGAAAAGAAAAGAAAGTAGTGCAAATTCAGCTCTTTCTTTTGTCATTGCGGTGTATTTATAACCAGTGTCAGGTCAGCGTGTTACTAAAGAGCTTACCTAAAGAGGTCCCGGCTCACTTGCTTTCTCTTGACACTCAAGGTCAATGAGACTAAGTACTAACCCAGTTTATTCTCATCATTAGAGGAGTTCGTACATCTGGAACAATGGCCTCAACGCTTTGTTTTTGCTCAATTTAACACCACTTTGTGATCGAGCGGTCTGAGGGTTTTTCACTATAAAAGGCAAAAATGGATTTCAAAATAAACAGGTCAAGTCATGAGTGATTTTAACTCAACAAAAGTGTCCTTTACTAAAAAAACATAACTCTATGTTATGCTTTTATTCATGTTTTTAAACTAATCTTGGTCAACAGCATTTCATGTTTAACAACCTTTAAAAACCTCTGAGCTTTTTCAGTAATGACCTTACTACTGCCATAAAGAAACAGGCGAAAAGACCAGCAAAGGGCAACAGAATGCAGAGCTGTTACGCATTTTTGAACAGAAACATAGAAAAAGAGCTTTTTACTTCCTTAAACTTTTTTGTATGATGCCATTTTTACTACAAAATTAAAAAAAGTTGCTGTACATAATTTTTTGGATAAAGCATGCATTTTGAGACCTCAGAACAACCATGCCCGAGAATACAGGATTACTTAAACTGCAACTCCAGGTATGTTTTTGATGAGAGAACATTATAACATGACAAAAAGCTCAAGAAAGTTGATTTTGCATAATTTAGCCCTTTCAAGTGTTAAATATATTAAAAAGTTTATTTGGTTCTTAACTTATGAATTCAGTGCCCTTGGCCCTTTCCCGAAAATTTCATTAGAAAAATAAAAAATACAATTTTGTATTTATTAAAAGATTTTTTTACTCCTCATTAAAACTTTTGCACAGTTCTGTATTGTGCCATTTGCTAATAAAACATTTGAGGTGCAAATTAAAGAAAGAACATCTCTAAAGTCAGAAACTATTTTAACTTGATAGATTTTGTTCACAAAAACATATTATCCAAAAACTGATTCAAATTCAAACGTGTATAGTTTAAATTGTGAGTGAACTTCTGCCCACTTCTTTGTTATAATGAGAATAATGACCACAGATAAATGTGGACGTGCGTGTGGCTTTAGGGTGGGATCCCTCATGTTTTAAACTACACTGGTGGTGAGTTCACTGTCTAAAGCTGCCCCTGCTCATGCCCAGGTCAGACGAGATGACGAGCCCGGGAAGCGCTGATTGCTCGCATGGGCAGTGAACGCATTGCAGACCGTCCAATTAGAAGTTTTATAGAGCGCTCTCCTGATGTGTGTTTGAACTGAGGGGCAGAGGTCAGACCACAATTACTGGAGAAAAGAAAAAGTTTTTCAACCAGCAAAACTGACGCAGAAGCTGACACATGTTGAATGAAATGATTTGGTGACTGTCATTACCACACTGTGATATTAATTTGCCGCATGTACTTTCTGAACACATTTTCAATCATACTTTTCTGACTTTCTTAAGTTTTTCCGGACCTCAGTGGTAGTAGAAGTTGGAGGAGTTATTCTGATAGTAGCAGCAGTAGTAGTAATAACACTACAAGTTGTAAATAGTATCGGAGGCATGGTGGCACAGTGGTTAGCACTCCTGCCTCACAGAAAGAAGGTTACAGGTTCTATTCCCCGACCATGTGGGGACTTTCTGTGTGGAGTTTACATGTTCTCTCTGTGTCTGCGTAGGTTTCCATTCCCACTAAAACAAGCACAACAGGTCTCCAATGAGGAGATTGTTCATCTCAGTGGGACTTTCCTGATTAAATCATGATCAAATAAGAAAATAAATAAATAAAAGTAAGCAGTAGTAATATTAGCAGCTGAAGTAGTAGTTGGAAGTAGTTTAAATGGTAGCACTATTGTAGTAGTCATGGTTGTAGTACTAGCAGTGGTAGAAACATTTTAATTACTTTCTACTTTACTGTCAGTACTTCTTTATCTTTACTCCAGTCATGATTTTGTCAAGTACTTTTACTTCTACTTTACTAAGGGGCCGTTTAGACAACAACGCGTTTTGCCGAATCTGCAAAGGTTTGGTTGCAGTTTGGCCTTTTGTTTACATGAAGACGGAGTTTTCAATTTCTGAATCCGCAATCTGGAAGAGGTGTTTTGGTCTCACAGTGGGGAGCCGCTCAGAGCTGCTCCGCTCTCTGTAAACGGTGAAAACACTGTACTCACTGAAAACGATGGCATAACAGCCTCAATCTGAACAGTGATAGACTGACGCCGGGCGCAGGTCAGCTGACCCATGAGAGTATAAGATGAGGCTTTTATGTCTCATACATTCATATTTAGTCCAGTAACTGTCAGTAATATCTGTATCAGTACTTACTTTTATGAGAGACTTCATGAGAATGGCTCCTGAAAACCATTATCCAAGATGGCGACGCATTAGACAATGCAAGAATATTTTTTGGCCTGGTCTCTGGTAAGTTCACAAATAAATGAGCCTGTGCATTGACAGCCGTGCTCCTGTCTCCTGTGACGTGATGCTCCATCACACATTCACTAAAATACTTTCACGTTCTGCATGACTGCACTATAATCTCCTGGCATTGCCCAAAGCAATAAGTGTATGTTTGGGCCCATGTGGGAGAATAGAATTTAGGCTTTATCTTGTCTTTCATGACTGCTGATGCTATAAATGTGTTCTCATGCTACTGAGGCCCGTAGAGAAAAGAGAAACTAAATCAGGGCTTTGTACGACTTTGAAATTGGACCATTTACTGCTGTTCTATCTGTTATGGGAGCTTTCTACAAGGGAAAACAACAAGCACAGATAGAAATAGAGGCAGTTTTGCAGCGTTCTCATTTGTGCACTGAAAATGAACTCAGAAGATTGGGGTTACCTCTTTTTAACTAACTTTGCCAACTGGTGAATTTCAGTCAGTTCTGTTTACATGCAGACAATCAGGCATACACAGTACATCGCAGTTTGTAGCATATGGAGCTGCATATTAGGTCATAACACACAACATTATGGCCACTAATAATAGGCAGGTGGTCATAATGTTATGTGTTATGACCTAATATGCAGCTCCATATGCTACAAACTGCGATGCACTGTGTATTCTGACACTTTTCTATCAGAGCCAGCATTCCCACTCAAATTCTAAATCTTTTCACATCAACTCTGAGGATAAAATGTTCACTTGCTGCCTAACATATACCACTAACTATGGAGTAATATTTGTGACACCTCCGTGTGTGCGCAGAGTGAGTGTCGAGCACGCCAGTGTGACTGTCGCAAGCACATACTTGACCATTTGAAAAGGGAATAATAATTTGAGCACACAAACCTTTGTTCCGTGCGCGCTCAACTCTGCCTACACGCTCGCTCAAAGTCTACCTAGGTGTACGAGTACGTGGATGCCCCCTCGCACAACGTCTTTGCTCACACGACAACTCATTTCTGCTCACAACTCTGGCTCTGTGCTCGCTCGAGGTGGCACAGGGCAAACTACGTTTGTAGCGAGCAGGACAGCCAATCACAGACTGAGATTCACAAATGTTTCTGATTGGCTGTCTTATATCAAATTATTTATATCAAATACAGTCGGCAACGGTGGGAACGCCCACAAAACGTCACTTCCGATCCCCTGTGGGAGAAAACAGACCACTCACAACAATGCACAAGTGTTACTCTGTCACCTTCTTTTCAACAAATACACAAACAAGAGCTGGATATACATTTTATATTTTACATTAAAAAGACATGGAGACATAGAGGAGGACACAGTGGTCCAGCAGTCCACATTTGTCCATAAAATACCATCACTGTCTGACGTTAGCTGCCTACAACATGCTAATCTAATCCACGTCAAGTTGCATTAAAACAGAACTCTTACTAATATAAAGCCACAAGTTTAATTCATCATATTTATTGTAAACTAAAATGTGCCTCTGTAAATGTATTAAGGATTGGTTGACTCGTGGCTCATCATAACAGGCTGCAGACTGACGTACGGCGTTAGCACGGCTCATTCAATGGCGCTAGCATTAGCGTTAGCATTAGCTCGGCAGTTGACCAGACCAAACTCGTCTATGAAGCAACTAAGCCCCTGTAGGTACCAAATCTACTCGGGCTGCAAAATCTACTCGGGTGGCACCGCTTAGTGACGACGTAATGCTGCCTGCCAATGAGTATATTATTTCTTGAATAAATGAAATCCTATTTCATAAATTCGACTCTCTGTGATGTTTTTTTAGGTATAAAAATTAATTTTGTTAAAAAAAAAACCACACATACACACAATAGAAATATGAACGGCAGTGCGCACTGTGCGTATTATTTAATAGAGAGCTGTACACATTTGTATACACTCCATTCGTACTTGTCATTTTAATAAAGAGAGCGAGGTATCGTACAAAAACATCAATAAGTAAAGTACTTCTTTTTTTTCCCCAACCCTTATTGCACATAAGTTGTTATATCCTATCGACTGTAGCAGCAGCTAAAACATTAATTGATCATCTCCCAGTCATGAATATAAATATTCTATTTGAACAAATATTTATACGAGCGATGAATAGCTATGACTGTATTTTTCTATTAAATAATTATAATGATTTCTCTCTGATCAAAGCTGCTAAATCTGCTTGGCTTCGGTGGTCAAATCGGCTCGGGTTGACATTTCCGGGTTAGTGAAGGACGAAGAGCCAATCACGCCATTTGCTCGAAGTCTCGTCCAATCAGAATGCGTAACGTCATCACTAAGCGGCGCCACCCGAGTAGATTTGGTACCTACACCTCATCTCCTATATTTATGCTAACTCCAGGTAGAAGTCAGGCCATAAGCCACGCTTTTCTTTTATGACAGCTCTCAGACAGAAAATTATAACAACATAAGCAAATAATCCCCCAGAAAATACTCCCGTTTCATCCACTCGGAAACACAACTTTTTCATTCTTTTCAAACTATTTTCTGGGGGATTATTGGCAAATGAAGGTACTTTAAAACAAGTTCTGTCTTACACTGAGCTTTTAATGTTGTTATGGCATGATTACAACACCACATTAGAAAATTAAATGGATCATATCCCATATATTAAAAGACTGGCAGAACAATCCTACTGTATGGTCCAATGTGACATCTCTAAATATATTTTTTCTGTCTGAGAGCTGTGCCATAAAAGTGTAAATATAGGAGATGAGGCTTAGCTGCTTCATAGACGAGTCTGGTCAGAGCTCAAAAAGCTGCTGCGCTAATGCTAACGCTAATGCTAGCGTCATTGAATGAGCCGTGCTAACGCCGTGCGTCAGTCTGCAGCCTGTTACGGTCGAGCCATGAGTCAACTAAGCCTTAACACATTTATTTGATAAATAACGTATTTGATATAAATGACTGGATATAAGACAGCCAATCAGAAAAATGTATTAATCCCAGTCTGTGATTGGCTGTCCTGCTCGCTACAATCGTAGTTTGCCCGAGTTGCGAGCAGAAATGAGTTGTTGTGTGAGCAAAGATGTTGTGCGAGGGGGCATCCACGTACTCGCGCACCTAGGTAGACTCTGAGCGAGCGTGTAGGCAGAGTTGCGCGCACAGGGAACAAAGGTTTGTCTGCTCAAATATCATTCTCTTTTCAAATGGTAAAATATGGGCTTGCGACAGTCACACTGCGCGCGACACAAATGGCACAAATATTACACCATAACTAACAGGTGCCATGATGAAGAGATACGTAATCTGTGTTATTTACTTCACCTGTCAGTGGTCATAATGTTAAGCCTGATTAGTGTACATGTATCAAAATAACTTTAAATTTCCTTGTGGGTTGGTTAGTTAGGACTGGATGTTGCATTAGAGCAGTAGAACATGAATCACAATGTACTGAAACACAAGCAGAAAATGTTTTCTTCTGACAAGGACATTTTGTTTCAGTCTTGAACTCAGATGCTTTTGTAACCCAACAATGATTAAGGAGGCTAATGGAAACCATTTCCATTTCTGTTTTTATCCAGATATATACTGATGAGCGTAGATGTCTGCAACCACTAATAAAGTTGGTCATTTGTGAAGTGATTCAAACTGGCACAAATAAGCAGTCTAGACAACCTCCTCTTTCAAGAAGGCCCAATACACACAGCAAGTTTGTGCCAAGTCCTGAACTTGGACTCAAGTGGAGTCATCAAAGTCATTTGGACTTGGACTTTTCTCACAGACCAAGTGCAATTCATGTGGACTCTACTTGAATTTATTTCAACAGTACTTGGATTTGACTTGGATTTGACTTGGATTTGCATATTTTCTCAAGAAGACTAAACTCTGACTTCACCTGATTTTTATTTTTATATACCTAGACTCTGCCAATGACTCTGCTCGGGCCAGTCTTTAGGGACTCAGACTTAGACCCTGGCTTGAACACTAAGGACTCGAGCGTGACTTGGACTTGAAAACTGAACTGGACTCTAACTCTGGTCTTGGTTGATGTATAGACTAACATTAAAATTCAGTTTTAGCTTGCTCTGTTCTTCAGCCAGCTCAGTGAGTATGACTGTTCTGCTAATGTGTCCGGGACAGAGCAGAGGTCCCGGTTCTCTCTCACTTCACCTCCCTGTCCCAAGTCTAGAGCCAGAGGGGTGTTTTTAATGAGGCGTCGGGACAGGCTGACCTTATACGACCGGTCCGAGTCACTCTACACTCCACCGTCCCACCACCAGCAGCGTCCTGAAATACACACAAGCTGCAATAATACCATGTCCCGAGGAGAGAGATCTGGCCCGATATATAGGACTCACTGGACTGTGTTGTGTCAGAAGCAATTTGAAGTGTCTCCAGTACAGAGAGAGGCACAGATAGGCTGAGAGTCACCGGGTGGAAAGGTCCATGACAATTTGGGAAGAGGACAGGAGGTAAACAGCTTAATAAAACGGTATAAAACAAAGGAGAGTGCATCTAAAGTTGAAAATTAGACCAATAGACCACATAAACCAGGGCATGCAGGGTTTTTTGTAAAATCCTGCAACCAAGGAGGCAGATGATTTACTGTGACAACCCTAGAAAGGAAAAAAAAACTGAAAGGACTAAAGCTGGTTTTAATGGAATCATAAAAGGAGGAACCTATAAGAACCTAGTGACACAGAAATGAAACTCAATGATTAAATGTCTGTCACTTTAGTACAAGCAATTGCAGGTTTATTGAACAAAGAAGAAAACAACATACATAATCTATATCTATACTGCAAACATATAGATCTATACTCCTTCTGCCTGGAGTTTCTCTATGCAAAGACAAACTTTTACTCCTTTGATACTTTCCTTTGCATCAATCTAAAAAACCGTTGTGTTCATAGACAATAATCTATATTGGTTGTGTTCACGTTGCAGAATTTATTGTTGTCCTCAGATGGATTGCAGGGACCTGTATAAATGTAGAGGTGAGGCACTATTTTTCAAAAGAAATATCCAAACAGAAAATCCACAAATATTGAACCTGATAATTTTTTGTCAGCAACTGGGTCCACAACCACACCATAATAATCTTGTGGCTTAATGCAGCGTCTACTGACAGTAATCACTCCTCTGTGTTTGACCAATATCAGCACTTTTTGATGCTATAGTGAACAAATAACTTCACTTTAGGTCATTTGTACTGACACAGAAAACTTTGAACTTTCCTCAGTCTTTGTTTCATGTCTATAAGCCCAGCAATTGCAGAGATATTAGCCATAAACCACATCAAGACATCTGCATTTTGACTATTTAGCAGCAAATTCCACCAGAAAATTCAATAATTCAAACTTTAAAAGATATAGGACCATGTAAATGTTTTTAGGTTCTTGCATATAACACAAAGTTGCCAGCATTATTAAGTTAACTCTGCACTCTCTACTTTGTTAGTTTAGTCAGGCACCCAGAAGTAATCCAACATCCGATTCACTCATTTGCACACACAAACTCACACATTCACTTATTTTAGAGATTTGAGGTCATTTGAGGTCCAGTAAAGTGAACAAAAGGTGCAGAGTTCACATCAACACTTGTAGTTATTGGACGACCTGCTTGACACACAAACCACTGAAGCCATTCACAGTACTTCTGCAAAATATGAAACTATGCAATCAATACAAATGTCTATCTCTAAACTCAAGTCAAAAAGTCAAAAAGACAAAAATAAGAAAGTGTAAATCTATGAGCAAGAATTTGACAAACAGCATGTGTTTCAGAACCTGCTAACATTTGCACAGGCAGTTTTCGCTCTGAGGCTGCGAGCTCTTTATAGATCCAGTAATGATGAGGCTTCTCTGGACACGACGGCACACTTCTCCTATTCACGGGCAGAGTTCAATCTCAGATGGCCCAGCGGGGAAAACGCCTGGGTCTGTTAGCACAAATGCGTAGGCGGCGGTAGCGCTGCTCATTTAGCAGTGAGCAGCAGAGAGGTCAGGCCCGGCTGACTAACCCTCACCTCACACAGTCACCTTTTTAATTGTGTGGGACGGCGCAGGGCTGCTGGGGGTGTGAACTGTCCACACCAGAGGCAGCGCTGGTGGACTCGGCGGAGCACCTACGGCACTTAGGTCATCATCTATTTTTACATAATTATAGTTTATTGTAGCACTCGCAGCAGACGGGCAAGCTCAATGTCATTACAGTGTATGCACTTAGCAATGGTGCACAGTTTGTTCAGGCGGAGTTCAGAAAAGATTTTCCTCTCCATGTACCACTTAGGTATTATAGAGTTTACACAGCTCTCAGTTATGTCCAATATTAAAAGATAAAAGTCAGTATTATTGTCATGAAGCATTTATAGCCATTGCAGTAAGATTACAAATAGGACAACAATTTGTAATAGTATGTTAAAAAGTTTGTGCTCTTAAAAAATAAAATAAAATAAAATGAACAAACATCTGGTCAGAGACTGAGTAGCACCAGCGGGACCTAAACCACAGTTTGAGTATTACTATTGCACAAGTTTCAACCAATAGCACCTGTTGTTTTTTGGCAGACATACTGGGAAAATCTGTGCTCAAAACAACCAATTTACTCCAAATTACAATCCATGTTTGATCACAACAGATGTTTGGATAAAAAAGAATAATACGAAAAGCTTTTTAAAAAAACTTTTTCAAATCTGCACAGTAAGAAAAAGTGCACATTTAAAGTAAAAGTACTCCAAAATGTTTACTTCTTCCTTCCTTTTGGCTTTTCGCTTTCTGGGGTTGCCACAAATCTTGCTTATTAATTTGGTATTGGCTTTAATGCTCGATACCTTTCCTGATGCAACCCTCTTCATTTTTCATTAAAACATTTCTTTAAGAACAAAGCACATTTGAATTTCCTGTGTAAATTTCACAAAATTTGATATATTTTATTATGATTTTCTTTTATATTTTTTGGCAGTTTTTACTGTTTTTTTTACATTGATAGCAGAAACTACGACTTCTACTAGTTCATCCCACCACCTACTGAGCATGCTACCCACTTTTAAACTACTACTATTACTCATTTAGAGAATTTACATTTTACAGTTATTTATTATTTCTACCCAATTTTACCCAGGGAAAAGTAAAAAATATGTTTTAGAAAATACATTTTTTCAGACAATGTACAGTATGTAAATTACTTGAGGAAAAGTTCTTGTTGCTTTCCGCCTCTGAAAATCTGTGGCCCAAATTTCACCCCAAATCCGGGTCAAAAAAAGCAGAATCAGACTTAAAAAGCTGTGTGGAGATAAAAGTATGATTCTTTCTCCTATTGTGAATGCAGCCTTGGTTTCTTTGTTTTATGAGCCGCCATCTGTATTCAGGCTGCTGCTGCCATTATCAGGAGTGGAAGAGCGAGTCTGCATGTTTTAATAATGACAGGTCATTTAACTAGATTTTCACCAACAGACACAGAAGGCCAATGAACTGAACCTCAAAAGAGAAACATTAGATTTTACACACCCCTGCTCATCTGTGAAGACCAGGAACAATTTAAGAACGACAGAAAAATCTACATTTGAAGCCAGAGGTGGAAGAAGTAGTCAGAATCTGTACTGACGTAAAAGTGCTGTTACTTCAAGACATTTTGAAAGTTTGCTTTTGACAATTGCAATGTGAATACTATTGAGTTATTCTGGACTGAATGCAACCTAAACGTCAGCCACACTCCCATATGGGCGCATGGTTTAAGTGAGGCATCAGCAGTGAGACGAAGCCAGAGGGTCACACTTCGTCTCCACTGTTTATAACCCGAGAAAAGACAGTGTGAGGAGGTCATCAAGACAAGCACTTACATAACCAAGCAAGATTTCCACAGATATAACAAGATAAGTGGCATTAAAGTCTTATACATACTGCTAATTTGCAATCCAGTTTATTGACTGTACTGTAATAAAATGGTATGGTTCATCAGTTCCTAATGAGCAACCATTCACATTTGCTGTAATCATGTTCTATTACTTTTCATATAGAAAAGGGGACTTGCTGTCTTAAGTATTGATTCATCAAAATGATATTACTCAAGTAGAAGTAAAAATCAAAAACTCAATTCAAGGTGAACTAGAGTCAAAGTAAAGAGATTTTTAAAGTTTTTTTTTAGCTGTACCTCAAAATCTACAACTACAACGAATACCACTTCTATTACTACAGCTATACCTACTGTACACCTCCTACAACTACTAATGCTGCTGCTACTACTACTACAATATTACTAGAGTCCAAATACTGATTTTCTGTTTCTTTTTATTTATTTTTTAGGAGTTTTTCCTTACTGAGAGAATGTCCTGGGACTCATTGTTAATGTTTGATTGTTTGACTAGTTGTTTGTAAAGCCCTTTGAGGCGACTGCTGTATGTTGGGCTATAACATGTCCAAACCATCTCAGTCTTTGACTTTATGTCCAACACATCTCACATGAGCTGTTTCTCTGATGGACGCATTCTTAATCCTATCCATCTTCATCACTGTGAACCTCAACATCTTCAGCTCTGCCTCCTGTCTTTCCCTCAATGCCACTGTCTCTGAACCGTACAACATTATTGGTCTCATCTCTGTCTGGTTCACCTTTCTTTTCATTCTATGCAACAACAAACAGGCCACAAGTTTGGGTTCAATAAAAAATAAAAAATAAATAAAAAATTTGCGTCATCTAAATGTGCAGAGGGACACGAGTGTTGTATGTATCATTCATACATTGTGAATACTGAGGCAATTTTCTTTTCAATGTGACTCACAGTGAGCAGTTTGAGGTACAAAAACCAACATATTCAGCCAGACTTTAATGGCATAGCTGGCTCTGCAGCAGAAATGCCTTCACAATAATTTGAGCACAAAGTACACTGCGTTCTACTTTTCACCTCCATCAGAAAACATGAAATCCAATGAAAAAAATGTCCCTGTTTGTTGTTAGACGGTCAGCTCCAGATAAACAATAGTCCCTAAAGGGGCACAGACGTCGCCTCCGCTCCCTGGTCAATATTTCAGTAGGATCTATAATTATCCCTGTTACCAACATGTTACATCAGCCCAGCGTCGTGTCACTGAGTCTCCGTCTGTCAACACAGAGGTGGAAGAGGTACTGCACATCTGTACTCAAGTCAAAGTACTGCTACTTCAAAATGTTATAGCTCAAGTGAAGTAAAAGTACTCTATAAAATAGTTAACAGTTAAAAAAGTAAAGTTTACCTAAGTATAAAGAACTTACTGCTACTACCACCACTACTAATACTATGACTACTTCTAATGCTACTATTATTACTTACTATTATTACTGCTTACTATTACTACTTGCTACTACTACTATTTCTACTTGTATTACTGCTGCTACCTCCAACTTTGCCTCAGAGGTCCTAAACTACTTTTATTTATTTGGAGTTTCATCAATTTTTTCTTTAAAATGTACTCGAGTAAAACTATTTTTAGTAAATATATTCAGAAAGAAGTAAAAAAGCTGAGTGTAAAGTTTACTTACATAGAAAGTAGCCTGTTACTAATATTATTACTATTTCTACTGCTACTACTACCACCACAACTGCTGCTACTACTGCCACTACTACTACGACTGCTACTACTACAACTACTACTGCTGCTGCTACTACTACTGCTACTACTACCAGTACTTTACTTCCTATTATTACTACACCATCACTGATCACTGCCACTGGTACTACTGTTATTAACACTACTGCTTCCAATTCTCAAATTCTAAAAATGTATGTGAATAAAATGTACTCAAGTAAAAGTATTTCTATGAAAAGTACATATTCTTGTCTCTTTAATTTACACAGGTAACAGTTACTTCACGTCTCTGGTAAACACACAATTAAACAACAACCCACAAACTTTACTTCTTGCATCAAAGTTAACTAAATTATGCAATCCTCATGTGGGACACCTTTAGCCCAACAGCCCATGGCCCGGCCTCACAGAGAAAACATTAACTTTAGCTTGATCCAGGTCAGTGCCGGACCGACATCCTCTCCTCAGGCTGAAGGGAAAAATAAATAAAGGCTTCAAGTTTGTTTAAGAGCTTATTTCAGCAAAGTCTTCTGGGAGACTTTTTATCAAACTTACCTCTCCAACTTCTCTAAATTGAGCGCATTAATTCACGATTTTCCTTTGCAGCTAAAAGTGCAAAGCCTCTACTATCCTTGCTTTATTTTTTATTTTTATTTTTTTTAAGAAAGTTTGCTTCTATTACTACAGTAAATGTTTTTCTTTAGTTCTTATCTCAGTACAAACAAATGGAGAATATTTGTCACAGCCTATAGTCCAATATAGAGAGCTCTTGATTTACTTTCCATAAAACAGCAACTCATACAGCGGCACTGTGGGGCTGCAGTGTAGCAGAAAAACAGCATTATATCTCTAATGTGAGTATTGAGATAATAAATTAGATAGAAATTGGGTATTTTCTCAGCTCATTTGCATGGCGTAAATGCACTTTGCTGACAATAAACAAATACATCTTTAGGATGTGGTTTTAATAAATTGCACAGTGGAAAAAAGAAATGTGTGCTTTGAATATTTAATATATAATGAGTATGCGTTTTCTTATAATGTTGGATCTTTACAAACAGATAAAAGTCAATAGTGTTTTTCATTATGTAATCCTTAGTAATTAAGCCACCAACACTGCAGTTGGTTTTGTTATAGTCAGTTGCATGGATATTATGTTGTAATGCTTGTTTAAAGGCTGTATTATGCATGTATGTATGTTTTTTTAGCTTTCTTTCATGTTATAATGTTGTTACCTCATCAAAAACATACCTGGAGGTGTGTTTTGTTTCATTCACGCCTGAATAGAGTAACCCTCTAATCTCTGCACAAACCTCCGCCTCCCCCACAAAGCCCCGCCCACTCCAGGAAGCATTGACCAATCAACAAGCCCCGTACATCCAGTCTGCTCTCATTCATTTATCCAAAAAACGGTGCACAATTCTGTTTCCACTGATTCCTCACAGCTACTTTTCAAAATGACATTATACAAACATGTTTAAGGAAGTAAAAAGCTTTATGTTCAAAAGAGCGCCCTCTGCTGGTCTCTTCACCTGTTTCTTTATGGCACCTTTCTTAAAGATTGTAAAACATGCAACGCTGTCCTAGAGGTGACCAAGATTGGTTTAAAATATGAATAAAAGCAAACTATATCTCTTTTAACTATTGACAATAATATATTTTCTATGTAATATAAAGTATGTACAGAGGAAGGACAGTGAGTATATCAGTAAAGCGATGCTGAGGTTGCCAGACAGAAGGCCTAGAGGAAGACTGAAAGGGAGATTTATGTATAAAGTGAACAAGGACATTGTTGTGAGAGATGAAGATGTAGAGAGGGTTAGATGGATAGAGATGACAGCAATTTGTTTTGTTGATTTTTATGGCTGCTATTTGTGCGTCTTCCTCCTCACTGTTGTGAACAATGAGACAATTAGATCATAAAGTAAAGTTATAGCTGTAATTAGATCAACAAAGCTGGAATATCTCTCAAAGTATTAAAACAAAAGTGGGTTAGGTATTGGCATTTTTCTACTGATCCTATTACAGCCATATGTTATTATTTTTACAGGTATAAAAGCAATCTTTAAATTAGTTCACACTGAAAGGAACACCATTTAAAATTACAGTCATTATTTGATTTGAAGAGATTTTTGCTGCTCAGGAAATTGTCTGTGAATAACATGCACACGACTTCTTTTGGCACATAAGAGGAGTCAAAGTCAACTCAGTTAACTCTTTCATGGCTGTTTACTTCACCTCCAAGTTATTGTTGTTGTAATAAATTGGGGGTTTCCACTGTGTTTTTCCAAGCTCTGATAGTAAAATAGCAAAAACAAAATCAACTTGAAGAATAGAGGACTGGAAAGAGGACTGAGGAGCCCAAAGCAAGTTTGTGGAGCCACAAGTAAAAAGGCATACAACCTATCGCTATAGCAAGGCTTATTGTTAGGTTTGAACCACTGCGAGGCCATTGTAGGGGTGTGGCTAACAATGAACAAGTTACAATATTTGTTTAAAAAAATGTAGCTAAAGAATACAGACAGGAAATCAGGAAGTCAAACAATGGAATGACATTGAGCAAACTCAGAGCGCTCAGGTGTGTAATATTTGAAATATTAATGCAAAAGTGTCAAAAACTCTTTCAAAAGAACAGCTATATCCCCAAAGTGTGCATATAACTTTATATTTTTATCTTAATCCTTTCATTTTGCCCCAGCTGTAACATGATGTGCATGATAACTCTCATATCACAAAATGTTAAAATGAAAACAGAAAAGTAATCAAGAGTTCTTTTCTTTTTGATGAGAACAAATACATTTGCAGCAGATACATTTTCAGACAGTTTTTGATCATTTCAAATAACTGTCACGCTCTGGTATTTCTTTTCAGCTCCTGCATGTAAATGAGTTCAAAACCCACTTAACACAAGTCAGAAGTACTCACGCTGTACTCGAGTAACTGTAACTGCAAAATAAATGTACTCAAGGATAAGTATAAAGTACCACGCCAAACTGAGTACATACTACTACTACTACTGCTTAAACTACTACTACTAGTTCTACTACCATTGCAACCACTACTTACTGCTGATACTACTACTACTACTTCTATTTCTATAACTAAAACTACTACTACTGCCAATACTAACTGCTTCTATTTCTATTACTACTGCAACTATCAATATCAATCACTAGCAATACAACAACTACTACCACTCACTTTGCCACAAAGTTAAATTTTTTTCTTCACATTTACGTACATTTTCTTCCTAAAAAGTATGTTTTTTGAGTAATAGTACAGTAACTCACCTAGTTTCCCCCTCTGCCATAAATACAGAAAACATATTTTTACATAAATATGGTATGGGGAGATGGCATTGACTGTAGCCTGCAGCCAAACAAGTTTTCACCCCAAGCAGGAAGTCAGACAGCATCATTTTTAGTGTCTGAAATAGCTTTGGGAAAATAGCTCCATTTAGACTGTGCTGTGTTCAATACCAACAATCATCGCGCCGTTTAAAATCCCTTTTCAATATGGGCTCATAAATGCCGACATCGTCACCTCCTTATTCTCTCCTTGACATAAAGCAATATCGATCTGGAGCTATCGACCTCTGTGCTCCCAAATCTGAGCCCGAGGCAGGCTTGTGATGCTGCCAAGGCAATTATAAATCCCTATGGGACACTGGCCCGTTTTGTCTTTAACGGATGGCAAAGTATCAATATAACCAAGTGACAGGGCAGCGGGACAGGAAGAGGCGAAATCAGAGGTTTGGTGCAACTTTGTCTGATAAAAATCAAATGGTCTGTGCAATATTTCTGCAATTCACCTGAACATAGAGGTAGATAATGGTTCAAAGGGAAAAGTTTATTTTATATGATGACATTCTCTTACCTGGTTTGCAATAGGACTGAAATAAAACTTGTGACAAATAACACCATAAAACAACTTTTGGGTGGTTTTGAGCAGCTATAGTCAGGTTACGGATTTGCTGTAAAACTGAAAACTCTTTGCATTGGCTACACTTTAAAAAATAGAGAATGAAATTAATTCAAAGTTTTTGTTTGAGTGAACAAGCAACTATATTTGTGTTTTTTGCACAACAGGTTTATGAACAAAACTATTTAATGTTTATTTAACCAGGAAAGTCCCACTGAGATTAGGGCGAGTCCTAGTCTCCTCAGGGACCTAATGTTTTTAACGGTAGAAAAAACTGGAGCACCCAGAGTAACCTACATAGGGAGAACATGCAAACTCCACACAGAAAGGCCCCACCTGGTCTGGGAATCAAACCTAGGACCTTCTTGTTGTGTGGCAGGAGTGCTAACCACTTTACCACTGTGCCGTGCATACCTTACAGTGAACTTATATTCTGCATTTCTAAAGGTTTAAGTCACAGAAACACCATGTCCTTGAGGGGCTTCCATAGCTCCACAGATCATGGAGAATAGGGCGTAAGATATGAAATTTTAATGTCAAGTGCCCCCAAAAATGACAAACAACTTTACCCAAAACACCTTTTTTGCCAATGCTATGTAAGTACAGTAAAGCCTGAGTCAATCAAATACACACATATCTCTGAGTAGAACAGCACAACAGTTTTTAAGATGTATATTTAGACGTGAATGTCCTGTGTTTCCACTTTAGGTCTTTATAGTGTTTGGATTGTGACAAATGGCATAGTGTTGCATATACCACAAGTTAAACATTGCTGGCACAAGTCTTTTGTCAAAAAAACATAGAATTTGTGTCCTCATTGTGCATCCTTCTGTGATTTCTTAAATTGAGACAAAGCACAGGAATTTTATTTGTAGGCACCTTGTATATTTTTCTGTATTCCCTGTCATTCTTGAGGAAACATTACAGTTAATAAAAAACAGCATTGATTTTAAGCTATCCACACACTCCCTCACGTGCACTCTCTCTTGGGGTCTCTTAAAATCCCCCAGGACTGCTTATATAATACGCTGGAGCGCCGGTAATAGACTCAGAACTATTGTAAGAAGGTTTCAATCACCTGACGGCTCCAGAGGGAAGAGTATAGGGAGCTGCGGTGGTGAACAGAGAGCCGCTGTGTTCGGAGCGTATTGATCTGCCTCGTCCCAGAGAGAGCGACTCGTGCCAGCCCACACCTCATTAATCACACCGACACCCAGACTGACAGTGGGCTGAGGCAGCACCATTGCACCGACGGCACCGGCTACACCTTTTCTTCTTCTGTGGACTGATACGAGTGTACAGTCAGCCGCAAGAGCAACGGCAAATGAGAAGTCATGAGTAGCGCGTTGTCAGCACATGCAACTCCAAAGTCCTGTGAGTTGGGAGGCATTCACAAAATCCTGACATATACGTTTTAAACCTTGTTCAGCGCTGGAGCTATTTTGGTAGGAATTTAGAAATAGAAAGTGTAATGCAAGCCAAAATGGATGACATAAACTTGGAGATGTTTCCTGGAGGTAAGTCCTGATTTAGAGCTGGTTTACTAAGGTTTAGTAAAAATAATAACAATCTTATAAAATGTTTTTCTAGACACATTGTTTGTGCATTATTTATTCACTCCACAGTCACACTGCAGATGTCTATGGTCCCTTTACAGTCTCACAAATGCTTTCATACAAGCAAGTTTGGAGAAGTGTCTTGCCCAGGGACACAACGGCAGTACATAATGCCAATAACCTTTGGGTTAGTGGGCAAATGTCTCTACCAACTGAGTTACTGCTCACCTGGTTAGACCTGGTTTAGAGCTGATTTAGTTCTGATTTAGACCTAGTTTAGTCCTGGTTTCAATCCTGGGTTAGACCTTGTTTAGTCATGTTTTTAGTCCTGGTTTAGTCAAGGTTTAGCACTGGTTTAGTTCTGATTTAGATCTGGTTTAGAACTAGGTTAGTCCTGGTTTTAATTCAGATTTAGACCTGGTTTAGTCATGGTTTAGGGACTGGCTTAGTCCTAGGTCAGTCCTAATTTAGACCTGGTTTAGTTTTGTCTTTATTTGTTAGGACTTTTTCTGGGTTACTATATTATTTGTTCAGGTTTAATTTTAGTTAAAATTCATTAAATTGTACTTTTTTCCGAGGTTGCACATTTGAGAACCACAGCATTACAAGATATACAGTAGTAAATTAGATCTACAGTAGTAAATTAGATCTACAGTAGTAAATTAGATCTACAGTAGTAAATTAGATCTACAGTAGTAAATTAGATTTTCTAAATGAAAAATTGTAATATAAGCCAAAACTGATGACATGAACTCAGGCATTGATTTTGCAAGAAGACCCCAGTCCAGCAAAGAAATGTTTGAAAATAGGTACTACATCCAACTAGTTATTTATTTATAAGCTACTGTTTTGGTCAAGAGTGGTTTTCACCCAGATTTGGCCATGAGGACAAATAAGAGTACATCAAGTCTAACAAACAACTTTTGCTTACAAGCATTTCACACCTACACTACACTCTTCTGGGCAATTTAGATTCTGAAAACAGGCCAAACTCTGCTGAAAAAGGCAGCGACCAGGCTGAGAAATAAATCAGTAACTGTTAAACTCCAAGGCTGCTGTGTAACCACTGAGAATATTTAGTTTAAGTTATGAAAATAGGAAGATTTTTGGGAGGGCACCAACTTTTTCAGAACTGGGTTTGTATAATCTAATGCACAAGTACAGCACATACAATATGCATCAGACATTTTGATGTTATTTATAGTGTAGACTGCCAGAGGATATGCATGTAAAAGTTGGTAGTACTTTGGGGAATAACACTACATTCAGTGTAAAGTGTGTAAGACAAAGAGCCTCAGGAACTATTAACATTTAATGCATTTCATATTTCACCATGATAAATACAGCACCCAGCCTCCATACGTCTCTGCAGCTGCACAGTGGCACAGAACAGTGGTAAAGCTGTTGGTGATGATGAAGTTAGACACTGCTGAGGTTGCCATAGAGAGCACTGACGCACCCATATGCTCCACATTTACCTCTCCACTGTAGTCCTGGTTTAGTCCTGGTTTAGACCTGGTTTTATCCTTGAACAATGATGCACCCTTTATTCTCCAGATTTACCTCTCCTATCTTAGTTTAGTCCTAATTTAGACCTGGTTTAATCTGGGTTTAGACCTGGCTTAGTTCTGGTGTTGTCCTTGATCAATGACACACCCTATGTTTTCCAGATTTATCTCTCCTATGTAGTCCTGGTTTACTGCGGGTTTAGTCCTGGTTTAGTCCTTGTTTAGTCAGGGTTTAGAACTTGAACAACGATGAACCTTATATTCTCCAGATTTACCTTTCCTTGGTAGTCTTGGTTTAGCACTGGTGTGGTCCTTGTTTAGAGTTGGTTTAGTCCTAGTTTAGACCTAGGTTAGTACTGGTTTAGCACTAATTTAGAACTGGTTCAGGCCTGGTTTTGTCCTGGTTTGGTCCTGGTATAGACCTGGTTGAATCCAGGTTTAGACCTTGCCCTTGCCTTTTTACTTCTATCTCTGGTGTTGTCCTTGATCAATGACACACCATTTGGTTTCCAAATTTACCTCTCCTATGTAGTCCTGATTTGGTGCTGGTTTAGTCCTGGTTCAGAGCTGGTTTAGTCCTGGTTTAGCTTTGTTTTAAGTCCTTGAACATACCTCAGATTTTCCAGATTTACCTCTCTTTTGTACTCCTGGTTTAGTCCTGATTTAGACATGGCTTTTTAGATCAGGTTAAGTCTTAGTTCTTGAACAGTGCTCTGGACTCACCTCTCCTTTGTCACCTGATTCCCCGTCCTGTTAGCAGCACTCCCCCCTGAAGTGTCCAGGCAATGCTCTTTCTGATCTTCCTATTCATGAGTGTTTCCTTTCTGCCATGTCACAGACAGCCTGTTAAAAGCACTTTATAAATATCTTTGACTCGACTCTTAGAGCGAGTCACCACCATTCTGCTGCTGTTGGAGTTTGAAAAGTAGAAAGGAAGAAAAATCACAACACTAAACTTGGCTGAATTGGCAGCACCCAAACAACATGAAGAGAGGTGCTGTTTGAAATCCAGGCCACGTCTAGGGTCAAGCAAAGACTCAGAGCTAAAGAGTTTGTCATTGTTGGTGCTAAACTTTGATGCAAACGCTGATGAATAAATAATGAAGTTAAATGGCCTTCCTTTCTGCGCTTTTTGTGGGGCACACATTAGCTTTGTGATGCACGAGATGGATGTCAATACAGCATCTGTTTAGAGCTGGCGTTAAAAATACTCAGCGATATGAAAAGGTGTCCTGACTCATTCATTTTGAGTACCATTTGTCTTTTGTGAATTTCATTTTATGGTTTTATGGTTTGTAAATGACAAAAGCTGTGTGGGAAATTTGAGAGCGAAAGGTAAGCAGCCTCATTGAAGGCAGTATTCATCAAAAATAGTCACATTTGTATACGACTATTTTGGCTTAGTGTTGACACAACTGTTGCTGAGTGGGTAGAAAACATTAGTGCATGTATGGATATTCAGCTGCTCTATTTATGCAAGCATTACGGCTGTATCAGCTCAAGTACAAGTTACATTTCATTGCATGCTCTATGTACGGCTATACACTGCTTCCTCATCAAAGGTTGTTAAACTGGTCTGCTACAGTTATACAGTAGCTATGAACTACATTGGAAAAATGCACATCTCTCGTATAGATATCACACTAATTCATATAAAATATATCAACTTCCGGCTTGGTGGTGATATGCCAAAAATACATGAAGACTTGTTTTTTTTAGCTTTAAGGTCTACTACAGTGGTTCTTAAACTGTGGTACCAGTACTGCTGATTTGTTCTGGTGGTTCTCAGGAGTCTTTTGCAGTGGTGGTTTAGTTTAATAACCCTGTGTTCTTCCAATTTATTCCTATTTTTATTCCTATTATATGAAACTAGTCCGCGAATTAGACCCGATTTTGTTATGATTTGGTCCTGGTTTGGTCCTGATGTGATCCTGGTATAGTCCCCATTCTGTACTTAATGTTTTTTTCAGTGAATTCATATTTTATCTTTTGCTTTCAACCTGCATAATTCTGGTTTATGGTCTATTATTTCTTTATTTTTCATAGTAATATATAACACATCATAAGTTGTTTACTGTTATTGTCAATAAAAAGAACCATAGGTCCGGGGAGACACAGGTAAGCAAAACAACTTTATTTCTCATTAAATGCAATCATGATGAAAAACACAATTCCATGCAAGGTCTGAAAGGGGGCATTAGAGACAAAGACTTTTGGGAAGAGGCCAACAAACTGTTGAACTGTAATCAGAGATAGACTTTCATGCTGGGCTAATTCTTCTTTTCTTGTTGGTATAATTACTTTTAATACCTCATGCTTTTAAATAAAACACAGGCATATCGAATTCCCCAGTATAGAAAAGCTCTACAGCGTCTCCTTTCATAATCTCCTGAGAGGAAAGTCATTATGGGGGAAGCGCTTGTTTATTCGCACCATCCCCAGTACAATAGAGCCCTGTCCATACACAGACATGCTAAACTAAAATAGGCTGTACTGATGCCCTGTCATGTTTCCCATCTACTTTCAGTGTGACAATAAGGAGATTGTGTTCAGAGAGTCCTGATCCACTGAGTCACAATCCGGAGAAATCATAACAGAAAAAGCAAACAGAAACAAACAAAGAGAGGATCCCAAATCTTCGCCTGCAGAAATGTATGCAGCTGAGGATTTGGAGATTCACAGAGAAAAATATTGTTTACGTGACAGTGACAACTTGAGTTCAAGATTAGCAGGTAGCAGTTCAATGATGTTACACTGCACTGTGTAAAATGTTACTGTATATAGGTCAATACATTGTAAGTCAAATTCCAGCTACTGTATATTTATGTACTACTCCACTTGATGCTTTTGGAAACGACGTAGCTTCATAAAATCCAAAGAAAAGTATCAATAATTCCTGTGCCAGCTTCTGCAACAGCCCAGAGCAGACAAACTGATATGATATGAACCCAAAATTATCCTTGCATTAAAGGTCATTTTATGTTGTTTCCACCTAAAATATACCTGGAGTAGTATTTTGTTTCATTCACGCTCGTTTGAGTAATCATGTTTGCTGATCCCATTCATTTCACAACAGCTCCCCCAAAGACGACATTTTCCATACATATAGATTATTTAAAGTTTTAAAATGTGAAATACTAATGCAAAGGTGTCCAAAACTATTTCAAAAAGCCTGAAAAAGCATAGGACTCCCATCACTTTACCGCAATCTTTCAAAAGTGTTGAGTTGACATTTGTACATTGGCCAACAGATATCACCAAATGAAGTTATCCAGCCCAATAAGACCTGCTTTCTTTCTTTTGGACTGGTTTTTGTTGTTGTTTTTACACCAGATGCCTTTCCTTCTGGGCTTGGGACTAGCACATATTTTGATTGGAGTTTTGGGGTCTATAGCAAAGAATCAAATTTCCTGTACCAAAAACAAGCAATTTGTACAATACTACGAACTATATACAACAAGATCTGTATTATTCATAACATTTCTTAACATTTAAAAGTGCTTACGTATCCTTTATCGGGTTTACTTTCCAACATATGGCCAAATCAACTAAATTAAACGCCATTATACTTAACAACAAGGACAAAAAATAGTCAAAAGTGTAGAAGCTCAGAGCAGTTTATATCATCTACATTATACATTCAGGGCCTAAATCCTGGCAGCGTCCACTCACCAGAACATCTCCTATAGGGGCCAGGAGGTCATGTATTCAGATTTGTCTCTCCATCTGTTGCATTTACATTTGTATTGCTAATGTATGTGTATTTCTCACATACAGTGGATGTTATATATTGCCTTGTCAAGATACATCTGACTATGAAGTATTACCGGTGGAGCTGTTGGTCCCAGGCTCTGCGGTGGGGAAACTTTATCTGAATAAAAAGTATTTAAAGCAGTTGGTTGTGTGTGTTTTAGTTAAGTTTTGGGTGTATTTCTCATTCTTCCATATTAGACCAAAAGTTATATGTTTTTTTTTTCAAATATTCTTTTACCTTGATATACCTTTTTGGCATATCACAGCCTGCTATTTAACACAGTATCAGTATCAGTATCCTTAGGCCTTGAATTCACCATCACTACTCCAAAATAATTTCCAAGATAGATAGACAGAAGATTGTTTGGATAAATGACACTGTCTGGTCTAAGTATATAAAGTTTTCTAGTAGATCAGTGTACTTTTTTATCTATATTTGGAACAGTATTTTCATAATTATTATGCGGTATCTGTTCATTTACACTGTTACTTTTGTGAACATTGTACGTGACATTAACAGCAAACTCTGAATAGAAGAAATGTGTCAATAAATAAATTATTGTATTAAATAATTAATACAATGTGTAAGTGCTATCACAATCTGAGATAATGGAAACACACTACTTTTTCAATCAGTAAGTGAGGCCAAAGTTACAACACTGAGGCTTTTATGTCTTGAATAAGTCTTTGAGTTTTGTGACATTGCTCTCTGATCTCTGGCCTGTCACTTCTTTTTTAGACATTTTTAGTGCGTCCACTTATCTGAATTTTTAAGGACGCAGCACTTTGTTTTTTTTGGGCTCGCCAGCAGAAAAGTTTCCCCAACATGAGCTGCTCCTCGGGAGGCCTTCACAAGTAAACAGGGGCTCCCCAAAGCACACAGCCTCATGCATATTCATTAAGGCTATGCATCACTGCACCTTTCACAGAATACTAATGACAAATAGTACATCTTAGTTCCTTATGTGAACTTTTATCTTAAATATCTTAAACTTAGTGCACCATATCTTCTCTTTCCTTTCAGCTGATGACCCGCTGTTGTGACCCTCGAAGGAAAAAGTCCTTAGTCTGTGTGGTTTGTGCAGTGATTCGCATACTCATAAGGGTTTACTGTAGAGATGAGCTGTCTGATACAACTCTATACATTTATCCGTGCTTGGGACTGGCACAAATTAGTATTCCATTTGTATTTTCACCTCGGTAGAAAATTGGGCAGCACACTTGCCTGGCAATCAGAAAGTCCAGGGTTCAAGCCACATTTGGACTACTAGCACTAGTAGTAATAAGAGACTTTACTGTGCTTTAAAAAGTCTTTCAAAAACACTTTTCACTTTTACTAAGTAACAATTTTGTTGAGCATTTTTACTTCTACTTAAGTAATACATATAATTTTAAACTAACAGGCAGATAACAGATTTTGAGTACTTCTTTCCTCTCTGCTGTCAACACTACATTGAAAAGTATGCCAGGCTTGATTAAATTAAATCAATTTGAAATCACGGACAAGAAGTGATTTCTATGACAAAATAATGGTACAGTATGTGCTGCTTTTAAAAAGGCATAGATTAGAAAACATGTCATTTAAAGTACTAGTGCATTTATTTTTCACCATACAAAGAACAGTTTTGCGATCATAATACAAGTAGTTTGCATCTCAAGGTCACCTTTCAAAAGTGCCTTCCACATAATGGGCAGTATACTGTACTGCAACACACGCTGTAGCATCTGCCAGGCAGAGTGCTGCAGTAGAAAAGACTTTACCTCAAAAATGGATGAATCACACCTGCCTTAAAAAACAATAACAGGGCTGGAAACTGAACCAAAATGCCTATTCTGCCTTATGAGTTGCTTGGTTTCAAATGCAGATTTTGCTATTTTGCATTATTTTGTCACAGAGATGTGATGTTTGTTGACCTTGGGTTTTCATATAACCAACAAGGAGTAAGATATGTAACAGATGTTTTTAATAATATGCTACACTGTATATATACCTACAGAGTTTAGCCACAACCACAGCCTGTTGTAATGACACTGTCCCACTCCTCACAGTTGTATGTGTTTATGGATGGGTGGAGTGAGCCGTTGCTGTTCTTACTGAGTAATTAGCCACTTCTGTGACATGAGCAAAGAGTAGACCCGCTCACAGACAGACCCTGCAGCCTGTGACCCGTTCAGATTCAGGACGAAGTGTGGACAGAGACAAAAGCGAGGTAAGTAAAGTCTGTCTTTAATTATAAACGGTTACATGCACTTTACCTTTAGCTTCCACCCAGTAGCAGCGAGTAAGTGTTTGAGTAAATAAACACACTTATGAGGATCTAGGTATTCTGTCCCGTGGGCACTGGAGGAAATAACAATGAGGATGTCTCGAATAAGTTAAGATTTTTGCCTTTTGTAGTCAATCAGCAATCGGACGATTTGTGCCCTTAAATGGTGATTTTTGGTCAGGCACATGTCCGAGCAACCATGTGACTGAAGGACCCCAGCTTTCCCACCCATTTGGTAGCAGTTTGGATTTTTACTCTGCAGTTCATATTAAACATCCAAAATCGCTTTATCTCAGTCTGAAAAACTCTAAACAGCAATACATTTTTTCCCTAATATCTCTGGCATAGAACCTCGTTAGAACTAAGTTTAATTGAGGTGGCCTTATTGTTTTTCTCAAAAAAAAAAAAAAAAAAAAAAAAAAAAAAAATCTTTATCTGTTCTCACTGTTCAATTCTAACACATTTGTTTGCACTTTAACAAGTATTACTAAGACAAATGGCTATATAATATTAAATTCTTTCATAAAATTATATATTGGTTCCAAAAAAATCAGCAGCGTTTTTTCGGCCATCAACTGCTTTGAATTTAAAAATCAGCATTGGCAATAGAAAAACCCACATCGGTCGACCTCTAGTCCAATACGCATCTGTCTTAGCTGTAACTAGGGCTTAAGTAGGAAACTCTGCTCAAAACATGAAGCTACATGCAGCAGATGGGTAGCCTTCTGTAGAAAACACAGTCTTGTTGTTCACTACCCAGCCCTAATTGATATGGCATAAATGTGTTTATAAAGTTATGATCTTGAAGCATAAATTGGAATTATACAACAGTAATTACATTTCTCCACCTCTGGCATTGTCTTTCTGTCTCTTCTTTTTTTGTTTCAGTAGAGTTATCTCCTCTACCCTCTTCCTGATACGGGCCCATCTGGTGCACGGCCTCAGTGTTATATCAACAGATGTCAGCTCCTATAGGCGTCATAGTTAGGCTCACGAAAAAAAAAACTCACTCGGCTCCCTTCAAAACTGGGAGTGGCGCACTTGACCTTGTCTTTTCCAATCACACCAGCGGGCCGCCACCATCATGGAGCGTGTCTGTTGTCATCGACTTGATCCGAGCGTGAGGTGGAGGGAACCAGCATCGACACGGCAGGGCAGGCCCAACAGAAGACACACACACACACAACCACACACACACACACACAACCACACACACACACACACAACCACACTGCACCCAGAGACAAGTCAGGCTACATGTTTACTACTGTGTTCAGAAATCCAATAGGTGTCAGAGAAAAGACGTTTACAGTACAATTTATAGGCAGATATTTGCAGTTTTATATGGGTTTAAAAATGTAACAGGCGCCCAAGTAGCTTCAGGTCAAATACGATAATGCCAGTATTTCAGGAACACTATAGGGGATGCTATCTATATAAAAATAAGTTTCACTATAAATAAATGTTTTTTTTTACACCTCTGTGCTTATGTTGGGAGTGCAGTATATAACAGTAGTCAATGTTTGGACAATACAGAATGGCCAACATATCGTATTTATTTTGTGTCTTTATGTTGTTTTCTCTGACTCCAGGATACAATATGTATCAATTCTTTTCCTTCTGGCTTTTCCCTTCCCACGGTCTCCAAATCTGGCTCTTGGCGTGCAGCCATTCACACAATAATTTGACTGATGCAACCTTCTCCATTTATGTGGGGTTGGGACCAACACAAAGCAAACACTGGGTTGTGTCTTGCTGTGGCTGGATCCAACAAATACTTATAAATTATTCAGTGCTTCTCAGTTTTCTTCTTTGGACAAGACAGGACCAAGACCACAACTGATTTGTTTTACTGTAATATCATCTCACCAAGTATATAGCTTTGTGTATAATTAGGATAACTTTTCCTTAAAGGGAATATAGTATGCTAAATACATTTTTTTTAGCTCTCTACCATGATATAATGGTTATAACCACAAACATACCCGGAGTTTTGTTTTGTTTTATTCACACCTGTTTGAGTAATTATGTAGTCTCTTGCAATAAGTTTCTAAAGCCTCAAAACACTCGTTTCCACGAACTCTCGCCCACTCCAGGAAGCACTGACTGATCAACAAGCCCTCTGCATCCAAAAAGTGTGTACAGCTCTGTTTCCACTGCAGGTGTACAGTAATGAACGGGGCTGCAAGCTGTGGAGCGCGGCCCTTATCCTGTATGTATTTTCTGCTACTATCAGTGATCTCTGTCAGTGACTGTGCACAATAAGCATGCATGTACCTCCTCACCTAGCTGGCCACAAGAAGACAACAGCACACCATGACTCCGCCTTTATGGTGGTGAAAATTACTTAAATGAGCGGCAGAGAGTCAACCTTGACAGTACCCTAGAGTGGCCAGTAGGGTGTAGAAAATGACACAGTGACTGTGAGCAGGTAATAGTCTTATTCTTTATGGAATAAAGTGAACGGTAAAACGAAATGGGTTGGAGAGAGAAAGTCTGTTTTACATTGGTCATTGTTTCCCGTACAGCACACAACGTAATGAAGCATAAAGAATTCACTCATTCATTATAGGTTGCAGGTGGCTAGTGCCTATTTTACCAACTATGGGTCTTAGACGGTGTAAACCCTGAACAGCAGCCAGTTAGTGGCAGGGCTGACACAAATTCACTACAGGCAATTTAGCGCCCCCATATAAAAATTAAGAGTCAAAACTAGAACCAAACAAAATAGACCATTGTAGAATAAATCAGGTTTTGTGTGTTCAAACCAGCCTTGTTTAGGGATTCACTTTTGATAAAATAAATCCTTATCTCTTATATTGCTGTCCTATCCCAGTACAAAAGCATGTGTAGTGGTGAGGATATGAGGTGTTGTGCTGTTTGCCTGTGGTTGATCAGATTGAGGCTTGTTGCTGTGATAAAAAGAGCCCATGGGAACTCAGCTCCTGAAACCATCAAATACCCATTAACCCACAGTGTGTGCATCTCTCTGCTCCTTTCAGCTCTGTCCATCACCGGCCCATTTCCTGTCGCCAGCCCCAAGCGGCTGACAGAAGGACAGATGTGTGACACTGAGGGACCCGCAGACCACAGACACATGTCCAATGGAGTTTAGGACACATCTTTGAACTTAGTAACTTTCTGACCCTCTTCTGATATCTTATAGTAAAGGGGTTTCATTTGCAAACTTGGGCTCTGATTGTGTTTGTGGTTTAAAAAGACATTAACTGCTCATTTTGAAGTGTTTATAATTTGATGTTTGCAGGGAGCCTGAAATGACTCTGCTACTTGGGCAAGAGAATGAGGTACTCCCATGTTTGGCATTAGACTTCCTCTTCTCTCAATGCATTTAACTCTACCATTTAAAAGAACATTGCACATTTTACAACATTTAAGAACATTATCTGACTAAATAAAAACGGTTTTAATAAGTAAACTACTGATGCCACAAAGAAACAGGTGAAGAGACCAGCAGAGTGTTGCATTCTTTTGAATATAGTTTAAAGAAGAAGAGCACTTCACTTTTTTCCCCCACATTTTCCTACAAATGAAAAAAAAAAGCTGTGAGGAATCAGTGGAAACAGAGGTGTATACAGTTTTTTGGATAAAGGAATGAGAGCAGACTGGATGTAGAGGGCTTGTTGATTGGTCAGGGTTTCCTGGAATGGGCGGAGTTTTGTGAAACCAAGTGTTTTGAGGCCTCAGAATGGCCGTGCCAGAGAATAGAGAATTACTTAAACATATGGATGAAGCAAAACACAACTCCAGGTATGTTTTTGATGAGGGAACAATATTATAACATGGCAGAAAGCTCAGAAAAGTAAATTTGGCCCAATATATGCTCTTGAACAAATCCTTGAAAATTTTCACTGTCTACTGAATCTAAAGTATGTGTTTGATTTGTTGAAGTGAATTAAAATAATTTCACATTCGCTCAATATCATGAAAGTCAAAAAAATGTCAGTGAAGTACATGTCCAAGATAGGAAGTGGTGCCTCAATATGAAGAAGCCTGCCTCACTCATTCACTCAAATATATGGAGTATCCCCAAGCATTGTTCTCTTTCTCTTATTAAGTTTCTCAATGCAAGGCCTATTTTAAAATGCAAATCATTTAACTCTGAACAACTGAGAAATCCTGATTGAATAACCCTGGCTTTAAATTAAACCCGGCTAAGTGTCTGTTGGCTACAACTGCTCACATCAACCTGGCCTCTCCATTCATGGGAATACATTTCCCCAAATGGGAGAAGTCTTGTGGCCTTAGAGGATGAATTTTAATCAAGGTGTAGCTCCAAAAAGGTCATCTTTGGCTCTTATCTAATCACACACGGCATTCAAACTCTTCCAGGAGGTGAGACCATTTCTGCCATTCGCATAAACTCACTTTCTCCAAATCTGCATTTCAATGAAATGCCTGCAGTTCAATGGAGAAACGCATGTAATTAATTAGGTCTGAGTGAATAGCCGCGCAACATTAACAGTCCAACTCATAATTAACTGTAGGGGAGACCAAATGTCCTTATCTCCACTCAGGGCGCTGATACAATCGATACTTGTGTGGCATCAGAAGATCTTTTTAATCAGGTTAAGCCTAAATCTATGCGGGTGTTTTGATCCTTTCATAACAAGACAAAGTTTTCGGCTCGGGAGCATCTCCTGTTTAACAAATAAGTACTTTAAATTCAGACAGTTAGACTTCATAAATTCAAAACAGGAAGATTAAGAAGGGTTTTTTCATCTCTGCAATATAAACTTATTTGAAGAGACGGTTAGAGGTGATTTTATTGAGTTTTTTTTTTAGTAAGTGTTAATTGGACAAAGGTTATCTGTGGCCCTTTCTTCCAAATGCGTGATTAATTAATTTAGTCAAAACAAAATTACAAGACAAGTTAAAGGTTAAAGCAGGGCTGTCAATAACAAGTGTGTCAATATAAGAGCAAGAAGTATTCTGCGAAGATAACCATTGGACAAAAAAGTCACACTATAACTACAAGAGTTGTTACTTGGAATTGGTGTGATTTTTTTTTGTTACTCCTGTCCATGGATCAAAATGATAAAACTTTTTGACACACTACACGTAATTAAAAAACAACTATAACTCATTTACATTGCTTGAAAAAAGAAGAGTTAACAACTGAACATACGATGAGCTTCTTTTCCTGTTTCTCCTGTAGTCATTGAATATAATAGCTTAAAACAAGTAAGCAGTTATTGGGATATTCTAACTCTTTTTAGTATGGAATTATTAAATCTTCAGTTTTTCCCTTTTATCATGTTAATGTACCTCACTGTCACTGTATGTGCTTTCACATGCTTTTCCTGAGGCCTCCTTGATATAGCGACTTTGTTTTCTTTAGCCTGTTTGTCTGTATCCTGTTATCTGGATGGATTAATGACGTATATGCATGAGTTGGAAGGAAAGGAGGCACCAGCTATAAATGCATAGGAATTTCTTAGTTTTGGTAACCATTTGCTGAATGCATTTGCTCCTTCTGGATTCGTTATTTGTATATGAAACCAATCAAAATCATCATTTGCTCTGACTGTGTTTCTACTGTGTTTCTGTGTTTTCTACTCCTAACTTCAATCTTTTTGGGCCAAAACACCTCATGGCCTGCACGTCTACAGTCATTCGTCGCATTGGCACAGTGTCTACAATCTCGACACTCACAGAGCCTTAAGATGCATCACTAATCCCAAATCACACACACCACTGTCTCCTCTCCTCTCTGGTCGGATGGCTACCGCTCTCACAGTCATATCTTCACCTATAAATGACCACTGGGTTCATCATCATATCTATAGTCACACATAACCTACCAGGTACAGCCTTCATTCTCAGGTCCAGTTCCTCCTCAGTCCCTGGAGCAAGAATTGAACTAGGGAAAAAAGCCCTTTAGTGCCCAGCCCTCGCCAACTGTTATCTGCTTCAGAGTGAGCTAAGTGTTGAAGAGCTTTAATACACTTTTATTACAACGTTAGAAGGTTTTGAGGAATGCTATGGTGACTTTTTTATATAATTGTACAGCCTAAATGGTGTAAATGAAACATTAGCTTTCTCTTGAGGTCTCTTGTTGCTTCTTGTTGCTTGTAGAAAGACAACATTGACGATTTTCCAATAAACAGTGCGTGTGACCTTCAGATGAGAAACACTTAGCGTTGGGTGTCAAAGAGTATAATCCTGTCAGATATCTGGTTCACTGTACAGTCAAGAGCAGCAGGAAAAGTGACAAGCTCGATTGGCCTCATCAAAGCGCCGCCGCGTCAATTCTCAAGAGCCAAGATAAAAGACGGAAATAATCCCAGGATGTATTTGACATGGACTGACATTACGGAGAGAAATGGTGAATGAAGCCATCAGTCCTCACTACGCTGCGGACAGTGGACCTGGATTTATGGCTACACATCGCATTCAATGCCATATAGAGCGGATCTTTACATGCAGCTTTTGACAAATAAAAAATTCCCCCCCTTTCTTTGCAGGTGTCACACAGCCTTACAGCACTATCCGAGGTGATTTATAGAAATAGGTGTCGGGACGCTTCATCATCCGACCCTGCACAGTCATCTTTCAGTGTCAGACGTTTCCGAAGAGCAGAGGGATAGAAAACGCATTAAAGATGGATTTCAGGCAACTCAAAGTGGACTCAGTATTTTGTATAGTAGAGATGTCTGAATCAAAGTTGCAATTACACAGTGATACTATGTTGTGGTGGTTCATGCAATGGGGAGTCTCCAGTAGGCTTGAAAACCTGTGTTGAGTCAATTCGGGAATAATGTGAACTCGCAAATATATACGTCTTTCCTTTTGCCGCGACAGAAAATTCGTCTGCCTTCTAGCCTGCATTGATTCACATATTGATTTGGCATAGGTTTCACACCAGATGCCCTTCCTGATGCAGCTGAACTCTTAAGACCACAGACAAACCCTCTACCAAAGCATCGCAATCATTTGTTCCTTTACTGCCCCCTTGTGGCTGGAGTTAGAATCGGCATAGTATTCAGCTTAGAATTTGAACCCCCTTACTGAAAGTGCAAGCACTCGACTGATTGAGCTGTCAAAATTTCTGGATCCACACCAAAAATTAATTCTTTCTTCCTTGGCTTATTACTGAAACTATTTTGACTGACTGTTAATCTGATGCCAGCAAAAACTTTTGTGGATATGAAAGAATACAGTGCATTGAAGTAGACAGAATATAGCATTTTCTCCTCAAAAAGCCACAAATACTGGAGTCTGTTAGTTTACAGCTCATCCCTCAGTAACACAGATGGAGCGACAGGCTTCTTGCAGCACAATGCAATCCCAGACTTTCGGTTCAAACTCATTGTTAAAAAGTTCCTCCTCTCTTCCTCCTAGCAGCCTGACTTTCTTCCCATCTTACTTTGAGTAGTGCACACATTTTTCAATTATGCACACGCGGGAAGGGAATTAGCGGCCCTAATCCTGGTCTAATCCCCAAACAAACAGATCTATGGCCTCCAATTCCATTCGAGCCACCCTCCACCCCCCGCCTCCACCTACGTCTCCTGGTAAACCTCTAACCGGTCAGGGACTGCAGAGCTCCCGCCTCTGATACATCCTTAAATTGAGCTCAAGCTGCATTAGCCATGTTTGAACACTTCTCACTATCAGTTTAAATTACCGCACGGGGCCCTTTCTGTTTCTACAGCTGGCATTTAAATGGAAAGGCATGCAACCATTAAGACATGGCAATACCAAGAAATACGCCGTTTGATTGCATTGGTCTGTGGAGATCCTGGCAAATGACAATTAGAGAAAACAGGTTAAAGTATAAGATATTTAGCTAAAGAGATGGTTACCCAATGGCCATGTAAGTTCTGTAGAAGTTAAAAATATCTAGAGTTTGCAACCAAAACTATGCTCATAATCTAGATAATACTGGAGTTTTATTAAGTGTTTAATTACTGGTCTTTTGATTGACCATGTTGACTTTTCACTTTTCTGAGCTTGTCATGTTGTTTTTTGTTTCATTCATGCCTGTTTGAGTAATCCTGTATTCTCTGGCACTGACTTTCTGAGACCTCAAAATGCTCAGATTCCATGAACCAGGAAGCATTCACCAATCAACAAGCCCTCTACATCTATTCTGCTAAAAAAAAAAGAAAAAAAAAAAAGATGTTTTTATAGGATGTAAAATGTGCAATGGTGTTCTAGAGGTGACCAAGATTTGTTTAAAAATATAAATTAAAGCACAATATATCCCCTATAACAATTTGTTTATTACTTTGGAAATAGAATGTGATAGAATTATGTAAAACAGCTTCTCTTTATGGTTGTTTTTCTCTGCTTCATTCATTCCATGGACTCCGCTATTAGGAGTTAACATTTGCGCCAGCCAATCACATAACAGGGATCTTCTAGTTAAGGGGTAAATCCTCTTTCCATTGAGCCACAAAGCCATCATATCTCACATTGGTAATCCACTAAAACATACCAGATTCATGACAAAAAGTGATGGTTTCTTCCTATACTGAGGCCAGAGTTAGTATCTCTGTAGGAGCTGGGATGACCCTCTGTCTCAAAATGACACACCCCATTTATCCAGGCTTGGGACTGGCACAAAACATACACTGGCTTGTGACTCCTTATGGCTGGATTGCTTTCCAGTTAGTGTAGTCCTTGCAAAAGATAAAGGTCAAATATGTTCCTCATGTCATAATTGCAACAGGCTTTGCAGTTTCTATATTCTTAAATAAACTTAACATTTAAACTACAATGATTTCTTCTTGCTACATGACTATACACTCAGACTTTTATTTGAACTTTTGAATTAAATTAAACTCTTTTTCTAAATGCCACTTGTTTTCAAAGTAAGGTAAGTGCGAGACAGGGTTAGAAGAAGTCGTCCAAACACAGAGTGAATAAATGGACATAGGGCCTCTGTCCGACCCTCGTCTGCTCACACATCAATCCTTCTATTCGACCTGTCCATCACATACTGCGCCTCTGAGTCCTGCCTCCGTGTCATCCTGCCCCGAGTGAATGATTGGAGCCGGTCCCAGGGTGGTCAGACCTCTCTCATTTCCCTCGACTTGTACAAGCAATCGATTTGGCTCAAAGACAACAGCCGCTGCTCAATCCCGGCTGCCAGGCCTCTCCAGCTTCACTACAACATATCTGTCTCTATGGCAGTGATTCACAAACTCTTCGCTCCAACGCAGAAAATGTTTGGCTTTCTAAGTATCGTCTTTAACTGGGCCTAAATAAGGATTAACCCAGGTCTAAAGCCAAGGGTAGAATAAGGATAAACACATGGCTAAACAAGGACAAATCCAGGACATGATCAGGTCTAAACAAGGACTAAATCACTCAGATTGAATCACCAGGACTAAACCAGGACTTAACTAGAACCAAACCGGGGCTAAACTAAGCTTAAACCAAGATGAAACCAGAACTAAAACAAGATAAACTGACAAGAACAAAACCAGGACTAAACCAGGGCTAACCAGGACTAAACCAGAACTTAAAGAGTACAAAAACAAGATAAAACTGAAACTAAACCAGAACTAAACCAGGACTAAACCAGGACTTAACCGGGGCTAAACCAGGACTTAACCAGTACAAAAACAAGATAAAACTGAAACTAAACCAGAACTAAACCAGGACTAAACCAGGGCTAACCAGGACTAAACCAGGACTTAACCAGTACAAAAACAAGATAAAACTGAAACTAAACCAGAACTAAACTGGGACTAAACCAGGATTAACCAGGGCTAAACCAGGACTTAACCAGTAAAAAAACAAGATGAAACTAAAACTAAACCAGAACTTAACCAGGACTAAACCAGGTGTAAACAAGGACTACAGCACGACTTAACCAGGGCTAAACAAGATCTAAACCAGCACTTAACCAGGACTTCACCATGGCTAAACCACTTAACCAGTACCAAACAGGATAAAACAAGAACTAACCCAAGACTAAACTAGGTCTAAACCAAGCCTAAACCAGAACTAATTCAAGACAAAGTCTAAACCACAGGTGTAAACAGTCACCTACAACTCAAATCCCAACTAAAGCAGGAACAAAACTGGCTCTAAATTCCCTTAAACCAGGACTTGGACTGCAAAAACCTCCTAAGTACCACCAGAACAAGCCTATGTACCACCAGTAATACCTGCACCACAGTCTATTGCACTCTGAATGCATATTAAGTAGCTTCGTGGTTGTTCGACAGCTGGGGAACGCTTTATTTGTAAAGGTTTTAGCGGTATCCTCCAATCAGCCGACATGATACCTTTGTGTTAGCTCAATATATTAGTTGTCCCGGTCATAAAGGCCAGCTGGTGGGTTATAAACCACAACTTGGGAGCCCAATGGTGGCTGCAGGCTCCACCTCATTAACTGCACATTATGGCTGTTTTACATTGGTGCTGACCTATAACGTTGAATGGCCGTCTGCTGCACTGGGCCATGGAAATCCATCGCTCTTTTGGTTATTCGGTGCATTCAAGGACAAACTGAGACTTTATAATCTGGGGGTTCACAAAAGCAAGCATGCATTAATGTGTGTGGATGTTTTTTTTTAATATATTGAGAGGCGGGGCTCACCAAAGGCCAGTTAGTTACAGGGCTGACTCAAAGACACACTGACAGACAACCATTCACTCTTACATGTATCCACTATTGGCAATGGAGTCACCAGTTAACCTACTACACGTATATCTTTGGTTGGACGGTGGGAGAAAGGCCCAGTAACACAGGAGGACAAGCAGACATCACCTTGCACCTTGAGATTAAAAAATAAAGTTGAAGAAATAAACAAAAACACATCATGCTTGGTACATTTTACTCAATAACTGCCTTGACTGAAGGTCTTTTGCATAAAACGTTATACCACGTACTTTTCCTTGTAAAAATATTGATGTTTGGTGAATCAAATACACTGCTCTTGTAACCAGACGTCCTTCAGCGGTGGTGTTGAGTAAAATAGAGAAAACTAGAGAAAAATATTCATGCTTCAAAGCTAAATAAAGAAATATCACAGGGCCTTTTAACTGCTAATGTTTTAGTGACCTTAGTTTAGTCAGTCAAATCAGTCAAGATATTCATATTTTGACTACCTTGGAAAGTATTTGGCTTTCCAAATGCAATCTTTGAAAATGAGCATTACTAAATAAGGACAAAACAAGGACAAAACAGAGGCGAATGGGATTGAACCAGGACTAAACCAGGACTGAACCAGGTCTAAGCCAGCATTAAACTGGATTGAAACCAGGACTAAGAACTTCAAATCTAATCCCCAACCACCGGGACTAAATGAAGACAAAATCAATCTTTAAATCAGAACTGCGAGACACTCCTGAGTACCACAACTTGAGGACCACTGGCCCAGTACAAGCAGAGGTGCACAGAGGTTTGTGGCAGTTTCGCACCCTTCAGTCCTCATGTGGTGAGCTGATGCTAGGAGCTAGTTTCACTCGCTGTTCCTGTGAAGAAATGAAAAGAGAAATTGAATCTTTCAGGGGAAGAAAGGCACATACTATTTCCTTTGATACACTAGACTTTATTATAGCACTATTTGCTGCTACACATTGGCAGCTCAGTCCCTGTAATAAGAGAGCTGTGGCTTCAGAAACAGGGAGTCCTGCCTGTGGACATGAAATCTGCAGGAAACACAAAACAAACTCAAAGATGTACAACCCCTGCACCTCATTCTGAGTCCTAAAAAGTATATTCAGACTTGGAGATGAAATCTTTATGCCAGTGATTCTCAAACTGTGGTCCAGGTCCCACTGGAGGTGCACAGGCTGCTTCTGGTGGTACTCGAGAGTCTTTTGTAGTCCAGGTCCGAATTTACAGGCAATTCTGTTCCCGTTTTATTCCTGCTTTAGTTGGAATTTTGAAGTCCTTCATTAGTTCTGGTTTAGCCCTGGTTCAGTTCAGGTTTAGTCTTGGTATAGTCCTGCTTTAGTCCTGGCTTTGTTCAGGTTTAGTCCTTGTTAAGTTCTGGTTTAGTCTTGGTATAGTCCTGCTTTAGTCCTAGATTAGTCTTGGTATAGTCCTGCTTTAGTCCTAGTTTAGCCTTGGTATAGTCCGGGCTTAGCCCTGGTTAAGTCCAGGTTTAGTCTTGATCTAGTTCTGGCTTAGACCTGCGTTAATCCCTATTTCCCCCTTGTGTTGGTCTAGTCTAGTTTTATTATTATTCTCTGAGGCAGTAGTGGGAGTGAAAAGTTTGAGAAGCACAGCTGTGTGTGGTCTGAGAGGGAAGTCTTCTGCAGTGGAAGTACAGTGTTGGTGCAACAAAAAAAAAGTAGGAATAATGACGTTCTTAACCAAAGTGTCACGTTGACACAGTGTTGTGAGGGAAAGGGACTATTTCTCTCACACCCGAAGTATTGCGGAGACAGATATATCAAAAGAGCTTAAGAAACATGAATTTTTCATCACGTTTGGGGACAATATGTTTCTGATTTGACACCATACGCTCAGTTCTCCACAGGCAGCTATGAAGGGAAGAAAGAAATGAGCTGCAGCAATGTTCACTTTGACTGTTCCTCACTGATGAAATAGGATTTAGTGGTAATACATCTGCAACATAACAACTGCTGTACCAGTGAGAAATCAGATGGAGGAAGTACACAAAATCTGCATCTAAGTAAAGGTACTGTTTGTGTCAAAATAATGTTTCTCAAGCAGAATGTTCTCAGCAAACTGGGTGTTAAGGGTAAGGTTCACAGAATAACACACAACTACTACTAACATTATGACTCACTACTACTACTACTACTACTACTGCTGCTGCCATTCCTGATATTACTACTATTACAATGATTATGACTATAACTACAACTTCTACAAACTGTGTTGAGAGGCGAAATCAAGAAATATTTGTATTCAAGTTTGCTTGAGTAAAATTGATTTTTTTCCTCAAATATTTGCCCAAATAAGAATGTTTTAAGGTCATATATTTAGCTTTTTTTCAGGGTTTTTGAAATAGTTTTGGACTTTGTATTAGTATTTCACATTTTATAAATTAAAATAATGTATATGTATGGAAAATGTGGGAATGGGAAGCTTTTATTTTTACTTTGCAGAGAATGCTTGGATTAGGTGTATGCTGCCCTCTGCTGGCAACAGTGAGAAATGGACAGAGCATAAAATGGCTTTTTTGCACTGGTATTAGCAACATTATACAGTAGCACTTCATGGTTTCACGTGTCAACGTAGAGCCATGAGACCAAGTGTTTTCTGCTTTTGAAAAGGGGGTGACCTCAGCATTCATTCAGGATTACTCAAACAAGCATGAATAAAACAAAATACTACTCCAGGGATGTTTTTGAGGTGCAGACAACATTATAACATGGTTAAAAGGGGGACCTTTAATAAGTAAATTACTTGAGTGCTTCCTTCCTATCACTGTGCAAAATAATGATAAAAGTATGTAGAAGAATAATGCAAAATTCTGAACACTGAGCAAAACAAAGAAACAAAGAAACAAACATTCTTACACAATGCATGCCAGTAGCAGGATATATGAATTCATTTCAAGCAGGTTACTTCCAGTCAGTGACCTTTTCCTGACTTTGAACTCAGCAGAAGACCAAATGATGTAGGCCTGGGTTCTACACTGTATATGTTATCACTGACAGGCTGCCAGTAACTCGCATTTGTGACTTCAGAGCTTTGTCTGGCATGTGCTGGCGGCATTTACAATTAATATTTAAATCTATTTTTTGTTTGTAACTAACCATTGTGAAAGGTGTACCCCGCCTAAAGCCCACAGTTGCTGGGATAAGCTCCAGCTACCTGCGTGAATAAAAAAGGGAGAAGAAGATGAATAAATGAATTACGGGGTTGAGTAACTGTGGCGTTGTTTCTGTCCAAATCAAAAATGAAATTCCCAGAGAGCGCTGACACTGCATCAAGCTTTTATACATAAATCTTTACACCTGTGTGCCCCAACAACAGCTCTCACTTTAATTTGTTTCAAAGGGACTAATAAGTGATGAGTTGGAGTTTGAGCGAAGCCATCTTTTCAGCGAGTACATAGCATAAGAATTGAGCACCCGTTCCTCTGGGCAGCTTTTTTTTATAGTACCGAGTATAAAAAAGAGTTGTTTCATGCCACGGCTTTATGTGAACTATAATTACTGCCCGAGGTCCTCCACACTCGGGCCAAATGCTGACACTGGATTTTCATGTGGGAACGGCTCGAGATGAAAGACTCTCTGCCCTGTCAATAAAAGGCAGCTCCCATTGTATCATATTTATTTCATCTACTGTCAAGATGCCCAGCTGTGTACAAGCCTTATTGCTGCTAATCTAAGAATGGAGGCTTAGGGAAAGTAAGCTGCTTTCCATTTAGGACTTAAATGTAATGGGATTCTCCAAAATAACATTAAACACTCTGAGTTACAGTGGAATAACTTTGATGTAACTTCCACAGTGGACATTTACTGATGTTGAAATTGCTGCTTGGTTTTATGCCATTGCAGATAAGTCTTTGTAATCTACTGCTCCATATATTCTCTTTAAGATTAAGGTTTTATTGCTAAAGTGAACAGACAGTAGGATGTAACACGTCACCAGCAAAATAACTGGATAATGAAGATAGTATGTAGGATTTAAAGCAATATTAAATGTGCAAAAGCCACACTGACAAAGCAAATGTTTTCTTTTGTAATGCAATAGCCTGGCCAGACATCCTAAGACTTTTTTGAATACAAGGAATTAGTCTGGTCTCTGTAAGTTTAAGTAGGATTTCCTGAAGACAGTATTTAAAAAAAGAAAGAAACTGCATGAACTCAGTTGGATAGACGTGCAACCAAAAAGAAAAACTGTACAAATCTTAGCTCAAGGTGGATTTGCCATTGCTGTGATAAAAATGGATTCCAAAAGACTTCAGCATTAGCTCATATCATTGTGTGTTCTAAAATAAACTCCAGATCCAAAGAAATTATTTATGTTCCAAATTAGATACTGCATTAAGGCGATAATGACGGAGAACTTTGGCTCAGACCAGACTTTCGGAGTTAGTTTCAAAGAAGCAATTTCACATTCTCCGAATCCACCAAAGCACTTCACCCATAGTTCAAGTACACTCTCGCGGTCCGTGTTATAATTAAATGTATGAGCACCAGTACTAGAGAATGGATATTTAAGGTTCATCCCAAAACAGAACAGAATTTTACTTTAGCTCTTTTCTCAGTCTTGTCTTAAGCAGCGCATTTCAAATCATGACCAACCGCGACCACAAATGATATACACGATATTTCTAAAAGTATTAGCTCATTTACACTTAATATCCCCACGGTCGTAGCATTTGATAGATTATAATGTTAGCTGGCTGAAGCCCTCCCCGCCCTCACCCCCCCTCCCCACACACCCCCGTCCCGCTCTGGCAGCTCACAGTGGGCCCTAATTAACGGAGTGGAAGAGGGGCAGACGGCAGCGGCCCGGTCGTAGCCAATCAATAGTGACAAACAAATTAGAGACGAGTTTGAATGATTAAGTTATGCATTGATTTTGATTTAAACATTAACGGTTGGAGCGCTCGGCGGGAGGGGAGGCAGAGGAGGGGGGTAGTCGATGCTTTCGTACATATCAATGGGGTTTAGTCAGAAAACACACGGGGCAATGGGCTAATAATGGAAGCAAAAGTGAGCAGGATTTGTAGTTAAAATGGTCTCAGGGAATACAGTAAAATGTGATCATGCGAGCCTGATCAAATTGGTTTTACTAAGTTAGATTTTTTGTTAGACTAGTTTATTGTGGTTTCCTTAGTGGCTCACAAAGCAACAAAACTGTAAACATATTAGCATGTTCCTATATTTTAGACTTAACAATTAATAAAAATTATGTTTTCTTCTCAAGGAACTCTACAGGGCACAAAACAAACAAAAAATAATTAGTTTGCATTTCCAGTGTAAGTTCTGTCAATACTAAGTTTCATGTAGATATTTTGATCAGTGGTTTTCAACTGGTGGGTCAGGACCCAAAAGTGGGTCACAGAACTGTTTTCATTGGGTCGCGGGTCTTTGCCAGGGCAACATTTTATATATATTTTTTTAATATGCAAATATGCATTTTGCGATGCAAAATGATAAACATCAGTGTCATACAGTATCTATAAACTATTCATTCATTAACTGGTATGGTAAATTATATACACTTAGTTAATACTTGATTACTGCTTAAGGGAATGAAAAGTGTCACCAAATAAGGCTTTTGAATATCGGTACACTGTTGCAATAAGCGAATTAAAAGAATGCTGTTTTACAGTTGTTATATTTTGCAGCTCATGAAGTAAGGATATATTTAAGTGAGATGTTTACTCTGAGTTAGCTTGTGGGCATATTACTGTGTTTTCACCAAAAGAAGGCAGTACTGACCCTGATCAAAGTAATCACAGCAAATACTTGACATAGGACATTTAGCCTGACATAGTTACTTAACTTTTTCACACTTTTCCCCATTTGTAATATTTTGTTAAACAAAAAGATGTGTTGAAAGTTTACTAGCTCTAGTTATTTTATGCATCGACCCATAAAGAAGGGAAATGCCACAGACTTTTTGAAGAAAACTGGGACAATTTCGTGTTGTCCTACAAAACATGTTATTTCTACAGCTCCTCGTGGATACAGCATTAGTAGACTAGAATCATATTTGCACTGGGGCAGTATGGCGCAGGTCGGTTTGTGGGTGTTTCTGCTTCCCAAAGCTGTCCGAGGCGGTCTCACAAAGTGTACTAAACAGTGGCAAGAGGGTCCAACTCTGGGCTCACTGTTGGAAAGCTACACACTGCTGCGAGTTGATTGGATGAGAGAGAATCCACATTCGAGCAAAAACAACAAGCCAGAACAAGGACAGAAATTAAATGGATCAAACACATACTTGTCCTTGAGATAAACAGCCGTATTCCAAAAGAGGACGAGCTAAATGTGACGACTTTTTCGAAAAATAAAGCTAGAAACAGCTAATTCTGCTTTGGTACAGTATGGCTTTCGCTTTGAGAAAGTGTTGTTTACTGTACTCATAACTAAATCATTTATATCAATAACTGCAGTCAGATAATAATAATGATGACTTCATAACAGTTTTATAGGCCAGAAATAAATTGGTATTAAAATTTGAAAGAACTTGTTCAACTTTTTTTCCTCCAATTGTATGCCTGTCTTCACTAAAACCTGTTTATTTCTCTCTCTTCTAAGCAGTTCTCACATATTTTGCCACATAACACAGAGACTTCCTCTCCTGTTCACAGTTGGCAGGTTGTACCTATCACCACATGTTTGGCTCTAACAAAGTGTCCCACTCTTAAAATAGGGCCTTGATAAATTCCCACTAAAAGAAGTCTTTGTGTTTACTGTATGTGTATGGGTATGTGTGTATGTGTATGTGTATGTGTGTATGTGTATGGGTATGTGTGTATGTGTATGTGTGTGTAGGTGCTCCTTGGAGAATTCACTGTCCTGGATTTCACAAAGTTAGCCCAACAGAAACTATAAGACTGACATGAAGACTCTTCTGGGAGACATAAAGAGTGATACTCAAAACTTTGCTGAGATGGGCTCAGAGACAGGTGGAACAAGGACTGATTTTGTGATAAGCTGACTGCAGGAACTAAAGGCAAAGATGGAGACTGACCCCATGACGCTGATTGTAAACTGAATTTTAACAGCACAGTAGATCATGTAAAAGAATGATAATGAGAAATTATGTTAACTGCTGGTGTTAAGCATAAACATCGTCCATAACATGTCGAACACAAAGTATTTATGAGAGAGTGAAGTCCAGACTGTCTGCTGCTGACCTTTGCCTAATATAAGAAGCAGCTATAAGGAAAATGTCAGCAGATGTATACATGTCTGAGGCTGGTGTTGCATGTTGTACTGAGAAGACGACAATTTGTACAATATGCACAAGTGAAAAGTGATGCATAAATACATATGAATAAAAAAGAGGAATGTGTTTAAATTACTCTAACTTGATGGTCAACAGTGTATTAAGACTTCAAAGTATGCACTGTGAGAAAGTTGACAAGTTGCAGAGAACAAAGCTCTACTGCTCAATAAAGTTAAGCTCAAGAATTAGTTCCCAATTCAACATATATAAACACCACTGAGTTATAAACATTGTTATTATTGTCTATTTCTTTAACAATAAGCTTGTGTAAATCAGAGCAAAATGATAAACATCAGCAGTAAGTCAGTATGTATAAACTGTTAATGTTTGCTGTAGTTGTGAGTTATTCTAAAGTATTAACAAATCCTGCACACGTCCTGTTGTGAGCATGCACTAGATCTAACTGCACAACAAATAATTCAACTGGAAAATCTCTTCATTCATTTGTACGTTTACAATAAGCACTGGAGTTATGTTTGCTATGCTTGCAACTTTATAATTATGAGCCAAAGTTCAGGGCAATTCTCTTCATAGAAAAGTTGTTTTTATGTCTATAATTTGTGTATATTGACAGGATATAATTTGGTAATTATGAGAAATGTACTGAGTGACACTTTTCATTCACTGTGCTGACAATGCTAAGTGGTATCTAGTGATGACAGTGTATGAAAGCTTTCTGAGAGATCAAATAAATGGGTTCAGATGCTCACTCCACGAATGACTTTAAAGACATTTGGGACATTGGTGTCACGCTGTTTGCCACAGGCCTGTGTAATGTAAAGAGGTGCTGAAGGTGCTGCAGGGCCCCTGACGAAAGCTCTCACTGAGGTCAGGCACAAGAACTCTGGACACTCATGAGCAGTGTATTAGATGTCTTTGTGAAGAGGACTATAGCTGCATTTCCCACTTTGCCTGTAACATTTACAATAAAAGTCTTTGTGTCTACTCTGTGTTTGTGCGTGCCCCTTTGAGAATTCACTGTCCTGGATTTTACAAAGTTAGCCCAGCGGCAATAAGACAGACATGAGGACTCTGATGGAAAGAAGGATTGAAAGATTGAAAAAAAGAGAAAGATTAATACTGAAAACATTTGTAGGTGATGGCGTTAGTGACAGATAACACCAGGACTGATTTTATCACCAGCTTCCTGTAAGAGTTAAAGGTAAATGTGATAATTGGCCCCATAACAGTGATTATAAACTGTGAATACTATTTTAACAGCATATCAGAATCCCATAAATTAACTTTTTTGAGCATTTAATCATGTTATAATGTTGTTTCCACTTCAAAAACAAACCTGGAGTATTTTGTTTGATTCACATTTGTTTGAGTAATCCTGTTTGCTGAGCCTGTCTCTTTCTTAAGAGCTGAAAACACTCAACGCTCTACATAGACACGTGAAACCAGAAAGTAAGAACTCCCCAACATTTACATTATTTTAAGTTATAAAACGTGAAATACTAATGCAAAGGTGTCCGACACTATTTCAAAAAGTCTGAAAAAAAGCATTGGAAATTTCATGTAAATAGGAAACTATAGGTGATAAGATACTGTACATCACCCAAAGACAGAACAATTCAAAACACATTTCAGTAACATTCAAAGAAACGCCTCTACATGTAAACTGATGCTTTTTTGACACAAGTAAAATGCAAATGTAGACTTTTGCAGAGTAAATTTGGGGAAATATGACCTGTTCTTTTGTCCCGCCACGCAGAACCCTCTAAACCCTCTAGGTTCCTAGCTCTATGTGTGCAATAAAGATAAAATGTTGAACTTCACTCTTGCTGTGTCTGCATGTCTAAAAACTGGGTCATTTAGGTCCTGCTGTTTGCCACACACATGTCCCAGCCCGTGTAAAGCATTACAGGAGCTGGTCTCTCTGGTCTCTCTGTGGGACGTGGAAAAGGCTGTGTCCCCTCAGAGCGGAGGACGTGATGGAGTGTGACAGGAGGCTGAGGCCCGGGAGGACAGGGGCTGCTGACGGAGCTGGATTCAGACCATCACAGTGTCTGTCACACACGGGGCCGCCATGACACTGCTGTCCCCGCAGCTGCAGCGTGTGGCGTGATGTAACGGCAAACAGACACTAATGACGAGAGGGTGACAGGAGGGGCGCTCGGGGGACATGTGTGTTGGATCATTTCGGGCCTGAGTTTGTCACACACTGGAAATGTAGCACCTGAAGGACGATGTGTTAATGGACAGGGTACAGGTTTGGTATTGTACATACAGTATATGGAGTAATAGTAGCGTTTTTTAGGGGTCTAATAGCAAACATTTGGGCTGTGTCCAAATGCCAAACCTAGCACCTAACCCCTGAATTAATATATAGTCCCATAGATACTATACATGAAAATAAACTTTTTCTTAGCTATGTTGATTCCAGTAATGGTCCTCTATAATGGTATTTTGCTTTTTAAGACTAATGTAATATTTTTTTACCTTAGCAGACCATTTAGACTATTAATATGGCTAAGATGATTACATAATTTTACTTTGAACTCATTAATTTACTTAATATTACCTTTCCTCTAATTTTATTTGCAGCTAGGGAATACAGAAGTTAGATTTCTTTAAGTCTGATGTTCCACACTGGCTTGTGGTGCAAACATTGGTCACAAGGGAGTCTGCATATATTTTTCTATAAATATTTTTTATTATTATGAGGGCAAACTTTTTCTTTGGGTCACCTGTACTTCTGCCTATACTTCCTGATGTTTTTTTTTTTTTGTCTGCAGTCCTGGGTAATAGCTCAGAAGTGACGGTTGGTGAGGTCGGTCTAATGATGAGGAATAAGAAAAACCCACAGACATGTATCATCATAAACATCAAGCACTGGAGTGGCTGGGATAAAGCACTGCGCGGGTCAGCACAGACTTATCAGATGTAGATTTGGGAGGAGGACGTGTCGTGTAAACAATGATAAATGACAACATGGCTGCCATATATTATCCTTGGTTCTGTCTCAAACTGGGTGAATCATTAGTTTGCTCAGCTCTTCAGTCTGTCACGCTGCTTTGGAAGTAGGTCCAGCTCACTCATTTCTCAAAGTAAACACTCTAATAACTGCAGTAGGTCACACTTTGAGAAACGAAAACAATATTTTAAGGTTCATAGCTCTGAACTATTTATCTTTTCTAAATTGAACAAGAAAGTTATCTTGGGATGCATCTATATCAGAAAATTGACACTTTTTAGACATAAATACTTACATCTTTCATTTACTTTTACTTCTACATGAGTAATATTATTTTGAAGTAACTGTGCTTGTCCTTGAGTTCACACTTGGAGTACTTCTTCCACCACTGATGATACATTTATAATATATTAGGTCCTGACAGCATATGTGATGGTAGCAGTCACTCACTGAGGGCACTGGAGAATTTATGTGGTACACTTTGTTGTTGAGAACCATTCGTTTCTGCGTTATATGTCAAGAAAACCTCTACCCACTATGTTTAACTGAACGCAGAGAAATACATGGCTTGTTTTATCTTTAATATATCAGTGTGATGACCTTTCTGCTATTTTCTTCTCTTCTAGCTCCCTGTGCTAACTTCTCGCCGACTTGTTTATCACACCTCTTTTCTCAATAACTGTCTTCCAACTGCTATTACAGTCTCAACATTAACACTTGCTACAAAGTGCAGTACATCCGTGGGCTCCATTTCCAGTCCGGCCCAGCCTCGCGAGCGAAGGGTGAAATTAGTGCTACAGCAGCCAGAGCTAGGTCTGTTTCAATTTGCTTCTAGTAGTTGTTACAAATCAATAACTTCCTCGCAAGCCATCGCCTCAAAGTGCTGAGCCGTATTAGACTCGCTTAGTATCGAACAGTGCAGCTCAAAGACAGGCCCAGAAGAAGGACGTTATGGCTACCCAAAGTCAGACATAATGATGCTGGAGGTAAATTTGAATTGCAAAAAGGGGTCGTAATTACAAACGCAAATGTTTCAGTATTCGAGCCGGTCCCAGTCAGTGTCACTGTCACTGTCGGTATTTATATGTCCTTCCTTCTTTGCAATTCAAATGATATTCAACGTTAAGTATTCTTCGGTTGAGGAGATCAGATTTGATGAGGAGACAGCGGCTCTTGGTATGCAATAATCATCTGGATGTGTGCCACTTATGCACGCCAGAATACATACTGTATGTTTAAAGAACCTTGTTATACACTGTCAGTGCAGAATAACTAAGGTGTGTGAATGAGAGAAAACATTTTAGCGGTGAATGGTGGCAGATGGGTTAGCACAACTTCATCACAGGAAGAAAGTTGTGAGTTAGATCATCACGCTGGGCGACACACATCTCCTCATGTTACTGTGGGTTTTCTCCAGCTTCCTGTCACCATCCAAAGACATGCATGTGTTAGGTATTGGTGAATCTAAATTGCCCTTAGCTAATGAATAAGCAAGTGAATGGTTATAGTCATAATATGTACTTAGTTGTGCACAGTATGTCCTCTGGTTCAGTGGTTCTCAGACTTTTTTTCTTGAAGCCCCCCTGCTTGTGTCCAAGATAAGCCATGGCCCCCAGCCCTAAGAATAAAGTGAATAATTACAAAGATTTATTTACAAAATAAACAGCAGTTGTTGTTGGTTTTTGTTCCTGTTCCCTTCGTGTTCCTATTAAGTGTGTCTAGATATATTATGCACACATAATTTTGATACATTTAAAGGTGCTATAAGCAGTATATATATATATATATATATATATATATATATATATATATATATATATATATATATATATATATATATATATATTTATATTTCATAAAAATGACCCATATGTGTGCCAAGACATAATGTAAACATATTTAAATCAAATATTAGTTTTATTGATAACAATGGTACAGCTGTGTTATTAACAATTAAAAATATGTTTTACATAATGCCCAAGTTGTTTTTGTTTACATTTTTGTTTTGTTTCTAAAACTGCCTTGCCGATCGTCCAATCAGGAAAGAGACCACTGTTTTGATTTAGACTGCAGTACTGTTTTCAAACCAGTACAGGAACATGCTGGTTACAGTACCTTTAACCTCAGAACAAACAAAGCTCTGTGGACCCCCTGCAATCTTGAAGGAGGTCCCAGACCCCAGGTTTGGAACCACAGCTCCAGTTGAAACAAAGTGTGCTGGTAAAACCCTCTGTGATGCTGCTGACTCCTGTCCATCACTGCTGGCAGACATTTGTCTGTGTGAATGATTTCTCTCCTCACATCACTCACGCCAGCTGATTTATTGACTGACGCAAACCTATGCTCTTACATCAGGACCAGGCCGTCTCCCATAAGGCCGTTCTGCAGCAGGATCCTGACCCTTATCCTGACCTCGGACCAGCTCTGTGGGCCCATGGGGTCTGAGCTGGATGAACAAGGATCTATACATATGTCACTGAGTGTATGAAGTCAGTGTACTGTGTGTTAGTCACTACATCAGTGAGTCAGAAATAACGAGGAGATGGAGTTGGACTACAGCAGTTACCATCAGAAAATCCACTATCTACAGCAGTGTTTCCCAACCAGGGGTACAGGGACCCTTAGGGGTACGCAAGCACATTGCAGGGGGTACATGGAGTTATTTGATAATTTATGATACCTTTATATATTTGGCTTTCAAAGACTAAAATAAACCTAAATCAGGACTAACCCAGGACTATGGAGAGGGATGGGCCACTAAAGAAAAACAAAACGGGAACTAAACCAGGTATAAACCAGGAATAAAGCATCAACCAGGAAAAAAAAAAAATCAGGTATACACCAGGAGTTAATCAGAGCTAAACTAGGTCTAAACCATGTCAAAACAAGACTAAACCAGAACTAAACCATGCCTAAAACTATAACTAAACAAAGACTAAACCAGGTCTAAAACCGGAACTCAATCAGGAACAAACCAAGTCTAAACCAGAACTAAACTCAGTCTAATCCAAGTCTCAACCAGGAATAAACCAGGAATTAATCAGAACTAAACTAGGTCTAAACCAAGTCTAAACCAGGTCAAACCAGGACTAAACTTAGACTAAACCAGGACAAAATCAAGTCCTGGGGGTACACAAAACCCCCCCCAAAAAAAACCCCAAAAAAACCACTGATCTAAAGGACTCTTATACCAGTATAGACTCTAGTGTTTTGGCAACTCCCTGTACTGTGAATCTAAATTGACCCAAGTGAATGAATGAAAGCGTGAATGTCCTGGCCCATGTCTGGGGAGTAAATGTCCTGGGTAGAAGTAGGCTCAGGTCAGAGTTGCTGGGCACAGGGCAAACAGGACATAAAGTTAGTTGGTATAAGAGTACAGAGAGTATATGTGTAGTGTATAGTCTTCCTTTCCCATAAGACCTCAAAGAAATAGATCAAACATAGCTGTTTTCAACAGATGGAACCAGTGGGAAGATCTTTGATGGACCCCAAACACATTAAAATGGCATTTGGACATGTGTGATAGAGACCGGGCAGAGGTCCTGAACTGAGCGCAGACCTTTGGCGATACAAGAGACCAATCAATGAACCTCTATGGGGCTGCAGGCGCCGCGCAAACTTAAATCTCTTACTTGTCAATTGTTTTCCACTCGAGTGCAAAGTGTATACCAGCAACAGGCAGTCTCACGTTACATCCTATATTTATCAGCTATATAAGGGCTAGGGTTGCCATGGCAGCAGGTATTTAAAATCACGGTTTTGTTTCAGGGCTAATGCAGACAGTAGGCTCGGGCAGATAAATCAATACGTGCACATCCTGATTGAAGCTTAACAAAAGAAGTGAGAACGTCATATCAGATTAGGATGGTTATGGTTACAATAGGGCTTTTATTTTCTGAACAAAACCACTTAATTTGGCTAAATGCATGATTGACTAACTATTGAACCATTTTTTATTTAAGGTGCAGTGTAATATTTGGTAGGATCTACTTATTTTTATTTATTGATTATTTGTTTTAATTATTTTTATTTTTCATTTTATTGTATTATTTATTTTACCCTCTAACTTGTACTCCCAAAAGGGAAAAAAGGGCCATTATTTTTCTTGTTCAATGCAATTTAAGGAAGTATATTGCCAACAAGATATTTTAATTCAGGGGTAAATGCCTTATCCATTGACCCACAAACCCTTATCTCACAATAATAAAGTTGGTCAGTCTGTAATTGCACTCCTGGATCCATACCAAAAATTTAAAAAATGTATCCCTGGGCCACAACAGTTCAAGACTTTCTTCAGTGTAATGGGAGTGCTTTACTATGAGATTTGTTTACTATTGTGGTCCTCATAGTGATATGGTGAGTTCCCCCAGTGGTGAGCTGTCAGTCCCAAGCCCAGATAAATAGAGAGGGTTTTGTCAAGAAGAGCATACAGCGTAAAGACCTATGCCCCAGATTTGTTGTGGAAAACCTGAAAGCAAAGGAGCAGCCAAAAGGGACTCTGAGAATAGTTCAATATTGTCATGCATGCATTCTTATATTTTCATGTATCTTTGGAAAAAATGTCAAATCCCAGCATATTTTTTAAAGATCACATTAAAATAAAAACTTGCTGTCTGTCTCTGGGCTCGAAAACTATTCTCCCTGTTACTATCCTACATCTTCTATTTCCTAAACAAAGGAAATCTTCTCTGCTTCAAATCTCAGTTCCTTGCCCAGATCTTGCGGTGCTCCTGAGCAGTGTCCTCCCTGCTAATGTGTGTCCAGCCCGCAGCTCTGAGTGCACAGAGGGCTGCAGTTGTTCAGTATGCACCTCTTTAGTGCTGCTGGGGTTTGTATGGGCTGGAGAATGTGGAGCCAGCGTGAATATTGGAGCAGGTCAAGTGTGTTTGTGTGTTCCTCCTCTCTCCTGTCAGGGGGGGCGGTGGTTTCATTTGGTCCTGAGAATAATGCAAACCGCTTCCCTTGTTGTGCCAGTGGTCCATTCAAGAGCTGAGACTTGAGATATAAAGTATGAGGTTTGGGCCTGGGATTTTTACATTCAGAGAGGACTCCTGCCTCATGGACGTGAGCAGACGGGCTGCTGCAGCAGAATGGAGCGAACACAAAGACTGGGACAGAGTGTGCCTGAGTGTCCACTGTGGCATATGTGAGGACAGATGGGGACGTCATGTCTTTATACACAGTGAAGCATTACAACAAATACAAACTGCTGCTACAACTGCTTAGGACTACTTGTACTAAGTCTCAAACACTTCAGGACTAAAACTTGTCTTGATCTTGAGGACAGTCTTGGCACTATGGGTCACAATGTTATCTCTGATTCAAACACATTTCAACTCAATCTTTGCCTCGGACTCAGACTTTTTGGAGTTTTTAATCAAAATCAACCAAGACCACACTGGAAACATGCATTATGTAGATTAGCTGGTAACCAAGTACAAGCAATCTCCTCGGGGCTATCAGTATGGGGACTGTTTGGTATGAATTTTCCATTTTGCAACAAAAATAATCAGAAAACGTGGACTGTGGTTCAGATCAAACAGGTGGTCTCGGTTCAGACAAAGCATGTTTGCAGATACTTGGACGTTCAAACCAAATTCAGGAAGTGGCAAGCATTTCAATGGGCAAAGCAGAACAAACATAAATAAAAGGAAAATATATCTCAGCATGGTTTTAAAATACTTCCTGAATTAAAAAAATAGGCTACATAAGTGCCTTCTGTGCAGCAGGCCATGAGTGGCTTGGCTTGCTAACATCTGGTATGTACAGTGTATTTGTTATGTTGCTGCTTCTATGTCTCACACTTCACACAGTCAGATACATATGAGATAAATATATGTCTTTTTGCAGCACCAGTACTCTCATTTCGTCAATACATCTTGAAAAAGTTCGATATTACTTTGAATAGCATCCCACATACTCACTTCACTTGTTTTCCACTAACCATTCTTTGAATCACTTTTACAGACACCCAAAGAGACAGAGAGGTGAGAATAAATCTGCATTCACAAAGACAGTTTGTCAGTGTCTGTGTGACTTCTGTGACCTTGTGATGGAGCTACATATTAACAGTTCAGTCTCCACAGGAGCATGGTGACACTTTCGCACTATCATCATCAACAGCTTTATGATGATGTTCTCGCCTGTCTCTAATGGCCTTTAATGAGAAGTACCTGCACTGTCTGCTGGAAATACACAACACAGTTATTACCACACACAGAACTTTGTGTAATCTATATTAATACAACTCAAACACTATATATTTTCTAATCTGAGTATGAAAATGCATGCCTTGTGAATGCTGTATGCCTCAGTATATACAGGCTTAGGCAACAGTTTAATTCTTGCTCCAGAAATTGACATAATACCTTAATAACAAAACCCATCTGTCTTTGTGGAAAACATGAGTCAACAGACAGAAAAACAAAGCGAACAGACTTTCTAACAAGGAAAAAGACAACAGACAGAAAAAAGTGTATTCATATTCCAATTTTGAATGCAATGAAAGCCAGGTTTAATCACATCATACATGATACTCCTTCATCTCAATATTTGTACCTTTGGTTAAATATAAAGCATGTTATTCCCACCAGCATTTTCCATGTTATTGTTTAGAGCCAAAAATAGAAGAAGGATAGCAACAACAGTGTCATTATATTCTGCCAGCTGGCTCTCTGAATGGTTTCAGTATCAGAAAGATGCAGATAAATATATATGAATGTAACCACCAGACTGGGCCTCAGGCAGGGCACATCCTGAACAGTGGCCAGTCAGTCGCAGACACAGAGACATACAATAATGAGCAAAATAACAGGACAAATCACACTTTTACGTTCTACAATGTAATATCTAAAAAAATAATAATAATAATAAAAAAAGTATGTATAGACCCCCTGGGAATGGTAAATGTAGAATATTTTGCTTTAAATATTGCCAAAATATATACTCAAATGTGATCTAAAGCAGTGATTCTCAACTGGTGGGTGAGGACGCCAAAGTGGGTTTCTAAAGCCTAAATATAGTTTTAAATACTTGAAACTGAGAATCATTTTTTAAAGGTTGAAGTAAAATGTAATAATCAGGCATGAATGTGTCAAATCCAGGCAGAGCGTTTTATCTGTATACATTACAAAAGCAGTTTCAGCTCATGTGCACCTCGTCTGCCCGGCGCCCACACTTTGATCCTAATGCCCCCCGAATGGTAATCACCTGGAAAAGGTCCCAATTATCTCCAGAGATGCACAGAGCTGTCCCTGTCACTCTGCCCCAGCCGTAAGACCAAGAGCAAGGCAGCAAAAAAAAAAAAAAACACAGATGAACTGGGTCTATACGCTACTGCATGGTTTTATTAATGAAATCTATTACATCTCATATATTACACTGAGTACATTTTCTAAAATATAATCTTCAACTTCCAAATCAGTATTTTGACCTCATTGCAAGTTGTAATACTGTAAATGTGATAATGAAAGTTGTAGCAGTGGTAGTAGTAGCAGCAGGGGTAATAGTAATAAGTAGTAGCAGCCATAGAGGTAGTAGTAGTAGTAGCAGTAGTAGTAGCAGTAGTAGTAGTAGTAGCGCTAGGAAAAGTGATAGCAGCAAGAAACTTAAGTTGTGACTATGTTGAGTAGGAGTGTCATGTATGAAAATTTAACCTCACGGTTATTGTTACCACAATTATGATGGTTTTCAGTATTGTCACAGTATTTTTGTGTAGAGCAGGGGTCGAGCACCAGGAGCCCTTCTGGAGCTGGTGAGGTGCCTGCGAGGGATATTTATAAATAGTGACTACTGCAGTGTTTTAGTCATAATTTCTTTTTTTTATTAAACTTGTTTTCATGTTTAATTACAAGATTATTTTTTAAAAACATTATCACTAATGCGATATCTCCAAATATTTCAAGAGATCTGCATATTTATTGTCGGCTTGCACTCTAACAGGTAACTGCATTTTATTTACATGCAAATTAGGGACTTAATTGGAGAAAAATACTCTGTATTTTTATTATTATCGTTATAAATGTTTTATGTACTATTGAACAGTGCTGTAATGTCTGTAAAATATTGGTATTATGCATATATTTGTTGAATAAACGTAAAAAAAAAAGCTCCTGCTCTGAGTTGACTGCGGCTGACAGGCCTGTGTGCTGATTGGTCTGTGGCAGAGGGAAAGAGGCGGAGTTAAGAGCACAACAGCAGCAGCTGCTGGCGGCAAGACGGGACGGAGGAGGAGGAGAAGCTCACAGCGACACGCAGGTAGCTCGAAGAGTAGAGTGAGAAGTGCTTTCACGTTTTTCATGAGTCGCCAAAGTCGCTAGCAACACCAGAAAAAGTTGCCAGATTTGTCGCTCGTCGCTGTTTTGAAAACAAGTTGCTAGGGAGGTCTGAAAAGTTGCTAAATATAGCGACAAAGTCGCTAAGTTGGCAACACTGCACAAATGTTCAAACATTAAGTTTGTAAGCTACAGTGTGCGCCTGCGCGGCTACTTCAGCAGACTCAGACGAGATGATGGGAGGTCTAGCGGTGCCTACACCGCGGGCGCGATAATGTTGTTTAAAATTTAAACGGTAATTATTATTGTCAACATTTTTAGTGCGGTTTACCACTACACCAGTTTACCGTGACATCCCTAATGTTGAGTACTTCTGTATTTCTACTTCAGGGACAATGTGATTTGGATTATTTTTCAGCAAAAATTAAACAAAATGCAGTATCTAGTCCACCCTGCATATATACTTTAAATCAAAATAAAATAAATGAATGTTCTAATGGTCAAGAAATAGTTTTTATGTGGTCCGATGTTGTTTTAGTCTTAGGGCTGTGATAAGAGTGTGTCCCTGTCCTCTGACTGTAGAGGTGATGGTAGAAGTGATGGTGACATTCAGAGTTAGACCTCCAGGGAGAGCAGTCTGCAAATCAATACAATGTAAAGGACAGACAGCATCAAACTTAAACCAAGGAAGGTCCTGTCCAAAAAGTTTTGATACCTGAACTACTTGTAATTCCATTCCCATATGAAATGAAAGAGTAAAGTAAAAGTAGTAAAATCTGAACTCAGAACCCAGAACAACATTTAAAGAGCTGCAGTTTAAGGTTAGTGTTTATGATTCAATAATAACTAAAATAGTGTTGATGGAAACATTAAAATGTGCCAAATATACAAACATGTAAGTATTCAAGCTCAGCCCCTGCCCAAGCAGTCAATAACAAATGTCATGTATTGATCTCATCCATGAGTGCTGTGAGAGCATACACCTGCAGTTTACTGACCTTAAACACATTGCATTGACTTTACACACAGCAGGAAAAACAGGCTTATGTTTACTTCACACATGAGCTGCATCCCCTGACAGTGAGACTGTCCCATAGAGCTCCAGTCCAGCCAGAGACATCCTGCATGCGCTTTGACTAATGTTGTTTTTACAGGTATCTGGCTTCATCAAAGGGAGGCAGTTGAAAGAGTTGAGAGAAGACAAGCTGTGAGACGAAGAGATGCATGATCTAATTTTATGCAGGACTTCCTGGGACAGAGGAGGTCCTGGGACAGTATCGATGACGAGGAACGGTCTGATTTAGATAAAAGAGCACGGTTTGCCTTTGAGGGGAGCTGATTATAGGCGGGCAGACGATCAGAGGAGAGTGTAACAGGGATGGATGGAGAGAGGTGGAGATAAATGGACACTGCAGGTGAGCTCAGCTTCAGGAGGATTGAGCTTTTACATAACACCAGGGCTTTCATGCACTCTCACATTCATTCACTATACAGGTATTTTTAGTTTACTGCTTCACCTGACCTGCACATATGGAGACAGGGAGGATATGCAGACACCACTCAGATCACTAAACCCACATCTACTTCCTTACAGACACGAGCGATAACTGTCAAGGCCAAAAATATTCTTCATTTAGATGCATTCCATCACATACTGTTCAGTACTCTTCCTTTTGTCTTGGTTTCATATTGTTCCACTGCTAATGCTTCATGACCTTGGCATTTGTCTGCATAAAACTCCAGTGTGGGACTGCCCCACTCTGAGCTTTTCTGACCTACACTCTTGTCTTCTTTGCTCCTTTTTTTTTGCAAAAGAAAAAACACCACAAAGACAACAGTTTGACTCAAGACCTATTATTTCTTTCTCACACAATTATACAACCTACTAAAATTTCAATGACAACCACACTGCCAACATGCACCATTGCTAATGACATTACAGATGAATCTAAAAAATAAATAAATTAAAAAAAGGATAAACTGCATAAAAAATACAATTAATTAGTACATTTTGGAGACAGGGTAGCTTCAGCTTTTGTCTTGTGAAATTTAACACCTTTTAAATGCCACTGAGAGTCAAATTTAATGCCAGGATCACCAGCAAAAGAACAATAATCTGTATAAATTTTACACTAATGAAAGGGTTTTATTTTGAAATCCTAACACAGATGCCATGACTCCAGTGCTGCATTAAAAAAATAAAACTGAATCATAAATTTCAGTGATAAAGTATAGTTCTTTGCAACATTATGCAGTAAATATATACATACTGTCATATAAGCTTTCAAAAACACACAAACTAAGGCACTTATGAGACATTTTAAACCCACTAATGAGAGAATAATGCCAAGTTCACATCCAACTTACAAAAAAAAAAAGGCATAATTTTCGATTGTTAGTTATGTATTACTCCAGAATCTACTGTATTGTTTGGCAAGTACAAGCTTCTAACTGGGGCTGAACAACACAATGAAGATTGACACATGATTTGAATAATTAATTTCACACAAAAAATACATTTCTAGCAATTATTCACTGATCTGTTTCCTACAACACTGCAATGACCTGACTTAGATGTGAAAATTTAAGACCTAGATGAGCAAATTTAATACCTGACAATAGAATTTAATACTTTTAAGGCCTTGATTTTGACAACATCAGATTTAATACCTTTTTATTACTTTTAAGACCTTGGGGCTACCCTGGGAGGGAGGAAAAAAATGATTTTTGACTTCTGTGACAATGTGGGTAGGATACTTGCGCTGCATTCAGAAAGTCATGATTTATAGTGCCAACAGTGCTAGTAGTAGTAGATTATTTTGCTGTAAAATTGAATAAAATAAATAACTTAAAACTCAACAAGAACATACTTTAATACTTTTTAAAAATGTTTTAAGTACTTTTACTACTTCTTGGGAGTATTATTATTAAAATTATCAAGTAATATTGTTTTAATGCAACAGTACGTTTACTGTAGTACAGTTTTTGAAAACTTCTTCCACCTCTGCCTTTGCATGTCCTGGCAAAGATTTGATGCCTTCCATTGATTCAAATAAAATCATTATGTAAAAATAATGTACAGTCATGAGGTGAAACAGGCTTTAAATACTTAACCGAGCTTTAAAGTACAGTGGGATGTAACAGGACAGGACAGGACAGGACATACTGTAACTCATTTTTACTGTAGTATCTCAGACAAAAGTACAACTGTGGTGGGTGGGGGGGACGTGTGTAATCAACCGTGTGCTTCTATAATGATAAACTGTTCCTCTGACAAAACATTACACATCTGCACACCGCCCCGAGCACCACCCCAGAAATATCCACACAGACAGATCCACCACTGCAGCGGGACAGGGACCAGGCTTCTCCCTGACTCACTTCTGCTAATGCGATTTTCGCCCTACAAAATGTAATCACACCCTTAAAATAAGTCGGGGAGCGCTAATCCCCACCGGTCTGTGCAGTGCCACGCCGAGATAAAAAACAAGCTCACATGAATCACCGTCTGGTTCAGGAGCGTGTTAATTGTCTTTGATTTTATTTAAATAACTCATAATGCATCATCACATCCACACAAGATAAAGAAATCAAATGAAAACCCTTAGGGATCATAGTATCTTTAGAAAACAATATTGAGGATTGGAAATGTTAGGGGGAAGTTACAGGAATAATACAATTTAGTGCCAGTATGATATAATACTGAGATATGGCTAAGTCTTGACCTGTCTTGAAAAGTAATTTGATTTCTATATTATTACTATGTTGAATTTGTAATCTTAAAAAAATAATGTGAGCAATCAATTAATGCTCTCATCGATGTAACCAAGTTGTATGCGATGCCAAGCAGCCATTTTACAAGGACAACATGAAGAAGCTGAATGCATGGGGCTCAGTGGTTACAGCTTTGTTTTTGGACAATGGTGGTAAAAGAGAGGGGGGAGAGCGGGGTGGGGGCAGCAGCTCTAATGGCCTCAGTGTACATTGCTGCTTTAAACAGATGCACATAAAACACGCTGCTGCTGATTTATTTGTGGGTCAGGTAAGTCAACATGACTTCCTTGTCTCACTTACTTGCATAAGTTATAAATTATGTAGTTTGTCTTAAAAATAACTTTTTGTGCAGGTTCTATGGGCTGAATTTTTTATTTGTTCTTTATTTGTTCCTTCTCCTCAGACAGTGTTTGAAAATGTCAGCCTTAACTAATGCATTTAACTTGCGGGGCGCATCCCTGACAATGGGGACAAGCATTCAGTCTCCCTCTGCTACCTTCTGTCAACTCAAAACAAATCTAACTTTAGAACAACACAACATCATGAGGCTTCGAACACCTGTGTGGCCTGTAGTCTTCATCTACAACAGCACACCAAATGTCCCTGTATACAACTATAACCATCCTTAGCTCTGCACACGTCTCTATCCTGTATATTATCTTGGGCTCCTGTGCCAGATGCCAGATGTTGGTTGGCATATAACGTACTGATTGCTGGGGCCGTCAGATCTAATTGAGAAGCAGATGTTGAAAAGCAACTGTTTATCTTTGAGGCGGGAACACAGGGAGGCCATGTTGTAATTTTTGCTGCTACAATGCCAGTCAAAATCTCAGTACAGTGTTAGAAGATACAGTATTTGGTTTCTTCAGGCAATGTGTTGGTACAATTAAAACAGAAATAACAACATAGATTCAAATTTACAGGCTTAAGTGAACTGTGGTAGTTTGAGTTTTTTTTTCTCTCTCTTGCAGCTTGTGCACATGTATGGAAGCCCAGAGGGTCATAATGTTGTTTACACCTGGTCTAAATAGGTCAGATTAAAAGTTCATTTTAGATATAATTTACGTTTTGGTTCCTAAATGGCCCACCCAGGGTTAAAACATTGCTCACTTTGTTTACTCTGGCCACGTTCAAACAAAGACACAATGGAACAGAAATACATTTACAATAGAAAACATACAATAAAATGGAAAACACAGAATCTTTCATTAAACTAGAACTGAAAGGTAGCAAACTTCTAATGAGTTGGACACTGCTGTGGCATAAGCTGATCTGTTCACAGTCCGAACTGTTGGTGTGTCAACAAATGCTGTGGCAGTACTGCGGCGAGTGGCATCACTAGCGGACGCTTCATCCCATCACCAAATATTCTAACTAAAATGCCTCCCCTTTAGAAATATAACAGGAGACATCCCAGATTTACTGCATATAATGTTAGCACTCAGAAAGCTAGAGTTATATCAGTTCTTGGTTTCTTTCATGTATCAGTGGTGATTGCTCACTGACAACAAGGCTGAGCTTTCCTTAAAATTTCATAAAATAAATGGTCCAATATGCACTGTTGAATTTTATAAAATTAGATATTAAGTTACTTTAAAGGTGCTCTAGAATGTGTTTAATTCTGTGGGTATGGTGTTTATTAATCAGCTGTTTAGTCTGGTTTTCCAATCCTCCTCTCACTTCAGAGCAGCTCAGACGCTGTGAAAATTCCTATTGATGCTGAGCTTCACTTGAGCTCAATGAGACTGCTAAGAGTCTTTTTTTTTCATAGCAAAAATGCAAGATGCTGCTTGGATAAATGAGCCAAAATAATCCTGCCACTGGATGCTCAGCGTCTCTGGGAGTGAATGGAGCGGTGGCTGTGCTCTGACGCTGGCTGATCAATGATGATCGGAGGAACTGGTGGGAGATTTTGACAGACAGCAATGAGCTCCTGTAGCGCCGTGCTGTTCACCGACTTCACATCATGTCGTGTGCTGAAGCAGCCATGCAGAGTTTAAAAAGAAGTGCTTTACTTCATTTTCACTTCAATACTACGCATTAAATAAACAACAGTTATAGTGCTGTTAAGTCTGCATCTTGTTTTAGTTTTGTTCATATTTGGGAGACTAGCTGCTAGTTAGCCTGGGATTAAATGTTTTCAGCTTCCCCGGTGTGAAACACCAGCAGCCACCTCTGTCATGTCCTAGAGGAGAAACCTTATGCCAATACTTTTGATTTGTGTTGACTTTTCTGTATTACTACAGCCGTCACAGTGACAGCCCTTTGTAGCTCCCTGATGCCAGGCTCACTCACTGTAAGCCTGACTACTCTAACACTGTCAGCCCAGCAGATTGATGTCCATCACTGCTCTATAACAGGACAATGAGTGCGGTGTTAATATTCTGCTGAGGAGCCACTTTCCCTGAGGTTTCCCTGTAGTGCGCAGCCTGCAGCATTGGCCTTGTTAGCCGACTAAACTAAGCTTCTCTGTTGTAACACGGCTCCCTTCAGATCGCCTCATCGGCCCGAGATTACACACACACACACAAATCCTTGGACTCTTTACTCAAACTCGTATGATTGCCGATAAAATATTCATGGCAGCATAGTTCACACGCACGGGGCATACTGACGATCTCATATACCACACATTTATATTCATACATACTGCATATCACACTGCATACACACATTGTACACGGACACACACTTCTCAGTACTGCATTGTACTCATATAATATTAATACAGAGTTCGAGATGACTGATGGATGTACTTTGTTGTCATTACAGAAGTGATTAATGTGTTGGGTCATGTAGAGGCGCAGTAGGACTAATGCATGTAGGGCAAGGCCACTTGTACTTTGTAGGACGGATCACTTAAACCACATTCAGACTCACTCAGGGACCAACACAGCCACTATCTCGTCACTGTGTGAAGGTAAATACGTGCTGGGACACAGTGGCAACTTTGAAAAATGTATGAATAGAAAAGTATGAGTATTTAACTTGGTATGCAGTGTAAGCCATTTTAATGTTTGAAAATCACATACACTTTGAATGCAGACTGCAATACAAAGAAGTACAAATTCAGTACAGATGAAAATTATTTTGTGAAAATGTCTGGGTGTTCTTAGTGAGTGGGTAAAGAAAATTAGTGAAGAGATTTAGTATTCAGCAGCACTAGGCACATTTTGAAAACAGAAGCAGAACTTTTTAAATTACAAACTATAATGTCAAGTTCTGCACAAAGAAGATGATTTTTGACCAACAACGTGTGCGTGAGGTTAGTGAGTGGTTGTAGAACATTAGCAAGTGGCTCAATATTTAGCAGCACTGTTTTACAAACCAGCTATTGACACTGGATGCTAAGGGCTACTGTACATTCTGTATACAAGCAGGATATGCATATGTATGATATGTATGCAGATATGCAGGAGGGCAATTAATTTGAGGCTTTTTAACCTGAGATTATCATGCACATAAAGCTTTGGGGATACAAGAACAACACAGAGATATACATTTTTAGCAATTCTTCACCATCTGTTCGTGCTAACAACACTGATGCCAAGATATTTCAGTAGAACTTGGGTCCACAGCAGTCAAATATTGGCAAAGAAATACATTTTTACTGCTATGTGTCTAATTACATTGCACATATACAATATATTTATATGAAATACCAATAATTGTACTTAGTCACAGAAAAACTTTACATCAATGGACCCCAGTGGTGAATATTCAACTTAAGCCCAATTCGCACAGGATAAGCATTACCCCAGGACCTCTGTAATTCAGGAATGACCCCCTGATGTCAGTGTTTTTAGGAGGGCATTCACATGGGATAAGAGATGTCTGCAATTTAGTCAATTTTATGGACTTTATTCCAGATATGGTGTATTGACAACCACACACATAATAAAAATCCTCTATTTTGTTTATGTTTCTAGGTCTACTTAATCTTAAGCTTCTATCTTTTATGTTGCTTTACACTGCTGACAAAAAACAATCTTTACCTCACGCTATGAGGCATGTCATCTCTTATATTTTGAGATTTTGCTGTTCTTTTTGAACAGCAGGCTCCCCTCTCTTTAGCCATTCACTGTGCTAAATCTCTCTCTTGGTCTAACTAAAAGCGTCCAAACTTTCCAAAAGAGCCTTCATGTTGGTTCATAAACCTAGTCTGACGTTGCCATGACGACTGGTGGTGTACTTCCGGGTCACGTCTTTAGCATAGTTTGTTTTCTCTTTTTTACTTTTTAATCGTAGGAAAAAAAGTAATCGGTTTGGAGTAGGACCTAGAGAGACATGCTATTAGTAATTTAGTTTAGATACAAACGTAAAATGGAGCATTAAAAGACATTTTGGATTGCTTTTATGATGTTTAGGAAACGATCTGCCGACAAAAACAGCCTGGATCACAGACATGGAGATTGACACAGGACTAGTATCATCAGAGGACCCCAGTGTTGGCCAAAAGGTAATTTTCGGGGGAATTTTTACTGCCATTTTTACAGACATGGCAGATTCACATGGGATAAAAATCACAAACGACCTCAGCAATTATCACAAACTTTTGGACACATTACTGTAGGTCCCTTGGTAATACTAATAACCAAGAAGTCAATTTCAGCATCTTCCCACTCCCACGAAAGCAACTGGCAAGTCTATTTTCCTTTTATTGTTAATTATCCATTTCATGTACAGTCTCAGAACTGGTATGCAGGAGGTGTCCAGTTATGAAGATCGCCCGACTTCCACCTATAAATCAATATCTTTACACATGTTATCTTGCTGCTGGTTGGTGCACTGCTGTCCCTGTGTTTGGCTCCATCCTGAGGCCTTAGAGCAAGGGAGCGCTGCCAGAAAACCACTGACCTCTGACTCGCCTGGACCCATTCTATATCTGCAGCAATCCCTCAATGCATCATTTGTCAATAGACCGACCTTTACATCAAAATACAAACAACAACTTATTCAGGTCAAGTCCTCTTACAGGCGTGTGCAATGCGCTGAATTAAAAGCAGTGACAGAATGATGGATAATCCGTGCACATTGGAGCTGGCCCAGTCTCAGATCACTAACCAGTGGAGTTTGCCTCTGGGTACAAACCTGAACAGCTACGGCCTATTTGAACAAAATAACAGCAGCTGAGGGGAGTCCTGGATGTGATCACCTTGATGGGATATTTGCATGAAGAGAGGAACTGAGGGGGGGGGGTTAAGTGAGATTTGACTCCCCAGAAGACTACCTGAGCCTGCAGTGAGCCCCTCTAATTGGGCTGATTTGGCTGACCACTGCAGCATCAGCTCGCCTCGCAGGACTGAGTGGGAAAAAAAGAAAGAAAAAAAAAAAGCAAGATGGAAAAACGCTTCCCGGCTGCTGATGAGCTACAGAGATGTTAGCCACTGAGTTAGCTTATCTTTACAACAGGAAATGGATCACTAAATAAGATTGTAAGAGTAAGAATTTGTTACATGAGAAATGTCCCATATGTAGACGGCTGCTGTTGTCTTGACTTGCAAAGCCTTTGAGAAATACATTAATGCTTTTAAATGTGAGAAGAGTAGATAATACTTACTCAAGCAGAAGTATCTATTTTCATATAACAGTGCATTTACCTGAGTACAGATTTCAAACATACGTAGTGGAAAGGAAAAATGCTTCCTGACCGCAGATGAGCTACAGATATATTAGCCGCAGAGCTAGCTTATCTTTACTCCAGGGCATGGATCACTAAACACTTTGTTTTAATCAGATTGTAGAAGCAAGAAATCGCTGCAGGAGAAATGTCCCGTAAGTAGACATAGCAGCAGCCTGGATTTGGCAGTGTAAAAAAAAGTGCTGTTTTCTTACTTTGCAACACTTTTGAGAGAGGTGTGTGGATGCTTTCACACCTGAGAAGAGAAAGATTTGATTTTAAACTCCACTGGACCGCTTCATGAACATTTGATTTTGATGTTTGGCAAAGGACGTTATCAAAGAGAGCAGGTGTTAAAATGTCAATAAAAAGCATGGCTGTGAAATGTTGCATCTTGATCCCTTAAGCCCCTTACGAAATGAAATGTGTGATATGAAAGAAATCTGGTACAAATGAGACACTTATCAAAGCAAGGAGAGACAAAAAGGTAAGATAAGTTGGTATGGCCTACAAATGCTTATGTCTATGCTGTTCCTTCTTACAGTGTTGTGACGTGCCACTAGTACAGCTCTTGGTCATATTTAGATGTACGTATTTTGAGTTTGATGCTGTACTAAAAATGCTCGCCATATGTGACAACTACAGCAACTTTTATTCAGTCTCCTGCTGCTTGTTATACAACCACATTTCACTCCTGATGCAACACGTCATACAATATGTCTCGACCACAAGCTCCAGACACTGCCATCAACAAACATAAGGCGAGTACAGCAAGTGAAAATTACTTTTGACACTTGTTGTATCATTACTAAGTTGCTGAGGTTTTTAGTTTTTTTTTAGTGCCTTCATTTTGTCATTCACTTTTGCAGCATTTTCCACTTGTCCACGTACTCTGCCATAGCTGTCAACAAACAGCAGGAAGGTGGTTAAATCTATCTGACAGCAAGCCACTGAGTCTGCCAGTGTGACCCGCAGGTGTGTGGATGCTGAAATGTGTAGCCCGCGGCCAGTAAACCTCTAAGTGCTGCCTTGTATTCATTAGCGGGCAGCTCTGTGGCGTCTCTGGAGGGTGCTCGGACTGTGCCGGGCTGGTGACAGGGTTTTGTGGCCACAGGAAGTCACCTCTAGCTCGCCTTCTGGCCTTGAACCTTTCCTGGAATCATCGAGTATTGTTTATCAGAAATGAAATGACAGATGACGTTAACAGACAGTAGTGAGACAAACAACAACTTATTCAAGATATGTTTTAAATTTGAAGTACATTTAAAGTAAATTTTTGAAGAAATTGTGGTTTCTGAGAGAACAAGTATTTTTTTTTTTTTTATTCTGTGATTTTTTTTTCTAAATTCTCCAAAGTATTTTAACCTTGTAAGAAAGGTGAGTAGTATCAGTTGTAGTCAGTAGTATAGTTGCAATTGTAGTAGCAGCAGTATGGTGATGATGGTAGTGGTAGCAGTAGTAGTATCAGTACTACGATTATGCTCGCTGTCCATTTTTCTACATGCAGAGCACTGAGCCGAGTTACTGAGAGCACAGTGCTGGGAGGTGTTTAAGTGGTCTGGGGATTTACTAGCAGTGCTAAAACTTTGTACGCTAAATGCTAATAAATGCGGCTACTTTACATAGCCAATCTGCAAACACAGTCTTACAAATAAATATAAACCGAGTGATGGAACTGACCCTTGCCTTTTGGAATCATCTCCACTCTGCGCTGGGCTGCAAATCCCTGAGAAGCTCGGGCAGAGGACGCGTGGAAAATATGAGTTTGTGTGTGCAATAAATGTTTAATCGTGTCTGTCATTGTTTCTGTGACCTAAAAAATATTATGAGAAAGAATGATTAAAAATAAATACTCTAATTAAAACATTCATACAGAGTGTTATTACTTTTGGATGTTGAGCTGCCCGACAGCTGCGTAGATTGATCTAAACTGAGTCTGCTGTCAAACAAAATCGTCTTGCTGCGTATCTCCGGCACAGGGCTGAGCACTGCTGGATCAGGGCTGCAGACCTAGGCTGTGGAAATTCTCATTCACTAGAACTGCAGCGTATTTACTACGGAGTCACATGCAGTGGAAATCAGAGGTTACACAGCCACATAAATGTATCTATGCTATGGCGGTCAAGATTTCACTTTTAAACACAATGGACCAAAACAAAACACAAGCTAACCAGCAGTGGAGGGATAATTCGGTTTTCTCAACTGCATGTAACGCAGTGAGTGATTTCAAGTATGCAACCTACTACCAGAGTGATTCGTTTTCAAAACTTACAAAAAGAATTAGGATGGCTGGGCAGACAACGTGCATCAAATACAATCCATCCTCTAAACCAGTGTCCTCACTACAGTGACACATGCTGGGGCTGTGTCTGGCCAGTGCCCAGCTGGTTATTGCTGTTATGTGCACATAAAGTCAATGCTAGCTCAGACCTGCCCCGAACATCTCACTGCTCCTCTCCTCTTATTCTGAGTCAGACGTGATAAATATTCAGTCTACTGAGGGACCACACAGCCTGCTGTCTGTCTGCCTCTGCACCACTTTACACCAATCTTTATGTGTGGTTTTTGTGTTGTTGTTTTGTTTTGTGTGTTTTTCATTTTCTTTGTGTTTACCACTGAGCCCTGTCACTCTCTCCGTTTGTCAGCCCAGCTATTTGCTCTTCGGGGTTCAGTCCGTGTGTCCTTGTCCTGTCGCTCTGTCTGTCTTCATAAAGCTCTTTTACCTTTTGTTTGTTGTATTATTTTCCTCTCTACCCTGAGGCGTGTGAGTCTGTCGAGATGTCTGTCTGAATACACTATGAGCAGGGATCTGAAATATTGCTCCTGTCTTATTGAGGGATGAATATCTGATGTTTTATCTGCATGTCTGTTTGTTTTGTTTGTTTTTGTTGTTTCTGTCAGAATCATGCTTCCTAAACTGCTTAAAACATTTACAAAAATAAATAGATCAATAAATACAAAATTTGCAACAGCAGCTGTAACAAATGTATATTTTAAGGAAAGAGTAGGCCATTTTTTTTTTTTTTTTTTTTTTTTTTTTTCTGGGTTCATCTTAAAGCAAGTGTTCATTAATGTTCCATCACTGAAGTCTTTGGGGTGGTAGGGGTCACTGGGCACTGAAGCCTATCAGAGCTACTTTGGGCATGGGGCAGTATACCCCTAAAAACAACAGCCAGAAAGCCACAGAGATGACTTTTACTGACATACTGTTCCCTAGCAACAACCATTTTAGTAAAATGTTTTGTTTTTACTCACAAAAGAATGTATGGCATTTTGAGATTTTTTCTTACAAATGTAAAGTGTATTACAAATTAAAATTATTATTATTATTATTATCATTATAACCATTCACTTTAACACTTCTTCATTACTGCCTCTGCAATGATGTCATGGGTTCAGCTCTTGTCTGTCCAACTTGCAGTCTTTGTTTTTGGAGTCTGCATGTCCCTCCCTGTAATTCTATGGGATCTCTCCCTCCAAATACATGATTGGTCAAATTGCCCATAGTGACTAAATGTGAGAGTGAATAGTTATCTCTGTAAGTGTCTGGCCACTGTCCATGATGTGACTCCACTCAGAGAAGCCAGAGTGCTCACCACTGACGAATTTCTAGCATAAGTTAAATTAAATAAAAAATTGATATAATGATGATCAAATGACAGCAGCCATGTTAAAAAGATACAAACAAAATCAGTGCAGCTGTCTATGCCCAGTATTGCTGAAGCTAATGAGGACAGAATGGCAGATGATTAAGCACCACTGTCCCCTCACTTAAAGCCTCCATCCTCACAGATGACTGCTCTACAGAAAACTTTAAGGATGAAACATAAAAAAGTGGGTTAGTGCAGACAAGACAAAAAAAAGTTACTGCCATGAGGCCTTTTTTGATTTTTGCTCTATTTGATTTGACTTTGCGTTTCCTTACGGTACTGTGAGCGCAAATGATCAAAAATGTCCACGTGTTTAAACTATTCCCAAAGACATGTATTAAGTCCGCAGTTTGCACGCTTTGGTGACTGATCTGTGTGGTTTTCTTCAAAGGCCTCCTCTGAGCATACTTCAGAGGCCACGGGAATATTACATCTATATTCACAGCGCTGTAGCTTTGAGGTCCCCTGAGGTTCCCACTTTTGATGGCTTGTCATGTATTTGATGGAGAATAATAGGCATATTCAGCTCAAAAAACCCAGCGAAACGTCACATCGAATGAAAACGCTGGCTGCCACATCTCCGTCATGTCCTCTGCGTGACTTCTGAGGGTTTCTTCAAGTTCACCTGCGCGCATGTCGCCTCTGTCTACACAATGTCCAATGCGCTTGTCACCACTTTGTCGGCAGCCATGTTGGTAACCGCACACTTTTGAGAAAGGGTCCTCTCCAGCCAACAGTAAAATCTGCTGCAACTTCACCCGAGGGACCGTGTGCCTACAACTAGCTTTTCATTTAAACCAAAGCAGACTATGCAGAAATAGCATATAGGGACGCGCTCTCTCCCGTGGGTGGATGCCTCTGGGCGGGTGACCTTGGTTTCCAGGAATAAGCTCTGTCTCTGAGAAATTTACTTTTGAAAGTTCATAGAATATTCTGAATGCAATATTGTGTTCACAGATATTTCAGTATTGGCATTTAAAACACATTGTTTTGTCTTGCATCGTCTGGCTGGCTGATTTATGAGCTTTATAGCCAGGAGTTAGATTATGAAAACGTATCTAAAACCTCCAACTAAAGTTTGACTCAGAAAGTCTGCAGCTACACCAGCGTCCACACACCATCCAATAACAGGCATGCAAAGATGAGCTTTCTCTATGCTGATCATATTACTGGCTCCGTAATGTATTTTTGTTTATTTTATCTTGCTTATTTTCTATGGGTTGTTGGTGGCTCTAGCCTCTCTTTTCTGCTTTGGGTGCAAGGTGGGGCATACCCTGGACAGTTGCCAGTGATCTAGAAGCTGACACTAAAATCAGACTTCATCTACACAGATGCTTTTACATTAGCTTCCAAATTAGATATGAGAGTGAGCAATCTACATGGTTTTGGATGGATGGACGCAAGGTATTGGGAGAATGCGTAGATTTTGCACAGAAAGGGAATAACTGGTCTGGACATCAATCCTTCAACCTACCTCTGTAAAGCAGAAATGCTTACTTCTCTGCTACTGTGCAATCATTATTTTGCTGATGATTTTTTTTTTTTTTTTTTTTGGATTAACGTTACATTTTCTATTGTTTTGTAAAAATTGCATCAGGTTTTAGAGACTTGAGTGCATGCACAAAGCAATACTGCTACATATACTACTGAAAATTAGACTGTTTTCTTAGCTAAGCACTAATCCCATCTAATATACTTCTGTTATTAGTTTGCCATCATAACAATCATCCACTCATCAATTAATTTTTGTATGCTTCAGTGTTACATTTGCCATTGCTTCTGTGAACAAAATGGTTTAGTACACTGAGTTACAATCTAGCAGCTCTGCACAAAGGAATATGACAATTCAAAACCAGGTGTAGACTGTGTCCTGCACTTACTGAGGTCAGTGTGTCCCCGAAAAGAAGATGTACCATACAAGTGGCACTTTGGAGGGAACGCCGTGCCTCGGTGACTTCCTCTAGTCAACAGTGCTGCACAGATGAGCTGCCATTAACTGCAAACTGTGATCCCCTTCAGTAGTTTTACTGCAAAATGACACTTGGACTATTTATAAAAGTAATGCCAGGTCTTCTCACAGAGCCATGGTTGGTATTTTTACAGATTCTGTAGATGCAGTGATATCAGCAGGAGGGTAATTGGGCTGGTAACACTGCAGGGAGCCGTGTAGGACGAAGGACATATTTGCACATATAGAAAGCTCCTTCATGTCCATATAATTGTACTTTCTTGTCAGATTAGCTTTTCGTAAAGAACTCGGATACAAATTTCATTTTCATTTAGTTTTCATATCAGTGAAAGGGCAGCGGGTCTAATAGAAGCAGAAATCGCATTCAGTTAAGTTGATAAAAATACAGTATGTGTGCTGAAATGGCTTGAATGGAGCCCTTAATTAAAAGTTACACAGCAAAGCATGGCCTGCAAAATTATCAATGAAATCCACATTTTTCATTTTGTTGGCACTTGTGCAAGTTGAGCTTTAGCGATTTTTAAATTTATGATCCCACAGAAATCCATCAGTCCCACAAGCTGGTGCAGACTAAGAGGAAGTACTTAATATTGTTCTTTTAGTGTTGATAACAGTCCATTGATAATGCTGTAGGATCTCTTTATATTACTTGAAAGTCCTTGAAAGGAGAATGAAGAAAAAAGGTTTTACATTATATCTTATATTATATTATTTCATACTATTTCCTTTCTCTTGATTGTTAGTCATCAACATAATTAATTTGTCTGCCCTGTAGAAGGCACTGTAATAGATATTTACAGACAGGTTGTTTACCTGAAAGTGCAGTGTCCTCACAAATTCTTTCTTTAGCTTTCCAAGATGGCTTCTCTTCCCTGCAGCAGACTATCAAGTTAATCAGGTTTTAATAGATCTTTTAAAACTGAACAGTTTTTTGTTTTTGTTTTTGCAAAACCCTCAGCATTGTGTACTAAGGCGCACTAGTATCTGGCACCCAAATATCTTATCATTGTTTACTGCTTTGGGTTGGCACTAAGAGCTGCAGACCATGAAGCTACCAGAGCTGCAGTTTCGGGGAGGATCTGGCCAAGTCGTCTGGGATACCAGTCCAGCTACAAGGGCTCACAAGTCAGTGCATGAGTATGTGCCGGTCACAAGCACAGATAAATAGAGAAAGTTGCATCAGAAAGGGCATCTGGCTTAATAACCTATGTCTACTCCAACCATTACCAAAGTCAAGAGTATGCAGCCCCCTTAAAAATCAGAAAATCCAATGCGGACCCGATAATAAAATTTCCCTCTATTCAAAAGAATATGTCATGTTTTTCCCCATAGATTTCTATTAAAAATGTTTAAAAAACAGTAACACTTTAGAATAACTCAAATGATTAAGCATTATTAAGTATTAGTTTAGAGTTAGTAACCTGTTACTGAATATTTACAAAACATTACTTCAACATTTATAAGCAACATTGAGTTATAAAGCTTGTTATTAATGTTTAATTCTTTAGGAATCAGTTTATTAATGCTTTATTACTAGTTGTGAGTTATTTTAAAGTGTTACCAAAAAAAAAACAAAAAAAACAAAAACAGACTGTTGGCTAAAGTAGCTTCAAAGTAGTATTTTAAAAAACTATATGACTGTGCTTAATTGTAATTTGTTTATCAACTAAATTTCTTTTTATGTACTTATGTAGACAACCTCAACAACCTTTGCGGCCCACCAGGGGGCCCCGGAACCGACTGTGGGAACCAATGGTCCAGTCAATTCAGAAATCAGTGCACAAAGAATACAAAGAATTTGAATTATTACCGTCAAGCAGAAGATGTCGAATATTATCAGCAAACAAAAACATCTTTAAGAACTCTTTCGCCCCTCGAGCTGTGAAAGCACTTAACTCCACAAATCTTAATTAACATCCGGCTTAGGGTAGTTCTCCTTGATTCTCTGATGTGTGTACTGGCCTGATTATTATTATATTTTACATTGGCTATTTAACATTAACATGAGATGTATTGCCATGGGTGTAGCCATATTTATATTTATATGTATTTATTGAATGCTTTGTACCTTAATATGTCTTGCATTCAGTGTAAGATGTATATGAAATGTAGGGTCTGCCAAGTTGTCTTAGAAGTTGTATGGTGAGTGTGAATATATTTTTGAATAATTTCAATGTATTTTATGGTGAAACTGAAGGCAAATTTCCACATTCACGGACAATAAAGTTTTCGTAATCGTATGTTAGGAGGCAGATGATTTCCTGAGCGAAGAAGGATACCATAGTTACTGCAGAGTGGTGTTCAGGATTAAACACATTTTAAGAATCTGAACAACAACACAGACCTGCTTTAGTGGCTAATTATTAAATATGTATATTGCTTATATTCCTTGCACCTTTAATCATACGTTTTCTTTTAGAGACACAATGGTCTTTTGGTTCTATTTCTGTAAGATCTGCTCCCATCCCCAGAGTTTTCTTGTACAGAAACACCACACAAATGAAACATCAGTCCCTAAAATAAGCTCCCTGCATGTGTTTTCTCATATGCTGCTTTTAGGTGGTTTCCCTCTTCCACACACAGCCTAACTCTGCATAAAGACATCAGCACGCATGAGTGACTTCTCCCTGAGAGCGCTGGGGAGAGATTGCTTAATGCAGCGAGCCTCACACAGCCTCAGAGTCAGACACAAGAAAACAAAAGCTTCTTCTAACAAGAGCACGCCTTTAATTATTCAAAAATGACAAATACGTTTTCTGTGGGGGCCACCATCCTGCATCCTGCACTGAAGACGAGAGGGGCTGTCATTAAAGTTTAAATGGAGATGTTTTCTCGTGCTGTGCCGTGTGCTCAAAACCTTTCATCAGATCACTGTCTCTGCATCTGTCCAAGTGTCTCCAAACCGCCATTAAACACTAAGTTCTGGGAAGCTGCTGGCTATAAGCATAAAAACAGAGTGTGTTTTTCTGAAAAACACTGTAAAATACTTCAACCAAAGATGTTCCTCTTCATCTACCTCTTCATGCCCTCTTTCACTACATCCATATTACTCCTCTTTTGTCTTCCTCCTCAGCATCCTTTCCCACTCTGCACATGTCCAAACATCTCAGGCTGACCTCTCTGACTTTATCTCCAAAACATTCGCACATAAGCTGTCCCTCTGATGTACTCATTCCTGATTATATCCATCCTCGTTACAAAGAGAACCTCAACATCTTCAGCTCTGCCTCCTGTCTTTTACTCAGTGCCACTGTCTCTAAACTGTACATCGCTGGTCTCACCTCTCTCTTGTACACCTTTCCTTTCATTCTTGCTAATACCACACATCACACCTTCATCGATACCACACTGTACAACCACTCACCATTCTGCCACAAGTAACCTTGTATTATTCCTGTTAATGCTTATCCACCCATAGTATTGCACTGCATTTTTTAGCTTGCCTGTGTTTTTATATTATATATTTACTTCCAATTTTATTTTTTTATTATGCAAATCTTATATTTTTATCTATTCTGTTAGCCTGTCCAGCCAGACAAACTCTTTTCCTCTTCTATACATTTTGCTTCCTGGCAGACCAATCACAGGCAGAGTAACCAATCAGAGAAACAAAGGGCGGGGCATAAGCAGTGCACCACTGACCCAAAAAACATGGATTCCTGCTATGTTTTTTTTTTTTTCAGAAAACACTAGAATATGAATATTATGAGAAACTCTGTAGGTATTTCTGAACAGTGATAGCAGTAGAAGTCAGCTGTACAAAGAACTGCGTTTTTTAGTTTTGTTTGTTTCTTTGTTTTTTTATGTGGTCGTTACGTCAACGAGACTTTACTGTTGTTAATATGGACACAAAACGAAGAAAAAAATCCCACAGAGGACTGAACAATAACACAGACTTTAGCAGAAGCAACAGGTGATGAAGCACCAAACGCCCTAAGTGGGTGAGAGGAGTTATCAAATCAGCTCAGTATCTAGTGCTACCTTAGTTATCTATTCCACTTTCATAAGACCCACTGCAGATGAACGGCTGTGATTGGCCAGTTCCAAACTGAACCAGAGAAAAGCTTCGCTCCGAGAGCGGACTGTCCTGCTGGTGAAAGCAAACAGGACAGTCTGGCTCACCAGGTACTACTCTGTTATATTTTACTCATATTATTTTACTACTTATAACTATTCTATACCTATTTTACCTTTACTAGGGTTTTTAAGACTGGATCAGTGAAGTCCGCTTTAGTCTAACCTCACTTTTCTACAATCTTTTCAGACAAATATAGTTCACATGGGTTATTTTCTGTGTGTATTCTTTATAGTCAGATATACAATGTTTATAGTCCACACATTTGTGGACTTATTATGAACCAAAACAAATGTATCAGATCATTATTGCTTGTGACTATTCATTATGTTGTATGAAAAAAGATATCTGACAAACGCTCTTGGGCAAAAAACAAAAGTCGTTGTAAAATATTTTTTCTTGATCTTAGCTAACCAGAAAAAAAATGGTTTCTTGGGAAAAAAAGAACACAAACATCAAACAACTTAATGCACCCATTACCCTTATTATCCAGAGCTTTAAAAAGCTTATTTTTATTTTCATTATTGTCTGTTTGTGGTAAACTCAGCTTTATTGATTTCTTCTGCCTTTTTTCAAAAAGGAAACTCTGTTCTCAAAGTCAAATTACTTTCACCTTTTTATAGCCGCAGGTATAGCATGGTGCATCAGGAAGGGCATCTGACATAAAATATATGTTACAAATTATTTCAGTGGCAGCCCTGGAAAGGAAAAGTTGAAAGAAAAGAAGAAAAATCAGCTCCTGCTCCTCAGTCTGTCTTTTCAGCAATAAAGCCTACTCCTTTTTAGCTCAGTATGCTTACAGTTGATCCACTACTTGTGCTGCTATGAGTTTTTGTCCTTATTTGTGACTTACAATAAAGAAACATTTATGGATTATAAACATAAGCATTATGTTTGTTGAGCGAGTCCACCACTAAACACACATGAACAAATCCTGTATAGAATAGAGGTTTGTTCAGTACATAATCCATACTGCTATAATAGGATTTCCATAATAGGATAAGAAGGACAAACAGGATGACATATACAAAATTGTGTTTAGCAAATTTACTTTTTTACATGTGTTCAATTCAATTTAAGCTGAGATAAATATTTACTACGGCTAAACCAGGACTAAACCAGGGCAAACCAGGACTAAAACAAGGCTAAACCAGGACCAAACCCGACTAAAACAAGGACTAAATCTGTCCTAAATTAAGACATTACAATACATCTAGATTCTCGGTATATTGGGTTTACTGATAAAGCAGTAGCGATAATTTTGCAATACACTGTGCAGCCCTAAATGCCATGCAAAGATAATGCTCACTGCTGCAAAATATCATTAGCAAACAACTGTAGCCACTGCGGTGTTTCCCTTACACCAGAAGAAAACATGCTACAGAGTCATTTCTGAAATGCAGATGTGGCGGTTTACAAATGAATTTCTGAGAATAATGTTTGACGGCAGCCCAGCGCTGAGTGTGTTTTGAGACTGAAGAATAAGCAGGAAGCACGAGGAGCCAGAGGAAGACTTCAAAGCGGCTTTTCCGTGCCACCCGAGTATTCCACGGATAATAGACTTAAGGGGAACATTTATCAAACGCCACACTCCAGCGCTAATGTGAGACGTGAGTGAGAAAGTGAGGGTGGCCAAAATGTGTCTACTGCTTCATTTCACTCTGTTTTGACGGTTTGTTTTTGGGTGGTAACAATAATCCAGTTTACAAGAATTATGTTCGTGGTTTGCCAATGCACTGAGTGGGCTACAGGCATTAAACAGTCATTATAAACTCATTCATTCATCTATTGCAGCAACTATGGGCCTTTGGGGGGTACACACAGACAGACAAACATTCACTCTCACACATTCACTAATTCCTCTAACACATGACTGTCTCTGGACGTGGGAGGGAGCCAGAGTAGTCCCAGTCATGATAAATGAGTACTGGCAGCTGTTCCAGAGGTTGACAGAGGGCAGGTTGATTGACATCTAAAAATCTGGACAAATTTCTATCACCTACACTGTTTACATCAATTCAAGTTAACATTGGGTCATTTTAGCCACATACTGTAGAATAAAGGTCACCTATTATGCTAAATCAGCTTTTTAATTTTGAGCTTTTAACTATGTTCTAATGTTGTTGCCACCTTAAAAACCTATAGAAGTTGTTTCAGTCACGTTTGTTTGAATAATCCTGTAAGCCAAGCCATTCCCCTTTTCAAGAGCTGGAAACACTCAATCCTACTGCTCTACACATGAAACCAGGAGGTGCTCCTGTGTGTTTTTAAAGCCTATACACTATCCCTGTACTCTTGCAGATCATTTCTGTGCTTAAATTGCAGTCACGAAGCAGACAGCTCATTTATCTGTTAGTGTCCTGTTGCTAATAGCTGTGCTAAATTGCCATATTTTGCTCTGTCCAGTCCCCAGAGTTGCCAGCAGGGGACAGCAGACACCTAATGCACGTGTTACCTGCAAGGTTTGCTACATCACATGAAACACATGTCACATGAGCCTTATTTGAACTGGGTGGTATGGCATGGGTCAGGGCAGGCCATTTTGGTACAGGTATCCCATAAAGAGGCTTGCCATTCCACTACAATATATCCAGGAAAGTGAGATGCACTGATTTACAACACTGTGCTAAGCTCCACTGAGATGCACTACCCAGAAGATTACCAAAATACTATGCAGAATGCTCAAATCCCTTTTGACAATAGAAATTTTCTTGTATTGTTGCTGCCTTAACCTGCACTCCACCGCTCCAGTCACTGTGATGTGACCTCCCAGTGTTGTCCTTAAGTTGTGATCAGTCTGTAACATAACAGGTCTGTCACTAGATTTTCTTGTGACTGGGGTGGCTGGGGTGGCTGGGATGGCAGGGGTGACTGGGGTGGCAGGGGTGGCAGGGGTGACTGGGGTGGCTGGGATGGCAGGGGTGACTGGGGTGGCAGGGGTGGCAGGGGTGACTGGGGTGGCAGGGGTGGCTGGGGTGGCTGGGGTGGCTGGGGTGGCAGGGGTGGCTGGGGTGACTGGGGTGGCAGGGGTGACTGGGGTGGCAGGGGTGGCAGGGGTGGCAGGGGTGACTGGGGTGGCTGGGGTGGCAGGGGTGGCAGGGGTGGCTGGGGTGACTGGGGTGGCAGGGGTGACTGGGGTGGCTGGGGTGGCTGGGGTGGCAGGGGTGACTGGGGTGGCTGGGGTGGCTGGGGTGGCTGGGGTGGCTGGGGTGACTGGGGTGGCAGGGGTGACTGGGGTGGGTGGGGTGACTGGGGTGGCAGGGGTGACTGGGGTGGCAGGGGTGACTGGGGTGGCTGGGGTGACTGGGGTGGCTGGGGTGACTGGGGTGGCTGGGGTGACTGGGGTGGCTGGGGTGGCAGGGGTGGCTGGGGTGACTGGGGTGGCTGGGGTGACTGGGGTGGCAGGGGTGACTGGGGTGGCTGGGGTGACTGGGGTGGCTGGGGTGACTGGGGTGGCTGGGGTGACTGGGGTGGCTGGGGTGACTGGGGTGACTGGGGTGGCAGGACTGGGGTGGCTGGGGTGACTGGGGTGGCTGGGGTGACTGGGGTGGCTGGGGTGACTGGGGTGGCTGGGGTGACTGGGGTGGCTGGGGTGACTGGGGTGGCAGGGGTGGCAGGGGTGGCTGGGGTGACTGGGGTGGCAGGGGTGGCTGGGGTGGCTGGGGTGACTGGGGTGGCAGGGGTGGCTGGGGTGACTGGGGTGGAGTGGTTCGTGTTCTCGCCTCCCAGCAAGGAGATCGGGGGTTCGATCCTCAGGCCGACCAACACATGAACTCTGTGTGGAGTCTGCATGTCTGTCCTGTTTTACTGTAGATTCTCTCTGGGTACTCCAGCTTCCTCCCACCGTCCAAAGACATACATGTGTTGAATTGGTAAATCTAAATTGCCACTAGTGAATGAATGAGAGTGAATGGTTGTCTGTCTGTGTATGTCTCAGTCTCAGTCTCAGCCATGAGACAAGCTGGCCCCTGTCCAGGGTGTGCCCTGCCTAAGGCCCAAAGTTACTGGAACAGGCTCCAGTCACCGGCGACCCCTAACGAGAATAAGCAGACGAAGATGAATGAATGAATGAATGGTTCATAGACCAGCCTGAGCCTCACAAACCCACAAAGCACTACAACAAGGACCTCAAAGGTTATTACAAAGTAAACAAGGCTGGATGTTTCCTCTTCTATCTTTTTATAGCACAAATCTGGGAATGCAAATGATACTGTTATGTTACACTTAAGAGATAAGGGTTTGCAGATGCCGTCCTTGCTTCTAAAATAAATGAGTCATCCAATAGTCCAACAATGCAAACAAGTGTTGTTCACCTATAAGCACTCTCTAAGCACAGACTGCATAGACAGACCTCTCCTGTATCCAGGTCCCTGCCAACTTTAATACAAGCTGACTCACTCCAGCATTTATCCAATCTAGAGGCTGATTGCTCACGACAACATTTAGGCTGGCCCTTATTGTTTAAATTGACCTGATGATCAAGTAATGGTGCAAAACAACCACCTAATACTTATCAAGAATAAGCATGATTTTTTCATTTAAAGCCTTGTAGCACAGTCATTAATTGTGCAGCGTTCATGAAAAATATGCAAATACGTCATTGACATTCTGATATGTAAATGATGTTAAAATAAAGAGTGGAGATTATTCACAAGAGCTGAGCAAATAGAAAAATAATGTTTTATTATTGGTTTACTATGCCTTAAACAAAAACATCAGTGCTAGTTCATACTCTAATTTCTTCCTTTAATCATCTTTGGAAAATTAAAGCCATACACCAGTGGTTTCCAAAGTGGGGTCTGTGGGCCCCTGGGGGTCTGCGAAGGTACTGCAGGGGGTCCCCAGAGGCTGTCAATATTAGGTAAATAAGAATATTTTTTTTTAATTCCAAGTAACATGTACAAAACAAATCAGGGAAGTATGTCTGACATAAAAATTGATAAAGTGACTAAATATTCTTGTACAGTAAACAAAAAGTTATAAAAGGAAAACAAATCTGGCACAGGCAAGGCATCATGTTTAAAACAACGAGGATTTTAAATGTTTTTGGTAGATCATGGCAGTTTTCTTGTTCATGTTAGAGACACGTATAAGTGACTTAAAATATTCAGCAAAGTAGTTTTAAAAAAGTAAACACTGGAATAGTACTTTTCCATTTAGATGTATAATAAGAAGATATTAAGTTTAAAATGAATTACAGTTATATACTTGTTTACAAATATTAATTTAAAACCATTTTAGCTAACAATCAGTGTTTTTTGTAAGGTAAGGTATATGGAGAAAAACATGACTTGTATTTAGACGTCTGCATGGGATTTTCGGAAATTTAAAGGGACCACAACTTTCTTGACTTTGGGAATAGCTGCCATACACCAATCCTGCATAACATTATGACCACCTGCCTATCATCCAGCCCCATACAACAGAGCTTAAAGGACAAAATGTTCAGTTGCTGCCTAATATATCCCACTCTTACAGATGCCATGATGTAGAGATAATCTGTGTTATTCACTTCACCTGTCAGTGGTCATAATGTTATGCCTGATCCTGTGTATATCACAAGCTGTGCCCTATTTGATTTCCTTTGTCATGTTTCTAACTACCGACGATGTTGCTTCCAAATACAGGGTTTTGTAAAAGTGTGATGTGGACACAAATGGTGACAAAGTGCGCTGCGGCATGTGGATATCGATCTGAGGTCGCGCAGCTCGGAGGCAGCCGGAGGATGACAGGTGAGGTCAGAGGGACCGTACTGCAGCCTGTGATGATACTGGCCACTGAGACACGGAGCTGATAAAACTTCAGAAAGGGAGGTACAAAGGGCTTACATTGAACAAGTACAACACAAGTACAACAAAGTACAAGATAAGTCGATTTAAGTGGTTTAGATCAAATGCATTGGAAAGTCAAGTATGGACCAAGGTATGGTAAGATTTCTTTATGTTTGTTTTTGGCAGGTATTTTAGCTTACATCTCAGATTGATGAAGCAAATACAGGGTTCCCATTTGACATTTAGTCCTTTTGGAAATCTGCACCCAGTCAAGTACTCTGACAACTGTCCCAACGTAGGAGTGTTGTAGAACATATTAAAATAAAATGTGTAAAACGTTGTGTTTGTTTGGTGATAATTGTGTTATGACAGAAAAGCAACACTGAACATTTCAACAATGGACTTTTGAGTGCAACCACAGCCATTTTTGGGCTTTACTGAGAGGACAGAGTACAGTAGGATATTGGGGAGAGAGCAGGAAGAGGCATTCAGCAAACTGCCAGAGTCCAGACTCAAACCCAGGATGCTAAGGCAGGCTGTAGTTGCCCTGTATATGGCCTGTGTATGGATCTTCCATGTGTGGCAAAAGACCAACAATGGCATGACAAAATGAAACAGAGCGACTGATATTTATCTTGGCGCCTTTCATGTGCAGCAGATTCACATTGTGCCAGTAATGTGCAATTGAAATGATTGTTGCTCTGGCTCCAAAAACGATGCTACCCTGCAGTCTGGAGTACCTGATGTACCGCAGAACTACATCCCTCAAACCTTCCGCTGTAAGCTTCAGGCCGGTCTGTTCTGTAATGCAGCCCCCCACCTTTCTTCCACTTTATGTAAGCCATGGCCAGCCTGGTGGATTTTATTCTTTACTACTGTACTTTACTTTCTGTAGTGAGGTGAAGAGCTCATATTCACCCACTATTCATTTATTCACAGTTCCATAAAAGGTTCTCAATGTGCATCGATAGTATATGCACTTTTTTTGCTATCTTTTTCATATTGGGGTGGCCACAGAGACCGAGTTGCCCGGTGATTTAGCAGGTTTTTTCACCAGATGCCATTCCTGTCGCAACCATCCGCATACTGTCACTGGAGTAGACTTTGTGGGTGAACTTTCTGGCCCAGGGACATAATGACAGCATGTGCCTGGAGTGAGGTTCGTATTGTTTATCTATAACCACAGGTGCACAGTAACAAACTAAATTTTACTTGAGTACTGTACTTAAGAGTAGTTTTTGAGAATCTGTACTTTACTTGAGTAGTATTTTTAGGGGTAACTTATTACTTTTACTCCACTACTTCTAAAAGATAAATATAATACTTTTTACTCCACTACATTTCTAAAAAAGCAAAAGTAACTTCTGCAGAGAAATTGTCTTAAAACCGAAAGGCAACTGACTTACAGTCTAAAGATAATTATTTACTACATAAATACTATTCATATTTGCTCTCAGGAACTAAAAAGAAACTCTGGACACAATCTGGAAGTGATTTAGCTTTGGCTTTGAACATTATTTGCACAATTCCATAATAAACCAATTTAAAAATAATTGAGCTGGAAGAGGTGTCTATGGAGAGGGAAGTCTGGGCATCTTTGCTTAGACTGCTGCCTCCGCGACCCGGTCCAGGATAAACGGAAGAAGAAGATGGATGGATGATTAGTATGATTGTAATAGCCAGCCTTATTTATAATACGTATGGCTCGTTATTGCTGTAGAACAATGTTATCTGTTATGGTTTTATAAGTTGATCCCCACATTTCCTCGCTAAAATAATGTAAAATGTATTTTATTTATATTTTTGGGGCTGCAAATTTGTGACTTGAATGTAGTAGACATTTTACCCAAAATTCTTCACTGCACTCATTTGAAATTACATTGTAGAAAAGCACATACTCCAGTACTTTAACTCAAAAACTGAACTGAGCAACTTTTACTTGTATTGGAGTAATATTTGACTAGGAATATCTATACTTTTACTCAATTAATGAAGTTGAGTACTTTGTCCACCTCTGTCTATAGAAATGGACATGACTATGAAAATGGCACAAGCTACAGCAGCATCTTGTGTGTCTTGGTATCAGACGTACGACCTGGGTGTAAGCCATCTGAGGCCCACAGTTGCTGGGATTAGGCTCCGGGTGCCCACTATCCCTAACAAGAATAGGCATGAAAAGATGAATGAATGAATTTTGCTCACATTGCATCCTGTCATTATCTTCCTATCTTCCTCTAAATTCTTGTCCTTTTCGATGCAACCTGAGCTTTAATAGAAGCCGGAGGAAATTGCTGCAGTGCACTGAAGCCTGAATGATAACGGCCATTTAAATATATTTAATTATGCAGTGCAAACTCCAGGGGAACAGAAGTCAGCGCGACCAAATTACCCATAAATCAGTATGCTCTCCTCACATCTTCACTATACTTCTCAGTGGCTGGTCAAAGTAATGATGACATTTGAAAAAACGGACTGGCAACCACCGGCCAACGCCTCAATTTCACATCGGCAAATAAATCTGCACAGCACTGAAGATGAGAGCGCTACTGATTTAGTTTGATCAAGCCTGCAAATCTATAGTCAAAGGAAAAAGATTTACAAAGAAAAAAAGATGGATACAGGACAAGTGGAGGTCAACCTGAAAGCAGAAAAAAATCCTTCAGTGAGAGCAGAGCAAAGGTGTGTGAAGGTGAAAGACGAATGATAGCACCGAGCTTAATTACTGTCCCTGGTCCAAGGTCACACCACGCTGCCCCGTGTGAGGACGTGTATTTCACTTGAGTTATAGTACTGTAAATCTGTCAGACTCAGATTCTCTGTAAGGGACAAAACTCACGCCCTGCTGAATAAATCATTACAGTTAAGGGGTTAAGTCGCAGTAGTTTTCAGGTCAGAGAGGGCTCACAGTTGGGAAATGGATGTCAGACCGATTGTCAACTGGATCAACTCGGGACCAGGATTCATGATCGCTGTTATTTTTGGTTGCCACTAGTATTTGATGTGCTTCTTCCTGACCTTCATCAGCTACACAAGTTATTCAATTCTTGATATATTTGATTGAATCAGGTCAAGAGTGTTTTACAGGTTTATTTCAAAAAGCATGAAAAAAGCATAATATGGGGGCTTTAAAGGGGATATATTATGCACTTTTCTGAGCTCCCTACCATGTAATAATGTTGCTCCCTCATCAAAAACATATCCGTGGTGTTTGTCATTTGCCAGGAACCTTTGGTGCTGAACCACTTCGGAGTGATCCACGTCAGTACCTCACCAAGTGCTGATCCAAATGCTGAAACCCCCCACATCCTCTGGAACTCGTCTCCTCTGTTTGGTTAATTCATGAAGGATGCACCTGTGGATCCTCCGTGGTCTCACCTCGCTGCAAATTGTCCACAATGCACTGCAACCACTCCCATTTTTTGCAAACTTTATTTAACAATTAAGACTTACTTAAATATGATATTAAAGTCCCTACAATAAAAATAATAAAATATTACTACTGAGCCCCACAGTGCAGGAAATAAAAGGATAAAGAGTTACAGATTAATTAAAAAGCACATTTTAGGCTCAGCGTGGAGGAAAGTCATGTTTAAAATAGTCTAATACTTTTTGCTGTTTTTGATTATTTAAAGTTACACTGTGTAAGATTCCCGGTCTTGCGCCTCTAGAGGCCATAGGTACCACTGCACCGTCGCAAAACGTAAACACTAGGGCCCCTCCTCCTTCTGAAACTGTGCGAGTGTGCGTCTATTTCCATCATTGTTTCAACTTTAGTTGACCTGCTACCTTTGGAAGTTTGGACTGGATCTTCTATAGAGTTAGCGCTAGCGTTAGCTTATCAACAAATATCGCGCAATGGTCGCAGTAAAAACAACTAATAACTGTATGAAAAAGCACGTTCTAAAGAAAAAATAAAGAGGCTAATTTACCTGCCCAACAATAAAGATGCAAAAACGTGATCTGATTTGCAGCCTTCTCTGTCTCTCATCTGACGCCAGCGAGCAAAAGTCTGTCCGATGTTGACTCTTGTCTGTGATCTGGTGCGGTCCCTTTCACATTTTCTTTTTCTTGCATCGTCCGACATTGTCTTCATCTTCTTGTGTCCTTCGGCCCTGACGAACTGGCGAAAATAACAACGCTAAAAGTAGCTTCATGGTTATACTGCACCTCAGGGATAAGAGCAGAAGGGAATGCCGTAAAGCAAGTCGTTCCCTGTCACGTGACTTTTCCTGAACAGCGGAGCGCTCCCGGCCAAGTTGCGAGGGCGGTTTCTCAGTACAGAAGCCCCGCTCGGAGCAACAGACCGCGCCTCAGGCCTTATAATCGCTCAAAAAATCACAAAAACAAGTCAGTATGCCCCACATATTTAGGAGAAAAGTTACACAGTGTAACTTTAATTTTAACTTATTTTGTTATAGGAATAAATTCATGATTTAGTTTAATATGAAATATTTTCTAAGCATTTTTGTAAGATTTTAATTTTTTCTCACCAAAATGCTGATACATGAGGGCATGTTCACATTCTGCTGTCTGACTCTTTTTTTACACATAAAGAAGTTGTTTTTTATTATAGCTCCATGTTTTTATTACGCAGTTATTGATCACATGACACACACTCCCAAGCATGTTCCAAAAGTGCTCCGGCGTTAGCAGGACGCTCGGCTTTGCTTCAGAGGGGCCGACTCCAGAGGAAGGCTGCACATGAGAAACACCCCTGGAGTTGTGTTTTGCTTCATTAATGTGTGTTTGAGTAATCCTCTATTCTCTGGCACGGCCGTTCTGAGGCGGTTGCACGAAACTCCGCCTCTCCCACAAACCCCCGCCCACTCCAGGAAGCACTGACCAATCAACAAGCCCTCTAAAGCCAGTCTGCTCTCATTCATTTATCCAAAATAAAACACTGTACAGCTCTGTTTCCACTAATTCCTCACATCTATTTTTCATTTTGTAATAAAATAGCAACATACAAAAGTTTAAGGAAATAAACAGCTTCAGCTTCAGCAAGGACTGAAGTCAGATTAATTGCGCATAATAAATCCCCCTGTACAGCAGAGTGAAAAGTTATACCATAGGAGAAAACCTTAGGAAACTTTGAAGATGTCACTGATTGAAGCCCAGTGCTATCCCACAATCTCAATACTGGATATCTTTCTCAGCTCTTGGCTCATGTCCAGGGTCTGTGTGCGGTGCCAATAGCTCGCAGCGGTTTTATCTGTTCAGAGATTTTCCTCAAGGCTCTCAAACCACTGAGCAGGGACCGGCCGCACTCAGGCGACAGGCAGACCTTGTGTAGACCTTGATTTTCTGATGCGGAGTCTAAGTGAGCAGAACTGTAAACAGCAGAGACACTTCATTGGTGGCATTTAGAAAGTTGTTCAATAGACATTTTGGCTTATGTAATGTGCATTTAAAAGCACATAACACATCGCCAGCTGGTTCCATCTGTTCTCTCATGACAATACACCTTTGTAAACAGCCACTTACTTAACGGTTCAATATTTATATGGCAGTAATTTACAAAAACATCATTACTACTCGCTTATTTCAGAGGTGGGGGATGAATTCTAAAGCTGTGTGTATTAGTCAAAAAGTAAATATTATGTAATTACAAGTAAAAAAAAAGATGTTTTAAGTTTACTAAAGTACTTAATGCTACTACCACTACTACCACTTCCACTACTAATGCTGCTAATACTATTATTACTACTATATATACTGTTCCTGCTACCATTATTACTACAACTTCAATTACTACTACTTCTACTGCTTCCTACTACCCAATTTGCCACTGAAATAATAAAACAAATAATATTAGAAATCATTTATAGGTAGGCATACTATTTTGAAGACAGTAAGTAAGTAAGAAAGTACATTTAGAATAAAAATGTAATGTAATGTAAAATTCTTTTTAATTTTTTTTAAATTAAGCATCACAGTAGAGAGTATCAGCACTCCTAGTGGTAGTAATAACAACATGAGTATTGGTAGAAGTAATTGTAGTAGTAATATAGAGGTAACATTAGTAGTTTTAGCAGTAGTGGTAGTAGTAGTAGTCACTGATTAGTAGTAATGGTATTGGCAATAAGTACATTCTACTAAAGTAAACTAAATCCTTATGTATTTACTTTTACTTAAGTGATTTTGTTAAAGGTCCCCTATTATGCCAAATAGACTATTTTGAGCTTTTAACCATGTTATAATGTTGTTTTCACCTCAAAAACAATATATAAAAGTAGTATTTTGTTATATGTGTTTCATTCATGAAATCTGTTCAAGTAATCTGTTTGCTGAGGCCGTCTGTTTCTCTAGACTGAAAATGCTCGGTCTCACAGCTCTACGTAGACTTGTGAAACCAGAAAATGCTCCTGCGTGAATCTAAAGTAAATCTGTTAGCATCATGTTGCTAACAGCCATGCTAAATAACATTTTATGCTCTGTCCATTCCCCACCGACAGACACCTAATCCAAACATTCTCTGCGCAGTCCAAAGCTCACCAACAGAAGAGGTTTTCCATACATATGTACATTATTTGAACTGATAAAGGTGAAATACTAATGCAAAGGTGTCCAAAACAAAAGCCTGAAATAAGCATAATATAGGACCTTTAAATACTTTTATAAGGGTACAAGTTTTGAGTACCACTGCTTACAGCTGTGATATGATGCTGCTGCAAAATAGGTACGAGCTATATCAGCTTTATCTTTTATTACAAACGGTGTGTGTTAAGATAAAGTGGAATTTCCTGCATACACATGAAGGAAACAGCATTGGAAACAGAAAGATAAAAACCTATGAAAGGAGCAGATAAAGGGAAGTGAGAGGAGGGGCTTTGTACAACCTCAGGGAGACAGATAAGTCCAATGTACGGTGTGTAACTCTGAAATAATGAAAGCTGTGAGGGAAATCCTAAAAGCAGACAGTTCATAAGACACTCTTTATGCCGTCGAGTCGTATTTACCGTCAAGATGAAGGAATGTGATATATGGAAGAAGCACAAGAGACAAGAACTAATACAACTTTTACAATACACACCAGTGGAGGCTCGGGGCGGCAGATGAAAGAGCCCAGAGAGCTTATGGCCCGTAGAAAATGGCCTCCCACTGCGCACGGGCTATACTGTTCTGGATGGGACGGGTAATCCAGACTATGAAACACACTGTCAGCTTTAAGTCCAAAGAACAACACACTCCTCCCTCCGTTGTCCTTTGGATGACTCAGACCCAGTGTTATCCCATGAGAAAATCTCTGACGCCTGGGACCGTCCAGCTTGTGAATATGACATTTGGTGATTTTTTTGTCTTGCCTTTGAGCCCACAATAAGTCGTGAGTTGGACAGTGAGTAAGCATTAAGCATCACAAAGAAATGCCACAACAAAAAAAAATATGGTTAGCTGCTCTTTGAAATCTGCTGCAGTGATTTGGGCTCTGAATGGATTTGAGTGAAGCAGAACCTTATTGTTAAAGCTTTCTGTGATGGACTGGTCATTTAGAGTTATGCTGCTTGCAAACATGGTAAAACAGTATATAATCTTTAACATTGCTCTATTTATATGGTGTTTTGGATCCATAGCTCATTGTCTGTAAAACACACCAATGCCAGAAAAACATAACCCCCCTGGCCTATTAAAGGGGATGTATTATGTTTTTATTCAATATTTTTAAACCAATCTTGGTCACCTCTAGAACAGCATTACAAGTTTTACAACCTAATATCATCTGCCTTGAAGAAAAAGTTTTAATAAGTACTCTACTGTGCCATAAAGAAACAGGTGAAAGAGCAGCAGAGCAAACTGAAAGAAAAAGAGCGCTTTCCTTTCTTAAACTTTTTGCATGATGCCATTGCAAGAAAATCAAAAGTAGCTGTGAGGAATCAGTGGAAACAGAGTTGTACACCATTTTTTGTATAAATGAATGAGAGCAGACTGGATGTAGAGGGCTGGTTGGTTGGTCAGTGCTTCTTGGACTGGGTGTAGTTTCATGTAACCGAGCGTCTTGAGACCTCAGAAAGGCTGTGCCAGAGAATAGAGGATTACTCAAACAGGCGCATGTTTTTAACAAAAAAAAGACAAGGGGGAGAGCGTCCTGGACTTCCGAAGGTAGTATAAAAGTAGCAAACAGAGGTGTTCTTTGGGAAGGGACAGGCAATGCAAAAACAACAAAATGCCCAAGGCACTCTCTCATAAAGTTAAAAAGACTTTATTATTTAGGGCATGTCACAATAGACTTAGAGCCCAAATGCATTTCAACATTACAGCCTTTATCAGGGGGACAAAACAAAGGCGTTGTTTTGTTTTTGATGAGGGAACAATATTATAACATTCAATTACAATTTTGTTTACTGTATATAGCCCAGGATCACAACAACTGTCTCCTCAAATGACTCAGAAAAGTAGATTTTGCATAATACAGTCTCTTTAAATATAGGTCCATGCTTTTGTCATTTATCCACTCACTCAAACAAGTTACGAGTTTAAAAAGTACAGTATATACACTTTCCTAATTAGAATGTAATTACTGCTACTACCTACCAGTGCTACAACAAATGCTACTACTAACACTACTATTACTACTACTACCCACTTTGCCAACTTGATTAAAAAACACTTTCACTCAAAAACATTACTTGAGAAAATGTAGTTATTTTCGGTAACTGCACTCTTCTCTTCTCACTGTTTGAACTACAAACAAATGTGTGGCTAAGTCAGGCGTTTGCTTCTCTAAATTGGTCCCATGCCCCTGTAGTAAGCCAGCTGTGTAACTCCACTATCTCATTAAGAAAAAAAAAAAGTAAATAAAAATACTTTCTCCAGTAGACAGCAGTAGCTCCTTGCTTGTTTATCTCATTAATAGCATGATACTGATAGACCTCTACTGGCTACAAATGTTCATATTTTTAACAGTTATGTATTAGCAGTTGTTTGGAAAAGAAAATTAGAGTTGGTGTAAATCCTCCTAAACTCTTTAATATGCATAAACTTGTGTTTTGAATACAGACATGTTTTTTGCTAAATGAGGGAGTGTTCGGCTTTTGCAATCAAATCAGACTAATTATCATTAGACTAAATCACTCTGACACGCAGACTATAATTGAAAAACTAAATTTATAAGTGTTTAGCAGGAATTACAAGCACGCTGCCAAGCCAAAGTGGCACACTGTTTTCTGTAATAAAAGTGATTCATTCATGGCGTATGATAACTTCTGCCTCCTTTTTTAACAACATGTTTACTCCAACGACAGAGCTGTGCAGAAGTTTTACTGAGGCGTGATGTGTGTTATGAACATCAGTAGCAGGAACATAACAAGGGCAAACTTTGCTCACTGATTTCCTTTCGGCTTTTCCCTTTAAGCAAAAGCATCTGCCTTCTAGCGTGAGGTGATTTGCACACTGATTTGGCAAAGGTTTTACACCAGATGCCCATCCAGATGCAGCTTTCTCTATTAATCCAGACTTGGCACTACAGGGGAGGATCTTGGTTTCTGAACCCCTGTAGCTGGATTAAAAACTTTACTCAGCACAAATGATTCGATTTAGTAGATGTGATATTCAGTATAAGGGTTTTGAGCATTTACCCCGGCACTAGGAGTCTTTACCATTGGAAAATAGGATCAGTGCTCAAGGTCTGTGCTCTCCAAGTGCTTCTTTTTAATTTTCACTATTTTTGTTCACATTTCTTAGTTCATAGTCAAATGCCACAAAACAATATAATCCATTTTTATTTAAAATCTGCAGTAATTTGGTTTAAACAAAACATATTGTTGGATTGGTTTAACATTTAGAGTTCTGTTGCTTACAGACAAAATAGGTGCAGTGGTACAGAAGAATTTATATAACTTGATCCAGGCGGTGTTTCGAATCCACATCAAAAACTAATAATTTCTTTTTTGGCCCATTACTGGCCTTCGTGGAAACTTTGATTAAAATCCAATTATTATTTTTCTAGTTAACTAAGCCAAAGCCTCTGTTCTCTGTCCATTCACTGACAACACATAATTGGATGCTGTTAGCCAATTTATCTTTTTATTGTAAAATTTTCTTTAAAAAGACTTTTGCCCAGTTCTGTGTATTCAACCCAAACGCTGTGTGGCGGGTGAGAACAGCTCTGATAAAAATGTGTTTTGAGGGAGCAAAAGAAACTGTTTCTTTCCTTGTTAAAGTCAGTGTGTGTGAGAGGAGGTGTAGAGCGAATTTCTCAGGTTCACTGTGACATTTTCTGCTGCACAGATCCAGCCTTACAGTCCTAGCCCAGCCAATAGAGAAACATCATAATCAACAAGAAGGCAGCTGGAGGACCTTTATGCTTTTTGCTAAAATGAGAGAGAAAGAAAAAAAATGCATGTTTTTGTTAAAAGAAACATTGTACTTGTATCTGAATGTACACATCACGTCATCACTTCAAACAGCAGTGTGTTTTTTCAAAAAAAATAACAACATAATCACAGCATTACAAAAGGAAGAATAAGAAAAAGTGTAAGGAGCAGGAACACTGTACACGCTGTCCTGCTGGAGCTGAACACTGTCTGGGACGGGCCTCCTCAGGTCGTGAACAAAAACACACTTTGATGCTATCTAACAGCTTTTTAAACATCTATTCAGAAGTACCAGAGTGTGTATTTGTACACTTGGACTGTGCAGAGTGTACTTGTGTGCATGAGAACTTCACTGTGGTGAAAGTAACTAGTTACTTTTACTAATGAATTTTTTTATGAGTTCAATTAAAAGTGTAATTTGGGATAGTAGTAGTGGTAGTCAATAGTAATAAAAATCAGTAGTAGTAGTAATAATAGTCAGTTGTAATAATTAGTTGTGGTGGTCAGTAGTAATAGTAGTAATAGTCAGTAGTAATAGTCAGTAGTAATAGTCAGTCGTAATAGTCAGTAGTAATAGTCAGTATTAATAGTCAGTAGTAATAGTCAGTAGTAATAGTCAGTAGTAATAGTCAGTCGTAATAGTCAGTAGTAATAGTCAGTATTAATAGTCAGTAGTAATAGTCAGTAGTAATAGTCAGTAGTAATAGTCAGTATTAATAGTCAGTAGTAATAGTCAGTAGTAATAGTCAGTAGTAATAGTCAGTATTAATAGTCAGTAGTAATAGTCAGTATTAATAGTCAGTAGTAATAGTCAGTAGTAATAGTCAGTAGTAATAGTAGTAATAGTCAGTAGTAATAGTCAGTAGTAATAGTAGTAATAGTCAGTAGTAATAGTCAGTAGTAATAGTCAGTAGTAATAGTAGTAATAGTCAGTAGTAATAGTCAGTAGTAATAGTGGTAATAGTCAGTAGTAATAGTCAGTCGTAATAGTCAGTAGTAATAGTGGTAGTTTGCCTGAGGAGATAAGGCTGGCACCATCAGTATAAAAATCAGTGGTTCCCAACCTTTTTGGTTTTGTGTACCCCCAGGACCTGATTTAGTCCTGGTTAAGTCTAAGTTTAGTCCTGGTTTGACCTGGTTTAGACTTGGTTTGGACCTAGTTTAATTCTGATTCATTCCTGATTTATTCCTGGTTTAGACTGAGTTTAGTTCTGGTTTAGACCTGGTTTGTTCCTGGTTGAGTTCTGGTTTTAGACGTGGTTTAGTCCTGGTTTAGACCTAGCTTAGTCCTGGTTTAGTCTTTGTTTAGTTATAGTTTTAGGCATGGTTTAGTCCTGGTTTAGTCTTTGTTTAGTTATAGTTTTAGGCATGGTTTAGTCCTGGTTTAATCTTTTTTAGTTATAGTTTTAGGCATGGTTTAGTCCTGGTTTAGTCTTTGTTTAGTTATAGTTTTAGGCATGGTTTAGTCCTGGTTTAATCTTTTTTAGTTATAGTTTTAGGCATGGTTTAGTCCTGGTTTAGTCTTTGTTTAGTTATAGTTTTAGGCATGGTTTAGTCCTGGTTTAGTCTTTGTTTAGTTATAGTTTTAGGCATGGTTTAGTCCTGGTTTAATCTTTTTTAGTTATAGTTTTAGGCATGGTTTAGTCCTGGTTTAGTCTTTGTTTAGTTATAGTTTTAGGCATGGTTTAGTCCTGGTTTAGTCTTGTTTTGACATGGTTTAGACCTAGTTTAGTTCTGATTAACTCCTGGTTTATTCCTGATTTTAGGCCTGAATTTTTTCTTTTCTGGTTGGTTCTGGTTTAGACCTGGTTTAGTCCCCATTTTGTTTTTCTTTAGTGGCCCATCCCTCTCTATAGTCCTGGGTTAGTCCTGATTTAGGTTTATTTTAGTCTTTGAAAACCAAATATATAAAGGTACTATAAATTATCAAAAAACCTCCACGTAGCCCCTGCAATGTGCTTCACGTACCTCTACAGGGATCCCATGTACCCCAAACACACTTTTATCGACTGGCCTTTTTATAACTTATTTTATTTTTATTTTTATTTATGACTTTATTTATTGCTCTATTTCTGTTTTTCTGTCTAAATGTCTTTATGCATGTGTCTTTTCTTTGTTGATTTTATTCCTTATATATGCTGTGTACTGTTCAACACTTTGTAAATCTTATTTTTGAAAAGTGCCATACAAAAAAAGATTTATGATTATTATTATTGGTCAGTAGTAGTAGCAGCACTCGTAGTAGTAGTAATAACTGTAATAGTCACTCGCAGTATTAGTTTTAGTTATTATTATTAGTAGCTGTACTGGTCAGTAACAGTACTGGAGTACAGATGCCTGTTAAGCATTGCAAACACAAGTCTGTGTTTCAGTGTCTACATTCACTTCTACCTGTTTGCATTCTCACCCATGACACTGTTTGTCTCTGAAATTACCATCACAGTCAGCGCTCAAACCTGATGTGTGTGGTCCAGAAAAGAAGGAAAACGTTAAACCACCAGCACACATGTACAGTAGTACTATAACAGTACAGCATTACAAATGTCAAAGCTTGAGGGGAAACGCAGCCTATTTCCATCTTTATGTATACACGCTCCACTTTCATTAACGTCTGCAGCCTGTGTGCCCTCTGCGCTTGTAAAGCAGATCTGAAACGACGAGGGCTACAGTTCAGTGTCCTTGCCTTTTCAATGATGGATGATTTAATTGGCGTAAATGAGGCCACTGATGTGAAGCTGGAGCACAATGGCTCCGAATGCAAATTGGCTGCCAATTACCTTTAATGAACATGTATTCCTGTTTTATACTGAGCTGCTGGCCTGTTCTTCTACCTAATGGGCATCTAGTGACAGACAGAGTTGATTTGGCCTCTTTATTAAAGCTTATGTCAGATTGGTACTGTCAGAGATCTGCACATTCTGACCAGGAAATTATACAAATTAATAGGGTTTAATAGGATCTATTAAAGCAGGAACTGTATGTCACGGTTATCATTAATATTATTATTGTTATCCTTGGTCTCAATGGAAAGCGATGGGGTCTAAATATACAGATCTTGCTCAGGCGTGGCAAATATATATATTTTTTAAATCTTGGAAGTTGGGTGCTGGATGCCCTTCTTGTCACAACCAGCCACATACTGTGACAGGAATAGGCAATGTGGTTGAAATGTCTTGCCCAAGGACACAACAATTGGACTGCCAACCATCCAGTGGACAGCCTGCTTAACCTCCAGCATTACTGTGGCTCCGAATTGGATCAACTGGATAAAGGAGGGTGTCAAAAGTTTTGTCTAAATTTAAATAAAAATAGCTTTTGAGTTGATTTTAAACTCCCAAAGTACATGATAAAACATTTTGTAATGAAGAAAATCTTGGTGTCTTTGTGCAATATTGTGCTGTGCAGTTTTATTTTAAGTATATGGACAAATGACTATGGACTCCTGCACAGGGACTCAAGGATCCAGTGAGCCGTTCACAGCCACGAGCATGCACACATTTACACTTGCAGACACTGGAGGGAAGACAAGCTTCAGTGTCACCCAAGGACACTCTAACAAGGTGTAAAAAAGAAAACTTTTGGATGTGCTCTAGCTCCTGAGTCAGTGTCACCCAAGTTGTCAGTAATCATCTTAAAATCACATATTTTTTGGCTTATCTTAATAACAAATATTATTGAAGTCATACTGCAACATTCGACAAGTGCCCTGAGTAGACAAACCAAGGTGTAGACAGTTGTAATCTAAACTAAACTGATTCATTTAATTGACTACTGGTTTGCGGTCTAATGTTAAACCCTGCACTAGAAGTATAACTCTGTACAGTGTATATATAGATATATATAATCATTGTATTTGATTTTTATTATTCACTGAATGTGGAGCCCCTTGAGTCAAGCTACAAATTCAATGTGTGAAAGACATGTTTAACAGAAAATCCAGCCAATTTACAACAGTTTATCAGACCGACCACACTAAAACGCCCTCATCACTGAAACCACTGATGATTTTCAAATGTCTGGGGCAATTTCAGCACAAGTACTTTGATTGACCTTGCAGCCCTTGGGGGAAAGACAGTTTAATTTGCACTCAATGTCCAGAGCTGCCTGAGGTTCAAATCAGCAAACTTGTCAGTGCTAGAACTGCTCTGAGGCTTTATATGCTAAAGGTTATATTCTACATTTTCCTATTATCTATCGCTTCCTATACAGCGATCAGGCATAACATTCAGCCTTATATAAGCAGGAGCAACAAACTGCAATGTACTGTGTATTCTGAAAACCTTTTATCACAACCAGCATTAACCTTTTCTGCTCATTTGTTGGATCGGACCACAGCCTTCACTCCCCATGTGCATAACCTGACGCCGGTTCACCACTGTTCTTTCCTTGGACCACTTTTGATAGATATTGACTGCTGCAGACTGGGTAAAACCCACAAGAGCTGCAGTTTTGGAGATGCTCTGACCCACTCATCTCTAGCCAGCACTACTTGGCCCTTGTCAAACATTTACCTTAGTGATGTGACATTCACAAACTATCTGGATCTTTTGAACAGCTCTTCAATGTGAACGATGAGAACCGAGTCAGAGTGGTGCGCGAGATGTCCTTTTTTTCTCACTTTTCTCAAAATGAACAAGCTCTTTTTTGTTTGCCAACTGTGGAAAAACCTTATAAGAAAGAGTTGAAGAAGAATCCAAAAAGATCAAGTGAGAGTCATACGGAAACAGAAAGAGACGAGGAGAGAGAGGAGAGGAGCACACACAGTGCTCATGCTCAGACACACGCTACTCAGAAGGTACTTTAGTACTAGCAGTACAGAACTACTGCAGTCTTTGGTGTCAGTATTTTATTTTATTTTTTGCATATTTATCTATTCATAGTTACTTTGTTAACAATGCTCTTTTGTGGTGAATTCAGTTTTGAACTAAAAGTTGTTTTGCATAAAAGTTTATTGTTGCCTGTTTAGTTTTTACATTTGTGTGTGTGTGTGTGTGCGTGTGTGTGTGTGTGACAGACATTTACAATTACAGAAAACAAAAGACAACCCCTTAACCAAAAACACTGACAGAGAAAAAATTTGCATGGATTAGTGTATGTGTGTGAGCGGGCGTGTGCATGTGGGTGCATGCACACTGTAATGCATGAACTTTGCACTTAATATTATCATTCAGTAGCAACATAAAGTATCATTATTGTTAACAACCTCACCACCAACCCCATGCACACCAGATACTGACATTTTGCCATTCTCCTAGTCTTTTGTTATGGTATAATTATTTAGCGCTTTTAATAAAGGATTTTTTTTGCGATTTTGTGAACATATGACAAAGTAGCTATATTTTGCACATTTTCGTCATATAATAAATCCTAAATGGTGGCCTTCCTCTATGCGGAAGTATATGTGTTTATTTTCTGAATGAACTGACTGACTTCTCAAAATTACATGAATCCAAAAATGAGCCGGTCTTTTGAACAGCTCTTTGAAATAAACAGATCCAAAAGATTCTGCTCCCATTAAAGAGCCATAAATCCCATCTGTCGTTTACCTACATCAACTCAAATGTTCCCTTGCTGCCTGATATAGCCCACCTACTAACAGCGTCACAATAACGAGATAATCTTTTCACTTCACCTGTCAGTGGTCGTAATGTTATGCCTGATAAGTCTATCTCCTAACACCACTGCTGCCTGTCTACTGTGCATCATTCAGGTTACAGAGGCTGCCAGTTTCTAGCTTGATTCATTGTGGGAAATCAATTAGCGCTTCTATGCTAACGATGCTGCCCGCTGCTGCAGAGAGCAACAGTGGGGATAAGGCCTTTTAAAGTGTCAGGGAGGCTTTGACGTGGAGGGATCAAACCTCACGTGGATCCAGCAGGCAGCAGCTGCGGACCGAGAGCCGAGAGAAAAGAGAGACATGTACCAGATCAAACGGTTTGGCTGTAAATATGAAGGAGGGTGAAGATGAATGCCCAGCGGCGTTATTGTGGTGGCTTCTGATGATACTGACAGTCATAATAGAGATCTACAAATGTTTAAAAAGCCTCTGCGGAGCTGTGGCTTTGAACCAAAAAATAAAAGTGAGACAGAGGGGAGGGATAACTGCTCATCAAAGTATTCCAGGAAGAGATACGTGTTTGAGAAAGTGTAGTGGGGAAAGCTTCAGAGCATCACGAAATCCACCAGGGAATTAGAACAGACAGTAGGAGTAGTAGTAGTCACTTGTGGTAGTAATAGTAAGAGTCAATAGCCGTAGCCAATAGCAGTTGTAGTAGTTAGTAGTAAGGTATAGTATTAGTAGTTTTTTGGAAGTATCCATTTTTCTACTTGGGTACAGATGCCCATTAAAGTAACGGCACAACATCAGCTTTTATGTGAGTACAGAAGTCACATGTAGTCACACATTTAGTCAGTTGTATTGTAGTACTTAGCAGTAGTAGTAGTAGTTAGTAGTAGTAGTCACAAGTGGTAGCTAGTAGTCAGAAATGGAAGTAGTCAGAAGCAGTACTAATAGTAGTAGTAGCAGTAGTAGAAGTTAGTTGTAATAGTAGTAATAGTAGTTGTAGGAGGAGTCAGTAGCAGTGGTAGTAGTTTGTAGTCAGTAGAAGTTCACATGAGTAGTCAGTAGTAGTAGTTAGTAGTATTAGTCAGTAGTAGATTTTGAAGTATCAGTACTACTACTAGGGATGCAGATGACCATTAAAGTGACACCTGTAGCCAGCTGTAGTAATAGTAGAAGTAGTAGTAGCAGTAGTAGTAGTAGTAGTAGCAGTAGTAGTAGTGGTAGTATTTAGTAACTGTCAGTAGCAGTCAGTAGTACTAGTAGTGGATTTTGAAGTACTTTTACATGAGTACGTATGCACACATCACAAGTAGTCCGTTGTATTGTAGTACTCAGCAGTATTAGTTAACAGTAGTAGTAGTAATAGCGGATTTTGAAAGTACTTTTACACAAGTACACAAGTAGTCCTGTTGTATTGTATTACTCAGCAGTAGCAATAGTTAGCAGTAGTAGAAATAGTCAAAAGTAGTAGAAATTGTCAGTAGTTGTAGTTAGTAGTAATTGTAGAAATAGTCAGAAACAGTAGAAAGAGTAGTTGTAGCAGTAGTAGTAGTTAGCTATAGTAGTAATTGTAGTAATAGTAGTAGTAGTTAGTAGTACTGGCCTCTACGGAGCGACTGTATGTCTTTGAAAAGTGAAGCAGGCAGAAGAATATCCGCTGATGAAAATATTCCAGAGAGAGATAAATGTTTGAGAAAGTGCAGCGAGGGAAGCGTTAGAGCGTTACGAAGGTCCACCAGGGAGACACAACAGACTTCAGCTAATCTAAGACTTCCTGCTGCCTCAGTTCGGCTCTCTGTACCCTGAGAACCTCCCCCCGTCCCAGGGCAGTCGAGCTCGAGAAGCGAGAAGAGAGAAGAGAAAAGTTGAGTGGAGAGGGGATAGAGGAGGTGAGGAGGTGAAGATCAGGTCCCTCCTCTTCCTCACTGCTCAGCCCTCACCTTGAACACGCTGCGGACTCCTTGATCAATCTTTCATCGCTCCGTCTCCTGGTGCTCAGCCTCTCCAGCGCCTCTCTCTGCAGCCCCCACCCCTTGCCCCATCTACACCTCTCAGTCCTGCTTCAGTGCTTTTTGACCACAGTGCATCTCTGTAACATGTTGAACAGCAGCTACAGTGGTTCTAGTGACATGAGACTCAAACTGTAGCAGTTCTGTCGTAGGAAAATAAATGTAACAATAGCATTGGTATGTGCCACTCAGGCAAAATTAAATAAGAAATTCTACATGAATCCACCCAGCCACAGAGGGTTACAAGCCAGTGTACTCCCTGTGCCTGTCCGATGGAGAGGGTTGCATCAGGAAGGGCATCCAGTGTAACGTTTACCAAATCAATATGCAAATCACAGCACTACATTTACACACACATACCTTTGTCTGGATCACTCACTAGACAGTTGTGTGACAGAGGTCCAAAGCCTACTTTTGCAATGTCTCACTATTTGTTCATATTGTATTTTTAAAAATTAGGGCTCAGACTTTAAGGCATTTGCAGTTAATTAATTACAGAAAAATGTGTAATCTGACTTGTCTTTGGCAAAACAGAGATTTTCTCTGTGACAAATTTCTGGCGCATGGTAACCAGGCCTGGACAGCCACAGTGGCCAAAGCGCCAAATGTGAGTGTTTTTCAGCGTTAGCCAGTAGGGGCAGGAGGTTTTAAACGTGACTTTTGTGTCTGAACCTATTCCTCTTGAGGGTCTATCAAATCTTGTTCCATGATTTGCGGTCACTTCAGCGATGCTGCTTGTATTTGCATAAAGTTGACTTCAGTTCAACTCAAAACTCTGCTTGATTCGTGTCACCCAGCACCAGGACCGTTAGCAAGTTTGCTGGGGCCTGGAGCAAGAAGGCTTTACATGGGCCCATAATAATAGTAAATACTGTATATAGGAAGCGGGACCATTTCTGGGCCCCTCTGACCCTGAGGCCCAGGACAAAAGACCCCTTTGCTCCCCTTTCCGACAAGCCTGCCCGGGACGTTTGAGACGCTTGTCGCCTCTGTGAGTCAGCCAAGGCGGGCTGCACACATCAAGCCCACAGATTCACTCCTTTTTCCTTTTCTTTCACTTCACGACTGTACATTGTTTCTTCAAAGTGCCGTTCATTGTATCTCCGATTGTTCTCACAGCTGACTGACGCACTTAAGCACACACTCAGAGGAGACAGAAGCAGCACTGGGTTCAGGTGCAAAGGAGAGAGGAGACAGATTTGCTCAGGGACCAGGACCGCTTGCGTGCTGCGTGCACTCAGAGGTAGAAGTCAATGCATGAACGCTGAAAATTGCTTTGCTTGATTGCAGTTTTATTTTGAAATTAAGTTAAAATATGCCAGAACTTACAAATAAGCTACTATATTGTTTTTTTCTGACATATACATATTGCTATTTGTTAAAAATGTGTAATTAAGTTTTTTCCCTCTTCCCACTATAATGAAAGTATATTTCCAAATGAACATGGCAGAGACATCTTTTGTAACTTGTCAATAAATTCCATCTATTCTGGCCACAGAGGCACTGGATTACACCACAGCCCTGCAGCATCCTGACTGGTGCATCTGACTGTGCCCAGCAGTGGCTCTAATTACTCCTTAAGGAATCAGGGAAAGTGTATCCACCCAAGGACATGAAGATGAATGTGACCCACTGGGAAATCTTTACAAGCCCAACAACATTAATAATTACTAATGGAGGATTCCCATTTCACATGTATGTAAGGCCAGTGCATGAAGAGAGATATTTAATGAGCCTTTAAATGAGGAAAAAACGTTTATGACCTCAAAAACATCTCATTTAGGGTGCAGCAGTGGGCTCTCATCCATCATATTCTAGTGTGATTTTGCTCACATTTGCACAGCCGAGCATGCAGCAAAATGTCAACAAGTTATGTTTCAGCCTGAGTGGCGCTTGGTAACTTCAAATACATGATCATTAACGTAACTAGATAGTTGGCATTTGTTCATATATGTAACAATAAACACTTTGCATGTTCAATAAAAGACACTGAGCACTTTTCTGAAACAGGAAGTCAGTTGTTGAAAGGTGGACACAGAGGTGAAGTGTAACCCAGTTGGACACACTGTTAGTAGCGGCAATAGCAGTGGCAGTAATGATTGTGTCCGTGGTTTGAAGGAGATGTCGGGCTTGTTGCCACAGAGCGGACAGCTGTGTAAAGCCGCGCTCCACTAATACCGCTCCACCTTTGCACAGGCTTATAGGCACGGATCAGCGGGCTCAGTAACAAGGCTCCGACAGGGGCTTCCAAACCGGCGTGCAGACGGGCGAGTGCAGACAGGCGGCTCACATCTCCAAAGAGAGGAGAGAAGAGGAGCCAGGCCCTGGGTCGGAGAAAATGGGAAAGGTGAAGTGGAGCATATCTGAACATGCAGGATCATCTCAATGGCTCCTAATGACCAAGGTAGGATCAGTGTCATATGACTGTGGTCCAAGAGTTTAAGAGGAAGGGATTTCTGCAGTAGTCATCGAATCAGTGAAGAGTGAACAACGTAGAATAGGTTTACTTCAAAGACATACTAGTGCTATTCAGAAAGTGGGTATATTGATAAAGGAGTGAAAGTAGAGTGAAATATTTCAAACAATTTATTGAATCATCTTCTTCCACTTATTCCTGTCAGGGGTCATGGGGGACTGGAACCTATCCCAGCAGCTATGGGCCTTAGGTGGGGTATACCCAGGACAGTAGCTAATTAGAGAGATTGTGGAGTATATTTTACAAAATCCACTTTTCTGAATTTTCTGCCATGTTATAATGTTGTTCCCTCCTCAAAAACATACCAGGACTTGTGTTTTGCTTCATTTACATCTGTTTAACTAATCCTCTATTCTCTGGCACGGTCACTCTGAGCCCTCAGAACGCCTCAGTTTCACAAGCCCCCACTCAGTCTCTCAAAACCCCCACCCACTCCAGGAAGCACTGACCAATCAACAAGCCCTCTACATCCAGGCTGCTCTCATTGCTCTGTGGCATTATGCAAAAAGTTTACAGGAAATAAACTGCCCTTTTTGTTTGATTATGGGCAAAAGACACTCTGCACTGTCCTACAGAGTACTTATTGCAAAATTTTCTTTCAGTCATATAATGTTTTTAAAAGTAGTAAAACAATGCAATGTTGTTCAAAAGACAAAGAAGATTGGTTAAAAAATATTAATAAAAGCAAACGTATATCTCCTTTGAACCCATAAGCATTCAAACATGAATATAGCGCATGTATTAGCACTAAACACATTGTAAAAAGAAGAAAAGACTCGAAGACTAGAAAATAATGTCATATCCTATGGAAATATCCCAAAATAAAATACTGTGATATACATTTTCCATCACATGGATCAGCCCCATGACTATCATGTGTTATTTACGGTATATTCTAATTCTCTATATATTTTCATTAGCTATAAAACAGAATTGTCACATTTATAATAATTGACCATAACTCATTGTGTACTCAATTCTCTGACTTTCAAATTGGTCCATTATGTTAATTATCTATCTGCCTGCAATAAACAGGAAGTCCAAGTAACACATTTTTAGAAAAGAAAAAGAAAAAAATAAGAAAAGTCCTCCATCTGACTATGGCTCTGTGGATTTGGCTGTAAATGTGCATGTCAACAACATACAGCACATGCACAATCTTCAACGATCCACTGAAACAATACAAATGTCATCTTCGTTCAGGCTTAAACTGTCAAATTCACTACTAATTTATTCCCATATCAAGACATGGAAGTAATACTATTTGCTGTTCAAATCACACATGTGAAGCTGTGGTTTCAGGCCGTCTGTCAGAGTTAGCTCTCCCCACATAAACATCACTTACTCAGAGTGAAGCCTCTAGCGACTGGAGTTTTGCCAGAAAATATAATTTTAGCTTGTGTTTATTTATGAAATATTTAACTAAATAAAACTGATGGATAACACGAATGTCAGCGTTTACAAATACAATCCAAAGAACAAGTATTTCTTTCATTTCAGAGGCAAAGTGGGTATTTGCAGTTTAATAGTAATAGTAGTTGTTATAGTCTTAGCCAGGAGTAGAATTATTAGCAGTAGCAGCAGGAATAGCAGTAGCACTAGAACTAGTAAAATAAAGGCAGTAGGTAGAAGATACAGTAGTTGGTCAGGATGTGGTGCCACCTGAATATCTGTGGCTGGTTCTGGGCCGAACAAGTCAGACTGAAGCCAATCCTGTGGTCTAGAGAAGGTCCAGCAGAGAGCAGCTCTCTTAGGCAGATGAGTGGGCTGCTTTTTCAGCTCCCAAAGTCAATTAAAACATATCTAAGTCTTTCACAAGTGCCATTTTACAGCCAAAGGTACCAAGCTTTATACTTCATACTTAAAATTGTTGTTGCTTAAAATGCTTTTTTCCCCCCACAAAGACATAGCAGTTTTGGAAAGAGAAAATCTTAGAAAGCATAGCATAGAAGACTTAGGAGTGGGCAGCACAAAAGACTGGATGAACAGGAAGACTTCTGGAAAACAAAAGGAAAGCAGCTCGCGGGGGTTTAGGGGTTGTCCCGGGTTTAAGCTTAGGGCAGGACTCTCTCTTTGTGAAGAGGGGACAGAAGCTTTGAACCCAAATAAACACAATTATCAACACTACATTACTACTATACTACATTTTGTCCATTTTTTAGATATCTCCATCATTACCAACAGGCAATCTTTATCACCTTGATACATCATGGTTCATTGTTCAAGTTTGTGGTAGTTTTATATCTGTCTTATGTGTTATACTCTACAGTACTTTTTACATTTACTCAAGTTAAAATGTTGTTGAGAACGTTTACTTCTTCTTGTGTAACAATATTTATATACAGCAAATATAAGAACCCTTGATTGTGATGTAAAGCAAAGTCAGCAATAGGAATACAGCAGCTCACTATGTGAATGAAAAACCGGTCTCAGATCTCTTCCCATCACACTTTAATTATTGGTATCGAAAAAAAAAGTAGAATGGCTGACCAGATTGAGTTAAGTTAAAATATTCACTGTATCATATCATTGTCAGGTAGATGTTATTTTTGTAATTTTCAGAAACACTCAAAAAGCCATTTTATCTCTGAATTGCATATTGAATTATGATGGCCAGTTTAACAATACTGTCTTCACTCAGGCAAACAACACAATAACACTTGATGGCGGGGCTCAGAAAAGTGAAAAATTGGAAATGAAACCTTTTATCATACGCCACAAATTTTACATAAAGTGAAGAGCTATTTTGAAATTGTTTCAAATTGGTCAAACAAGCCTGGTGGCATAGGTTTATATTGTCTAGAGATTTCCCATTAAAATACAGAATTTAGGGAACCAAGTATCACAGTTTACAAATGGAATATGGCATTAATTAATCACATCATAGTACAAGGCAATGTTGAGGGAGAATTACAAAAATTTGCAGGATTTTAGGCATTTAATTCATTCTATAGCAAGAAAAATCAACATTAATTCACAACAGAAAGTAGTTTGCTTATTATTATGGCCAATAGAGTATGTGCTAGTTATCTATAGAGCTTCCTCCATATGCTTCTGTCTTCCATAGCGCACTTGAAGGCAGCAGTCGATGAGTTACGACCAGCCCCTGCCTGTGTCCTCGATCCAACAGTTGCATAATTCACCGTATAACAGCCAACATTGCAAATTGATGTTGGATGAAATGTAACCACCATTATTGCTGTAGAGAGAATAAGTAATAATAAAAATGGTGCTGGGGGAGTTGCCGGTGCCCACAGTTGCCAAGGTTCTCATTCATTCACGTTGTCCCGACAAGGTGCGCTACAGCCCCAATAAAACCTTCACCGCCCTCATCATCTATCACGTCCCGGGACATGGCACTTTCTTGGCTCTTGCACTATCACAGACCGTACTCTGGGTCTTACAATGCATTTTGGGCAGCCACAACTAAAGGCTGACATACTGTGTGAAAGTTTTAGTGAGGTCTGGGAATGATCATCGAGTTTGAGTCCAGATATGGGCACTATAATTTTACCAGTGCCTTGACAGAGGTCTACTTTCTCCCAGGGCTCGATTTGATTTCTTTTTGGAGATTTGTATATTTCTGTACATGGATACACCTTCCATTGTTCATTTTTAAAAACTTGTCTCGGTCTTTTGTAGCTTTGAGGCAGTACTGTGGTCTTAAATGATATTGATGGGGGTGAAGCCTCCTGAAAACCCTGGGTACACTCAAAAAGCTTGACTCAGTGGCTGCCATCCAATTTAATGCTTATCGGGATTGGATGTCATCCCGTGAAGATTTTCGACCCCACTTTGTTCGGTTTGCTGCTCAGAGAAGAGGTCAAAGCAACGGATGAGGAAAGATGGCGGCTTTGTCTTTATCTGCTCGTCTCTGAGGATGAAGCGACCAAGTGCTACTGGCTTATTTTGTCTTTTAGGATGACTGCGTCCATTACCTTACGCTGATAGGATCTAGTGGTATTGGTGGCTTTGACCCCAGAGGTTATCTAGCCATTATCCATCCCCGCAGCAGCACGGCTATTAAAGGAGTGCAAGTGATGTATTTTTGATAAATGAAGTGCTAAATTGTGCTCCATTTATAAAGCTATTAATGTGATGATAGTGTCAGATGGTCATTATTTAGAGAAATTAGTTCAGAGATGGAAGATGTGAAAGTACTGAAAGTAATGTTACTTAAGTAGAAGTAAAAGTATTAAACAAAATCATCACAAAGAAAGTTTACTTGTATGAAGTACTTACTGCTATTATGTCTACTAATACAAATACCACATTCTATTACTGCTACTACTATTACTGCAATAGTTCTTCTATAATACTGACACATTTACTGTTATTATTACTAAGACTACCACTTTGCCAATAAGGATAAAAATACTTTTATTCAATCCTCATAAATGTATTGATATACAACAATACAGTAAGTATGTTTAAAGATATTTATTTTTTTAAAGTACTTAAGATGTACAGAACACTTCATTTACATTAAGTTAAAGTTTCCCTATTATGCTAAATTTACTTTTTTGAGCTTTTAACTATGCTATAATTATTATATATAATTAAAAACATACCTGGAGTAGTATTTTGTTAGATTCACACTTGTTTGAGTAATCCTGAAATAAGGCAGTGCTCCTGTGTGTTTCTAAAGTCCATACACACTCTTTCTGAACACGTTCTGATCATTCCAGCACTTCAACTGCTGGAAAGAAGTCAGCTTGTTAGCATCATGTTGCTAATAGTTGTACTAAATAGCCACTTTATGCTCTATCAATTTCCCACTGTTGCCAGCAGAGGGGAACAGACACCTAATCCAGCCAAACTCCTAAAAACATTTTGCATATCAGATTTTATTTATTTGGAAATAGAATTTATTTCACATTTTATGGATGGTTAAGACATTTTTTAATTTTGTAAATGGTAAATATACAGCTTTTCTGCAATCCTGTACCCACTTTATCCAATCAGGAGGATATTAGATTTGGTTTATTGTCAGCTTTTGGTTTGATTTGCTCCAATTACTTGAGGTAACAACAAATATAGATGCAAAAGCAATGCAAAAATAAACAGTAAGGTATCCTAAATAAATGATAAACTTACTTCTGCTAACATTAGAAAGTGTTTAGTTTGTATCAGAAAAGCTCCTTTAAGAGCTTATATTGTATGTGGTTTCCATAGCTCTAGTCAAGAAAACCAAATGCAGTGGATTATCAAATAATTGAAATCTGTGAAAGGTCAGCCTCTTGATGGTGAGTGACCTTAGATCACAGGGGCCCAGTTGCTTCAGTATCGGGGCCTAAAGCCGAGCAGCTAATTAAGGAGGCTGAGGAGAAAGTCAGCCAGTGATGGTCTGGGAGAGACTTCCAACATGGCCGCCTGGTGGTTTCCTGGCTCCACGCTCTAATCTCTCTCTCACTTTCGCACCACTGTTTGATCCTCTGGCGGCCTGTAGTCAGAGTGCAGACTGGTTCAGATCTTCTATTCCACATCAGGGAGTCTCCTCAAAATAAATCAGGACTTCTGGAGGTAAACAGAGGTGAATGCAGGCAGCGAGCTAACACTAGCCATCGCTACAGGAACTGGTAATCATTTACAGAGACTGACTGTATGTGAGTATAATCTGAGGCTGTGAGAGCTCAGTCAGGGCTGTTGTTTTAGAGGTCCGGTCAGATTAGGGACATTGTAGGGGTCCACCTTCATGTTGTTATGTGCGGTTTGTTATCCCACACTGCTTATACTTTCTAAAAACAAAAACCTGAGTGCTTAGGAGACTCTGGTTGGCTCTGGTTACTTTGTGCAGCAAGCTGAGAGACTCACAGAAAATCCATCTTGTCAGACCGCAGTTTATTAGTTTGGGCCCATATCGCTGGTGGTTAGCCAATGGTGTGGCAGTACTTTGCAAGTGAGTGGGCTTTAGGTTTGCCTTACAACTTTAGGCTTGCTACTTACAACACTTGTATGGCAGCACTAAAAGGCATTACCTTAGATGCTGCTATACATTTACAAAAACAGTAAACGTCTATTTATCTATTTCTTTTCCCATTGTAGCAGTTTGATGTTTAGATATGCCTCTGTATGTTGTTTTATACATGTTTTACTCTTTTTTTGCAACACTTTTTTGTGATTGGTATTTTATTCATTTTGAATTTTGTACAAAGACATACACAAAGTAACAAAATTGCACCCAGACAACAAATAAGATTAACCAACTAAGACATACACAAAAAAAACAAAAAACAAAAAAACAAAAAAAAAAAGACCAGGAAAAATCCAAGAACAATCAGTCAAAAGGCAGAATTACATCGTCTAAGCCAGTATTGGTTTTCATTATGTCAGCTATATTCATTCCTATTATAAATTAATATTATCACTATTATCATCATCATCACCACCATTATTATTGTTTATATTCATGATGATAACAATAATCCATCATTATTATTAGTATAGTCCTGCGTTTTGAGTTCCACAGTCAACTCTTGCTTATTTAAGGGCCATTTATATGTTGCAAAAACCTGTTCCATTTCATGTTATATTTATCTCCCCTGCCCATTTGCAGGAAGGAGATTCATTCATAAGCTGCAACAGTGGAAAGTAAATTGTACCATTCTGCATTAGATGGTGCAAAACTGTGTTTTCCATTGCTGAACTAAAAGTTTCCTTCCAACCATTAATGCAGTCTGTACAAATTCTCTGTAATTGTTAGGAATTAAGTCTCTGATAAAGGATGGGTCACCCAAAATATATACACAGGAGGTCTTAGGGTGTGTTTACACTTATGGCACTACTCGGTGTGCTTCGAGACTAAAGTCCACACCTGTGTTGAGCCAACTGGTCAGATACGAATTTACACTGAGCTCTGTCAAATAAACTGAACTGACTGGATAAAGAGTAACAGTCCTCACCTGTAGAGGGCAGTGCATCAATATTTAGTGAGAGAAACTTGAGAAGAAGAAACCTTACACATCTATTGGTAAAAAGTCCAAAAGTGATTTCAGACGGACCAGAGTTTACTTGTTTGGTCCGCAATGAGTTTGATTGTGTGCTCATGCCTGCTCAAACAAATCAAACTCTCCCAGGAAGCGCACCCAAGTTTGACTGAATCGACCCAAACAAGGCAATTGTGAACACACCCTAAGAGTCCAGTGACAACACAGAAATATGTTATGTCCTATGAGAGATTGAGATTTCTTTACCAGTGAGAGTCAGTGTTAATTGGTTTGAGAAACTGCTTAAGTACAAAAAGCTGTGTGAGTGTTTTCAATATTCTCCAGAAAAGCGATATGTGCCAGTGTGCTAGTTTCTAAATGAACCGGCTGCCCTTCTCAATGAGCACATAAAGAAAAATCAATATCTCTGCTAAACCGTCCATTGTTCCAAATAAGAGGCATGAAATGGGCCAACACTCCATATATTGCCACTGTCATCATCTTTAAAACACAGGGCTGGGGTAGTGATTGACTGGCGCGTCAACATACACCAGCGGGCCTAATTGGAATTTGCTGAGATGAAGACAAAGCCGTGGCAGCTCTCTTTGTCACTGACAGGATGCACAGAGAGATGTGGGAAATTGAATTCACATCGAGAGGGATTTAATTAGAGCACTTTGTACCTTTCAGTGGATTCTATTTACATTCTTTCTTGTGTTACTAAGCTGCCTCTACCTTAGCGATGCTGGCCCTGACTAATCTGAGAACTGACACGAATGTTTCATCTGCTAAATCTCAAGACAGTTTGATTTAATCCTTAAAGAAGCCCTACCTGATGCTACTAATGCCATCCCAGGTGCAGTTACAACGACCCCATCACTCACCAACAGTATAGCTAAGTTGCTGCTCTTATTTTCCGCTTTCTTGGCCAACAAGGAAGTGCAAAACCTACTTATGCATCCCTGTGTCCACGAGGGAAACAGAGCAGCCCAGATTTGTGGTCCCTGTGGTTAAATGTGTACATATACAAGCTGGAAATGGAGGGGGGGAAGCAACTAATTCCTTATTACATTGTGAGCAATGTGTCAATCACAACAGTCTTCAATCCCCTTTGAAATAAATCTGAAAAAAGAAGCTGTATTTAGATAGGATGGGACAAAAAGACCTTAAAGGCAGGATTAGCTGAAGGGAGATGATCCACTGAGCGCAGATAGGGAAGGGGTGGCCCAGTCTTATTGATAGGGGTAAGCTAAAATAGTGTCAATGGTATTCACATGGGATCTATCTCGAGCCCTGCAGGATATAGGCCTAAATGTACCAATGCAGTTTACAAAATGAGGTAGTGAAGTATTTTTTGTTGATGTGGCAAAAATATAAGTACAGAAATAAAACGGTTCCTGATTCTGCTGATGCTACTGTTTCATGTCTTGTATTTGGGGGCATCTGTAATATGTAACTTGTTTCAAAGGGTAAATGTGCAAATGATTGTACATTCTTTTGCTAGGTCATGACATTACTTTGCTAATGAAATGTCAATGTAAAAATATGCATAGAAGGCTTTTTGAGGCTTTTTGAAATTGTTTTGGACACCTTTCCATTAGCATTTCACGTTTTAGAAATTAAAATAATGTATATTTCTTTTGGGGAGCTGTTACTTTGACTTTGCAGAGAACGCTTGGATCAGGTGTCTGACGCCCCCTGCTGGCAACAGTGGGGACTTGACAGAGCATAAAATGTCTATTAGCAACATGACGCTAACAGATAGATAAATGATTTGACTGCTTCATAGTCTGGTGATGGTGTATGGGCTTTAGAAACGTGCAGGAGCATTTCCTGGTTTCATGTGTCTGTGTACAGTGGTGAGACCAAGCATTTTCAGTTCTTGAAAAGGGCAGCGGCTCAGCATATAGGATTACTCAAACATGCATACATTTAAACTAAATATTACTACATGTATGTATTTTAGGTGGATTTTGAAAGCTCAAAAAAGTTGATTTAGCATAACAAGAGATCTTTCATGACTAGTAGGCCCGTGTAGAATTTGGTTGGTTTGTTAGTCTGTAAAAAAGATAATCCTGGAAGTATAGGTCAGATTTTGATGACTTTTTAATAAAGATCTGTAAAGGGCCAAGGAAGAAATAATAAGAGAGATACTGAAGATACTAACTGCAACAAGGGGGCAGTATAGGTTCAAATGATTCGTTTTAGCGGATTTTTTACCATTGGTAGCTCAATGGATAGAGCATTTACCGCTGAACTAGAAGATCCATGATTTGAGTCAGGGCCAACACCTTGGCAAAGATCTTTTGTTCTTCTAGTAAGCTAAAGCGTTTACTAAAAATATAGAACAGTATTAGGGTTACTGTAGGCAAACTCTGCAAACATGAATTGTAGCATCTTTATCTTGATCAATTTCCAATTTCTGTCCATTCTTTTCCCCTAAAGACCAGTTCTCCATCTGCCCCAGTGGTGTGGTGATACATGTTATAAACTTTAATCGTCACCAGCCCACCACACATTACAATACTGTGCCCAAACCCTTTCATTAGCTCTCATGAATGTTATCTGGCTCATATGTGAGACAGGCTGAGGGGCCCGCCCGCTGTGATTTGGCCCATTCCTCTCTTCCCCAACAATCTCCCACCACCACCACCACCGCCGCCACCATCACCTCCTCCCATTGGCTCGGCCTGTGGACAGCCTGCCGCCAAAACTGTGATTCCCTAGTTCTTATTTCACACTTTCTCCACGGACCGAGGCAACGCTGCCGCAGAAACAGCATCTCTGATTAGAAACCAATTAGCTCCCCAGATCCTCGGGCCTGTGGCAGCAGCAGCGGCAGAAGAAGACCGTCGGACGTCAGCTTGATTTGGTTCCCGGTCTGGTGTGGGATTTGGGGCGCTCCCTGTGCCCTGCTCTCATTTGATGGGAGTTCTTGGGAAGTGGTGAGAAGGCAAGTGCGAGGGCTCTTATTATGACCTGACCTATATGTTGCTGGCAGAGATGGATGACTGCGGCCCCAATTTGTCTTTACAATTATCTTATATTACATTAACTGCAAGTTTGGGGAACCTCATTAAACTGGCCCAACAGTAAAAATGTCATAACAGCTACCATCAGACAAAGTGTGTATGTGTGTCAAATTTTTAGCATTTTGCCATAATGTTATGTAAATCTGTGACCTATCGTTCCCAACACACAACAACAGAACAGCTATTCCTCCTTTCAATAATAAATCTAAAACCATAACATGTACAATTATTAAACTCTTTCCTTAAATCCAAGAAAAAAATGATGTGATTGTGTGATTTAGCTTTAAGCAAATGAAAAAAAGGGAAACATTAATTCGTCACTGAGGCTAAAGTAATGCAGTTTTAACAACTTTCACTGCATATTTGCATACTGTTAAGGATCCAACTGCAATCTTGATAAAAATGAGGAGACAGAGACAAGACTTGAGGCACAGTGTGCTGCATAGTTTTGTTTTTTGTTTTTGTAATTTATTGTTCAAAAAGAAAAAGATGAAATTCAGCCTTATTATGTTACCATCAATCTAAATTATTAAGCTACTACTAAACTGTTTTAGATGTTGTATAGTTTTATGTTTTAGTTTTGTTAAATGTGTATTTGGAGAAAACAATTAACTGTATATTATTTAGAAACTAAGGGACATGTCAGCTAGGAGCATTCCAACAACGCAGTGACCCTATCTCACAACAGTATTGGCAGCAGTGGCTCAGTTGGTAGACGTTCGCCCACATTATTATAATTATTTAAAGATATAGTGCCCAGACCAGGACTGGACCACATGATCTTCTAGTTCAGGGGTAAATACTCAATCCATTGACCCCGCAAAGCTCTTACATATGGAGACAATAAAGGATCAGCTGTAATGTAAACATAAAAGAGGTATTGTAAAGGTAAGTTGTAAGTATTGTAAACATAAATCTAAAACTGTAAACGTAGCTCTAAAATCGTAAACAAAAAATATGATTCATTATACGACACCGGCCCAAAACAACCCGCCCCCTCTCAGTAAACAGAAGCCAAAGTCACAAAGTCACATAGTTGTAGTGGGAGACAATCGTTCATCTTCGGAGGTATATTATATTATTTACACATTTTTCATCAGAGAGAGAGATCTGTTTGATTTGATTCATCAGTTAACAGCAAAAAACATTTAATAACGCCACCTGCAGTTTTGTGCACTTGCACGTCGAGAGGGGGTGGGTTGTTTTGGGCTGGTGTCGTATAATGATGACAACTTCCTGTCTCTCCAGCCAATGGGCATTGAGCCCAACCCCATTAAAAACAGGGTCAGAAATAAATTTATCATAACTGTAGCTTGTGAGTTGTAATCGTAACTTGTGAAGTGATAAATGAAAAGAAGTAGCGTAAATGTAAGTTCTGTTTCTTTCATTTATGATCATGTTTTTTGTTTACGATTTTAGAGCTACGTTTACAGTTTTAGATTTATGTTTATGATACTTACAACTTACGTTTACGATACCTCTTTTACGTTTATATTACAGCTGACCCTTTATTGTCTCCATACTTACATTTTACAACTTACTAAAACTCATCATTGTCATCAGGGGCATTGAACTGGAGGGTGGGTGGGGGGGTAGAGGGTACCACTTACCCAGGGCCCACAGCAGGAAGGGGCCCTCAAAAAGCCTGGAATATGCATGAGAGAAGCTGATTAAGTGAGCATGGGGGCCCACCAAGAGATGATTATACAAAGGACACAGAAGTTTGTGCTATGCCTCTGATTGTCACTGTCTCATCCTACCTTACAATGGTACAGAATCAACTAAATAAGTTAATCAAATAAAATGTAATTTGCATAACAAAAAGCTATGAATGTGATACCTCATCATGTTTCAACTTATACACGAGTTTAATTTACACAGTCAGCCTTTGAAGAAGAAAAGTTGCTTCATACAGCTGACCCCTCTTCACGGATCTAAACTGAAGACTAATTATTTCTTTCCTGTGCCTTTAATGATCTTTCCTGAAAATCTCATGAAGATGCAACAATTAGACTGCCTTTTAAGTTATCTTGATGAACAGAATAACAAACCAACAAAGGTGAAAACTCTAAAGTACAGGTAACTTGCAGCCTCATAAACACATAACCAGACCCTGCAGGTTTTCCAAAACAAAAATCTTACATCACTGCATCATGGATTACGATTATCATCAGGACCAACAGTTCAGCAAAATGGTGGAGCAGTAAGAGGCCTCATTGTATCCTGCTAGATAATGGCTAGCAATAAGATGCCCCAATGTTCCTGATACTTAAATACGCAATGACAGACACTCTTGGCGGCTCTAAGTGCTGCAAACACTTGACTAAGGATCTTCAGCCTTGCTAGCATGTGTCATTACGCCATGTCATTCTCCATTGTATCTTTTTTCCTCCATCCACTAAACTTTTTCTTCTGATTAAATGCGGCCTTTTAAGCTTTTCTTAAAATCACATCATGCGGGCCATTTTGCAGCCGCTTTTCATTACAAAGTTAAACGTCTGGCTTAGGAATACAGTGGGCGCTAAATGTCGAATCCTTTCAGCGTGGCAAGGGCAGGGTAATTGTCTCAGTGGCATAATCGGGGCCTTAACAAAAGCCAGTGCAAATGACAGGTTTTTTTTAACATAATAAGCTGCACTGTCAGTTAGGTTTCACCCCGGAAAAGTCCAAACATTAGTAGCTCTGAATCCGTTCTGCTGCTGCAATGAGTGTTTATCTCCATCTTAGGCCTCCATTTTGCTCTTTTCTTCACCAGTGATGGCTTGTAATTGCTTCCATCTGCCCAGTTTCCATACACTATCACTCAGCCTGGCAAAGATAACACCACAACATCCACTAAGAAGCCAAAGCACGAGCGACTACAAATGTCAACTAGTCATGGAAGACCCATTTTCTTGCAAATAGCTTGTACACTGATCTGACATAACATTATGACCACCTGCCAACAAACACAGCCATCACATATTGTCCCTTCCCAGAACTCAAATCCTTACACTTGCCAACTTTTCCTGCTTCAAAGGCATTAACTTTGAGGACAAAATGTTCACTTGTTCCCTGCATAATGTTATGTCTGATTTGCGTATGCCATTCAAGTTAATTTCTCACATTTAAAACTTTTACACTACTTGTGTTTTGTGGGTTGTCCAGATTCTACTTTTATATGGTGTTCTTGAGCAAAAAACTCAAAATTGCCTTTATGTAAGCCACTGGATCAATAGCGAGCTTTGCATCCCTGTGCAAAACAGAGACCATGCAAGCCAATTGAATCATGCTGTTACATCACATTACAAAAAAGGTGAAGCTATATGCTGAAAGGAGGACAGAAAAGCAACCTGACCAGTTGTAACTAGCCATGTTATAATGGTCTCACTGCAGAAAGTAGAAGTCTAGAGGATTTAAAGGCCTGATAAAGTTTTTGAGAATGAAAGGAAAAAAATTAAGCTTAAAAAAACCCAAGTGTTGAGCACAATGCCACGGTGGGACAACCTGACCCACGTGTTGTTTAGTGGTAGCACCCGGAGCAAACAAAATGCAGACATGGGGGAACATGCAAACCCCACACAGAAAAACCCCATCCAGTCCAGGAATCAAACTCAGGACCTTCTTGCTGTAAGGCAAGAGTGCTAACCACTTCACCACAAGCGCTGACTTAACCACTGAGTTTTCCTGATCTAAATAGGACCTCCTCCTTTGTTCTGATCATGTGATTCCTCAAATAAATTCAGATCCCCCTTAAAAACACTTTATAAAGCCCAGATTTTTCATATGAGCCTGCTTTTATCCTGGTGTTGACAGAATAATTAGCTTTCCTCAAATACAAAGGGAAAAAGCTCAACTTCTCAGTAGTTTGTATTTTGTACACAAGCCAAAAGTAATCCTTCAGATCATTATTGGTTGGTAATGACGAACGCTGAAGGGTAACAATCCACACACACAGCTCACATCCAGCTGTCTAGTGGCTTTTTATCAAAATGGCATGAATCAACAATTTTTGTCACACATCACTTTCAAGGGCAAACTGTTCATTTGCTTTTAGTGCATGATACTGCCTCACTGTTGGCATGGCAACCACATAGATCATACAATTTCAAGGTAATGGTGGGTTACTGTATTGTTACACTCTTACATCACATTGAAAGAAAGTGAAAGATAATACACCGGAGTCAACGAGCAGGTCAGATGAAGATTATTGTAATTAAAAAGATGCTTTGGATTTTTTGTTTCTAAAATCCAGTACAAACATTGAGAATTTACAATGCACAGCGTCATTTTATCATTTTCTCATTAGATCGCTCAGTCTTGGAGTGGCCCTTTTGTTGGCATCTAGAGGCACTAGAAACTGCAATCCTACACCTACACTCATCCCTTTCAAAGCATGTGAAAAGCTATGGTAGCCCTTAAGCCTAATTCATAAAATAGTCCTCCAAAAATAATCCTTCCCCTTGACTCCATGAAGCTTTACTTGTCTGTTGTGATAGATGATTACAAAGGCAGTGGGTGCCTCCAAAATCTCTCAACCAACCAAAAGGTTTTCAGAATAGTTTTCAAACTTCAAACTGCTTGGTGATTTTTGGACACATATAACAATCATTTTGGAGACATTTGCATCTAACATCATCCTTTAGTTGCAAAAAGCCACCCAAGCAAAATTTTTAAAAAAACATCCTATTTCGTTGAGTCATTAAAACAGTATGAAAGGCACTTTCCCCAAAAATAACTTTCCTTACTGCATAATATTATCTACTCTGAGAGGCAGTTGACGAATGAAATCAATAAATCAATCACACAAGATGGAGTGAGTGTCAGAAAGTGGAGATGTCCTGCGCTGATAGTAAGACTGCTATCGGATTTGAAGGAGAAGCTTTAGTGCAACTGGAGCAATGAATAAACAATCATCAGCATCTGAATGGGAATGAAAGAGGGGCATGGCTTAAGGTGAAAGTATGTGGTTTTTAATGAGAGCTGTTTAATCACCTAATAATATAGTGCAGAGCTGAAAAATAACTTGATCCTTTTACTCGAGTAAGTTATCCAAGTACACTTTCTGAAACACACTTTTACCTAACTTTTATGACAGGTGATGCACGTGCGTAGCGACTATTAAGCCGGTGGTCGTAATGTTATGCCTGATCCGTAGACGTCCATGACAACTTCCACCTCAAAGAAAATTCCCCTCTCTGGCTGTCCTTACATTGCTTATTCACATCCAGCTTCTTCCCAAAATGTTTGCCCCTGAAATGTTCCCAGTATTTCTGCTGCAGCTCCACTCAGTCAATAGCAGTGTTCGCTTTAAGAGAAATCAAGACGGCGATGACTGTACCAGCTTTGGGAGCACTGCGCGGTGAATATGAATTATACATGCGTCACTCGAGGATGGGAGGAGGGGGTGTACCGTGGGGTAGGCTTCAGATTTGTCAGAATAAATGCATAAAGTGGGCCATGTACATGCAAAAAGCCATAATATTAGCTGTCACTATTCAAGGTTAGCAAACATGCAAAAGAGCATTTTATAGATTATTCCCATACAAAGCATTGTGATGAGGCTGAGGGAAGAGCTGGGAGCCAGATGGGACTGGAGCCACCAGAGAGAGCTGTTTGGGAGGTTTTTAATTGGGATGATTTTCTGAAGTTGGTGCAGAGTGGGTTTAAAAATCCCTCTGCAGCAGTGTAGGGTTTGTTTTTATGTGAAGTCTATATACTGTAGACGGTTGCCCATAAAGGAAATCGGGTGCATAGTTTGTTGATGAGTAGTGTTTTCCCCTCATTCATTTTTATGAGGGTGCACACTAATACTTGAATAAGATGTTGTCTGTCTGTGTATGTCTCTGTGTCAGTCCTGCGACGCCTAAAGCCCATAGTTGCTGGGATAGGCTCCAATTACCTGCAACCCCAGCAGGAATAAGCAAAAGAAGATGAATGAATCAATGTTGTAGATATATTTGTTATAAATGATTTTCAGCCACCGTATATTGCATGTTTAGCAGGATTTATGGTGATTGATGGATTAAATATCAGCATACACTGACAAACTATTGTAGTTTGCCACATTTCTTTCTCCTTGTCCAAAAACATATACAGTAAATTCAGAAAGTTGTAATGATTTAGTAGATCCAAATTCATTCACTAATGTTTTATAACCAGGCTCTGACATTACTTACATTCTTGGTTATTTAGAATTTTCAATAATTGTAAATCCTCCATTGAAATGAAGCTGTAGCATAAATTCAACCAGGAAGACTGATTTCTTTTCCCCATCTATGCCCTGTCACCTGTCACTGTCAGCCAATCAGACACTTGTCATCTGTTACACTCATTTGTCTGTGTTTGTCTCTCCAGGTTGAAATGTATTTGGGTTTTGCTGCATTAAACAAAACAAGCAATGAAGCTGCATTCAGTGAATTATTGAATGAGTTTGATGCAATAGCTTGACCCTTGCAATTCCTAACTATTTCTCCCAATATTGTGGTAGCTTAATATTTAATATCTCCAAAGGGACAGACTTCTTATAACCATGTTATCAGATCAATACTGGTAAAAAATGTTCAACTCGTCTTTGCATTTGAATCAATAACATCAATATTGATTGAGATGGATTGAAAACATTACTTGTATGTGTTGTAATGTACCCACTGCAGCTCCTCAAGGCCCTGCCTCAAGACTAGAAATTTCTAATGTGTTGCAAACGTGTGGGTTCGAACTTTTTAAAACATTTCATTGTTAGCCGTTCAATGCTGGAGTGTTCCGCTGGACTGAAAAGTTAATGAGTAAATGATTAGTTTGTGCTGAATGGTAATGAGCCCTCAGCTTTATCGCGCTGTATTATTAAATCTGTATAATTACTTTGGAATATCTTTGCTCTAAACTTTTCAAAACATGAAATAAAAGGCCCACAGTTCTGGCTTGAGATTTATGAGACTGTCTTTTCAGTTAATGTTTTAGAGGATGAACAAATTGGCAAAGGTTATGAATATTTAATACTTGAGTGACTTTGGTGAGTGTCCCATTGTAATGGCTGATGAGGAGGACAGGGTTATCACCAAATCTGCAGCTCCTAAATGTTTTAGCTGGTCACAATGTTTTGGCTGATGACCCCTGCCAAGCCATTAACCCTGTCTCACAATGGTGAAGATATACACTGGTGCCCAGATCTGTACTCTGTGATCTTTTAGTTCAGGAATAAATGCTTTATCCACAAGCCCGTTCCTTATGAACTACAATGGAAAAGAACCCACTAAAACTAATATTCTGTTCCTTTATTGACCCCTTGTGGCTGAAGTGTCTTTGGCCCTATCTTGCAATAATCCACAATTCCTTAAAACAATTTCTGGATCTAGATCCTACACCCAAAATGTTAAATACAAAAACATGTTTCTTGGCCCTGATAATAAAGTGTAAAGTTTGCAAGTAAAAAGTACCTACTCCTACTAATACTACAATGACCCTCACCAGTAGTGCTGTTGTAGCTGCTACCACTCTTAATACTGCCAGTACTACTACTACTACTACTTCTATTACAGCCCTCTTTGCCACTTTTACTCTTTAGGAGTCCCTACAACATTTACTCAGGTAAAAGTAGAGTCTCATTCTTACAAACATGTAAATTACTTGAATGAATGTATCGTGACTTTCCAGCCCACAACAGTAACCCACACTGAATTTATCATTATCAATACGATCCCACAGTCAGCAGTAGTCACCCTCTCTTTTAAGGCGCCTTTATGTGTTGCTATATGGGACTCCCCACCTCGATGCATGTATTAGATTGCTTTATGAGTTAGCGTTTCTGTTGGCCCCTGCAGTTTTAAGCGCTCGCACATCGTCACGTCCTACCTTTAATGACTGCTGCACCTGCAAGAGGACATTTACCAAATTGTCCCATACTGAGCAAACTATGCTTACCTTTCTCAAATAGCAAGCCGTTTAAGATCATCTCTTATGTCTAGCCAATTAGTGCCCCAAATAAAGCGGTATTTATAATATGGAAAACACAAGGAGCTTCGAGCTATGTCCTAATGGTGTGGTAGGCTTTGTGCATTCACTGCCTACTACTCGAAGAAGAAGAATATGCCGATAAACCTGGTCAACTAATTACTGTAATGATTGCAAAATGTGCACAGCAGTAAAGGCAGATAATCACTGAAGCATCGCAAGACTGAGCAGTAAATATGCTAATCTAAATCTGGAGAAAAAACATGGTTCTTTGTTCATCGGGTTTAGCCTTGTATGTTAACAAGAAACAAAAAAACATACACACTCTTCACACTTCACACTTCAGAAGGCATGCAGTTCTTTTCTTTTCAGCGAATCATCTGCTTCCATCTATCCTGATCCTCTGCATCCTCTTCTCTTACACCAACTAACTTCATGTCCTCTTTTACCACATGCTTACCTCTTCTCTTTGGTCTTCCTCTAGTCCTCCAGCTGCAGCGAACGTCAGCATCCTTCCACCAATATATTCACTGTCTGTCCTGTCCAAACCATCTCAAACGGGATGTCCTCAATCCTAATCCTATCCATCCTCGTCACTCTTAAAGAGAACCTCAACATCTCCAGCTCTGCCTCCTGTCTTTTCCTTTGTGCAACTGTTTCTAAAGCGCACAACATAGCTGATTAGATCTCACCACTGTCTTGTATATCTTTTCTTTCATTCGTGCTGAAACTCTTTCATCACACATCACACCTGACACTTTTCTCCACCCATCGCAACCTGCTGCACACATCTCTTGACCTCTTTTCCACACACTACGCTGCTTCAGACCAATGACCCTTAAGTACTAAAAGTCCTGCACCTGCTTTACCTCAACTGAGAAAACCTTCATTAAACTGGATAAAACACAATCCTAGCCATGGGCAAGCTTGTTTGAAAAGCTGATGCTTTAGAGCAGGAGTGTCCAAACATTTTTAAGAGGGCCAGATTTGCCGACAGTCCATCCCAATGTTGATTTTTTTCCCCCGTCTTTTTTTATTCAGTGATATGAGTGAAGAGGATACAGAGCATAGAGTTGGATGGAGGCAAATCATTTTCTATGGCAACCCCTTAGGAAACCAGCTGAAATAGGAGAAAATAAAGCAAATAGTTTTTTACTAAATTATGTTTTAATGGCTTTGTAACCAAGCAAAATAACATTTAGTTTGAATATTTTAACATTAAAAATATGTTTGGAGCAGATTCAATCCAACAATGCAACAAACTCAACTTGCTTTAATCATTTAGAGAAATTTTAGAGAAAATATTCATAATGTAATCTTACAGGAACATTACACCTAAAGCTACAATATAAACCGATCAGGCATGCCCATCCATCTGCCTAATATGCAACCTCATACAACATGATGCACTGTGTATTCTGACACCTTTCAGAACCAGCATTAGACAACAGTCTGGTGGATCAGACCACACAGACCGGCCTTCGCTTCCCATGAGAATCACCTGTTGCCAGTTCACTGCTGTTTCTTTCCTGGACCACTTTTGATAGTGACCACTGAAGCCTGGGAACACCCCACAGGAGCTGCAGTTTTGGAGATGGTCTGACTAATTAAAGGACCATAAACAGAAGATTTTAACCATGGAAACTATGGACTGACTGGATGAACTCTCTTTCCATGTTATGACCCCTGAGCCGCACTTTGGACCTGTCAGCTCCAGAGGAAAACTTTTGTATTTAGACCCATTCAAACAGGACTCTCACATCCTCTTATACTTTCAAGGTCTCTTGTTAAGAGCTGCTCGGTGACGATTTGAGGAAGTCAGTGGAGAGCGCTGCTGGGTGAGCTCAAGGACACATCCACACAAGAAAGGGATGCGACCGTTTCTGGATGTAAATACCCTTTGTCACACATCCAAGTGCTGCTAATTGGACAGAACAAATGCGGGTCCCATCAGCACAAGTGTTTTTAAAGTGTTTATGTTTTTGTAAAGACCCAAGTGTCATAAGTGCAGTACTTGTCATGATAAATGAGAAAAACAACATTTCTACATATCCAGAGGGAAATACCTGAATGTTGACAGCCCTTACATGTACCTCAAGCTTATTATGCAGAGATAGATATTTTGAACCCTATGCTGTATTTGCAACACCTACTTATCACCTGACAATCTGCGATCACATAAAAGAATGCACCACACAGGGCTTGCTTTTCTTCCATTTACTGGAAATCTTTCAGAGATTTCTAGAAACTGAACTACATACACGTCATTCACTTACCCAAGCAATTTCAGCAAAGTGAAAGTAACTACTCTCTAAAATAAGACATTTTCAAAAAAATCTGAATTATTTTAAGTTATAAAATGTGAAATGTTAATGCAAAGGTGTCCAAAATCTTGAAAAACAGCATAATATGTCTCTTATAAGCACCTGCCTTTTGTTTGATAGGTTAGAGCTGTCGTCTAGACGTCAACTGACAAGTATTTGGAAATCTCATGCCACAATAAATGTTTCATAAGCTGCGTCAGTCAAGCTTTCTCTTTTATTTGTTTGTGACATTAGAGACCAAAAAATAAATAAATAAATAAAAATGAATGAACAAGGGTTAGCAGCAGTAGAGTGACTCAAAATGTGTTTTTGTGAGTATTGCTCTAAACACTAGATTTCATATTCTTGTACTTGTTTACTGTGTGCTGCTAAAGGCCTCTCTGACAATAATCACAATAGACCGTGTATGCAATACAGCAATAGTTTGACAGTGAGCCACATTATCAAGATATCCAAGAGAAATTCACTACATTTATGCCCTGTTTCGGTTATAATCAAAGTAAAGCAATAATTAGACTCTCTCTGCTTGCATGTAAATGTACTGTATGTAAAAGAAAGTAAGGCAGACGATCCATCAGGGTGTTTGAAGAGCCTATACATACATTCTCACTTATGGTTTGAACAAGGCATGTCATCGTGGACACTGACAGGTGAAGTGAATAACACAGATTATCTCTTCATCATGGCCCCTGTTAGTGGGTGAGATATATCTGGCAACACCCTTTGTCCTCTAAGTTGATGTGAGAAAAAATGGGCAGGCCAAATTATGATGGCTAGATGACTGGGTCAGAGCATCTCCAAAACTGCAGCTCTTGAGTGGTGTTCCCGGTCTGCAGTGGCCAGTTATCTATCAAAAGTGGCCCAAGGAAGGCACAGTGGTCCAATCCAACAGACAAGCTACTGTAGTTCAACATACTGACAAAATAAATGCTGGTTCTGATCACAGTTTGTTGCATACTGTGTATTGGGCAGGTGGTCATAATGTTATGCTGGATAGGTATATGATCAAATGAAAGCTGGAAGCCTCACTTCCCACTCACAAAGCAATCTCTGAAGACTTCTGACAGCAGTTTAGGACTCATTTTCTTGTGTCATTTACAGTAACTCTGCCTTTCTACCGCTGGATCTGAATTGATGGCTTCTACTTCTCTTTGCATGTCTAACCTTCAGGCGTTTTATTGCTCCTTTGATGCCCTCACTCCACACACACACCCACATATATCCTGATGGACCAGATCTTGTGGCCCCAGGTGTGATATCTGCTGCTGGGGCTCTGACACATTGCTTTGACAAGGTGAGAATATCCTTCCAACCGTACTCTCGCTCCTTACATCGTGCTTTCACTCAAACGACAAGACGCTGGCGCAGAGTGACAGGTCCATGCAGTGACAAACATCATACAGAGAGAAAAGAAAATAGATGAGTATTGATGCTTTTCGGAGCAATATGGCAGACTGTGAAAAAAGTTTAGTCCAAATCATGGTTGTTATAATTGTCCTCTCGTTTTTGCTTTTTATTGGAGCACATTTCTTTGGTTTGTGAATGCAGCTATTTGAAATACTACCATAGGACTTGCTACACCTGATTGCTTTGTGGCAGTTATGAGTCTGTCGTCAAAGCCAAGCTGAGAACAAATTGAAAAACTGCCAGATTGCTTTACAGCTCCAACCACTGACAGTCTTGTAATCAGGGGGCTGGAGTCCAAGACTTGACAGTAACATGTGATCACCCATAGCAGGATAGTTCACTTAGGATTGTCTGTAGAATCAAATTAAAAGGATGTCATAAAATGACACTGAAAATAAAAACAATGCAACCCTAAGACTGAAGATTTTCAGACAGGGATTCAATAAAAGTGATTTAAAGGGACTATATATCTGGAGTTGGGTTCTGCTTCATTCACGCACAAGTAATCCTGTATTCTCTGGCACGGCCTTTCTAAGGCATCAGAACGCTCAGTTGCACAAACTAAAAACCTACGCGGGACTGACTTTTCAATCCCACTCCTGAAGCCTCTCTGACCTCTCCCGCCCTGATCGCCTGACGGGTCTCATGTGAGGAGAAATTTTAATATGATGGGGTACTGATGTATCAGCTTGTATTACCACACATTCAGGAAAAGAGCAGAAAGCTTTAGTATGTTTAGTGTGCCTAATGGGCTGTCTAAGCTCTGAGTTCATGTGCTGGTGTTTGTTATGGGGCTGTAGGTTCTACTGTGTTTCACAATGTGGATAAACAGTGTGGCTCCCAGTGTGGCTCTCCGCCGTCTGTGTACTTTTCTCTGCTACTCTTCACAGCCACATGTTACTGTAATGTCCCGTGTAAGCTGCACACTCACCCACAGTTAGATGTCACTGCTACTGTAAAGACTAGTATAATCGTACACTCAAAATTCTCAGGACCCGGTTTGTTTTTGCTTGACAGCCCGCTCCCACACGAGACCATGACAATACTGCCCAATCCCGAAGAATATGGGTTGGGTATCCAGAGGACCCACGGGATTTCCCGCCTGCTGCAGGTCTCAAACCACCAACCTCTGACTCTCCCACAAACCACGCCCACTCCAGGAAGCACCGACTAATCAACAAGCCCTCTACATTGAGTCTGCTCACATTCATTTATCAAAAAAAGAGTGCACAGCTTTGATTCCTCATAACTGTTTTTCATTTTGTAGTAAAATGGCATCATATAAAAAGTTTCAGGATGTGAAGTGCTTTTTTTCTTTGATTATGTTCAAAAGACCGTAACACTCTGTACTCTGCTGCCCTCTGCTGATCTCTTCAACTGTTTCTTTATGGCACCGGTAGAGTACTTATTAAAAATGTTTCCTTTTAGTGAGATAAGCTGTAATATAGCGTGAAAAGATAGGTTTATATATCATACAATGCTGTTCTAGTGGCGACCAAGTTTGGGTTAAAAATATGAATAAAAGCGTAATATGGCCCCTTTAAATCTTTGTGTTATTCCAAATATTAGACATGGTTGAAAAAAAAAATGGTCATGGGGTAGATCGGTGCCAGCAGATGGTTTGACAGACGAGTGGTCCATATTTAAATTCTGCAAAAGATGTTTTAAAAAGATATTTAATCAGCGTCGGTGACAATTAAGCCATGTTTCTGACCATATGTTTGGAGAATTCTCACATGATGATTGCTTATCACACTGGATTTCAATCAGCTAACCCTAATGCAGACTAACATCCACCACATATCCCATTATGAGTCGCATATGACACCACCAGCTTTAGCATTAATTGCAGGGCTAACACTTACAGACATACATTCACAGTCTCTGAATTATTCTGACACTGTGCACCACAAAAAACACATTTAATTCACATCATAAGAAATCTGTTGGTGCCATCATTTTGCTGTCATCAAAATTGTGAAGTCCGAACCATCCACAAAATCAAATCCACCCCGGCCTTTGTTCGGTCTGGCCCAAACTCAAGAGTCTCACCACTTCTTTTTGTCCAATCAATACTCATCTGTTCCTCTCTTGATATCCTGGTTCAGATCAAACAGCCCCAAAAGTCAGAGACAGCACTATGAGCACCCCTAATTTTTCAAATCGCTGTACCGTCAGCTTTACCGTCAGCTTTTTACTTTTTTTTTTTCCCCCACCGCAAATGTCGGAAATCACAGCTGCAGCACAAGGGAAATGGCAGGCTGAAATGTGGAGTGTCATTGTCGATGCTGCTATAAATCTCTCGCACAACACAAATCCTCCCTTTGGTGCCCACACTGCTCTTGCTTCCTGCCGCATTAATCCTTAGTCACACAACATCAGCTATACAAGTCAATGCATGAATTAATAACTATAGGTAGAAACTGCTGTGAAAATGATAAATTAAGGCAACAAATATGAAGTAAAGCATACGCAAGTGATGGGTTGTACATTTGGGACAGAGGAGTGTCTTGGAGTAAAAGCTGTGGGTAACTTACAAACACAGGGAATGTTAAGTCAAAACCAGTGCAGCGTGGAATAATGCAATTAGACAGATGACTACAAACAGCATTAAATTAGAAACGACTGGCTGTGATTAAAAAGCTTGTCTGATACACAAATAAAGGATTTGGACAATAATTAGAAGAACATTTATCTCATACAAGCACTGCATCTTCAACAAAAACACATGCCAAAATACAGAAGCAATTTTGGCATTTCAGCTTTAAAAATAATTTAAATAAAGGGAATTAGAGAATAGCAGAGAGCATTGATCACTGAAATGAGCGTCTGATACAAAGGCGATAAGACTGATGTGCTTAGACATTTATAACAGTTTTGCTCAACCTCATCATCTGCAACTCTCTGCATTTTTCGAACACCAAAGACACACACGATCATGTTTGAATGAAAGCTGAAAATTAATGAGACAGTTGCTAGTACTGGGCTGACATCTCGGACAAAAAAGGGAAAGAGCTGAGCATTTTTTAACTCAGCATTTAACAAAAGCATATTTTGGTGTTTGGTCACGACTGGTTTTTGCTCAACAATCTGGACACATGCATCATATAACAAGAAATGTTCCACCACAGCAGGACAAGAGGCGCAGGTTTCTTTTCTTTTCATTTATAACTTAAGAAATGTAAAATCTATATCAGGAGACTGGATTTGTGTATTAACATGCACAGCTCAAATGAATGTGACATCAGACTCTGGTGTAAACATCTGCAGTTTACAAAATAAACAGACTAAACACAGAATTTCACAGAAGAAATAAGGTGAGATCTCAGACTGTTCATGAGTCTCCACTCTTCAGTTATATTTCTTCTGTATCTAACACAGTCTGAGTTTTAGTCTGCACACCTGTACTGCTCTGTTTACCGCATCTGACACACGCACGCACGCACTCCCACGTGCACACGCGCTCGCAGTGCATCTCGTTTCGCTCGCACACGTCTGCACGTAAGACTATCACCTGCATGAAGCAGGTGCGCAGCAAGGTACGCACTTAATCACGCGCGTGCACAACAACCTCTCAGTTCACAGGCAGACTCGCACGCGCACATACAGACAGGCAGTACTCTTGTAAGCACGTGCACAAGTCTTTTTTATGCTATGTTTTGGGGTTTATATTGAAGCGTGTGGAGGATAAGGGTTTGGGGCTGCAGCCTGACGGGACCAGCTCGGAGACGGTCCCGTACAGAGACCCACAGACCCGGGCTCTCTAACAGCGCTTCACTGTGAGACCAGCGGAGCAGCGCGTCCAGGACCGTGCACTAGATCACCCATCCATCTGCATCCTTCACAGTTAAACAGCTGCATGCAACTTCACAAGGACAGGTCCAAGTGCACTAACGAAGCCCAAACACACCGTCCATGACCAAAGCGCAGTGATTTACACAAGAATGAAAAGTGTGCGTGAACTCACCGATCAGAGCCAGCTGCAAGAAGTACAGTCCGAGGAAGTCCATCATGAGCGGCTTGGTTTAAACAGATGAATCCCGGAGAGATGTGACTGAGATAGTGGTGATGAGAGGGAATAAAAAGCTCCTCTTGCTTGAAATGCAAAGAATCGCAGCTATTTCTCAAGTGCTGACTGGTCACTCAAATCCACAGCGTAGCACAGCATCATTTTTGTAAAAGTTTCTTGGTAAAGGAGGTAAAACTGGACCCTGGATCGAGCCTTAAAACGAGCAGAACGAAAGCAGTCGGGTCCTTACGCGGAGTCGGTGTTGCGCGTATTGAGCATCCAGTCCGGTCCGTGCGCGCGTCCGTCCTGAGCGGCGGCTTCCTCTCCTCTTCGCCTCCACCTGCGCGCCGTCTGGAAACTGCGGATGAATCACACGGGCGCACTCCAACCCCTGTGCACGCGAGCCGCCCAGCACAGGCTCGTTACAGGAATCCAATCTCGGCCAAAGTTGAAATAGGACAAGTCAAATCGATAGCCTATTTCATACCGCTATAAAATGGAAACAATAAAAGCTGCGTAAAATGGTGCATAGTGCCGCGGAACGGGTGGGTGCTCCGTATCCACTGCGCTCTCAAAGTAGGTTATTCCTTTCTAAAATATGAGAGTAAACTACTACAGCAAAGTTGTATGAGAGTGATTGATGCTGGAGGAGGACGTTTTTAGGACCAAAACCGTGAAGGGCAGAGCTCAGAGTGGGAAAGAGCCAGGTTGAGTCAGAGTCTCAGCCTGCAAATGTGGAAATGAAAAGAGCATCTCATTGGGAGCAGGAGCTGGTTCACCTTTACAACACTCACATTAATAAGCAGGTCAAGGAATGCACCAGATCTGAGTGGAGATTTTAACAGAAAAGGAAAAAGTCTTTTTTTTTTTCACTTAAAAGCAAAATGTATCCATAATTTAATTTCTGAGGGGGGACAGCTGCCATAAGACTAGACGTGGACACAAAGATTTTGGATGCACAGGATTTATGATTATTCTTCATTTTGGTGGTTCATTGCCAGGACACACTTTCATAACCTAAATTAAACCCCATTTAAAGACTAAATACAGCCATTTTCTTATCCAAATCACCAAGCATAACCACACCTAACCACTTTTTTTTTTTTTCTGGTGCCTAAAACCTGCTCTCCAAACTTATGATGAAATCCAGGAGGAGGATTTTTGCTGACTTTTTTTAAATGTATGTAACAGCATCTGCACTAACATCTTTTGGCTGCAGGATCTTCACAAAAAAACAGTGAGAGTGCTTGTTGTCAGAAAACCAAAGCCTGCCCACTTCCGACTGTACTGCCACAAACCAACAGAGGTCTCACACAGATACGCTTGTGTCGGACAAGATGAATTTTCCCCCTAGAATCCAGCTGGCACGGCACCTTTAGATGAGGCTAAATGTAAGACAGATATGTCAAAAGTGACCTTAAACAGTAAAAGAAGCCGCACATGCAAAGATTACACTGAATATTTTCCATTTGGCCATAACATCAGCTGCTGTGCACAAATGCAGTGACTCTGGGCGCTTCTTTCATCCACCACTGTCTCCTGATGAGGTGCCTGCCTGGTCTGCACTACTTTCTAGAATAACTATTGTAATGTGGGTTTTGGGGCCAGTTGAGTTTACATTACATTATCTGAGTCTCAGCCTAGTTTTATCCATGTGCAACCCTGCTGTGAGTCCCGGATTAAGACTGCAGAAGCATCTCTCCATAAATCATGAAAAATATTTAAATTCTTCATACTGACAGCTGTTGGGGACTGATGTTTTGTCGCCAAAGCCTGAATTATTTTCAAGCTGTTAAACTCGCATTTCAGGATGAGAAATTAATTTTTGAGCGGTGCTACTGTAGGGACCTGTTTTGCCTCCTCGAGCTTATTTTGGGATTCCTACAGCATCTCTGGGACACTTTCATCTGCAGTGTTGTTTGTGCACTATGTAAAAAAGCCTGAAAAACGTGGGATGGATTCGTTTGTACAAAATAAACCACAACCTTAGACTCTCATACAAACTTCTACACATTTTTTTCTGAGCTGAGTGGGCAGCTGGTTCCTCTCAGGTTTGAAGGGACTGTTGTGGAAAGAAACAAACTATGGCAGGATTTGCTCTCTAAGGCCATGGACAATTGTTCAGCCCTTCCTCTTTGCATTCTAAAGTGCTTTTTAATTTTTTTATTTTTTTTTTATATTCCTCTTTAGCCTGAAGCCCACTTTTAATTACTTTGGTCATAGCACATGTACATTGCATATTTTAGAACAGCTTTTTGTTATGTTGTCTGTGATTAATGGTCCTAAAGTCCCGGATCTGGAACTAAATGTAAACCAACTGTCAAAAAAATATTTCTAAGACTGACCGGTGTTATATATTCAGTCTAAAACTCACCAATATTTCCAACCTTGAACTAATCTGATCAAAGATATGTTTGGTGCCCATGCTCTCCTTTACTACATCACCACTTCAGCAGCAGAACCTTCTCACTCTCCTCCATCACCACCAGAACCATCTTGATCCTCCTACAACTCACTGCACTGCCCCCTTCCTGCTGGGGTCCAAGCACCAGTGCTTTTTTCTGACAAAAAATCTGTATCACATATTTAGTCAGTGTCTTTTATTTGAGTCTCTCCTGTTTAAATATAAAGAGTGCTCAGTCTCTTTGACCCCATCACCACATCAATCACCACATGCTCCATCACCGCCTCAATCACCACAACTACCCCACTCTTCTATCCAATAACAACCTCAGCAGCAGAAACATCTCACTCTCCTCTGCCCCATCGCCACCTCACTGTTCACCACCCCATCACCACTTTAAATGATTAGGTTCAGAATTTTTGGATTATTTGTTTGGATTTTCTTTTTTATTAAAATGTGTCTAACCTGTACAGCAACACTGGCCCCTGCTCCAGCTGAGATTTTGACCAAAAGTAAGTGTAAAGTGTAACTTAAGTATAGCTTTTAGTATCAGATATATTCAGTGAAACAGGTGAAGGTGAAGGCTGAAAAATGGACTGCTTATCTTGGTTACTTTTGCAAGTCATTCCCAGAACATCTTGGGTGTGGGGCACTCATAATAAAAGGTAACAATCTGAGCAGCTCACAGACGTCTACTGTCTTTCTGTGTGACCTTTCATATGGAAATGTGTCTCCTGTTGTTCTCTGGTGCTGCGTGTCACTGACACAAACAGTGCCAACAACAAAACAGCATGGTTAAATAAATAAATGTATCAAATACATTAAGACAATATGACGTCTCACCAACCAGTGACATAGTTACCACACCACCTCACTCTCCTCCATCACCACCTCACTCAACTCTGCTCCATCACCACCTCACTCTCCTCCATCACCACCTCACTCTCCTCCATCACCACCTCACTCTCCTCCATCATCACCTCACTCTCCTCTGCTCCATCACCACCTCACTCTCCTCCATCACCACCTCACTCTGCTCCATCACCACCTCACTCTCCTCTCCTCCATCACCACCTCACTCTCCTCCATCACCACCTCACTCTCCTCCATCACCACCTCACTCTCCTCCATCATCACCTCACTCTCCTCTGCTCCATCACCACCTCACTCTCCTCCATCACCACCTCACTCTGCTCCATCACCACCTCACTCTCCTCTGCTCCATCACCACCTCACTCTCCTCCATCACCACCTCACTCTCCTCCATCACCACCTCACTCTCCTCTGCTCCATCACCACCTCACTCTCCTCCATCACCACCTCACTCTGCTCCATCACCACCTCACTCTCCTCTGCTCCATCACCACCTCACTCTCCTCCATCACCACCTCACTCTCCTCCATCACCACCTCACTCTCCTCTGCTCCATCACCACCTCACTCTCCTCCATCACCACCTCACTCTGCTCCATCACCACCTCACTCTGCTCCATCACCACCTCACTCACCTCTGCTCCATCACCACCTCACTCTCCTCCATCACCACCTCACTCTGCTCCATCACCACCTCACTCTCCTCTCCTCCATCACCACCTCACTCTCCTCCATCACCACCTCACTCTCCTCCATCACCACCTCACTCTCCTCCATCATCACCTCACTCTCCTCTGCTCCATCACCACCTCACTCTCCTCCATCACCACCTCACTCTGCTCCATCACCACCTCACTCTCCTCTGCTCCATCACCACCTCACTCTCCTCCATCACCACCTCACTCTCCTCCATCACCACCTCACTCTCCTCTGCTCCATCACCACCTCACTCTCCTCCATCACCACCTCACTCTGCTCCATCACCACCTCACTCTCCTCTGCTCCATCACCACCTCACTCTCCTCCATCACCACCTCACTCTCCTCCATCACCACCTCACTCTCCTCTGCTCCATCACCACCTCACTCTCCTCCATCACCACCTCACTCTGCTCCATCACCACCTCACTCTGCTCCATCACCACCTCACTCACCTCTGCTCCATCACCACCTCACTCACACCTCTGCTCCATCACCACCTCACTCTCCTCCATCACCACCTCACTCTCCTCTGCTCCATCACCACCTCTGCTCCATCATCACCTCACTCTCCTCTGCTCCATCACCACCTCACTCATCTCTGCTCCATCACCACCTCACTCACCTCTGCTCCATCACCACCTCACTTTTCTCTGCCCTATCACCACTTCATTCTACTCCGCCCATCACTACCTCACTCTCATCTGCCCCATCACCACCCCACTCTCCTCCACCTCATTACCACCTCACCATTCTCCCCCAACGCCACCTCACTCTACTCTGCCCATCAACACCTTACTCTCCTCCGCCACATCACCACCTCTTTCTCATCCACCCCATCACAAGCAGGAGACTCAAATAAATGACAAATGTAGCGATACTGATTTTTTTAGTAAAAAAAACTCTCCTCCACCCCATCATCATCTCACTCTCCTCCGCCCATCACCACCTCAGCACCAGAACCATATTTGCTCTGCCTACAGCTATAAGCACTACATCTCTCCTTGCTGCACCCAAAAAAAGCAGAATCACATCATTTGCCTGTCATTTATTTGAGTCTCTCCTGTTTGAACTGAAAGGCTTTGTGTCATGTCAAAGAAGATGTATATCAAATAAAAAAAGTACAAAAAAGTTGCACTTAATATAACTGTCTTTATTTTAGTCAAAGCATAATGTTGAATGTATGCTGTGTCTTTACTTTTCTCTGGCAGCCTTTAGTTCCTGGCAGCCGCGCAGTCTTTAAAACAAAAGTATATCTACACCACATTCCTGCCAAGTACTGCTTTATAAAGGAGCCAGACTGAGGCAGAGCAGCGACACTCCAGGCTGCACAGTGGAGAGTGAGTTCTGGATTTAGAGCTGGCGTCGATCCAAGGCACTGAGCAACTCCGCAGCAGATGCTGGTTAACTGCCTTGCTCAAGGGGAATCTGGCAGCAGTAGCAGCAGTAGTAGTGGGATGGCGGGGCAGGTCTGAGGCAGGTTTTCCCAGTAGGTTTTGTCAGGAAGTTCACACCGACTGCACATCTCCCTCAACAGCCCAGAATTACACTGAGAGATGGCATATTGATTCAGTACTCCCTCTTTTCCGGCTGCTGCTCATTGAAGGCTTCCAGATTTCACAAAACAAGCCAGGACCAAAAATAGCTCCTGCACAGTTATGTAAAACACTAAATGTCAACAGATAAATATAAGTGTATCAATGATCAGAATTAATAAGTCAAAGAAAATGCAGGTAAAATGATAAAAATTAATTCCTTCACCTATTCTTGTTAGGGCTTGCAGACTGGACCCTATCCAAGCAACTATGGGCCTTAGGTGGGGTTAGGGTTAGGTATTTGCAGGGTTGATACAGAGACAATCATTTACTGTCACATTCATTCACTAGGGACAAGTTAGAGTCACAAAATCACCTAACACATGCAAATCTAAAAGTCAGGTGTCAACTGTTACTGCTAATGCTTACTTCCTGCAGCAAATGTAAACAAACCACCAAGAGCATAAAAGTTGCATATTTTTATATACCCTGCATATTTTCAGAGCAAAAAGGTTACCATCCCACGCAGTGTTTGCAGCCACCATCCTTAATAATATGTACTGCTGATGCCATGAGCCAGTGGAGGATATGGGACAGGCTCCTACTGCAATCAGATCTCACCCTGAGCTGATTAAGAGCTGCTAATACATTCAAATCAATGCCATTTTTTTCCCTCTTCTTTCCTGTCAGTGTTTGCACAGAGACAGAGATGTCAGGCTCCAGCCACCTACACAGCACTGCTTCACCGCAACAACACTGGTGACTGAGACGCCTTGTCGCATGGCTATTGACTGCTACAATACATGAATAAAACCTGAGTACATGTTTCAAGGCCGCTGTACACAGACTGACCGAGGCTGCAGTTACATGATGATGGTCTGCATCCAGTGTAGAAACTCATTTAGGCCCATACAGGAGTGGAACTGCAGAGTTGAGGGGCACATACAGGGGGCATTTTGGGGGATGTTTGTAGAACCAGAAAATGTATGCCAATATCCAATATCCATGTTTCTTTGTGTTTACTTGCAGTTTTTTGTTTTTTTTTGTGAAGAACCAACATCTATCCTATCCATCTATCACCCTATCCTCTGCATCCTCTTCTCTTACACCAACTAACTTCATGTCCTTTTTCTCTACATTCATAAATCTTTTCTTTGGTCTTCCTATAGGCCTCCTACCTGGAAACTCTAACCACAGCATCCTTCTACCCTTAATATTGACTATTCCTCCTTTGTACACATCCATATTATCCAAATCTGGTCTCTCTGGTCTGACTCGGTCGGTAACACGTCTGTTTGGTGTGTTCTGCACCGTCAGACGTAGTTGGAGACAGCCAGGTCTAGTTTTGTGTTGTTGAATGTTGGGTGTTGGTGTGTCCCAGCCTTAACATGAGCTGTGCCTGGGATGTTCCTAATTCCTATAGGGAAAGCATCCTTCATCACTCCCAAAGAGAACTGCCTTATGTCTTTTCATCAAAGCCACTGTCTCTAAACCATACAACATGGCTGATCTCACAGCTGTCCTGTACTCCTTTCATTCTTGTTCAAACTCTTCTCTCTATTTGTTAGTTTTGAGGAGAAGTTTGAAGTTTAATATTTGGGGCACAGTAGCTATGAACATTGATCAAGCAGACAAGCAGCTGTCAACAGTAATCATTCTTTCATTTACCACTCAGCGCATAGCCTATGAAATCAGCAAACCTCCCTCATAATATTATTCTATTACTTGATTTTGAAACTTGATGACACATTCCTAGCCATCACACAGGTTTGGATTCATTTCCAGATTAGGTCCCGCTGTGTCCAATATTAAACCTGCATTACTCTTCAGCACAGTCTTTAATGTTTATGGCGGACCTCAGAGTCTGAGGGAGGCGGGGCTTGTGACCGAAGATACCAGATCTGAGTAAAATGAGACTCAGCGTGTCTTATTTGATGTCTGCCATAATCTGTTTAGGCTCATACATTTCACTGTGCACTATATGAGATAGAAACTAATGAAAACGCTGACTGACTGCCAATGATTTTCAACAAATACAGATGCATGCATTGTCTTGGTATAAGGAGCTTATAGTGTATAGTGTAAAAAACATTTCAACAATGTTAATCAATATTGTTTTTTTTTTATACACTGCACCGAAGACAATGTTTTTTTTCATGCAAGGCTGGATTCTGTGTCTGTTTTGGGTCTTGCCCATCCTGATGCAACCCTCTTTATTTATCTCGCCCTTGTCAAACTGACTTAAATCTTTACGCTTGACCATTTTCCCTGCCTCTAGCATGTCAACTTTTTGACAAAAAAGTCAACTTTTTCCGCAGTATCCCACCGACTAACAGCTGCTATGATGAAGAAATAATCAGTGTTTTTTACTTCACCTGTCAGTGGTCATAATGTTACGCCTCATTGGTAACGTCCAAGTATATTGCGGCAGTGACTCAGTCAGTAGAGACGGCTAACCTGAAGGTTGGCGGTTCAATCCCAGCTTTGGGATTCTGTGTTTGTTGGTGGGGCAGATTGAGAGACATGCTTCTGCCAATGCTTCTGCTTCATGCTGGGTCTGTCCCAAGGCAGCTGTAGCTACAGAAGTAGCTCTCCACCACAGAGAGTGACTGAGGAGTGAATGAGTAATGGACACAAAATTGTAGAGTGAAATTGAGTGTCTAGAAGAAGCCTGTATGGGACTAATGCATTATTATTAACACAAACTTGGTTTCCAGTAAACTCACTTATAACCTACTATGTGCAGTATGAATAATGTCTTGTTGACATGGTTTTAGTTAAATATAATGTACATCTTAGATATGGCATTATATGACATTATATCTTATATCTCTTGTTGCTCATACTACATACAGTACAATATAATCTTGGTCTTCTCTATGTGAACAAATGGTCTTGGCTCTGAGTGTTTGAGGTCTATTGTTTCAGCTGATCTGTCCAAATATGTGAAACTAACACCTCAGCGTAGTTAAATCTGTCCAGTCGTGTCTGCTTTTTGTCCTTTTAGCAGGATTTTGCTCAAACACAGTGATGTATTGGACTGTTTTGACCGTGGATCATGTTTGTGCAGAGTCACACTATCTTCTTTATTGAGTTTTCTGACCATGGGAGGACATACACATTTTCAAATTTGCACTTCATTGACACTCACTGTAACCATTATTGTCATTAGCCACAATGTTTTCTCTGAGTCAAAGCTAAATCCCCCAAAAGGACCATTACCATTGATCACTATGACGTAAGACTAGGTACCAAAAGAGATCATTTTTGGGGGAAAACATCCTCCACTCCTGTAGTATGTATATGTTGAGGGGAAAAAAAATCATATCAACTATAAACAAGTGCCTTTCAGCGGCACCCTTTCCTTCAGAGATTTCAATCACGCCAGATGTCCTGACACAACTACTTGATTGATTTGGGACCAGCACAAAGAGTGGCAGTTGCTCAATGTCAGAGACTCAAACCCTGATCTATCATCTATTATAGATGTTTTTACAGCACTACATGTCGGAAGAGGCTAGTCAGGCTAGACATATCCACTTGGTAAAAATGCTTGTCTGTGTAAAGTGTGTCTGGAATACTTTTTCTCCACACCATTTTACAGTAAATTAAAAAGAGACATGCTTTTTGATTAACTGATTGGTTGCTTGTTCATGCAGAGGCAGTTTGTTTGGCATCTGTTGGTTTCTTCATTCTGGAAATCCAATTTTAATCCACAGTGATCAGACTAATTCTCCGACTTCTTTCCTTCTGGTTTTTTGTCCTCACCGCTGCGTATCATCCGCTCCCCGTTGTTCAGTGATTTGCATATTAATTTGGCACAGCTTTTTACGTCAGATGTCTTTCCTGACGCAACCCTCTCTTTATATCCAGGCTTGGAACTGGCACAAAAAGCACCTTGGCTTGTGATTAATTCTTTGTATAGTATGAAAAAAGACTTAAGATAGCTATCATGTAATGCTTTTGCAGCGTTTATATGTACTGTAGATGTTTTGTCATTTTTCAGAGCCACCAAAATCTGAAGCTGTGTGCCATGTCGCTTTAGAGTTGTGATGTTTATCTGTTAACAGTAAAGTGTCTTACAAATCGAGATTTACAGTTCTGTAGGATTTTCCATATGACGCTATAGCTGGCTGTCTGCAGCTTTAGATGTAGTGCTGTGTCTGACTATACCGGCTACAACAATGATAAGAGTTTGCAGCGGGCAACATCTCTCTGCTCTCTCAAGGCCTGCCATAAAAGTGCCAAGTTGTCACTGTAGCCTTCCTAGCGTCAGAGCCAACGCTTTGAAGATGAATCTGAATGTGAGAAGCCTTTCCCTGCAGTGATGTAAGTGCACTGCAGCACCAGCTTTGCTCCTCGTGGCAGGTTTTGAGTCCGACCCGTTTCTGAATGGAGTTTGCATGTCCTACCATGTTACTGTGGGTTCTCTTCATCGCTCTCCCATCGCCAAAGGACAGTGGATCAGTAAGGGATCTAATGATTAGTTTTAGTGGGTTCTTTCTGATGGTGAGATGCAGTATGAAGATTTTGTGGCTCACTGGACAGAGCATTTACCTCTGAACTAAAAAATCCATGGTTAAAGTCCAGTATATATTTGTCAAATAAAAGAATAATGCATTGGCTGAAGTCTGCTTTCTCCAGGAGACTTTGGCCTTTGTGTCTGGTGTTAGCCTCAGCAAAAATGCAACGAGGACCCATGACTGTCGTTTTTAATGTTTATTTGAAGACAGAGCCAGTCTCTGTACAAGTCTTCAGAAGTTTGTGTTTATGCCTCCTTGAGTTTCCATACAGCACATTTTCAAACAGACCCGACCTGCAGGGTGCGTACCTTTGAGGAGATTTAAAAGGGAAAACAGTTTGATTTGTGTCATGAGAATAACAAGGCCCTGTGTTTTTATGCGTCTCGGTAATGAATGGAATAATTAGGTGTGTGAGGCTACTGTCGAACGAATGTCAGCGTTGGACCATTTCTCATCTTGACTTCCCCTCCCCAGATGGCCCCATTGATTTATCCATTTCCACGCATCCTCACTGTGCATCTGAAATATGCCGCTGCAAAAACGCATCACGAAAAACAGCCCGGGACGGGCAAGGGCATCTGGGTCTTTGAGGTTTTTTTTTTATGCTTCATTTCATAACCTGCCCAGATATGATTAGGATTATAGCGGTACCCCTCGGTCTGTCTTGCTGGCAGCGTGTGGCTGGACTCAGGCCTGCAACAAAGAGCAGGGCTGATGCTGCAGTCCTCGTACACTGCTGTGGAGAAGGTTTCTCGTTTGTGTTGAATGCTTTGTGACTAACAATATAGCTGTGCACACTACTGCTGCAGTGAATACTAGGAAAAAGGCACTTTCACTTTGACTACTAATCAAACAGCAGAGGAGGGAAGTAACTATATACTTTTACTCATGTAATTTATTTAAGTAGTACATTGTGTTGTGCATGCAATGTTCATTTGTGTTGGCAAATTTTAGAAAACCCTCTTAGTCACGTTGGATTTTTCCCCACCACCATTTTCAGCATTGTGGGCCATACTGATCCAGTTCTTACAACAGAGTAAATGGTTTTCAGCCCTGGCAGAATAATCAATTACCATTCACACAGCCTCTAAGAGTAGAAGGGACGTCACGCTGCACAAACAGATCTGAGAGTTTATCATCTTTCAAAAGAGATCTTTGCAAATAAAAAAAATAAATATTTTTTTTTTACATCCAGGTATGGTATAAAAGAGGCTGTGATGCTCTGAATAAGCCAATGTCAAACGTACACAACTTACACTGCAAATGTGACACCAGGTCTTGTGTTGCAAACTGCAGCAGGTCTAAATTAAGGCCAGTTACAGTGAGTATTACTGAATATGATCATTGTCATTGTGTGCCCTCTTCAGCTGAGTCAGGGTTACACGCACGCACGCACGCACACACACACACACACACACACACACACACACACACACACACACACACACACACACACACACACACACACACACACACACACACACACACACACACACACACACACACACACACACACACACACACACACTAGGAGCAGAGTCACACCTCTCTCATACATTATAAATAAAAAGAATAGTGTTAAAAGTAATAAAAGTGTGATCAGGGGATATTTTTAGTTTAATCATTTAGTGATTAATGAAAAACAATAACTGGAAACACTTTTGCAGAGCTGTTGAACTTATACCTTAATTTATTATATTTACATAGCTACATTTTTTCAAACAAATGTGATATCTCTTGTTTTAAAATCTTTTTCACTGTTACTAACCATATGGTCCTCCAGTTACTGTCCCCATGATTGGGAAGTCAGCTCAGTAACTCTGAGTTTTCGAGCTAAAATCCTGTGTTTGTGTTCAAGGCCATATTTCTGAGTCCGAGTTTGTAATTTGTGAGATTTGCATGTATCATGAATGTGGCGTAAAAAATTGAATAGGTCTGGTGGGCTAAAAAAGTGCTTTCTTTTCTGCTATTTTCATTTGTATAACTGTTATCTCCTTAAAATTACTGAGATTTTTATATTTTTGTCTTAATGTTTCAAACTACTAAAAAACACTGTGTTGGCAAAGGGCCACTGAACAGTTACTTCTGAGCTAAATGTATGAGATGGAAAGCAACTAGATTATTTTATTCAAGTAATTTACCCAATAATAATAATAATAATAATAATAATAATAATGATAATAAGAGTAAGTGGTGTAAGTAATGTACAATAAAGAAAATTTTTATTGCTTATTCGTATTATAAAGTAGCAGTACTATTACTTGCACGTGTGTACAGATTTTGAGTACTGCCACTCAATATCATTACCATCAATGTAAAAAGCCAGACATTATGACAGTGATCATACATGTGCCTGTCACAATGTAAATTACCATTGCCAGCCATACAGCGTTTCATTTTCCCCAAATCCCATTTCAGAATCTATTTATTTCATCAGTGTCAGCAGCTCATTATGAGGATGACAAATTTAAATTTATGCAGAACAAAAACAGTATCTGCTGGCTGTAATCTGCCTCCATATTATTTATCAACAGGAACTTAATTGAGTATGCATGCTCTGTTCCAGCACATGCATACAATCACAGTCACAGCTGGGAGTGTTCCAGCCCCAGTGTCTCACTGTCCCAAATCCCAGTGTCCATCAGCAGCCCCCAACTGAGAAGAGGGTTTGAGCCTCAGAGGGTTATGGCCAGTGGTTGAAGAAGTCATTATAAGTTTGGATTTCCTGCTGCTCAAATGCTTTCCAGGCTTTAAATGTCCTAAGGAGTCCACCACGCTGAGAGAAATCCAGCCAATTCATAATCTGTCAGGTCCAAAACTTCTCCTTCCCAAGAGGATATGAACCTGCTCTCTTACCATTTCAGTTCCAGAATTGAGAAAGCTTCTTGGATAAGAGGCAAAACATCTCCTACTTTGAAAAAACAAGTCCAGCTGATTTCTTTGTAACCTTTTGTTGTGATTCAGTTAGCCTTGATGAGTGACAGTGTTCACAGACATCTTTTAAATATTGTTTCTGAACACTGGCTTCCTGTTACATATTGAGGTAGAGCCATAACACATACAGTTTTTACCCAAGGGCCTCTTGTATGGTATGAAGCCAGGACTTTGCTGCATGTTTTGCATTGGACTTGATTTGTGGAGAGGAAGACGTTTCATCTCTCAGCCAAGGGTCAAAACTTCTACACTGGGGAATCATCTGAAAGCCTTTTTATCAAACGCCTATTGATTGGTCTCCACCCATTTATAACATTAAATTAGACACACAGAAAACAGAGAAAGGAAAATTAAATTAAACATCGCTAATTGATTTACTCGATGTTTCATGTGGAACTTTTTCTTCCTCCCATCTTTGAACGATGCAGATTCCACTAAGAAAGGTCATAGTTGGACGGCCTGAGGATTGAACCCACAACCTCCTTGCTGAGAAGCAGAAGTGCATTTTGTGTATTTACAGATTTCATCCTGATACTCTATCTCCCTCCCCGTGTACATTATGATTATTGTCATGGTTCGTTGGCTCACTCTCCCGTTTCCTTGACCTGTTCTCAGCTGCATCTCTTGCCATTTTCAATTCCTGAAATCCCACCTTACTTCTTATTCCGGTAATGAACACCTCAATATCAATATGGCCTAAATAATAAAAGCTGAGAGGATAATCAAGTGAACCTAATAACATTGGGCCATGACGCTGGCTGTGTCTGCTGCTGCTCTGTATCAGCTGTGTCCTCGGAGGAACTGCTGCGAGACAAATCTTACAGCTCACATCTTTGTAGTTCGAAAGATTATTACAGTTTGGTTTATGCAAAAAAAAAGAAAAAAAAGAAAAAAGCCTGTCACTTCCAATAGGCTAATGCAATAATGATTTCATTGGTAGCCATAAAGCATGTTTTTGAGACAGTAATGGTTTATTTGTAGATTGTTAATTATCATGCCATCTATTGTTTATTTTACACATTTGATTAACAATTACAGGCATTATTTGCTGTAGAATATTCATTTTCTACTGTTCCTACCGTGGTCGCTGGTGGCTTTAGCTTGTCCTGGCTACTTTGGGACTGAGGTAGGGTACACCCTGGATGCTGACCAGTTAGTTGGGAGGCTGACCCCCAGTTTCCACTGCATGCATATGCACTCCACATGTCTGCTGCGTCAGTCCTCCAGTACTCAGACCTGCGTCAGAAATACGCAGCAAGTCTATTTTCTTCAACGATGGAGTCTGTTCAGATCAATCTACACAGTTCATATCGCACAAACCGGGAAAGTGAACATGCACAACATCTGCATTTTCATTGTAAATACACAGACTGTTTTTCATTAGAATAGGCTGTTTAGGCTATAATAATAATAATATTAATAATGCATTAGTCTTAAATAGCACTTTTCTAGACACTCAAAGTGGCTTTACAATTTGGTGCATTATTCACTCACTCCTCAGTAACACGCGGTGGTGGAAGCATGGCTGCCATTTGCCACATCCACAGAGGCAAGTTGGGTGAAGTGTCTTGCCCAAGGACACAACAACAGTATGCAATGCCGGCAGCGGGGCTCGAACCGTCAACCTTCGGGTTAGTGGGCGAACATCTCTACCAAATACTATAAACGTATTATTCGTCTTTTAGGCTATAGGCCCTATTAAGCTATAGTTGGAATATTTATACTTTCTAACATTTACTTTAGTTTACAAAAACAATGACAGAGAAGATTAAACATTAAATGCATGCAAAACCGTTTTTGTGCCTAAAACACTTGAGACATTTCTGTGAACTACAAAGCAATCTGATGTTAAACTGTTGTTTTCTGTCCTTCTGCTTCTAAATATTTATTGACGTCTATTATCATATAAACTCTTGGCAGCAGTCCTTTCCCCAGCTGCTCGGGGCTCTGCAGCCCTGCACAGCTCAGTGGAGATGTATCAGGTTGGCGAGGGTCTGCGCCGTCGGGCCCAGGTGACACTTCGAGACATTAACAGAAACCCATTCATTCACTACAGTCAAAAAAGATTAATCAAATCAACAATGCACACATATCAGTCTGTCAGTGGGAGGAAGTAGAGAATATCATGGCGCACATTTAGTCATCTTCAGCTTCCTGTGCCTTTGTTGACACATATGGCAGGGACAGTATTCTTCTCCAGTGGCCTCTGTCCTTGACACTGCTCTCCTCTATTGTCAGCCCAAAGTCCTTCTGCATCTCGCTTCAGTGCTCTCTTGAATGTTTCCTGGGCCCTTACTTTGTGTCTTGTATTTGTTGGTGAACATTTCTAAGCTTGAAGTAGAATACTGTTTTTCTGCATCACATGACCCATGTATGCTCATCTTTATTCTTTAATCAGGGTTCATACACTTTTTACCAAGAAATTTCCATGACTTTTCCATGACTTTTCCAAAACTTGACTAAATTTCCAAGACCTGAAAAATGACTTCCACGTGTTTAAATAGTATTCAAAATGTCCAATGTGGTACATTAGAAACATACTTTTCCTGCAATTTAATTTGTTAAATTTGGAAATTAGTCAGTAAAAAAAAAACAGTTGGGGCTTCTTCCCCAAGAAATATATTATTAATAATAATGCATTAGTCTTAAGTAGCGCTTTTCTAGACGCTCAAAGTCGCTTTACAATTTGGTAAAGCCAAATTGCACTCGGTGGTGGAAGCGTGGCTGCCATCGTGCGCCTACGGCCCCTCCAACCCCCACAAACACACAAGCACACTGGCAGCTTCATACAGGCAAGGTGGGTGAAGTGTCTTGCCCAAGGACAACAACAGTATGCAATGCTGGGAGTGGGGCTTGAACCGCCAACCTGTGGGTTAGTGGGCAAGCGTCTCTACCGACTGAGTTACAGCTGCCCCAAATTCCACTAATTTTACTGCCTTATAGCCTATACATAGGTGATTAAAAGATAATTATGCTATATTAGATATAAACTAATCATCTATGCTGTTTTAAAGCATTACCAAAACCTGAAGAACCAAGGACCAGCTAAAAAATGATTTAGTTCAAATATTCTGACAAAAAATAGATATAAGTTACTTTTTTCTGCAGTGAGAACAAGAAGAGGCTAAGAAAACAGCTTTTCTACTGAGCACTTAGATTTACTGTATTCTAGCTGGGCAGGTTTAACCAGGAGTATTACTCAGACTGTTTAAATATCCAAAACATTTCCAAAACATTACACCAAAATATAAAATTCCAAAACTTTAACCGGGCTTGGAAATTGCATTTTAAAATTCCATTACTTTTCCAGGTTTTCCATGACTGTACGAACCATGTTTAATTATGTCTTAGATGTTGCATTTTTGAGGACAGCGTGTCTAGTGACCTTCATTAATTAACTAGAGACAAGATGACTAACTCTAGGCCTCCGCTGACTCCACAGCATTAGACACATGTGCCACAGCTCATCAGTGCACACACAGTACACAGAATACACTACAGTCGCATGTTAGTATACACTTCAAACCTGCCAACATCTCTTACATCGCTGAGTTATAATGAGCAGATGGTCACTTGTTCACAAAGTCACGATGTCGCTGTGAATCTAAAGGTCACAGGATACTTTAGACTGGCACCACTGTGACTCCTCCCATCATGCACTCTGCTCTGATCAGCCATTAAGTTTAACGACCGACTCAAGTGATACAAAGGTCACAGTGAGGGGAAAAATGGCTGAAAGGATATCAATCGATTGCTAATTACTGCGCGACAAGTCTGAGGATGATCATCAAAATGTAATGAGGCCCGATCACACAGCGGCCTTTACACATCACACCACACTGATTTCATTTTTACACTTCAAAAACTCTCGAGCAAAAAACTTAACCCAACAACTTTAGAGGACGTCAAGGACAAGGTTTTAGTTTGTGACCGAAAGTTTGAATTGTTATGAAAGAGATAGGAAATACGCTGCTGACAACATTTTTGGCTATTAGCTGGAGTAAAAGACAGGAAAGATTCTTGGATGAGATAAAGAGAAAAAAATTAATCCTCAAGGGGCCTAGAAAGGGAAAACATTTTGTAGTGCTGTGAATGAAATATTGGATGAACTTGGTCTGATTTTTAAGTCAAGCTATCTTCCACTATGAAGTTTCTAACTGAGCAATCATAAATAATGATCTTAAAAGGGCTTTTCCAGCTTTCTGCCATGTTATAATGGTGTTCCCTCATCAAAAACATACCTGGAGTTGTGTTTTTGCCTAATTCACACCTGTTTTAGTAAACTTACAGTATATTCTCTGACACAGCCTTTCTGAGCCATCAAAACGCTCAGTTCCACAAACTCCCGCCCACTCCATGAAGCACTGACCAATCAGCAAGCCCTCTACATCCAGTCTGCTCTCATTCCTATATCCAGAAAAAAAGGTGCTCTGTTTTCTCTGATTCATCTCAGCTACTTAAAATGGCACCATACAAAAAGTTTAAGGAAGTGAAAAGATGTTCTCTATCTGATTAAAATAATGTAATATGCTGCACTCTGATTGGTTAAATCCAGTTGCTTTTATTTGATGATGACCAGACTAATTCCCCATAGGTTGTTTTTTTTTTTTTTTTTACAAATATGAGTCCACACTGGTCAGTTAGCAGCATGCAACCCAAAATGTTCCAGGCTGATCTGATGGCTGGCCAGACATGAGAAAAGTTGCTTATTTGGTCACTGCAGATGAGATGAATTCTGCATGAAAATAAACTCTCTCCCTTCTAATCTAAAATGTCCCGCTCATGGTACTATCCCTATGTTGCAAAATTGCTCTGTGTGCTTGCGAGTGTAAGTGGAGTAGGCCATCGCAGATCAAAGAGTACAGTGTGAAGTTAGGCAGACGCTGTGTGCTGTTAGTTAGCCAAAAAAAAAAAAGGGAAAAAAAAAAGAAAACGCTAAGGAACAGCGAGAACAATAGTAAATAATAAATATGTTGTATGGCAGTGGTGAGCGTCTTTCAGCACAGCCCTCTAATGAGCCCACTGGGGAAGCGCGGAGTGGAGAGAGATGCTGACGTCTGTTGGACAAGCACCATGAGATGTACTGATTATTCCCATTCATTACAGAGATGAGCCAGGGCGCCTCGTTATCTGCGTCACAACAGTGATTTCACCTGTTTGTTCTGATGAAGGACTTTTGACCGTAATTGTAGCGTATCGCAAAGCAGGCGTGGGCACAGGGGTGTGACCTGATCATAATGCCGCGCAAATGGCACGTTAGCATTAGCACGTTTATGCTCTTCGGGTGAGAGGCTTTGGAGGTCACGGGAAAATGAGGAGTAAAGTAGGATTTTTACACTGCTATAATCAGGAAAGAGAAAACATCAGCACTGATATTTTTTTTTTTTACTTTTGTTGTCAACTTTTGGCTGTTTGTGTATTAAACATTCTTTCTAAGATGTAAGATACAGCTGTAATGTTTTGTAGTATATAGTTAAGGGTCCCATTTTGTGCTTTCTGAAATTGTTTTTGACACCTTTGCATTAGTATTTATGGAAGCGTATTGCGTTCACCTGAAAAAAAAAAAGTTTCTGTTTTAATGAGCTAAGTTAGTTCTGATTTTATGAGAAAAGTTCTGTTTTTATGAGTAAAATTTGTTCTGTTTTTATGAGAAAAGTTCTGTTTTTATGAGTAAAATTTGTTCTGTTTTTATGAGAAAAGTTCTGTTTTTATGAGTAAAATTTGTTCTGTTTTTATGAGAAAAGTTCTGTTTTTATGAGTAAAATTTGTTCTGTTTTTATGAGTATAAATAACTTGGGTTTTTCTGACAAAAGTAAATTCATGTCTATCACAACCAGTAAACGTTTAGCTCGTATTGAAGAGTTGCTCACTAAAGAAAAGGCGTAAATGTCCCAACTACTTCGTTTAATACAGTTTTATTTTACTATAGGCTTGAGACACTGGGAGATTCTGCTTTCGTTAAGTAATATTGACGTATAATCATTAGTTTGTCGACTCAGACATCTCAGGTCTTTGTGATTGACTTTGAATTCCTCTCCCACCAAAAGTGGAACAAGATAATAAGGACCATTATCCACATAAAAACAGAAAATTATTTTACTCGTAAAAACAAAACTTTTCTCGTAAAAGCAGAAAATTATTTTACTCGTAAAAACAGGATTTTTTCTCTCATAAAAACAGAATTAACTTTACTCATAAAAACAGAACTTTTCTCATAAAAACAGAACTAACTTTGCTCATTAAAACAGAAACTTTTTTTTTCAGGTGAACGCAATACACTTCCGTAAGTATTTCGTGGTATATAACTTAAAATAATGTACAGTATATGTGTGGAAAATGTCTTTTTATGGGGAGCTGTTACTTTGACTTTGCAGAGAACGCTCAGATTAGGTGTCTGTCGCCCCCTGCTGGCAGTGTGGGGACTGGACAGAGCATAAAATAGATAATTAGCATGCTATTGACGCTAACAGAGCACTAACATGAGTTGACTGTTTTGTAGAGCTGTGAGACTGAGCGTTTTCAGCTCTTGACAAATGGACAGGCTCAGCGAACAGGATTACTCGAACATGCGTGAATGACACAAAATACTCCAGGAATGTTTCTGAGATGGAAACACCATTATAACATACTTAAAAACTCAAAAAAGTCAATTTAACAAAATAAATAACAAACTTTGAATAAGATTGTTGCTCAAAAGTGTATAAAACTAATCCTAAGCCGATATTTTGTTTGCTTTCTCTCAGATATGCTCTTTTGAACACACACAAACAAAATGTATGTCTTAAATACATTTTATTCTTTTTTTAAGTTTTATTTTGGTTGTATGTGGTGCTTTTAGTCAAAATAGTTTGAGAATTGACCAGGTTAAATATGTTTCATGAGTATTCTTTGGTGGAAGGAAAAAGGCCAACAGAAAGTCTATCTGGATCACTGAATATCTGTTTACGGGACAAGTATGCTACCATTGTTTTACATTTTTTGTCTTTCTGCACCTTTATTGAGTTGACAGTTAGACAGAGAGGAAATATAGAGAAAGAAATGGTAAATGACATAATGTAAACAGGCGCGAGCCAGGAATCCAATCCAGGCCGTTCAGGTGGGTAATGAGTGCTCTACAATGTAAGACACCAAGGCACCCACAAGAGTCGTTTTTGAAAGATTTGAGAACTATATGGAAGGGGCAGGTCTGCTTCTCTGACCATGCAAAGCAAGTTAAATCATTTTCAAACATCTCCCCACTGTGTTTCTGTAGAAAACAACAGCTGTTATTGCCAGGATCCTTCAGCCCCTCCAAAGCAAAAGCAAGTGTCCTGCTAACACCACATGAGAACACTTTTGAAAGATGTCTGGGGGCGTACGTGTTGCATCATTGCATCTTGTCACGTGATCAAATCAAGTGCATTGAAAACCAAACCGCTTCACAAGTGACAGTTTGTGGTCATGAATTAGCCAATCAGAGGGGACGAGGTTTGGAAGAGATATGAGCTCTTATTAGAGGGATTTTAGCAATTTGGAACACATGGTGAGGCGCTGATGATGTGGATCGCTGCAAAGTGGTCCAGCTGCAAAGGATCCTGGTAAATGGGAAACACCCAACATGTCCTTCCTGAGACACCGTAGAATCTCACAAGCTAGAAAAAAACAAGGGTCTAAGTTCTGACATTACAATCTAAAATTTAAAATTGAGGACCAACTGGAAATTATCTTCTATTTAAACAGTAGATAAAAGGCACTTTTCCAATAGGTTGGAACGGGGCGGGAGGGGGCGGTTTGGGGGTGTTTCCACTTCCCAAAGTGTTCAAACCATTCTACTTTTGGCACTACTCCCTGATGGGGTCCAGCTCAGTTAAGCGTCTGAAGCAGTTAGAGACTGGCACTGCTGCGAGCTGATTGGACAACAGAGAGTCACTCGGGCAAAAACAACAAGCCAAAGAACTGATATACAAGCAAAAATGTTTTTTTTTTTTTTTTTTTTTTTTTTTTTTTTTTTATCAAACTTGTGATAAACAGTCGTATACCAGAGAGGACGAGCTAATGTTGAGGCCACTTTTTCTTAAAAATAAAGCTAGCGTATATTAGCAACAGCTGTTTCCGGTTTAGCAAGAATGCGAGAATGTAAACGTTTACCATTTTAGTTTAGACTGGATTAGCACGAGTTAAACTCATGTCGCTATGTTCAGTGGTAAAATGTGTTAAAGTAGAACAGAGAAGTGAATTTAATGCACCAAAAGCTACAAAAAGTAGTCTCCTGTTTACTGAAGCTAATACAGCTTTACCTCCAGCCTCACAAAGACACGCACCGGCCTCACACGGACACGCACCAGCCTCACACAGACACGCACCGGCCTCACACAGACACACACCAGCCTCACACGGACACGCACCGGCCTCACACAGACACACACCAGCCTCACACAGACACACACCAGCCTCACACAGACACACCCCGGCCTCACACAGACACACACCAGCCTCACACAGACACGCACCGGCCTCACACAGACACACCCCGGACGGCCTCACGCACCGGCCTCACACAGACACGCCCCGGCCTCACACAGACACACACCGGCCTCACACGGACACGCCCCGGCCTCACACAGACACGCCCCGGCCTCACACAGACACGCACCGGCCTCACACAGACACACCCCGGCCTCACACAGACACGCCCCGGCCTCACACAGACACACACCGGCCTCACACGGACACGCCCCGGCCTCACACGGACACGCCCCGGCCTCACACAGACACGCACCGGCCTCACACAGACACACCCCGGCCTCACACAGACACACCCCGGCCTCACACAGACACACACCGGCCTCACACAGACACACCCCGGCCTCACACAGACACGCACCGGCCTCACACAGACACGCACCGGCCTCACACAGACACGCACCGGCCTCACACAGACACGCACCGGCCTCACACAGACACACTCCAGCCTCACACAGACACGCACCGGCCTCACACAGACACACACCAGCCTCACACGGACACACACCGGCCTCACACAGACACACCCCGGCCTCACACAGACACACACCAGCCTCATACAGACACGCACCGGCCTCACACAGACACACCCTGGCCTCACACAGACACGCACCGGCCTCACACAGACACGCACCGGCCTCACACAGACACGCCCCGGCCTCACACAGACACACCCCGGACGGCCTCACGCACCGGCCTCACACAGACACGCACCGGCCTCACACAGACACACCCCGGCCTCACACAGACACGCACCAGGATTTACACTTGTCTTTTTATTATTATGTTTTATTGCCAGCACCTTCAAACATTTTTTTAATCTCATATATTAACACCACTTTTGTTGTGCTCCTGGACCCAGAGTCATGGAAACACAAGCATGTTTTGGGGCTACCTGTTCTATGGCATCCTGTACTGACAGGTCCCGCACCATTCTGCCGAGTGGAAAAGCACCTATATAGTATATATCAAGCCATTTTCCCAACAGCCTTTACCCTCTTTAATTTAGATAAAGGCTATGATAATATAGCTGGTTCCTCTGTGACAAACCAGCCTATAGGCCCCAACGCACGATCGACATCAGAACTGCATCATGGGAATTGGTGGCAATTTTAGTTTGTATAGGCGTTCATTTTTCTTTCTTTAATATTTCAGTGATATCAGACGCATACCTCTGTTTACCTCTCTGTTTATAGGATGTGAGGGGCCTGTTATTTCCTTCATAACTCACTTTCTGTGTTTACATCTTTAAACTCCACCAGGCTTTATGAACAATCCCTGTAGAGAGACATGGGTTTCCTGGGATCCTAACACAGCCGACTGAAATCCCTCATAAAATCTGCCTTGGAAATATATCAGTTTGAAATAATGCTGCAACCATTAGACCAGTATCTGGGATCTGAATACTTATCTTACTGTCAGATTTTTATGACTTCCATAAGTGCTGTCATAGAAAATAGAAGACATGGGACAACAACTAATGTTTCAGGATTTCTCTTTTATTTTAAAGCCACACAACTGTATTATTTCTGGCTTTAAGGGATGGCAGAAATATAAAAATTGAATATTTATGTCTACCCTCTCAGGGCTTTTATAGGTAAATAATAGATTATTAGAAGATTAATGTGATTCTTTCTATTTTATTTATTCATTCAATTTGTACATTAACTGCCTTAGGTAAACTATGTACAGTGATTTAATGGCCGTTTAGAGGACAACGTGTTTTCTGAATCTGCAAAGGTTTGAAAACGCTGGAAAAGGTGTTTTGGTCTCACAGCATGAAGCCGCTTGGAGCCGCTCCGCTCTCGTATAAACCGTAAAAACACTGAAAACGATGACATAACAGCCTCAATCTGAACAGTGATTGGCTGAATGCCAGGCTCTTATCAGCTACCTGCAAGCACAAAATACAAAGCTCTTTGGTGGGTGAAGTGTCTTGCCCAAGGACACAAAGGCAGCGGTTACAAGGAAACCTGTTCTAAAAAAGAAACAAACATAAACAATGCAAGTGAATAATAAGAAGTCATTTATATCACTGTCCTTCATGTGTCTAAATGAATTATCAATTTCCATACCTTACCATTAGACAGTTTATCAATTCAAATGTTTTTATCAAACTTTTAATTTTTTTTAAATTACACCCGCTCAATACAAAATAGATAGTGAGTGACAAAACTCAAGATAAGACTTTTTCAGTTGGTGCAACATCTCCTGTGTGTAGGCCCTGAATAGACAAATATGTGCTTTGGAAGATAAGTTAAAAGTTACACAAAGTGCCCAAAGGAAGCCAAAGGCACTTTATGTCCAGTACACTCTCCCCTCACACCTTCTTTTTATGTACAAAAATATCAAGTATATCCAACAAATGTCTTACCTTAAAGAAACCACAGAGGAAATACTGTAATGCAAATATTATGATTTCCCTTGACCCTTCGCATTTGTAAGAAGTGTGACCTCACTCTCTACATTAGACTATCTTCAAATTTACACATGAACAAGGCTGCGTACTTCAGGGCAGTAAACCTGGGACACTCTGTGATATGTAGCCCACATGAAAGAACATTATCAAGTGTGATAAGGACACAACTGACATTAAAAGTATGAAACTATTTTGAGAAAAGAGGCATGCTAAAGATGTTGAGGTTCTCTTTGGAAGTGATGAGGGTGGATAGGATTAGCAGTGGGACAGCTAACGTGAGCTGAGACCAGATTGTGATGGTTTGGACAGGTACAGAGGAGGGAGAGTGAATATATATGGGTAGAAGGATGCTGCGTTGGAGCTGCGAGGTAGGAAGCCTAGAGGCAAAATACACAAAAAAGAGCAATCGAAAATAGAAAAGTTTCTTTCCTTTACAAATAATTAGTCTGCTCTTTGGGGGCAACTAACTACACTACTGCAGAACTAGAAAGTTTCAGAAAGCATTGGTAAAGATATTGTGTAGGTCTTATATTTCACAATGGGGGTAGTTTCTCTATCTCTGCTACAATTGTACAGCATCTTTGAATTTAGACAGTGTGCAGTATTTACATAAAAAAATATTGCTTTGTTACTTCTTTCACCCCATTTACCCTAAATTTCATCCAATTCTAACCCATACTTTAACCAATACCAACCCACTAACCCATCTAGCCCATTTTTGGAGTTCACTAACAATCCACTTCCCATTGCTGTAAAGGAAGAGGATTCCTGACCCATCGCAATGAGGTGAATGGGTAAGTATGGCAGGCTAAAGTATTGTAAGCTACATTTCTTATTGTGAAACCTCAGGAAAACCTTGGTCTTATGTCATAATGGCTCATTTTTCAAACACAAGACATTGTGTACCACTGTATTTCTAGCCTTTGACAGTAAAATAAATAAAAAAAGTCATTGACATTTATATAATGCTTCTGTATCTCTGTAGGCACTCAAAGCAGTTTACATCAATTCACCCCAATTCACCCATTCACAGTAACAAGCACTCACATATTCATACACCAGTAGTACGCAAACACCTGAGTGTCATCACAGTATAATGTAGTCCAGTGCAATGACACAACGCCCCCCTCCCCTCTGTGTGACGTTTGTGGACCATTTGGTTTGTAATGAAGCCTCCCACGCAGACACAGATTATAGACTTGTGAACCGTGAACGGCACAAGGAGTTAAAGCAGCAGGGCGTCTCGGCGCTTCCAGGGATGATACAGAAATGAAAATATCACAGGTTAAGATCCAGGGAAGAAACTCTGAAGTGTCCTCAAAAATCTTCCAAACTCCTAAACCCTTCAGTGTAATCTGCAGTCTCAGCTCTAATCCACAGACTTGTCATGCAGATACTGTATCACACCTCATTTATCATTTTACTGTTTTTGCAATATATATAAAGAAAATGCAGAAGTGGACATTGTCTGTTACTCCTGAGAGGATTGTCACTATCTTATCTGCTACTAAAATGTGCTCACAGTCCTTAGATATGGGAATTGTTTTGATTTAGACAGTAACAAACCAGTACAAGTGCATGCTGCTTACAGTACCTTTAATGTTATGGTATTTTATACAGGTTGCTATTAATGGTAATCTATAGCATTTAAGATGTGTCCAGGTATTTTTTTGTGGTGAAAAATGTTAACCTGTAACCATTTAATTACAAAACAAATGTTCCAGTTAAAATAACCATATAGCATGTTCAATTGTTATGCATGTCCAAATATTATTAAGAGTTAATGGCAAAAAATTATGAAAGTACAATAACTGAATACAGCTGCTAACACCGTTGTATAGGCATAGATTCTTTATTTTACACAAATTGAAAATCAGGGAGAGAGATGTGGTAATGACATGAACCATATGAGCCATATCAGGGAATCAAACCCAGGCTGCTCCAGTGTGTGGTGTGTGCTCAACCAGGTGAGCCACCGACGCACCCTGAGGTTATATCTGATGCGTCATTTACTCTGCCAACCTTGCACTTACGAAAGGTGTGTAAATGTTGGTCCTTGTACATTTAAATAAGGTGCCTTAGTACTTATCGTCTTGTTCTGTGCAGGGATCAGTAACCGCAGCGTGTCCCGTTAGTGAGATATAGCCCTGTCACCCTGTTCACCCCTGTCACCCTGTACAAAGAATGGGTGCACCCTGCCCCTCCCTATCATGGGACACCCTTGAGAGGATGGGGCGGTCAGTTTCCTGTTTCATTTGCCGCTGGTCACGGTAGGCTGCGCCGCTATCTCTGGACGCCCTGCAACACTAAATCAGAGCGGGGCAGAGGCGAGCGTCGAGCCATATCGGTGACTCCTTTATGAGCTCTATAGGATGTGGAGCGCAGCAAAGAGACTAACGTATGGGTCACCGAAACATCGACATACGAGAGGTCACAGGGCTGGGTTAGAGTCAATATTTTCTGTGCAAGTAGAGAAATTATTGCTTTATCTGGGGGTAGTGTTTCTAACCCACACCTAAAGTTGCTGATTGACAGAGTAATGCTGCAGGTTAGGGTTGGAGTGTAGCCCACAGTAACGCTAATGAGAAAAACATGACCAATATTTATAGCCATAATTCATTTTTAGAACTGGCAGAGACACCAACTCTTATTAGTCATGCTTTTGGAAGGTGCAGTTGTCTCAGATTTTTAGCATTTAACATACACATTTTACACAAACCCATCCAGGAGAGCTTCTCTACAGAAAGAATTCAAAAAGGACATACTTTGGGTGAATACTGAGTCAGTGATAAGACAAACCAACTGTGAGGGACCATCCATTTTATCCAATCAGAGAAACCATCACCAGTACATTTAGGGGCCCTAAGCCAGGTAGATTTGGAGGACAAGCCTCTCAGTCATTTTTTTTTTTTTACCGTATAACTTGTATTTCTTTAAAACACTCAACTATTTTTCTAGGGGGATGAATGGTTTGAGACATTTTTGACTTACAAACTCTGTAAGGGGGGACAGGTAAACAGACTCTCTCAAAAATGACAATAACAGACAAAACACTGACAAAAATCAAATCAACAAATGATGAATAAGCCCTGCTAATCACTCTGTCAACCCTAAAACATGACCATAACTGCCTATACTGCTGTTAATACAACCTGCAGTGGTTTGGGTGCAAATGTATTTCTCTGAGTAAGGCTGGTAATATGACCAAAAATGTACAGTTATGTTTCACGGTATTTTTCAAAATGATCATATTTAATGGTAACACATTCAGATTGGAATACTTGTGGGTTTATGTTGTCTTAGTGAACAAAAAATCTATCATCTAAACAAAATATACAGTCAAATACTAAATGCTATTGTTCTCAAGGGTTGTACTGAAACAAAAACAAAAAAGTTTCAGGGGAAAGTGCGTGTATGGCTTTTAGTTCTGCGCCAGTCATTTTTCTTTTATTCCCTGGTATCACAGTATAGAGACAATTTTAAATGAGGAACAAGGGAAAAAAAGATGGTATTTGGTACGAAACTGTATATTCTCTATGGTGACCAGCCCTAGCTCTGAGCAGATCAACATGGATTTCTTTAATCTTGTAAACTTACAAATTTTTGGAGATACAAAAACTGCATGAAAAGATGAGCCTGAGTGAAGCACTGTAGAGGATGAAGTTCAATTCTCTCCTGTATTTGTGAATTCAGACAAACTCAGGAATCTAGTTAGGAAGCTACATTGAACTACGACCACAGTCCAACTCAAATGAACATGTAAACTTGAATGATCCACCCGCCCACCTAACGCTACGGCTCCACGTGACGCCGTATGCCAGAGAAGCTCATTAAGAGCCACTCTGTGTTTTTTTCTGCTCTGCCTCCTCCAGGTTTGTTATCAAGCTGTGACAGTTTCCATTTGCAGGTGTTAGATACTGCTTTTGCTTTCTCCCCCTTCACCAACATGACAGAGAGAGCCACCCGACGCACATTTGCAATTTCCTGCAACCCCAGCAAACGGTGGATGTTAAAAAGAGCCCGTTAGCTCAATGGTTTGAACTGCAATGCGGGAAAAATCACTTAAAGAAATGCCCTAAACCACTAAATAGACAGAGTCGTGTGGGGAGCCGGGGCGTCTGCATGAAAGCCTTTACCGATTCTTCAAATGACATCAGACAGACTTTAATGCAAATGTGAACGCTGTCAGGTTACACTGTGGTCGCTTATATCTCTATGGGCAGAGCGTGACAGACACACTTTCACAGCACACACCACATTTTAGCTCCAGCTTTCCAATACAACACATCGCAACAAACAAAATCAAGACAACAAAGAAATGCATGGATTTTATTTATAGAACATTAAAGATAGAACAGTCTGACACTTTTAAAAGCATTAAACATCTCCTGAGGTATAATCCCAGACCAGACACTAAAGCATTTACGTTTGATGCAGCAGTCAAGAGAATGCCAGAGCTAGATGGAAAAATACATGCAAGGCAAAAGTCCGTGATATATTTTGCTGCAAGTTTGTGGGGACAGGATGTGGCTAAAATACACATTTGTAACTCAAAACCTTAGGAAAATGCAGCCGACTTTTCAGCAGGGTTAAATATGCCATTATGAATACAAAATGATTAGTATTCAACATTATGCATAACAACACTAATGTAACCAACACTGTGTTTTCCTTATTGGATAAAAGTGCCTTGTGATGTACGCAGGTGAAGCTAAAACATGTAATCTCCTCTGAGCCAGGAGCAAGTCAGGATGACACTGGCCTTGTACGATAGACAAATAAATCTGACAAAGAAAAACATCTGTAACATGTAATTAAATGTTTGATTATGTGGCCTGTCAAACCGATGGCCATCACAAGATGACAGAGTGTTTGTGTGAACGGTCCTCTCCACTGACTGGGTTCATAAATATTCATTAAGCATCTATGGGCCTTTAGGGATTAATCCAGCCATGATAGAAACACTAGAGCTACACCAGTGGCATGTTAAGTCTATTACATACTGTGGGCCTAGCCTACGAGACTAATGGCTTTTATCAAGGATACGTCCAACGGCACAGCTTCCATTACCACAGGTTTAGTTCAAGAGCACATTTTCCAAAATACGCTGCTTTAAAAGTAAAATGAGTGACATTAGTGAGTCAAACATCCCACGCTACTGCTCTTTTATTTCCACTGCCTTTAAGATTGTGTTTCGGCTTGTAATGAACCGCTGTTCTCTTTTGTGCGTGTTCATAATTGGCACTGTTGTTTTTGGTGTCTTGACAGCAAAGTGCTTAAATGTCAAAGGGCTCCCGGGATTACATTTTAAAGGTTGCAAATATGTTTCGTGTGTCATACCAAGGCGACAAATACTACTTAACATTTAGAAATTTAGTCTGTATTTTGTAAATGTGCGTTTTATTTATTTATTTATTTATTTATTTATTTTTTACCCTACCAAAGTAAGCGAGATAAAGCAACACTGCGTAGACATTCTTTCATCTTCTTTTGCTTATTCCTGTAAGGGGCTGCAGGTGGCTGGAAATTTAGAGTCATCCATTCACCTAAATGCATGTCTTTGGACGGTGGGTGGGGGGGGGGGACTGGAGTGCACAGAAAGAACCCACAGAGTCTGTCGGCCCGGTTCTCTACACTGTATTTTCCTATAATTTAACTGCTCATACAGTACCTTACATATGTAGACCTGGCCACAGACTGGATGGTTATGATTATAAAAACAATGCCCAACATGGCTGCTGGTTGAGTTTAACGCAGCACTCTCACAAGGTCATTTAACTTGTGTCCTTGTTAATGCATGAGTACAAACAGCTCATCATTAAACAGCTGCTTTCAACTCGCTCCCATTTCCATTTCAATCTCGTTCATTAGGCAGAGGCGCAGTAATCCTCACCACGTCTCTACAGGAACACATCAACCCGCGCTGCAGCAGGAGAGGCCCAGAGAAGAGGCAGGTTTACTGTTTACCGCCGAAAACACCACGGGAAGCAGACAAGCTCCATTGAGGCACCTTGAAGAACAAAGTCAGTGGAAGTTATTCTGACAGCACAGGAAAACACAGACCACATGCAGTTCAATGCGGCGCGAGAGATATTCAAAGGGAAATGATGCAACTGTAAAGGAAATACACAGAATGATACCTTTTCTCTTCATTTTGCAATACTTCTGTGAGATGAAACTGGTCAGAAGTGGCAATGTCGAGTCAAGGATGAAGGACTAGAGACGATGAGGATTACACACAGCTTGTTGTGAAGGTCGTTCATGTCAAGCTTTCTCATCAAAGACTGATAAATTATGCCATAATTACGGTCACATTTTCATTGTGATGTCTTCATTTAGTTTCAATGAACCCATTTAATGATGATTGCTACGATAAACAAGACGTTATCCACTGATGAAACACATTTAGCTTATGTTTTATTAATCTATAGCATATTTGATTTGTCAATAGAAAATGCATAATATCAAATCATTTTGTGATTGGGGATTAGGAATGGTGGGATCCCTCTTGGAGTATGGGGGCGGCTAAGGGCTGTCTGGTTCCTGTAGGAGCTTTGTTCACTTTGCCTACAGTAAGTCAGACCTGTTCCCATGTTGGACTCCGGCAGGGCTGCCCTTTTTCATCCGTTCTGTTCATAATCTTTATCGACAGAATTTCTAGGCACAGCCAGGGGCCAGGGGGAGTCCAGTTTGGGGACCACAGGATTTCATCTCTGGTTTTTGCAGGTGATGTTGTCCTGCTGGCTTCATCAGGCCAGGACCTTAGTGTGCACTGGGGCGGTTTACAGCCGAGTGTGAAGTGCCTGGGATGAGAATCAGCACCTCCAAGTCCGAGGCCATGGTTCTTGACCCGCAAAGGGTGGCTTGCCCTCTCCAGGTCGGTGGACAGTTCCTGCCTCAAGTGGAGGAGTTCAAGTATTTCGGGGTTGTGTTTTGTTTGACGCGTAAGGGAAAGATGGAGCGTGAGCTTGACAGGCGCAGATGGAGACCCCAGTGAAAATCCACTGGCCTGAGAATGCCTTGGGATTCCCCCAGTAAAGCTGGAGGAAACGTCTGGGGTGAGGGAGATCTGGGCATCTTTGCTTAGACTGCTGCCTTCACAACATGGGCTCAGATTAGTGGTAGAAGATTGATGGATTAGCTGTGTAGTTTATGAAATTCTCAGTTACTTTTTTTAGCTGTTAAAATCAGCGAGCATCAACATGACACAAATCTTTTTTACAAGGTACCTGTAAAAGTATGTTTTTTTTTTTTTTTAATGAGAAGTACATGTAACTGTCTACATGCATTAAAATGAAGTTACCTTAGTGTTACCATGTCGTCCCACAATCTCAATTGTGTGAATGTTTTACTAAATATGTTATCTGAGCTTTATATTGCTTTAGTTTGATCTGTTCTAAAGCTAGCTTTTTTGTGTTGGCAGCTGTTAGTTCAACAGACTAATCAGTGTGAGTTTGATGAGCATAAATACTATGCTTACTTACTAATAATAATAATAATATTTATACTATGCTATATGTGGTTTAGAAAAGCACATTTCCACATTAGAGCTGTGCTGTGTAGAAATAATTTGTAAAACAATAGAGACAAAATCTCGTAAAATATCATTGTGACATAGTGAGAGTTTATTTGTCTGTCCATATACCTTTTCTTACAGCATCTATTTCTGCGGTTCATGTTAGCTTTGAAATAAGGCATTACTCCTATTATGTTTTACTTACACCTTGGTACTGGACTAAAACCTATTGTGGCATTAGTATTATTGTAGGGGCATTACCTGTTGTTTCAGTCAGCTCCCTGCAAAGAAGTCTTTATTTTGTTCTCAGCGGAGGTATCCTGGACCCAGCGGTGTCCAATCTATCGTCCACTTTACCCCCCATCTCTGTCCGCACCTCAACGGTTTTATTGTGCTCACCGCTGCTTCTCAATTACACCTCCGTTTTACAAGAAAAAAAGGCCAGCCACGACCAAATGAACTAACTGCATTGTGCCGAAACTGACCATTAAACATTTAGGGGTGGCCACATTTTACAAAGTCTATTAAAATGTGGATGTTATGCAAACTAATCACATAACATTAGATTCACATAAGAGCAGAGAGAGGCCGTTTTGTGAGTCTGAAGCTCGTCTTTTAACCATCATTTCTTTTGACTGTCAGAACGCAGCGTGAATCACAGTTATCTTCAGAAATGTCAGCATTAGCCTTCATCAGCCTAAATCACTTTCCCTTTTGCTGGCGATAACAAATCCGATGTATTTCTTAAGGATTTCTGAGCGCTGCAACACATTTAAGACAAAATGGTTTAGCATGCGCCAAAGATGATAGATTTTCTAAAGTAATGTGTCATTTTGGTTCATCCCTTACTTCTTTTCTTCAACAAAGGGCAATAATTTCTCCTCATTTTTCATTGGTAGTTGAATATGTAACAGTTTATTTCTACATGGTATGTTTAACTGCTGTAAATCTGATTTAAGTTTAATTTGGTTTTCTGGTGTAATATGTTACGCTGGTGCATTTATTTTGAAAATCATTAGGTAGGAAGTATTGTTCAGTAATTTGGCTCCGCCTATGAACGTAATTCAGACGCACACTAAGTGAGATCAGTTAAGCATGGCAAGCGAAGAAAGCTAAGCTGAAACAAGTTGTCGTAATGATTCATTACACATATAAAGTCCTTATTGTCCCTCTTAAGCATTGGTATGTTTATATATATCCTTCACATTGCATTTATTTTATACCTTTTATCATCTGGTTGTAAATTTGTGTTATATAATGTACTTTTTAGTTCAGCGGTGGTCTCACGGTCTTACTGTGATTGAATAAAGGACTAAGCAATGTAACAATGCCAAGCTCAAAACTGTAAAGCCACAAAAAAAGAGCCCAAAAGAACTCTGTATTGGCTATGAAAGAGGGGAAGTGATAGTAGGGTTTAGAGCAGTGGCTCCCAAAGTGGGGTCAGTCTGTTTTTATTTCCAATGTTTTTTCACAAAAGTCTAGGGGCAAAAACTTGATAAACTTTTAAAACTGTTAGATGTTTTGGAAATAAACTCCCGAGGCCAGACTGAGATGGTCTGAACATGAGGAGGATGCAGAGAGGATGCAGAGAATAGCTTTAGATGGGGGCAGATGATTCTCTGCAGTTGTTGTCCCTTTCTGGCTCGCTTGACTGCGATGATTGAGTCTCTAATTGACTCCCAGTTTTGCCACTATAAATTTACAGATCTACAATGAAGCCAACTGGAAAGGTTGGTCCTCTTCAGGGTATAATTATTTTTTATTGCTAATTGCTAATTAGCAAAGCATCAAGAATTGCCGCTAATTGAATCAACCTCTATACAGCCGGAGCACTCCAGCGTTTAATAGTCCACACATGCGGAAGACAAAGCGACAAATGGGAGTTTTAGTAGAAAAGATGGAAACAGAAAAATATTAATTTGGCGAGAGGGAGTTTGGTTCATAAAAAACACTGTGCATAAATATTGCATTTGACTGTTTTCTGAACCTAGGATGTTCTTGCTGGTTTCAGAAAAGAATGCAGTGAAACCAAGCAAAGTAAGTACAGACAATAACTGCAAATGGCAACACTTAATTCACACCTAATTGCTTTTGTTTTGTTAAGTCTTTCTTTTTAGTAAAGAACAAAAAAAATATACATCCAAAGTAACCATGGATCATAAGCTTCCTTCACTGTAGCAATCAATTTGGACTTCTTTGGAGAGCATTCAAAAACTGTTTCTAACAAGAAAATTACAATATACAAGCACAGTCAGTAAAGCTGCTGAAACTGGTTCGCTGTTGCAAGTAACAGAGCTCTCATTTACTCCTCCTTGAGTGCTTTTTTAGTTGTTTTGGTGTTTACTTGTCCGTTCATCCAAAACAAACTTGGGTCAATTTCCAAATCTGTACCGACCTTGAAAAAGTTGCAGACCTCGCTCCTCAAAGTCACGCTTTAAACTCACATCCCTTCCATGTCATTGGTTAGAAACTTTAGGGTTCAGATTTAAAAAACAAAACAAACAAAAAAAACTTTTATTTGAGTTAGGTTAACACAGTACAGGTATTTTTTGACCTTGATGGTAAAGTGGGTTGTAATAGTATTCATAGTGAAAGTAGTTGTTATGATAAAAGAAGTAATAATCTTATGCAGCACTTTTCTAGACACTCAAAGTCGCTTCACAATTTGGTGCATGACTCATTCACTCTTACATTCATGCAGGCAAAGTGTCATGCTCAAGGACATAGCAACAACAATATGCATTGCCGGTAGCAGGGATTGAACCGCCACCCTGCGGGGTGTGAGCGTCTCTACCGACTGAGCTACTGTAGTTGTAGTATTAGTATTAGTAGAGGTAACAACAGGCAGTACTTTATTCTTAAATAAACTTTATATTCAATACTTTTACAAAATTTTACTTTAACTTTTACTTGAGTACAGATTTAGACTACTTTGTCCACCTCAGTCCCCTTCACTAAATTATGAGTAGTGAATAACCATTTGATAATATAAGAACTTTAATAACTATTGACAAAAGTTGAGGCAGCCGTGTGTGCGCATGTCTGACCATTACCAGACAAATGAGAGTCTGTGAACAGGAACCACCGCCGTGTTTGTCTATTAAAAGCCCAGATGACTCTTATTGGAAAAACGTCAGTGGAGTTGAAGGAAAGCCTCATTACTGGCCTGGTTTATTTGTTTTCAGTTGCTCCCATTATGTGAAACAGTGTTTGAGACAAGCCAAGGTCTCCGCCGCCTGCACTGGTCTGGTCGGGGGAGGAACTGTCCTTGGTGCTGTCCTGGGAGCATGGGAGTGGGTTTGGCCTTCGTAGTCTTATATGAAGCCCCCAACCCATTGTGTACTTGTACTTGACCGCTTGCTAATGAGCCCGTAGCAGGCGTCAATCAAGTGTTGGCGATAAGACGTGTGGTTAAAAGCAGTTTAACCTTCTCGCTCCTTTGTGCGCCCATCACGCTGCACATTCACGACTCTCAGACCGAGGCGACCGCACTGTAGGCGGCCGCTCTGTCTGTCAAACATTTAGCTTCTACAACACGAGCTAACAAAAGCACCGGAGTTAACCCTGTAGGTGGCAAGTCAACCTTCAAAAGAATTTCTCACAATGGCTCAATTGTAATTACTTTTAGCCTTTATTACACAGCTAAACATTTTTCTACTTTGTATCTAACTGTTCCAACAAGTTTCCAAGCTACTTTACAGAGGTGATGTATATGTATTTTCTAAAAACAAATATTTTTAGAGGGAAATGTAGCCTTTACTCAGTCATATTTTAGATTCTCTAAATAAAAAACACTATTGGACAGACAAATAACATCTGTGGGCACTAAAATTGCTTTACAGCAAGCAACCATTCACCCTGTACAAACACTCACACAATCACCCTAGTGTGTGCAGACACTGGGGTGTCCTGCCCCAGAACAGAATGACAGTATACAATGGAGGGAGCAGGGTTTGAACCGCCAACCTTCTGGTTAGTGGAAGTCTAACCATCTGTACTACAGCCGCCCAGCAGTAGGAGGAGTAGTTGGCCAAGTAGAAGTAGCAGCTAAAGTAGTAGCGACAGCCGTAGAAGAGGCCGTAACGGTTGTAGCAGAAGTAGCAATAAAAGTAGTTGTAGAAGAAGTAGCTGTACTAATGGTAATGCCTGATTCACACTAAGGGCCATATTTACTGAGACAGGCGCAAAATTGCGAGTGCAGCTTAAAAAAGAGCGTTTGCTATTTGTGGGTGTGTTGTAAATTATATACTAAGGGAAACTGCGGAAATAATAATGTGAATGAGAATTTTGCGTGAGTGTAAGACGTACCAATAAAGGGAGCAACTATGCTCAGCTCGACTGGGTCTTTCCCCATAGCAATGCAACGTGAAAGTCAATGTCTCATGCAATTCTGGCACTGACCAGAGTCGCGTGACTTAATCCTCTGTGTGAGACAAGTGGAGAGAGGAAAGATGAAATCCGGACACTTAATGTAATTCAGTGTAAATTGGGCGTAATAGCAGTGAGTGCTTTCTATTTAAGAAAACACTTGTAGAAGAAGAAGCAGTTGAAGTAGTTGTAGAAACAGTAGTACTAGCCCTAAGTACTCTCTATTTACGCTTTTTTTTTCTTTTACTCAAGTGCCACTACAACCCTGCCTCTACACTAGAAGAAATCTGCTTTTATTTTATTAAAATATAAAACCATATACATTTCCATTAAAATATATGGAGATATGACACTAAACTGAAGGTATCTCAAACATCTAGCACTGAGTTTTGCACTAGACTGATGCAAACCAGCAATATCTGCACCTAATCTGACTGCATTTATCCATGTGTTGTGTTTTTCTTCTTGCTCCATTTCTTTGTGTAAACTGACAACAACCCCTCGATATTATTTTATTTATTATAAATCTAAACTGCATTTCACTCTGTACACCAAAATACTTCATCATCCATTTACTTTCCCTCCTGCTGCCAAATACCTCAGCCATTCTAATAAAACCACCTGAATGAATCAGCATTCAGGACGGAGGTTGATGTATGGGAGGGGTCACAGGGGTCCCGGAAATGTCACGGTGTTCTTAGTAGAGCGCTGGATATGGAGGTGACAGCAGCTCTTCATTTCAGTGGAATAATTCATGCAGTAGGAGGAAAATAACCGTGTGTGACATTTGCCTTTGTGAGTGATTGTTGTCAATAGTTTCAACTCCAACTAGTGTCTTACTCCAAACGAGATATAACAGCTTTTGATTTATATTCTGGGTGTCACTGCCCAAAATTGCGGGTGTAAACAAAAAAATGTGGTCTATTGAAATTCCTATTCAGCCCTGGCCTAGTTTTCCCTCATATACATTTATATTGTTTGGGGCGGGGCTTGGGAATGGGGGATTTATCGTTGGAGATATTATCATCTAAACAAGTGTGTGCGCGGTGAGTACCTTTCTCTCCCTCGACGGTGCTATGATATCTCTGGGTGCTAAGAGAGAGACAGGCAATCTAGATAATTCTGCCCTGTAATCAGGTTTTTTGTTTGGGCCGCCGACAGCCGCATCAGTGGTGAAGAAGTTCCTCTACATGGGAAAGATAAACTGATACATTTTCTTCAAAAAGAAGGAAAAAAAAGGAAGTGTGATAGGAAAATCTGTGTCATCATGCAGAGAAAATGACAGTGAAGGTAATGCTGTGCACAGGGAGGAAATGGTACTGTTATCATGCCTGGAATAGACTCGACTCCAGAGATGGACCACTGGATTTGGACCATGGTCTAGTCCAGTGGTTTTCTACTGGACTGGCTTCGGGACCCACCAATGCCTTACGATGTGAAGCCGCGATCCAAATAAAAAATATATTTTAACTTATGTTCAAATTAATTGAACATAACATTGTGCAGTTTGAACCTGAGACAGAATAAGAATATCACAGTCTGCCAACGCAAAAAGAACACATTTAAAGATAAACCAAGGGCTGATGCTGCAGAGGGAACACCCGAAGAGCTGCATTTTAATTTAAACTATTAACTCTTCACTTAAGTAACTTCAGCCATTTTAACAGACTGAATAGTGCTTTTATGCACAGACTAAATAAAAATAACTGATACATACAAATAACCTATTGAAACAAGTCACTTATTCAAGCACTAATAGCATCAGTCTTCCAGAATAATGAAGACACTGCACATGAGTCCAGCAGAAGTTAAATCACTGTCCCATAGTGTTGCTAACGTAACCATAGCAACGGCAATCAGCCGAGCTGCCACCCAGTCGCTCTGAAAGCCTGGGCGCTCGTATATCCTCCTCTCAAAAAAAGCATCTCAAAAGTTCAAACATGTTGTGTACAGTTTAAAAACCTGTAGCGGTCCTGCTGTTCTCCTCTGAAACTCACAGCCTGATCACTCGTGCACTGTCGTTAAATGTGTCATCCCCAGTCTTTCAAAATCTGCTGAAACCAGCCATTAGTGTGTGCTCCTAGTCTTTTCAAAATCTGTAACGACTGGAAAAGTCACGTCGTGTGTCCCCAGCTTTAGACACAGCCTTGGCAACCAATGACTCAAAAACTGATCACTCGGCTACTGCACTGGTCAACTCCACACTATATTTATCACTTTTTCTTTATATCTAGGACATTTAATGGTACTGATGTGATTTTGTACAAAAATTCCCCAAATTAATTGAAAAGCACAGCGGGTGGTGGCGCAGAACAGGCTTACAGTCCATGTGTCCAAGAACTAAATTAACTCCAAAGACTCTGCATTTAAAAAAAATCGCCTCTGATTCATCTTTGTCAAAAACAGATTAGCACAAGCATTTTTTTTTTTACAGACTTTAAGTGTACAAGAAAGAATACCGTGTTAAAGGGCTAACTAGTTTTAAAAAGCGGTGCAAGTGAATATCGTTGTACTCACTGTGACTTGACGAATGTTCATTTTGTCCATGACTTTGAGACAGACGAAGCTGCTTTCAATCTGTGAACAAGGAACAAGATAAGTGCCAAGATAATGACTTGAACGTACTAATCCTATTCCTAGGATTTAAATCTAAAGCATATTATTATTAATTCATATTACGTCATGTATGGTGTGCTTTTGAGGCTGGCTAAAATAGATTACAATATTTAAGCTACACAGAACTTTCAAATATGGACAAGCTAAAGAACAGATGACATAAATGCTGCTGCAAACTCTAATTTCAGTTTTATTTTATGCAACAAGTTTCAGGCGTGCGTCAGGTGATCCCGAAAGGCGAGAAGGAAGTAAACCGACCTGAAATGAGACAAGGAACTAAGTAACAAAATAAAACAGGAAGACTATTAATAAATTGGGGGATAAAACAACATAATGTAAGCATGTGGATGGACAATGACCACAGTACATAGTGAAGTATCTGTAAAAACATCTACATTTTGCCTTTAACCCGAGAACACTAATGCTGTGTGATTGTATTCACATGATTTTCATTGTGTTGCTGTTGTCTGAGTTGACTGGGTCCTTGCTTCACGGCCGTGTACTTGTTTTTCCCAGGGTTATGATGTTGCTCCATAACTTTGTCTAGTGTATTATTTTGATAACATGCTCACATATAGCTTCACATTATTTATTTTATTAGATTAATTATTGTAATTTATTGTTTTCTACATTTATCAAAAATAATAAGTAAACAAATGTGTAAATGTTGATAGTAATTTTAAGCTTTTCTGGAGATTCGGTTGTTAAAATGTCAATATATTATCATTAGATATCAAAATAAATTAGACGGATTACAAGGATGTCCCATTGCTTATCCTCGCTTGTTTCCTCTCTTTGTCTCCTCTCCAAAACCTGTCTTTTCCTTCTCTTAATGATCCTTACCTATCTGACAGGGAGCCACCAGCAAAATCTTCTGAGAAATTTAGAGAAATATATTTGTGTCACTTTCAGTAGATATCTGACAAAACCAATGAGCTGAATTTTAAGGCACTGCTAAAGCTGATTCGAATGATTATTACTTTTACAGAGTGAGAAAACACTATCAGCAGCAGCAGCAGACTGGGCCAGACTGCTATTAGCACAATCCATTTCATCTCACTGCTCGCTAAAATCTGATCTGATTCCACTGGTCAGATAAGAGCGCCCTAACCAGCAACTGGATCTTTCTGTAAAATTGTAAAACTAAAGACTGGGGGCTTATCTTCAACTTCTAGACTCAAGTTTAGTGTGAGACCAATCTGAACCAGCGCTTGTCTTGCAGTGGCAACATGTATCTACATTTTTATTCATGTTTTTCTTTCTTGCATTAAGCTCGATATATCCAGCACTAAAATACATACTTTTGCTTACTTTCACATTTTTTTTCTATTGAAGTCTCAGTGTATTGAAATCATTAGTATCAAAGCCTTTGAAAATGATTATGAAGACGTTTTATGAAGATGTTATTTGATGATTTAACAGTTTATCTCAAACCCATAGCTTTGATGGAAGTACATAAAACCCTGCTGTGCTTCGATGTTCATAATATTATTTGATCCAAGGCTGTTCCAAGGCAATGCTTTAACTGTCACATCCTTAAGCGTCAGATCTTCTAACAGTTTAATAATTCATCTGAACATTTGCTGAACCCTTCACTTGGGCCCTTGTCACCTTGAGAAGTGACCACTTATGTCCCGCTAAAACAAAGTGAATATTTAATGACCATTTATAAAACATAACAGTCAACATGACATTAATGCCTTTGTCAGGATATTAATAAGTCTGTGCTATTAGTTTCTGTAAGCAAGGCATTGTAGTGACAGTTATTCAGTGATTCTCAATTGGTGGGTCTGGGCCATTGGCGTGACGTGATAATTAGGGGCCCCAGTGTGGGTTTTCTGAAGGGGCTCTTAAAGAGTAACTCACCCCTGGCCCAGGCCTGACTCCGCCCACTGCCAGAGATTGAAAACTGCTCAAAAAGTGGGCAGAGACCTGGCAGAGACAGAGGAGGAGAACTGAGGGAGGAGTGAGGCCTGGTCCTGTGACTGACAGCTGTCAGAGACCTCATGGACCTCCTCCACAGCAGGGGGCGCCAAGTCCCAGAAATGGGGGGAAAAAAATGCAGGACGTCTGGACTGATGTTTTATGTTCCTTTTATAATAACACAGTTGAAATATTGTGAGAAAGGCGTCGTGCGCCGCCGCAGTAACGTGTGCGTCAGATCGCGTCTTTATTTACTGGTATTATTTCAGCTGAGAGCTGTTTTTGATCGTATCTCCGCGAGTAAGAAATCGATTGTCATCAAACAAAAAGTGACTTAAAGCGTGGCAAGTTTAAAACACATCTGTGGAGTCAAATCTCTCCCCAGTGTCACTAATTTGCAGTGTTGGGTTAGTTACTCAAAAAAGTAACTAGTTACAGATTACTAGTTACTCTTTTGAAAAGTAATATATTACTTTACTTGGTTACTGACTCGTGAAAGTAACTTAGTTACTTTCCTTTTGGATTACTTCCTAACAGGAAGCCCAAATGAACCCAATTCAAAATAGAAGAAGCCTATAGCCTCACCGTTGCCCTGACCAGCTCTGTTATTTTATACAGGCGTTCAAGTTTTTTTTAGCTGCATTCATTTCAGCAGCAGTGCAGCCTGACACAGCAAATACTGCCCTTTAGGTTCACCTGCCTCTGCTCCTGTGCAGCGTTCACGTCCTGTGGACACAGTTTTATTTCACTACACTGAAGCTAAAACGCACTTGTTGTTAGCGCCAAAGCGGTGCACGTCTCTTCTTTCCTCGCTGTCCCCACTGACAGCAGCAGCTGCATGCGCCCCGACGCGCGCGGACAGGACGAGTGGCCGCTGCGCGCATAAAGAGGAGCAGAGAAGGGAACGGATGAAAATAAAGTAGAAAACGTATCAGCGCTATTCGTTTAATGCATTTTCATTCCGTGTCCTTCCGGTAAACTGCAGGTAAATGAAACTGACTGTAGTGACTGTAACGCAAGTAACTAATTGGGTATTTTGTTAGTAACTGTAATATTACTTACTGGGGGGCTCAAAAGTAACGCGTTACCCCCTGTGTTACTGACAATTGTAATCTCGTTACTTTGTAACGCGTTACTCCCAACACTGCTAATTTGTAGTTATATACTGTCATTGATCAGGCTCATTATGCCTTATTGTGCGCTGACACACGGGACAGTAGAAGCGCAGCCGTGAGAGGGGAGGGGGGCGGAGGAGACTGAACGGTAAATGCGGGGCTGAGTTGCGTGTTTAGGAAAAAGACCCACACCTGGCAACAGCCAACAGCAGGACTGGGACGAGCGCGCGGGGGAGAGAGACAGCGAGGGCGTGGAGAGCACGGGGCGTGGGAGGAGATACTCGGCACAGGTGCGGTAAAGTGGTCAAATACTACGTCACAGTTGCCTATCTGGAACTATTGAGCAGAAATCCCACTGTTTGACCCTAGGAGGGCAGCACTCTGACGGTTTTCACTACAAAATGTGAATTTAGACCTTTTTTTACAAAACAGTCAAACATAAGACTATAAATAGTGAGATGTATCACTAAAGCCCTGTTTGTACAGCTGATCAGCTGAAAAAATTGGTTTAGGGGTGAGTTACTCTTTAAGTTATGAAGCACATTCAGTCTATACATACATCTTTTCAGGTTTATACATCCACATCATACTTTAAGTTTTAAAAAGTGCATTGATGTTTCTGAAAGTCTATAATAGTTAAAACAAAACAAATAAAACATGTCAGTGCCAAAAGCATTTTTGTTTATAATTTAATTTTCTAAGCATTACCTAAATATTGAAAAGTTATTATGCATGTCATATCATTGTTCTTAAATGAATCATGCTTGGAGTGTAATTTATAGCCCAGAATGAAAATAATCCACTAAAACTGACAATAATTAAGGACTCTCAATGGGCGGCCCCTCATGTTCTGGGCCCCAATGCCTCTGCACTGCCTGATGTTACGCCCCTGGTCTGGACCCAAAAGTGGGCCACAGAGCTGAACAGAACAGAACCTGAATATACAGAAGTTTCAATGTTCAGCTTATTAGAAGTCTCAGTGTTATTAAAATTGTAAAATACAAAATACCATCAAAAAATGCTAAATGATTTGACAAATTGTAACCAACTGACTACGTGTCTGTCAGTGCCTGGGTAGAGAACATTAGCAAATGGCTCAAAATTTAGCTGGCATCAGTAATCTAATTCATATGTTATGCTGGAAAAGTAATGACATACTATAAAACTTTATGTACAGCAGCCAAAGACGGGTAACCCTAAGATAACTTTGTCTAATGGCACTGACTACCAGCTCCATGTGCTAATGTAAATATATTTTTACAAGTGACTGGACTTATTTACTTTAGTAATCAAAAGTATTTGCAGTTTCTTTAATTGCTACATGTTAAAGGTACACACATGTCCCCAGACAAACTTAAGCATAATTGTGTTAATGTGCCACTTGTGTGATCCTACGGTTCTCTAAGTGTTTTCATAATCACTTAAATGTGCAATTTCTCCATCAAGCTCTGATTAGGTAATGACTAAATGCTATAGAAGAATAACCTTATCAAACCCCCGCTGTCTGACTAGGGCCATTAGGAGCAAAGTGACAAAACACCAATTAAACATTATTCAACTCAAGTCTAACTTATAAATAAAGTTGGACAAGTCTGGCCTGAGCGGTTTTGTTTTGCACAAGTTCTTACAGAGACGATGCAAGCATGATGGGGAAGTTTGACAAATTAACATAAATTAAACATGAGATACCAACCAGAATGTGGGCTGTTGTTCGTTTGCAGGTTGTTTAATCATTCTTGGACTAAATTTCACACCACGTCAGGTACTGGAGATTATTCTTCCTTAAAGAAGTTATATTATGCTTTTATTCATATTTCTAAACCAATCTTGGATACTGACCAATTCCAAAATACAATTACGTGCACACATTTGGACCCTGAACCACCAGTTAGAAACCACTAGTATGTAGCTTGTGTATTTTTAAACCTCTGCAACAAGACATGCACAGGAATAAAGTCAGATATATGAACTTCCTTGTTTACTATACAGTTACTCTGGGTCATAGTGGGCACTTTGTGCTGGTCCCAAGCCTGGACAAATGAAGAGGGTTTTGTAAGGAACCTATACCAAATCAGTTTATGAAGAACTGCCCAGTACAAGGCAGGTGTTTTGCTGTGGCGAGAATGGAAGGGAAAAGCATGTTTACATTGCCTCTGTAACAAGTGAATACCATTATAACGGCTGTAAATACAGTCAGTCTGACGAGGAACGCACCTGGACTGTGACAGGTGTGAGCTGAGACACTCTGAGGACTCCCCAAACAGCCAATTTGGGCCAGATTCGGTGTAATGGAGCCGCGCTGGGCCGGTCCTGTCCCACATGCTCTGAGTGCTCACACCTGCGTCTGTCTGCAGAGAGAGAGAGAGATCAGCTGAGTCGAGCCACACAGCACAAAGAATAATCTGAAAATGTGTCTCTCACTCACGGACAAGCGCAACGCAACATCTCAGTCTGCCTTTTGGTGTCAGGTTCGTTTACTCTGAAGGCCAGGGCAGGCTTGACCTCTTGATGTCGACTGATTAAACTGAAACAGCACCAGTAGAAACCTTCTGAGCCCCATGTTGACTGCCTCCCTCCAGGGTGATTTGATTTCCCTGGGTTGCTGACAGTCCAGGAATCTTTCTACAACCCTAATAAAAAAAAGAGCAACAAGTCTAAAAAAAGGTAGATTGGAGCAACAAAAGTTTGAAAAATAAAAAGTACTACCAACAAAACAGCTGGAAGAGCATTTTTCAACTGTCTGGTACAAAAGGAGCATTTTAGAAAGGCAGAGTGTCTAGTTTTAGTATTGAATGTATTGCATGTTCCTGATATTCAGTTGATCAAGTGCAGTAAAAAACAGTATGCAAACAATATAAAAAGTATACAAAGCTGGTAGAAGCATCGATCTGAAAACTTCTTGGTTAATGTGCAGAAAAGATTAGTGAAACTGTGCGTACCATGACAGCGGTACATCCTTGCCTCTGAGTGGCAGAGAAATCTCAGTGCTGAGTGTTCAGGTGCACAGTCTTATGAAATCATAATAAGGCGACTGGTTCTTGGCAACAATGGTCCTGGAACAACAGCTAGAAAGATGTTCCTGGGACGTCAGCAACACAGGAAAAAATCTGAGTGTGCCTCTCCTCGTCCCTTGTCTCACAGCACCACTGGTCTCACACATCCACTAAATTGGTTTTGTCAGGCATAAGGCACACGGCCAAAAAAGTGGTAAATGTCATTTTTCCATTGGCACCTGCTGTATGAACTATGCTCAAATTACCCAACAGATTTTTTTAACAAGTCCCCGACACCTGACACTTAATTTGCTGTGAACAAAATGCTGCTTCACACTTGCTTTGGTGACAGCAGGAAATTGCATGCGAGTGGAAAAAGCTCACCCTCACAGGCTCCAGTCACCAGCTTCTCAAAACAAACGAGACACAGCTATCGTGCACAGAGAGGTGAAGAGAAAGGTGAAAGCATGTAATCAGTGTATCCTGGGCTAACCTCATAGAGACGAGACCTAGTGGCTTAGCTCAGTGGCTTTCCCCCACCTAAGGCCCATAGATGCTGGGATAGTGACCCCCGAACCATAATGGAAATAAGCTGAAGATTAATACTTGTCTAGATATGCATTTCTAAATATAATAATGTAAAAAATATCTTAGAATGAGAGTTGTATTGTGTCTTCATTCATACCATATAATGTAGCATTTCTTGTTTTAATAAAAAGAGTCTTGAAGATGTTCTGTATTTATTATCAGTGTTTAATCAAATCAAATTATATCATTTCTACATTTTCACTTTATTATTGAGTGCTGCAGTCAATGTCTTATCTTCAATATAGTAATAATGAAATAATGATATATATATCCCATAGCATCTGCAGATTAACAGTAGTACTTCTTCTTACCAAATACATGCAATGTCCTTCAATAAAACATTTTTAAATTATTATTATGAAGAACAGAATATTTAGAAATCACATGTGAAAATATATGAAATTTTTTATTAATTTTCACACTGCAGTAAGTTGTAATAGCTTTAAAATACCATTGGCCTATATTGTATTTGTTATATTGTATTGGTTCTCGCCTGCAAAAACAACTTATTTATTCTGACATTTACGGATGCAATATAGGTATGTGTTGTTTTTACGGGTGAAAAACTCCGCTGCCAGTAAAGTTGATATATTTTTTTACAGTGTATGAATACTCAAATTGCCCATAACAAAAGTGGTAAAAGACAATATTGCAGTCATTAAATCAGATGATGCCATAAACCCATCCGTCAGTGTATCGCAAGCTTGCTGCACATCACACACTGTCCAGGGGCCCCTCTTTGTGACAGGGCCCGCAGTGATTGACAGGAGAAATAGCAGCAGCGATACATGAGCGTTAGCGGATGTAGCCGGAGGCGGACACAGCCGGTGAACAGTATGTGTTTGGAAAGAAAAGAAACACCGTCGATAAGGGACAGGGAGGTAGGCGTGGGGGCGAAAGGTAAACACAGCCAACCCCTGGGGAGTTTTGATTGGATGGTTCAAGGTCGTGATGTCACCGCCCCCTGAGAGCCCAGCGCTGTGTTAAAGTCATGTGGTGTTTATTGAAGGAGACAATTGACAGTAAACACAGGGGCCATAGAAATAGTGACACTGAAGTCCTTTCATGGCCTTTTACAATATTGTTTATAGACTAAGGGCTTGCTCTCATATAACTGTGTATTTTTGGTAATTAACAAGTTTGGTCATGCAAGAAAATTAAACATATATTTGATCTTTTTTAACAATCATTTTTATTATTAAATCAATGTAAAAGCAACAGAAAGGGGTTACAATAGACACATTTATTAATCACCTATATATGGCTAAAGAAAATAACCAAAGTAAAGTGTTTTTGCTTGCATTGGTTGGTTGGTTTGTTAATAAACTAAAAGAGTAATGGTCGGACTTTGATTATGTTTTTAGGAAATATTAGCAAAGGGCCAAAGAAGAAAGTGTCTTGTGTGAATGTAAAACACTGTCTGGACCAATTCTGTACCATTGCAAAATAGGGCCAAAGATACTAAGTCAGTTTTAGTCTATTTTTTGTGAGGTGTAAGGGTTTTGTAGCCCAATAAACAGAGCATTTACCCCTGAACTAAAAGATCAGGTTTGAGTCCAGGTCTGGGCACTATATTCTTACCACTGTGACATAGGGCAAGTGCCTTGGAGGAGGTCTATGCTGTAGCTCATACTGTGAAAAGTTGTAAATGTTTCTGTAGAACTGAACTTTGCTTTTTAGTCATAAAAAACTTTATATATATATATATATATATATATATATATATATATTATATATATTTAATTTGTCTCAAAATATCCACAGCAGATTGTTTTTACTCAAGGATAATGGAAACAATGCTAGGTCATGCTAGGTGTATTGAAAAAACTACTAAAATGAGCAAATGCAAAATAAATTTTGAACTTTGAAAGTCATAAGCTTCACAAACCCATTAAAATTTACAGTGATTAGTCTGAAACACTTGTACATATTTGGACTGTTAAAATGTTTTGAAAAGCTTTAATTACTGTGTAATGCAACAACTTCTCAAACCCTTTAGAGAAGTGTCTCGAAATGTACCTCCTGATTTGTTTCGGCAGGAAACTGTACAGCCTTGTTCCCCCAGTTTGTTGTTTGACCCGGCGCTCAGGGCAGCTGCGAGCTCTCATTGAACACACAGCAGGGTTTTACAGAACTTCGACGACGTTAAAGGAATCCGCTGACCTCCAGAACTCTGCCCATTGTCAGGCTGTGTGAAGCTGGGGGCCTTTGGGAGACAGCAGCCTGTGATGAAGTGTTGTAGTGAAGTCTGCAGCGCGCCCTGTGTCCTTCAGCCTGCCTCACCTGCTCACCAGGACGCCTCCTGAGGCTGACGCTGAAGGAACTATACAGGCATTTACTCTGGCTGTACAATTGTGTGGATTTAAGGGACTATTGTAGCGTCAGAGAAGGAAGAAGTACTGCTACTTCGAAATATTATAACGTCAAAGGATTCAACAAAATTGGAACTCAATTTTAATGAACAAAGTATTGAGTGTAAAGTACCTAAGTTGAAAGCTACTATTCATTTTAATAAAATGTTATTTATACAGCCCAATATCACAACAGCAGTCGCCTCAAAGGGCTTTACAAACAACTAGTCACACAATCAAACATAAACACACAATTAAACAAACAATAACTACACTCCACGGTCCCAGGACATCCCCTGTCCTTAGACCCTCTCTCTTGGTAAGGAAAAACTCCTAAAAAACCTGACTGTGGGGTAAAAAAAGAAGAAACATTATGGAGACCGCATTGAAGGAGAGATTCACTCCCAGGATGGAAAGGCTTTATATGTACTACCACTACTACTGCTACCATCATAATTGCTTCTACTACAATTGCTAATAACACTATCAGTACTACTACTACTAGTGCTACTATTATTGCGACTACTACCACCACACCTCCCAAAATTGCTGTTCCATATACATATTGAGTATACTACTTACAAGGTTTTCAGAAAAGCCATGTTCAGCTGACTACATTGCTTTCTAGTCTTTGCACTTTCCACTTCTTCATGTGTGTAAGTGTAAAAAACATCCCCTCTCCAACAGTTTTGTGAGTCAAATCCACCAGTCAAACACATAACTCACAACACTTACTGTAAAGCTGTATATTTTCAGAGTCAGGAGCTCCCCTTCACCCTCTGACCCTCGTCATTCCTCTTTTGGGCCTTGTTTGTCTCTAAACACCAGCCTATGAAGCAGAAACGCAATAAAAAATCGTCTTAAAATCTGAAAGAGCTGAGACTTTTCTGGTGGCGCTTGAGTGAAACGTCGCCCAAATGAGGAATGGCAGTGATACCCAGCCACGGGACTGCTCCCTCACTCCAGCTCTCTTTTTTTTTCAGGGCTCGATAAATCAGCTCAAGGTTCTTGGGTGATCCGGACTGTGGCGGTGCAGGGGATTTATCATTCCCAGATAAAGGCTTGGTCCTCGTCGACGCTCACTTTCACGCTCACACTCAAATTTATGGGACTGGAGCCATTGTGTGGAGCCATGCACCAGTCACACAACAGAGTGAAGGGGGACGCACAACAAGATGTTTAACTGAGGTCCCGTTAATCCTTTCCTTTTGTGTAGATAGGCTCAATTGTTTTCAACAGTAACATCTTTTTTATTTATTTAATAGACTAAATTATGAATTAATGTATTGAGTTTTATAGGTCACACACCAGCGGTAACCTAATTGTGCTGGCTCCAAGCCCAGATAAATGGAGAGGTTTGTGCCAGGAAGGACATCCAGCATCAAGCCTACACCAAGTTAACATGTAACTCACTGCACACTAGAAGGCATTGCAGTGTGCCAACACAGGAAGGAAAAATTAAAAGAAAAGACTAGGAATATAATATTTTAATAACTTTTCCCATAAAAGATTAATTCATTCAACTGCTTACTCCCATTAGGGGTCGCAGGTGACTGGACCTTACTGCAGCATACTGTAGGCGGGGTACACTCAGTGTCCAGGGTGGGAAGAAGCTGGAACACCCACAGAAACAAAGTAAGGACATGCAACCTCTTTGCTGGAAGGCAAGAGCACAAACTGTTCTTCCTACCTTTATAACATGCATTTAAAACACCAAACTAAGGTAGGCATAAATCAATGATCATGCTTATACAGAAACATAACTTTACATTACTTTCAGTTTCCCAGGCTGAACACTTGCTGACCAGCTACACAAGCCCCTCACCCAGCCTTTATGGTTATTATGAGGTTTGATTATTCATACATTTTATAACTGGTCAGCTATAACAAAACATATGGCCACTTCTTGCTTTAGAGAAACATTTTATTCTCTTGCACAATTATTTTATACATGGTATAAAGTAAGGGCAAGATTATTTGTTACTTATGTTAGTTATCTCTCTCATTCTGTAACAGTAAGCCAGCCCAAACATTAAGTTAGTATTTTTAAGGTTCTTAGAGAAATACCATTTTGGGTAAAAACTGTTTTGTGACCAGACCATAAATCCCAAACTTCTTCTTACTTAGGCCAGGAGAACAATAAAATATGTACATAAATGTTTCAAATGAATCCAGTTTAAACCTGTGTGTCAGTCAGGCTCCGTCTCATCAGAGGGGTAAATAAATGCCACCTCCAAACTGTGTAATGATGTAATTACTGCTGTTAGCTCGACAGCGTTAACCTGTGCTAATGCTATTACTGGCCCTCATAAGCCTCATGCCTCAGTATGTTTAGCATTAGCCATGTATTTACATACTAATGTCCAATTAGAAATTAATTTTCCCCTGTTGAGCGTGCGGACATGTTGTCTGCCCATGGCAAATACTCACAAGAGAGAGCTGCTCCTTTAGTGAGGCTTTGGAGAAATGGATTATGCATGTGGCAGTGTAATCTGTGTTTTATTGCAGTATCTTCCAAATGGTGGGCCAGGGCACATAAGTGGGTCAAGTGAAGGTTGAATATTGTGTAGATTCAACATTTCACTTTCTAGAAGCTTAAAAAAAGTTTTTTATTGCATGAAATGGTAAAACTGATTTTATCAAAGTTATGTAAAACAATTTAGAAAATTAACTTTGATTCTGAAAAAGTGTGTCACAATAAAATAGCAAGAGATAAAATTGCTTTAATTGTGTGAAAAATAAGTGTTAGCTTGAGGTTTTGTAGCATAAGCTAACCTGGGATTTTGCATCATGTTTTGTTACAGTTAACCTGTGAGTTAACGCCAGTCACCAATCACAGTGAACTGGGGACAGAGGGAGGAGCCTAAAGAGAGAATATTATAAAAGAATTTCAAAATGCGGAAAAAAGGGAGTTAGTTGCCATATTTCATCTGGCAACTAACTGGCCGGGCTATCCCCTTCTTCAGGCCCAAAGTAGCTGGGACAACCCAAGAGCCCCTATGACCCCTAGGAATAAGAAATAGGAATAAGAAATAGGAATAAGCAGTATCATATAAATGTTCTTGAGCATAACCTCAATGCTGCATATAGTTATATGCACAAGCAAATACTTTATTCTCTCACGCAACTTTGCTTCATGCACAGATGGAGTCAAGTTGACTTATTCAAAGGCAGCGCTGGTCCATCTGTGCACTGTTGCTCTATACTGGATATGACAGTACATCATGTGCATAGTGAGCATGAAGTGCTTATAGTGGCCCTTTATACTTCAGACCTGCAAAAGATGTTAGTTAAAAGATATTAAGAGATACTGATTACTTTTTCCTTTGGGCTTATTGATGTTACGGCAGCCAAAGTAAATAATTTGTCTCCTAGTGTGAACTCATTTGCATATTGATTTGGCATTGGATTTGGCATATTGATTTATCCAGGATTGGGACTGACACAACATCTACCCTGGCTTAATATCCACAGTGGCTGGATTAAAGTTTAAAACAGAACTGAAGCAAGTTAGAGCTAAATAAATAATTCCTAACAAAAAACTACAGAAGTTTAAACTCAAACAGCGCTGGTTAGAGTCGTTGCTCAGAGCAAAGTATTTGGTTTGTGAGAATTGGCAGCTTATTTTTGTTCTGCAGCACTAAGAACACTGTTATCTTATAAAAGTCTTTGTCACAAAAATGAGAAAAACAAAAGTTGCAGAAACATACAGCATGTGCACCCAGGAAGAAAATCAGTGATGCAGTCCAGGAAACACTGCTTCAGACCAAACGCTTACAGACTTTTGGCTCCAATCTCTCATTTTCACAATTATCTAACTTTTCTTTTGTGATGCTTTTTGTTTGTGATGATGGAGGATCATTTGCCACAGACCATCAAGCGTCCGCTCTCCTACGGCTTCATCATCATATCCCATGCTCTTGGTTTTCTGAAAAGACACATTCCCTCCTCATTAGCTGATATCCCGAGGCACAGCTCTCTGCAGTTCGGTCTTGTCAGGCGTTTGTTGTTGACCTGCGGTGCTTGAGCCACCCTTTGCTGTTCTTAGGACTTCTTCCTCTCTCTCTCTCTCTCTCTCTCTCTCTCTCACGCCAACCCTTGATTCCTCGTCGCCTTTGGGCACACGGCAGATTCTTCAGTCTCACACATAAATGCCTGTTTATGGCACTGGGCTTGGATCCGTGTCCTTATTAGGCAGCATTTCTTAAAGCAATACACTGAGGGGTAGGGGTTTGTAATGGAAATTTGGGGATTTTTTAGGCTTTGTTCTTGTTCTTTTTGTCTTGGATAGGAGGCTGCATGTACAGTACACTCTGGTAGCCTTTCAAAAGTTTTTGCAAGCAGGAAAAAAAGCACTGAATTCAATAGGAAGGGAACTGCTATGGTAGTTTTTGGAGCAACTTGTGCCACCATTGCACAGTCCAATGGGCACAGATTAAAATTGCCTTCTACAGTAGCCTACGGTAGCCCTGCAGGCTCACTCTGTTGTGATAAAAAAAAAAAAAAAAACACCATGTGCACACTGAAATACCTTTTCTGCGCTGTTGAAAACTCACAACAGTTAAGTATATTGTATATGTAGAAAGTTCTTCATTGGTAGCTTGACCTGTCCTTTATACACCGATCAGGCATAACATTATGACCACTGGCAGGAAAAGTGAATAACAAAGATTGTCTCTTCATCCTGACACCTGTTAGTGAGAGGGATACACTTCTTTGACAGCAAGTGAACATTTTGTCTTAAAAGTTGATGTGTTAGAAGAAAGAAACATTTGCAAGCGTAAGGATTTGGGCGAGTTTGACAAGACAGTGCTGAACTGATGACAGGTGATGCCTGTGAAGAGTCAAGGCTGTGTGGTCCTATCCAACAGAGGAGCGACTATGGATCAAACTGCTGAAGATATTATTGGTAGTTCTGTTAGACAGGTGTCAGAGTTAGGCTGTTGAGCATCCAGACGCACCTCTACAACATGCCCACATATTTTAATAATTGCATAACTATTAATATAATGCATAAAGAGATAGTTGGTGTTGAAAAAACCTATACATTTATAATTCCCATAAGCCTTCACGTTAAAACACATGAATGTACTTCTCCTCCAGCAGTGCTCAGTTTGTCCACCCATGGCAGCCTCCAGAGACACCCAAGGTCCAATCTCTATTTTTTATCTCTATTTCTGTAAGATATGAGAATGCAAAGTGTTTCCTATTTACTAATATACTGTTGAAAACCTACTTTTACTCAATGTCTACTCCTTTTTGTTTTCACTGTATAGGACAAAATGACATACTGCGCCTTTAAGCTACGACTGTACTGCACTGTGTCTCCAGGCTGCTTTTGCTCAGATTAGCACTTTTCAGCTTGTGACAAAGCCAATAATGAGAGTGTATGAGACCAAAGGGAGAGATGAAGTCCATCTCCTGAGAGCCCCAAGCATTTCATCTGCAGTAAGTGATGGCTGCCGTCATATCCGTCTCCTGTCCCGTTTGCTCAGCCGAACCGCTCCTCTCCCCACTGCGCCCCTTATTGTTATGACAGTGGGCTTCGTGTTTTCAGCTGAGTCAGGCTACTCTCTGCCTCATTGAGTCATGTCTCCTCTGTGTCTGCCGCTGCCTATAGGGGTCCTCGCACCACCTCTCCAGTAGCTGATCAAAGGGCCGTGGACATCAGCAAAAACTTCTTTCCAAGTCCAGGATGTCCTGACCCAAGTTGTCCCATCATCTTTAAACTTGTCCTGACACTTCAGTGAGCCGATACAGTGGGTGAGTCAGAAGATTTGCCTGGTGTTTCTCTACATTTTCAAAAGATGTCAAGGGTTGTCTCGGCTTCACACGGCCTTCATTTTCTTAATTACCTTCACGCTGCATGATGTCCGAGTGAGATCTGAGCTGCACTGAGCTGTGGAGATTCAACAGGTCCTGTAGAGAGAGACATGATGGAGAGGAGATGGAGGTGGTGATGAAGATCTTAACCCTCGGTCCACATCTGTGTGATGTAGAATTAACATAAAACATGACACATGAGAGGATCATAGAGACCTCTGACCTGTTATAACAGCTGCTTTGAGCTCAAGCACCTCCGGATTTATTTCTGTAACATTGTTTAAGGTTTTTAATAGGCTAGTACTGTATATATTTAGGAAACAGTGCATGATGGCAGCAAGGAGGCTGTGGGTTTGTTCCTCAAGTCTGCACGTCCTGTTTGTGTTACTGTGGGTTCTCTCTGGCTTCCCCCCTCCATCCAATGAAAAACATGTGTTAGGAGAAATATTGACTCTTAATTCTTCATAGTGAATGGTGAATGGTTATGGTATGTTAGATTATTTCTCTGTGTCAGCCCTGCAACTAACTAGCGACTATCCAAGATGTACTCCGCCTAAGGGGATAAAAATTAATAAATGAAAATATATATATTAAGGAGTCTTGTGTTTTTAAATGTTATTTTTTCATTCTTCTTGGAACGAGAGCTGGTAGGAATATAAATTGCATCTGAAGAATTAAGTCACATTCACATCAAGTCATAATGTTTTAGCACTAGAGGCAGAGGAAAGTGTATGACTACTGTTAAGAATCATTCAAAAGCAGTTTGTTTTTGCAACACCTCGGCCACAACACCCACGTCTGTATTCGTATCATTTACCAAGTGCATCTATTAACCCACAGCACAGTATGCACAATGCAACACTCCACAATATTAAGTATGTGTTAAAGTAAAGCAACACCTAAACCTGCTGTGGCTCTTAGGAATCTAAACAAACCAAGAAGCACTAACATTTTATAAGCTGTGAAGAGGTCTGTTATGTAAGCTGTACGTGGGACCAGAAGATTACAGATTAACAGTGGTTGTAAAATGTACAGAGCTTTTATTTTATTGAAAAGATTACATTTAACCCAAACCCCGCTAACAAATACCAAAGTTTAGCGTTCACCCTAAACTAAAAACTCTGAGTTCAGCATTAAGAATAAGCAGACATCTGAAATCAGCACTATATAAATCCAATGCATTATTGTTACTATTAAATATAAAATAGATATTAGGACTTTCAGTGATGGCCACAAGCTAGAGAGTCACGCTCAACCCTGCTCTGATATTGTTTTATACAAAATCCTGTTGCAGTTTGGAGACTTGTGATTTAATAATGCAGGATATGCGAATATAATTTGCAAAGAAGCAATGCCAAATATGAACCGGGACAAACGGAAAATGACGATGTGATTGAAGGAAGACTTTAGGAAGCATCTGGAGCAAAAGTTAGTGAAGAAGCTAGCTTTAGCAAAGAGTCTGGCACTATGACCAAAACTCCACAACACAAGAGTGAACTGAGCTGTGTCAAGGAGGAAATACTAACGACTATAGGCAACCTAAAGATGATTTTTCAGGCAGATTTGATGGTATTTTGACATAGATGGAAAAAACAAAGCAACAAAGAAACAACTAAGAGACTGCACCAAGCAGAGCTACACCTCTCTACTGTAGAGGATAATTATGGCACTCTTAAAAACTCTCGGGGCTTGGGATTGGCACACATCTTATGATCAATTCACTAACTATAATAAAGTTGATTTTTATGCCGAAAAATTTTTTTTTGCAAAAGTAACAAAGTAAAGTTTATATTTTGAGTAAACATTTGACAACCCCAAACTAAACCAAAAACACAATATCACCATATCCCATTAAATGAGAGTCCACAAACATTTGCAGAAGTGTCTTTGAAAAGCAGCTACCTTCCATCTGCTGCCTCTGCCCAGCGTGGCTCGTCTCCCGTCGCTTCCTCAGGGGATTTGAACCAGCAATCATCTCGCTACAAGCCCCCTTCACTCACCTCAGGGTCACACCGGCCTCATTAAATGGCTCAGAGCTGTTTATAAGCGTCTCTCGCACCGGCGTCTGTCGCAGCAAATGTGAAAATACAGCCGCGCAGATGATGAGGGCACATAGAGGAGATAGACCTGAGTCAGCAGCGGGCCGCCGGTGGTGACACATAATGTAGATGTGGGTCAAGAACGCACCTCCCCACAGTTAACAGCACACAGACATACACCTTATTAATTCAGACAGACAGCGCCATATGACTGGGGATTATCATATTATGTAAATCCCATTAATGTAATTACAGTAGGCTATGGAAGCACAATTCTTTACACCATTCTGTTCATCTTCTATTTAGCCTATCCCAGCAACAATGGGCCTTAGGCAGGGTACAGCCTGGACAATGACCAGTTTGCCTCAAGGCTGGTGGTACGCAAGCTTTATCTGGTTGTACTCGTCTCAGTATCTGGATTTAATAGACCACTGCTTAGTTTAGTCCTCGTTTGGTCCTCGTTTAATCATGGTTTATTCCAGGTTTAGTCCCTTTCTAATCCTGGCTTTAAATCGGAGTTACTTGTTTAAAGACTTACTTTCTTTTCAAAAGCAGGACAGCCTGGTTCCTCACTCACAGCAAGCCATTTCTCCTCAGTCGATTTGGAACTGGCCTATCACAGCTGTTTATCTGCAGCGCATCTTGCCAATACGGAAACAGAGTGAATTTAATAACTTCTCTCACCCAATTAACAGCGTTTATCGTTTTCCTTCGCCACTTGTTGATTCTGCTGAAGTCTGCCTTGTTGTTCAGTCCTCGGTCAAATATTCTGAGGTGGTGCTCAGTGTGAAACGTTTGAAAATCACTCACCTTATACATCCATGCCTATGTACGATGGGAGGAAGCCATAAAAATAACCCCACAGTAACACAGGAAGGACATGCAGACTCCATGCAGATTGTAGTTGGCTCTCCCGAGGATCAAACCCACAACCTCATTGCTGAGAGGCTGAAACACTGATCATCCAGCAACCATTATCATAGTAGGCATTGCAATCAAATAAGAAAGCAAAAGTATGGAAGGCCAGCTCTTTAAGCCAAAAAAAAGACAAAATATTACCCTTGGCTCACAGTAATAATCATCATACATAATTCTGTCCCCTTTGAGCCCGAAATACCGGCCCTGCTGCAGTTCTAAAACAGGTACCAGACTGGGCTGTTAATCCTTTAAATGTGAGGAAGAGATGCTTATACATATTCTTCCATATTAATGCACTGCAGCGCCACAACCTGACAGGGGAGCTTATTAAATCCTGTTTCTTTTAAAACCGCTCTGACATTCAGGAGCAAAAATCCTGTCCCATCCTTGTTAGCTTGTGTAAATAACAGACACAGGAGGGTAAAATGTACTGGGGCGGTCCTGGAAGGGAACAGCCAAATGAAGGTACGTTTTTACAAGTGACACAACAAATATATGCAAAAACAAGTTTTAATTATAATTATGTGTCATCTCATCAGAATACTGTAAAGAAATGTGATAATTAACGGTTAGAAAGAGGCTCTAGATTTAGAGATATATGTTAGGGACCTTTATACGCTGTATATTACAAGGTAGGCTACCTCCACAGTCATGTTGAAGAATTTAGCAAAAGGGGCTCCTAAGCCAGTTTACACTTTGTGCCAGTGCCAGGTCTGGATAAATGAAGAGGATTGCAAGAGGGACCAAATCAATATGCAAGCCACTGCACACAAGAAGGCAGATGATTTGCGGTGGCGACCCCAGAAGGAAATAGCTGAAAGTAAAGATATATGAAGACTGGGCTGACTTTAATTGGTTTTTCACAATTTCTTTAAACTTTTTCTAAACATTTTTTGGTAAAACTCTTAAACACTCTTTACAATTAAGGATGATGATAAATGTAAAATATTGTCTGTTGTCTTGGGCCTCGGGGTCAGAGGGGCCCAGAAATGGTCCCTCTTCTTATATTTTCTAACATAATGGGCCTATGTGAAGCCTTCCTGCCCCGGGTCATCGGGCCTGCTTCCAAGGTACATAAACGTAATGTAGTCAAAGCAGTTTTGTTTTATCAAGTGACTTTAGTGATTTATAGAAAAGGAAAACTTTTTGGATATTCTGGGGTTCATAACCTATTCTGTCCAGTATACACATATTATTTGTTGTCCTTCAAACATATATGTACAAACAAAGATGTAATCTAAAATTGTGATCATGTCATTGGTTCCAAAGCAACCAGACAAAAAATTTAATAAGAACTCAAAACATGACATTTTCATTAACTCCAAGAATAATTTTACTGACAGAGAACTCCCTCTGCTTTCACCACACAGCCTAATTGTATTTTCTCGGTGTACAGTAAGCAAGTTTAGAGTTTGATGACTACACACAATTTCAGTGCGGCAGGCGAGGCTAATTTTGTTGTGTCACTCAAAGAAACCAAGAACATTATGATTCAATTCAAACTTTATATTAGCAGCCACAACTGTACTGTATTAATATAAAGCAATATGTCCCAGTTAGTCATTAACCATTAAAAGTAGTGAAGCACACTTGATTCACTATCAAGAAAATGCATTGTCAGCATTTAAGTTTCTTTTTTTATACATATATATTTTGTGCTTTACATTATTTGCTGCCATTTATTCAGTCTGAACAAGACAGAGTTGATGAACCAGCCAACAGGAGCATCTCCAACCCAAGACCTCTGTCATTGCTGTATATGCTTGGCCAAGGCCAGTTTGCACTCAACATTTTTAATTAATCTACTAATCTACCATCTGCCTCCTAGCATGCAGCGATTAGCAATATTTATTTCATATTTTACAATCAATGCCCCTCTTGTCACAACCCTCTCCATTTATCCAGGCTTAGGACTAGCATAGAGAGTACATTGGCTTTTGATTCCTTGTGCCTGGATTTTGTTAAGACAATGATTCCAGAAATATCACAATGCAACATTTTAATAAATATAACATGTTTACAATTTTCTTCAATTAAAATCTATGATAATACAAGCCTACCTAGCATCTTAAGATTTACATAATGCCCAAACAATGTGATAGTAGAATATTTTTTTTTTTCCCCCAATTACCAAAAATGGCTGTTTTATCTTTTTAAATAAGCCTAAGTGAGTCAGTGGAAGTCTTCTTGAATGTAACTCTCACTAATGCATAACCCCATTAGCATCTGATCTATTGGTCCACCTTTATACTGCTTCTTGTTGTGCATCATTACGGAGGTCTGTGACTCTTTGCTCTTGATCGCTGAAGTTTGAACGACCTGCATGAGTCAGACCGTGGAGGACATTACAGAGGAACTGTGTGTCCAATCGGTTAGTTACATGTAAACTATGTAATCAGGCGGCGCACAAAGGCTACAGTTCTCAACCTAATAAAGTATAATAATACGGCTTGTAATGAGGACGCACTTCCTGAGGGCACTTCATAAATTATGCAAATCTGCCGGCAAATAAAGTGGCACAGCTTAATTGAGATAGCTGAAGGTCGGATGTGGCGCATGGGAAGCACTGCCTGTTCACTCTCATCCCACAGTGAGGCTGTTTCCTTCCTCGAGAGCAAATAAAGAACCTAGTACTCATCTTAGACTAATATAAGGGCTGAGAACCTTAAGGGCAAGAAAGGACCACAGATTATACACATACACATGACTACCTTTCTATAATTCGTGGTCTAATGTTATCTTTTATGTGTTATAGTATTCTGACACCTTTCTACCAGAACCAGCATTAACTTCAGCAATTTGGTTTACAGCAGCTCCTCTGTTGGATCGGACCACACGGGCCTCAGTCCCCACAGGCATCACACTGTTCCTGCCTTGGTCCACTTTTGAGAGATACTGACCACTGCAGACCAGGAACAGCCCACAAGAGCTGTGGTTTTGGAGATGCTCTGACCCAGTTGTCTAGCCATCACAATTTGGCCCAATTTTTTCTTGCTTCTAACCTGTTCACTTGCTGCCTAAAATATTTCCAAAAGTATTAGCTCACCTGCCTTTACACACATATGAACTTAAGTGACATCCCATTCTTAATCTATGGGGTGTAATATGACATCGGCCCACCCTTTGCATCTATGTATGTCAGACATCTATGTGTCTGATGTTCTCGTCCAACGTCAGACACTGATGTTGGACGCCTGGCTCGCAGTATTTGCTCTAATTCATCCCAAAGTTGTTCTATCGGGTTGAGGTCAGAACTCTTGTTAATCCAAGTTTTTATGGACCATGCTTTGTGCACTGGTGCGCAGTCCTCTAGGAGCAGGAAGTGTCCATCCCCAAACTGTTCCCACAAAGTTGGGAGCAAGGAGTTGTCCAAAATCTCATGCTATGCTCAAGCATTCAGAGTTCCTTTCACTGGAACTAAGCGGCCAAACCCAGTTCCTGAAAACTACTCCACACCATAATCCAAATTCAGTTATTTGGGTGGGTGAGCGATTACTTATGGAAATATAGTGTCTGTCCCGCCTACTAACAGGTGCCATATTGAACAGCTAATCCGTGTTATTCACTTCAGCAGTGGTCCTAATGTTATGCCTGCCTTTCATCCCACAGTGATGTTTCCTTATTTGAAAGTAAATAAACTCATCTCTCCATTACCGTCTTATAGTGTTGCCTGTAGCCATTTATTATCAGAGTTAAGATTTCAGGTTTAATCAAAAGGTCAAGATGACACATGCAACATGAGGAGTGCAAACTTCCTTTTTTACACAAATACCATCTTAGTGTCAGAAATGAAGTGGCTGCTCAGAGCTAAGTGATAAACATTTCTCTTCGCTTTGCTCCACAAGGTCAGAAGGATTTGCAGCGGCTGCAGGGCATCTTCAGATTACAATCACACGCACTTTTAAACCCCGATGCTCATCTGGGGCTGGAGCTTCTAAACACTGCAGGCTCTATCTGACTCAAGCAAACGTTTAGTTACTCACACTTCACCGCTGCATGGCTTTGAGGAAGGTTTAAATGGTGTTAAATGCTTTCAATTGTGCAAAGTGATCATCCAGTTTGAAATGAATACAGTAAATTAGCAAGTGTGTGTTAGAGATCTAAATGAAATCAACTAAAAAGAGACAAGACATCGAGTTGCATCCCCAATTCCAAGAAAGTCTGCACTGTGTAAAGTTTAAATTACACACAGCAAGCAAGATATAACTATAACTGTTAAATGACCAACTGTGACCATAGACAATGACTTCTGGAAATGTTCCTGATCCATGCAGTGATCTTCAGTACAGAATAATGTCTGTTCCTAATGCAGTAAGGGCCTCCTCCTTTTATACTCAGACATCGTATTGTAATGTTACCAAATACTGCTATCAAATTCAGAAAGAGCAAGTGTTTTTTTCCTAAAATGGTAAAATGTTTAAAGACCCAATAAGTTGTTACTTCTTTTGTGTAAATTTAATACAGTTTGGTGGAGACTGTGAATAAAGAGGTGAGCCTAAACTGCAGTGGAAACAGTGTCAGAGCAAGCATGAGACTGACCTGTGTAGCTGCTGACAGTTTTAGATGGAAACCATATTTGTGTACAATGGACAGAAAACTATTCCTGTGAAGCATCTGAGACATAGATCGAATTTTGACATGATTTAGAGAAAATAGCAGCACTGCTACGCATTTCAGACAGAGATGTGAGGGCCCTGCTGTTGTGGTGTGACCTTGTCTGTCTGCGATACATCCTGAGCATTTCTACTTCATGCTGCCAGGTGCTGTTCAAAAGACAAAACACAAGCCAAAACAAAAATGTTCTACAAGTCACAAAAGAGACTTGAAAAGATAATATTTTGAATTGCTGCTAAATCTATCAAGTGTATCAAGTGTTTATTATGCCAGCAAAACTTCTTCAAATTCTCTTTTTTTATTGCAGCCCTACCCCAACTAAACAAACAAAAACAGTTTTGGGTGTTGACAGTTATCCAAAGATCACAGGCTCGTACATCATAGTGTTTGTGCCTTTACGGTTTCATTTTACAGCCATAAAAAGTATTCTCTTATCCACCATTCTTAGCCATCATAAACAAAATTTATTCCACTGCACTATGGCAACAACATAAAACTATAAGTATTAACTATTAACTATTAACTATTAACTAGTATTAGCCCAGATTTCTGCTAAGGCACTGACCCTATCTCGCAAAGATAAAGATCAAAGTTCACACCTGGACTCAAACTGAGTTCTACGGTAAATGTTCTATCCATTGTGCCACAACATCTGGCTTTTATCTCACGGCGTTAAAAAAATACACTGACCCCTGGCGGCTGGAGTTAGTATCGTTGGCGTTTTCAATGATACAGAATCCTTTCAAACTTTCATGAAAAACCTCACACAGAATGTGATCCAGAAAATACTTTTTACACTTTTTTACCTTGACACATTACTGACTTTTTCTGAAAATGAGTTGCTAACAGACCCCCCCAGCAAACTAACACTAGCAAAAACATAATTTTCAAACACTTTTTCTCTTTTCACAGCTAAATTCCTACAAATGTGAGGAAGATTTTCAATTATTTTGCTTCGATGCATTATCATTCTATATAAATGCATATCATCTATATAAATGTGGGCAGTGTTCCTGAGTTGAAAACATGCAGCAAAATTTGTGAGGGTCTTTTTGTTTATTTAGATCATCTTTCTTTTGACAAAACCCAATGAACTTTCTAAGGCACCTCCAGTAATAACATGCAGACCTGGTAAATCCATGTTGTATCTGAAGACATGTTTTCACTTCTGATCCTTTTCATAAAGACATCCTTATCTCCTGGTGAACTCCCGCTCACCTTCCAAAAGCATGCACCCTTTAGTGACCCTCCCAGGCATCCTTAGGCATTTTATTCATACTGTGTGTCTAAAAATTATTGAAATTTCATAGGGTTAGGACAACAGAGGTCATGAGTTACGTTTACTCCATATGCTGCAGAAATCACAAATGTAATGCAATAATTGTCCCACTGGCACTACAATCATTATGGGACTTTAACTGGTCATAATTTACTCGTTATAATTACGTTTTGCAGAAAGGGCTTTGGTTTCATTACTCCTGCTAAAGCCACATTCGACATGCCTGTGGTACTGAAGAGGATTTGTACAACTTCACAATGAAAAGGACATTAACCATTCAGTGAATTTGATGGCTGTTACGGTGTAATGAGCCCAATTTCAGTGGGCAAATTGATAGGAGCATTACGTCCATCCCCGTCCGGCGTAATTCAAACTGATGCTTCCTACAACATCCATAATAAATGAGTGCATAATATGACACCTTGTTGAGCAATGAATTAGCTCATTTTACATGAAGGACCAGCTGCACAATTTCAAGAAAATGGCATAAATGAATAGTTTATTTATTGGACGTTGAAGGAGGTGTTTGTGATTTTAATCAAATATATTTCTGTTAAAATAATGACGCCTATTAGTTCTGAGTGTGTGTGAAAATACAATATGCCTGTATAGCTGTAGATAAGCATTTTTTCCCATCCTACTTGCAAAAGAGAGGCCAAGGGCTATAGGCCAAAATCTTAAGTGACATCCCATTCTTAATCCATAGGGTTTAATATGACATCAGCACACCCTTTGCATCTACAGTGGGGCAAAAAAGTATTTAGTCAGCCACCAATTGTGCAAGTTCTCCCACTTAAAAAGATGAGAGAGGCCTGTAATTTTCATCATAGGTTTACCTCAACTATGGAGACAAAATGAGAAAAAAAAAAAAAATCCAGAAAATCACTGTCTGATTTTTAAAGAATTTATTTGCAAATTATGGTGGAAAATAAGTATTTGGTCACCTACAAACAAGCAAGATTTCTGTCTCTCACAGAGCTGTATCTTCTTCTGTAAGAGGCTCCTCTGTCCTCCACTTGTTACCTGTATTAATGGCACCTGTTTGAACTGGTTATCTATATAAAAGACACCTGTCCACAACCTCAAACAGTCCCACTCCAAACTCCACTATGGCCAAGACCAAAGAGCTGTCAAAGGACACCAGAAACAAAATTGTAGACCTGCACCAGGCTGGGAAGACTGAATCTGCAATAGGTAAGCAGCTCGGTGTGAAGAAATCAACTGTGGGAGCAATTTAGGAAATGGAAGACATACAAGACCACTGATAATCTCCCTCGATCTGGGGATCCCCGCAAGATCTCACCCTGTGGGGTCAAAATGATCACAAGAGCGGTGAGCAAAAATCCCAGAACCACACGGGGGACCTAGTGAATGACCTGCAGAGAGCTGGGACCCAAGTAACAAAGGCTACCATCAGTAACACACTACGCCGCCAGGGACTCAAATCCTGCAGTGCCAGACGTGTCCCCCTGCTAAAGCCAGTACATGTGCAGGCGTCTGAAGTTTGCTACAGAGCATTTGGATGATCCAGAAGAGGATTGGGAGAATGTCATATGGGCAGATGAAACCAAAATAGAACTTTTTGGTAAAAACTCTACTCGTCGTGTTTGGAGGAGAAAGAATGCTGAGTTGCATCCAAAGAACACCATACCTACTGTAAAGCACGGGGGTGGGAACATCATGCTTTGGGGCTGTTTTTCAGCAAAGGGACCAGGACGACTGATCCGTGTAAAGGAAAGAATGAATGGGGCCATGTATCGTCAGATTTTGAGTGAAAACCTCCTTCCATCAGCAAGGGCATTGAAGATGAAACGTGGCTGGGTCTTTCAGCATGACAATGATCCCAAACACATTGCCTGGGTAACAAAGGAGTGGCTTCGTAAGAAGCATTTCAAGGTCCTGGAGTGGCCTAGCCAGTCTCCAGATTTCAACCCCATAGAAAATCTTTGGAGGGAGTTGAAAGTCTGTGTTGCCCAGCGACAGCCCCAAAACATCGCTGCTCTAGAGGAGAGCTGCATGGAGGAATGGGCCAAAATACCAGCAACAGTTTGTGAAAACCTTGTGAAGACTTACAGAAAACGTTTGACCTCTGTCATTGCCAACAAAGGCTATATAACAAAGTATTGAGATGAACTTTTGTTATTGACCAAATACTTATTTTCCACCATAATTTGCAAATAAATTCTTTAAAAATCAGACGACAGATGTGATTTTCTGGATTTTTCATAGTTCTCATAGTTTAGGTATACCTATGATGAAAATTACAGGCCTCTCATCTTTTTAAGTGGGAGAACTTAATACTTTTTTGCCCCACTGTATCTACATCAGACATCTATGTGTCTGATGTTCTCGTCCAATGTCAGACACTGATGTTGGACGAGAAGGCCTGGCTCGCAGTCTTCGCTCTAATTCATCCCAAAGGTGTTCTGTCAGGTTGAGATCAGGACTCTGTGCAGCCCAGTCAAGTTCTTCCACACCAAACTTGGACAGGAAGTGGCCATCCCCAAACTGTTCCCACAAAGTTGGGAGCATGGAATTGTCTATTTTCTTTTGCTATGCTAAAGCATTCAGAGTTCCTTTCACTGGAACAAAGCGGTCAAGCCCATTTGATAAAAACAACCCCACACCATAATCTGAATTCAGTTATTTGGGTGGGTGAGCGAATACTTTTGGAAATATTTTGTATTTTTTTTACTGATTACTGAGTAACACTTCAGAAGAACTCACGCTTATTAGTAATAACACACTAGTAATAGTAACACACTAGTAACACACTACTAATAATACATTAATTAACAAAAAGTTAATGAATAAATAAATAGATTACCTTGAGTTGATGTACAGTGTACAATGATGTCTCAAATTTTAGCATTGATTTACATGAGAAATCTCAAAAGTGTTGCCTCTTTATAGACAAAGATTATTCATATAGACCAAGAAGGTGCAGGGATATTTAGTGTTGGACATGTCATTTTCGAGTAGGGGTCTAAGAAAAGTGTATAGGGTCTATCAGAGAGGCCACAATTTGTACCACTTTATTTTAGTGATTTATTGATTATTGCATAGCAGTTACTACTCTTCAAGGTAAAAGATTTAAAATAAAGCATTTAGGAGTTTCCAAAAATGCTGTTCATTTTTTTCTCTCTTTTTTATTATTTTTATTTTTTTTAAGATTTTTTGATAGAACAGAGTATAGAAGGAGGTGGAGTGAGAGACATTTGGCAAACTGTCAGTGTCCAGACTCAAACCTACAACACCAAGGCAGGCTGTAGTTGACAGTATTCAAAATAAATCTGTAATGCCTATCTCAGTGGGTCAAATAATCATTTTACTTATTTTATATTTAATAATTTAATTTGTTTGTGTGGATTTATTCAAGACTGACATGGCAGAGGACAACATACAAACAACTGAAACACATGCACTAGCACTAAATGGAGCAATGTTACTGTAGCTAACTGTGACTAGCTCAGCACTACATAAACATGTGTTTCCACTGCTGTTTGTAAGCTACAATAACATACAACTCAGGCCTCTGTAAGACTGTAGCTCTATCTCTGAAACTGGAAACAGACGCTAGCTTTGTCTGAGTATATTTGGACAAGGTACAACTTTTATTTCTTCATGGAAAATGACTTGTTCTTATCTGAACAAGTTTGTTAGTGCTCTTCTTTCACTTCCTATTATTGTCGAAGCATTCAGTGGCTGCAGTATTTAACAGCCCCTTTCGTATGGAGGCATTACCAGAATGTTAAAGTACTTCTCGGGATGTAATGTAACCCTTTTGACAATATTGAGAACCATTCTGCTTTCACACCCCTTTAATGTTCTTGTAATGGGTGTAAAGACTATACACGAGGAATTAATAAGGAACTATGGACAGCAGTTTTCAGAGCCATTATCAAGTGGCCATCTTGAAGAATTAAACCTTAAGGCGTATCCATGTGTAATTTCATTTAGAGCCCATAAAACATGAATTATTTAGTTTGTTTGTTGTAAGCACATTTCTCAATCTCTATTAGTTCCCACATGAACTGTCTGTAACAGCATTTTAGTCCAGAGCTATAATGTGGAAACAGCCAGACCTTGACAGCCAACTAGAGCCAACCAGAGCCCTGGCCTCTCAGCAAAAAGAAAAATGCTGACTTACACTTCATTTAACTGTTATTTAGCACGGCGCCTTGACTAAGAACACAGGCTAATTTGCTGCATTATGGCCTGGGGAGAAACACATACAGAACCCAGGAACCAGCTACTAAATGTCTGCAGTCTGGAAGAGGGCTGCATTGTAAACTTGTAGATTTATTTGTTTAAAACAGACAAAATTATCGTGTATTTTTTTTTTTTTTTTTTCTTTCAGTGTGTTTTATAGCAGAATGAGTAATTCACTCTCATACATGAAATTAGAGTGAACTATTGCATTTTTTTTATTTTTTATTTTTTATACTAGGGTATACTGGGTTCGATCGGTTAGACCATTCTTTTATTTTTTTCACTTTACTCATGACATCTCTGTGTAGCTCTGTTGTTATTGTTCTTGGGTATTTTTTGACCTTCTACAATATTGTGCCCATGCATATACAAATTTATGCAACATCAGAGATATAATTATGATATCCTAATTTCTTTTTGATGGCATATGTTGAGTAGTTCTGACAGCCTCTGGTCGCTTAGTTGCTCAGTGAGGTCTAAGACACTTTTGGTCGATTAGCTGCATGAATTCTTTGCTGGTCTAATTTTTTTATTTTTTATTTTATTTGAGATAACAGTGATGATTTTAGATATCAATATATTTTACAGCCATCTTTTCTAAAATGTTTTATCACCTAATCAGCACAAAATCACTTGTTTGTGTAAGACTCTGGTAAGTCCCTCACATAATGAATTGTGAATTTTGGTCGATTAATCGTTGTACTGGGCATAACTTTGGTTGCCTAAGAATTTCTTTTGGTCTATGCAACAAATGATACAATACAGATATTAAAACTACAACTGCTTATCTTTACAACAGCTGGAGTGGTAAGAAATGTTTCTATAAGTCTTTATATGATTACAAGATTTGGAATGACATACTGGTTGTTGTAGAAATAATGCCACACAGAGTTTCCATTCCATACCATCCTTCTCTTCCTTCTTTTCCGCAGCAGGGTGCAGTGATTTGCATATTGATTTGGCATAAGTTTTATGCACGATGCCCTTCCTGATGGAACCCTCTTCATTTATCCAGTCTTGGGACCGGCACAAAGTGTACACTGTCTTGTGATCCACTGTGGTTGGATGGTTGGATAATCTGTCCTTTAACTGTTTTTATCCTAACAAGCCAATGTGCACTGAACAGTTTTGACTTACAAAGTGGGTCGAATGTCAGACAGTGATGTAGTACTGCACCGAGTTGGCTCTGAGCAGCTCTAAAGTGGACCGCCATACACACAATACAGGCCTCTAATGAAATAAGAGCTTTTACCACTACTATACGTTTTGTTCCTTTGTGCCAACATGTATAAACTGTACGACAAAGTGATAGTGAGAGTCCCTCATGGGTTTTTCCACCACTGTATCGGGAGAATAAAGGAAAACTGTCACATAATATAAAATAGGATATTCAACACTTTTCCACTTCTTTTGGGCTGTGGCCGTGCGTGTGCTGGTACAAGCCTCCTGGGTGACTATGTAAAATGTAATATTAATTTGACCCCAGTTGATGTCCGGGATTTGGAGGACTTTGGAAAATGATTTATTGAAGAAAAACTTGAGTCTGTCTGAAGGAAAAGACTGAAAGAAAAAAGTACTTGAAATCCCCGGCAGACAATGCTCTTGGCGGACAAACTGCAGTCATGAGGAGGTCGCAGTCGGGTCAGTCGGGTCAAAATGGTATGCTATGAGTATGTTTTGTTGCTTTAGGGACACAAAAACACATTTTAGCAGGTCAATCTCTTTTTAACAGCCTTTAATAAAGCAGCACAGGTTCTGAAACAATGCATGAGTGGTCTGTATGGTGGTATTGTCATTCTGTTCTGTGGATTACAGTTGTTTTAAACTCTAAACATCGATCCCATCACCATTTATTACTCAATCATTCCTCGTTTTGTTTTTTCCTCACCCATCTGATCGTGGGTCATCCCAGGATACTTTGAGGAGATGTATAAAACTGTTGCTTGGTGGACTGCAGTGTTTGTGAGCAGTCAGATCCATTAGACACATTATTAAACACAAACAGCTGTGGGTTCAGCTTTACAATGCAGCTCACGCTAAATTCATACATTTATAATGGTAAACAAGGACCTCTGACTGGAGCTATTGTTTTCCACAGTAATGTTATTGAATCTGGGGCGCGGCTCTTCATAGCAACCAGGATAAGTTTGTGCAAACTAATTTAAACTATGGTGTAAGGTCAAGCAAGGTTCTCAAAAAGTACATAATTCACAAGGAGTGCAACCGCTACTTTTGATCTTTTTACGCTTATTCTTGTTAGGGGTTGACAGATGGCTGGAGAGATGACGATCCCAGCAACTATGGGCCTCAGACGGTCCCATACTGAACACAATGGACAGTGGCCAGTCAGTCGCAGCACTCACACAAAGACATGTAGTAGCACGCAAAAGGTTTTTAAGACTATGAACAAAGAAAACTATGTACAAAAATACACAGCATAAAACAGACCTAATACAGATACTTTGTAGACCTCTGCCAAGTAAACTGGTCCTATCCTGCAATGATAAAGACAAACTGTATATTGCCCTGGACTCAAACTTGAAGATTTTCTAGTTCAATGGTAAATACGTTTTCCATCGAGTCACAAAACCCTGATATCTCTACTAAAACTCATCCTTTATGCATTTAGTGGGTGAAGCTAGTATCTCAAAATGCTGCAGAATCCTAAATATTGCGTGTCGGCTGGCTCACGATTCAAACCTACAACCAACTTACTGAGAGAAGAGGAGATAACCACTCTGCCACCATGCATACCAGTAAAATTAGACATGGTAAAATGCCTAATACAAAAAATAAGATATAAAATCCAATGAGGTGAGCCGATCCTGACAATGTGTTTGTATCAGCCCTAGGGTTCACTCAAACCACTTTAAATGACTAACGGCTCGACATTACAACATGGGTTTTCCGTATTCTCTCTGAAATCCAGTGAAAAAGGAAGGCGCGCTCAGTACATGCACTTTACAACTACACATGCCCCGAGGCTTGTGATCCTCAGCTCAGAAAATATCAGCAGATTGAACTGGAAATATCACTGGGTTACATGTGTTTCAATTGAATCACCACCAAAACAATCTCTACACCATCAGCATATTGAGAACAAGAGAAATATGGAGGAGTACTTTTAAAATGTACAGAAATCAAGAAGCATTTCAAGGTATTACAGCCTATTGATTGCATAATTACTTGGCCGTAACTGCCTTGCATTTCAAAAAAACTAGGCATGTCCTCTTGGGTCTTTTAGTCCTCAACGGTCCCATAGTCTTCTAAATCGACTTTTAACCTTGTCTGTTTAAATTCATTTCTCAAAACCTAAGACGCTCGTTCTCACTGCTCTACGTAGACATGTGAAACCAGGGACTGCTCCTGTGCATTTTTAAAGCCCATACACTGTCCCCGGACTCATTCTGATAATTTCAGGGCTTAAATTGCAGTCACTCCAAAGCAGTTAGCTCATTTTGCTAAACAACCATTTTTAGCAAGTCTTTATACATTTTACAAGTTACAAAACGTGAACTACTAATGCAAAGGTGTCCAAAACATTTTCAAAAAGCCTGGAAAAACAAAACAAAACATAAAATAGGATCCATAAGCCCTATTCCACTAAGCAGTAAAGTACCGACTACAAAATGTGTCCAGAAAATACTGAAAATGGTATTGTAAAAGTTATTTTACAATTGAACATGGCCTCCTTCAAAGTATGCACCTTGTGAGTGCGCACGCTTCCAGAAATTATTTCATTCTTTTCTCGTGCCCCGCAAGTCTTCAAGTGGGATGGCATTCAGAGTTTTGATTATGCTATCATTCTTCCTGTTTAAGAGTAGGACTAAAAAGCCAAGTTGGACCATAGGGTTGGATAGAAAAAGCACTGTAATCTGTTTTTTTTAGCCAAAGACTCAGATGCAGACACTGTGCATTGTTGATATGAAGGATCCAGGTTGAGCTGGATGCAGACAAAATAGAATGACTCCAAGAACTTTCACTTGTTACCAAAGATGAAGAATGACTTGAAATAGTGTGGATAACATCAAATAGGCAATTGAACACAATCCCACTCTGAACGCCATCCCACTTGAAGACTTCCCTAGACACAAAGAAGTATATGAAATGTGGCTTTTGTTACTTATCCTCTTCAATATGTGACAGGATATTGAGACTAAGCAAATTAACAGAATCTTTAGGAGAAGACTAATCCATGTAACTGTATCCTGACTTCATTTTAAATACTCATTAGGCATCTTCATTTATAGAAACAGTGACACAGGAAAAGACCATTGTGCACATTCACACTGCCTCCTCTGTGGTCTGTTAGTGAAGCTGTGACTCCTGCTGAAGTCTCTAAGTCGGTGCTGTTGAGTTTTAAGTGTCTGATAGCTCGGATTTAGCGTGACATGATCTGCCACCTTATCGAGACGCCCGATAAGTACAGCTGCTCCGCTGCTCTGGGCCAGGAGATCTTTAGAAAGTCAGCTTTTTAAGCAACTTGAAAAGGCCTTTAAGATTAACATTTTTATGACTCTATAGAAGGAGGTTGTGACACATCCTTTGCATATAAAAGATTGGTGTCTAAACTGAGCTGTTTCCCATAGTGCATTGGGGTGTTCAGGGCATTCTTCATGGTTTCAACCTTTGTCAACGACATGCAAGCGATGGAAGATGAATAAATCAATCAGGTGTCACAGACATTAGTGCAACGCCCACATATGCATTTCACACATAATGTCACCTCCGGAGATTTGGGACCACAACAAAGGCAGAAGCATGAGGAGGAAGATGCAGCGTGCCATATGGATTTTGAAACATTTACATCCTGATTTGGATGATCGGTGCGTTGCATGTAGTGCTGCAGGTGGTTGGAAAGGGCTTAAGAACATTAAAGTAAGTCTTGTCTTGAATATATATTAATACATTATAAAAAAGGTCTAAGTCGTGAGTGGATTTCAAACTAAGTGTCTGATTTAAAGAACAATAAAAGATCCTAAGGTTAAAAACAATACTGAATCACTGTTGTTGGTAAGAATAGCCAACAACTGTAGAGTGTGATAATGTGACAGGACAAAAGTGTGCAGAGCTCTGTAGGAAAATCAATAGACATGAATGTCGTTTATGTCACTGTTTTTCTCCTAAACGTCTGTTAACTACTGCTTTTAGTGGCCTTTTCTCCTGCAAGTGGTTAATTTTCTTTGATTTGATGCCACTGTCTCATGTTCCACAGCTCGCATTGAGGAAAATAACATAAAAGCAACCTTTTAAAGTCCCAATCCAATGAGTGGCTTCAAAGAGTGTGGTGCTGAGGTCTGCGTAAGCCCGTGTTAGTGTGGACAGTGTGAGAATAATTACCAGGCCAGACAAGTCCGGTCCACGTTTTACAGGAACAAATGTGACCACCTGCAGAGTCTGAACACCAGGGCAGTGTCTGATCTGCCTCCAAACACCCACAGGGATAAACCACAGACATTTAGTGAACTTTTGAAGTGGTTTTCAGCAAGTATTTGATCATGCAGCTTAAATATGTGAAAAAACTACATATGTACAGAGCAGACAATCCATACCTATATATTATTAACACTTTTGGTTTTTTTTTACTGTAACTTGTATCCAGTATGCTGTGCTGCTATCAGACACATTTTTTTGTTTAGTGCTGCAGGTATTTCATTTTCCTAGACAGATTATTTTGTTGTTGTTTTTTTACTCTTTTTACTTCTACTCCTTGTATTTAACTATGGGCAATTAGAGAGATAACAACTAGAAGCAGTCAAAGAGCATACACCCCTACCAATGCAGTGGTCCTGTACAGCAATGGTAAAAATATAGAGCCCAGACCTGGACCCTATTTTTCTAGAGCAGAAGTAAATGCTTTATCCATTGAGCCACAAAGCCCCTTTATCTCACAATGGTAAAGAATCCATGAGGACTAATCATTTGTCTTTTGTGGTTGGAGTTAGTATCCATCTTTGACCCCATCTTGCAGGACAGGGTCAAAGATGGATCAAGGATCTTGCATGGATCCTAAAAAAATCTGGATCCATGGGTCTCTAATTAACACCAAAACCAATCGTTTCCTTCTTGCCCCAGGAATGACCTTTCTACAACTCATTTAATCAAAATCCATCGTTTCATGGTTATCTTGCTAAAAGACGGTGTTGCAATGGTGGTGAAAATATAACAGGTGCTAGTATTTAAATATTTAGACTACAGTGCTATAGTGTGCATACAATAATATATGCCCATCCTATAAACTATAAGTATGAAACCACTGAAAAAATTAAAATAAAAATTTTGCCTTTTTGTTATATTCCTACTACTGAAGATATAAACTTATTCAAAATGTTCTCAGTTGTAAACACTGTTTCTCACAAAGTGCTGTAGTGTTTACATCTTTAATATTTTACTCCCCCTTGTGTTTGGCAAGGAAACAGAAAGACAAGAAAAGCATCACTTTCTGAGCATTTTCAATGAATACAAAAACTGTGAAAGCAAAGTGGAGCCAAGATCCGCAACAATGACTGGTACAGAGTGTGACGGCTGACGTGTTTCCTCTTCACTTTACCAACAGCATCTCTAAACATGAGCTTCATACTTTTTACAATCTCTCGTAGAAAACTTCACAGCAATCAACGCCTGTGTCAGAGTGAGCCAGTGCATTGAGTGGAAGGGAATGCCAGATGTGATGTGGGCTTACAGTCATAACGCTCAAATCTGTAAATCCAATCCAACATATGGCGTATTTCAAATGGTGCAAATAACTAATTATCACCATCTACCACAAGACAGATGTTTATAAAGAAGTTTACTAATTGGGGCTCTTTAAAGGAAGACTACAGGTCAATGGATTTTTAAATAAATTACTTATTATCAAAAATCAGTCAGGACTTATAAGTTGTTTAAAAAGTAGACTGGCCAGGCATTTGAAAGAATTTCCACGATACTAAAGTTAGCCTGGTCCATTTGCAGGGAGCGGAACAAAACAGAGTCAAACATCTGAATGCCGCACCGCTGTATGGCAGAGCTGCAGTGCATATACAGGGCAACTACAGCCTGCCTCAGCGTCACGGGTTTGAGTACAGATTCCAACAGTTTACCGAATGTCTCTCCCCACTCTCCCCTGATTTCCTACTGTACTCTGTCCTATCAATAAAGTTTAAATATGGTCAAAAAGACATGCAGGGTGTATGTGGGGTTATATGATCTTTTATAGTACCTTTATATATTTGGCTTTCAAAAACTAAAATAAAACTAAACCAGGACTAACCCAGGATTATAGAGAGGGATGGGGCACTAAAGAAGGACTAAACCAGGTCTAAACCAGGACAAAGCCGGTTCCAAACCAGGATTAAACCAGCAACTAACCAGTTCTAAACCAGAATGAAACTAAAGCTAAACAAGGTCAAACCAGGATTAAACTATGACTAAACTAGGAGTTAAGCTGGGTCTAAACCAGGACTAAAGACCAGAACTCAACCAGAAAACAAAACAAAAACAAAAACAAAAAAAACATGACAAAACCATAAACAATCCATACCTAATCCAGAACTAAACTAGGTCTACACCAGGTTTAAACCAGGTCAAACCATGACTAAACTAAGACTAAATCAGGACTAAGCCGGGTCCAAACCAAAACTAAGGCATGTCCTGGGGGTACACAAAACCAAAAAGGTTGGGAACCACTGATTTAAAGCATAAGCATAATAGTCCTACTCCTGTCCAGCCTATTAACACATTTTTTCCCTTTGTTTTAGAAATGAGGACCAATAGACCTCAGACCATTTGATAAAACACATTTTAATTTGGGGTTAACAGGAGAGTCAAGCAACTGTCTGCATTAAAGGCCCTGATAGCTGCCTTCTTACCAAAGACAAGGCTTACACATCATATTTCTCCATAATACAGTTATGTTCGTTTTACCCTTTATTTGTACATAGATTACTGAAAAGTTCTGGTGTGAAAAGCCTTGTCTTGGACGAAAGAATTCAGCTGTGAAAGTCCTCCAGTGTTTAGCTTGATTTGTGCTGTCAAAAATAATAAGTAACAAAAAAATGGAACAAAAAAGCCACTTCCGTCATACTAAACTGCTGAATACTTTTCCCTCTAAATGATGTGGGCATCTGTGGAGAGCTGTAAAGTGAGTCGTTGTGCTTTATCAAACTGCTGGTGATTTAGCTGACACTAAATGGAGCCTCAAAGAAAAGGAAATGGTTTCTTAATGTTGGTCTTATCTGGAGGCATTCTCACACAAGTCTAAAAAGTAAGTCTATTTGAGAGTGTGGCAGCTTGAATGATGCTATCGGACTTGTCTTAATGCAGTGAACCGTGCTCACCTGTGACACTTAGATTACAAAGAAACTTAAAAGTGGTTTGTTTCGACCTGTACATTGTTGTGAACATCCTTTTTCCTCTTTAGGCTCTGTGACCCTACTTATAATTTGGGATTAGACAGTCAATAATTTGAATGGCATCAGGATACAGTTTCTTCAACATTAATAACTAAAGCTAATCATTTCTCCCTATTTTTTTTTTCTTTGGACCATGCTTACAATGGACTGAATGAAAGGAAATGCCAGATGTGATGTGGGCTTACAGTCATAATGCTAAAATCTGTGAATCCAAACCAACATATGGTGCATTTCAAATGGTGCAAATGACTAAATATCACCATCCACAACATGACAGATGTTTATAAAGAGGTTTACTAACTGGGGCTCTTTAAAGGAAGGCTGCAGATCCAAAAATTATTGGGATTTAATCATTATCATCAATTAGGCTTTTAAGTTCTGTAAACTATTTGATACAGATTAGGAATTAGCAAAAAAGGTGTAGCTTGGACAGCTATTCAAAATAATTTTCAATTCTGTTGTAAACAAAAAAAGTTAACTCCATGCCAATTTAAATTGTGTAATAAAAAGAAAAAAAATGGCTCTGAATTGGATTGGCAAGACGTAGTAAACAAATGCAGAACTGAACAGTATTGGACACACAACCAGTCAGTGATACAAAAACAAACTCTATGGCCAAATAAACCAAGAGCTGAAAAATGTACTTGGCCCAGACAGGTGTTTCTGGATCATTCCTAAGACTTCTGGAAGTGTTCCTGATCCATGCAGTGATTTCCAAGTACAAAATCATGTCTGAATTTAATACAGTGCTACTTGATGACCTGAAGATCACAAGCATCCAATACTTAACATGCTCCCTTTATATCCAGTCATCTTACTTAAATGTTACCAATTAATCTAATTATTCTCCTCTAGTAACATTAGTATTACTCACTTCCTAAGCCTATTGTTGCCCCTGAGATGTGTAGTTACAAAATGAGCTATTACTTTTATGAAATATAAAGTTTCAACACCTGATATGTTGTTTATGGTATTTTGCAAACTAGCTTTCGGCTAACATCTATTTTCTGACATTTTCCTCTTCAGATGGAAGAGTGGTGGGGTCAGTGGCACTACTTATAATTTGGGATTAGAAAGTCCTTCAATCACTTGGGTGGCATCAGGACATTGCTCCGTCAACACCAACAAACATCCTAAAAATAGCTATGAAAATGTGTGTGAATAATCTGTGGAAGTGCTTATGGGTGATTGTTGGAGATATCGAAGCAATTACTCAATAATAGATTCAATCTCGGGCCAAGAGAAGCATAATTGGAGAGGGAACTCCCGCCTACGGGCCAGAATATTGTATATTGTCAGCGTGATTATAGACACTTGGCCCAGCGTGGTGCCATTTAAATCAGAGTGAGCTCCTGACATTAAACAGGGCGCTTTAGATGCTGGCTTTGATTGTGCTGTAATATTTGTCCATGTCAATTTGAGAGAAAGACGATTTGTTTTTCTGCTCAACCATTTGATGGTGAACTAAAGGCAGAGCAATCTATTCAGTGACTATGTGTGCTTGGACCTAATGCAAATGTGACTGAGTGGCTCAAAGGAAATTGTATATATAGAGAGATACAAAGGCATGGCGCATGTTACATTGAAATGTATGCCCTGGAAGAGTTTAGCAGATGTAGCTGAACACTGGTTGTTGATTAAGCGTAATGTAAATATGCTTATTTACCAAGTCATCAATGGAGGCAACAGGAGTTTTTCACTTTCACTGACAGCACCAGGACAAATGGCAGATTTGTGTTTGTAGTACAAGCCTCAGACCACAATTACAAAGTTTCCTGGCCAATGTCATTTGGTATTTAAAAAGATAGAAATATTTGTCACTGTTAATTTATCACAATTCTTGACAAAATATAATATAGAATGTGAGAGTGAATGGTTGTCTGTCAGTGTCTCTAAGTGTCAGTCCTGGGATTTATTAGCCATTGTCCAGAATGAACACTATCTAAGGCTCTTAGATGCTGGCATAGGCTCCAGCCAACTGCAGCGAGTCGAAGAAGACACAGGTACAGTCAATAGCTCCAATTTTTGGTAAAAATGATGAAAATAAATGTTTTAGCTGGGTTTCCACTAGGGCTGCAGCTAACGATTATTTTGATAATTTATGAATAATTGATTAATAGCGGGATAGTGAAGCATGATTAAAGTGGTTAAAAACTAAGTGTTTTATAGTTTGTTAAAAATTCATAATATTTCTGTCAAAAATCATTACATTTTTTTACTAAATTACTACTACTTTCTAAACCAGCCGATGCTACAAATCTGCCACTTGAGGATGTTTGGATAGGGTATATAAACACAAAAACATTTTTAATCAAAAACACAAAATGTACGTTGTTTTTTAACCGTTTCTGTGGCTCTGTTCTGTGTTGGTAAATAAACACTCTTCTTTAAGCATGATAGTATGTTTCAGTGAATGAATACTCCAGTTAGCAAATATTTAATTACTAAATAAGTTGATTATTTCAGTAATCTATTATAATCGATTAATCCAATTAGTTGTTGCAGCCCTTGTTTCCACCCAAACGTGATGTGAAATATTTCAAAGTTTGAATAAGAAGAGGACAAAACAAATGCATATTAAATGCCTTTCCATCAATATGTTTCAGTGAATCTGACAAATGCAGCATATCTGCTCTGAGAGTCTCTTTTCCTGCCGAGGGCTTGCATGCTGTGTAGTTCCTTTGGTGAGAGGCAGAGAGTTGCATGCATTTTGTTATTGAGCTGTTCATAACTGTGTGCAAGGAGTTAACACCTGTAATATCACAAATAAGTGCCTCATGAGACACCCCGCTGCTTTTTTACGAATTAAGAATTATGTTTTCAAATTTTGGTGTTTCCATCATTCCAATGCAATACTTCAAAATGCTCATAAAAATAAGTTGATGAAAATGCAGCTATTGTTAATAAAAACAAGTAAATTCTTTTTATTTTATTTTTGTTGCTGTTTGTTCCAACGGTCATAGGATCATGGAACTTTTAATTGTAAGAAAAAACAAACAAACAAACAAAAAAACAAGGTATTTCTTTAACTTCCAATAACCAGGGTCCAGTGTTCACTACATAAAGTGAAATGAACCAGGATGAAATACTGGATTTGGTCCATTTGTTCCAAGTCACTCCTCTCACTCCCGCCTTTCTTAATTATTTACACTGCCACAAAGAGATAAATGCAAGATTGAGGTATGCAGTACTTAGTCCAGGCAAGATTGGGATGCAATATAATTTTCTTTGACGTTTCCAACAGAGCTGTTTATGAATAAGTTAAACTATTGGGTTATGGTGCAGAAAGAGTAAATGTCACATCTTCACAAACTTAATTTCAAATGTATAAGGTACAATGATTAAACTATGTCACCACCCCATTACTTGTGAACATAATGATCTAATCTGTTCTGTATATTGGCCTGTCTCTCCAACTCAGAGAAAGTGGTAACAGATGAATCTAGTACAGCAGCAGCAGCAGGAGGAAGAGACAGAACAGAAGAGAACAGACAGGGCTGAAGTGCAGAGGGACTGGGTTTGTCGGCTCGCATCACTAACCAGACCGTGGTCATGCCAGGGTCACGGGGTCAGCCGAGCACCAGAGTCAGGGTCATCGAGGTCAAAGGTCAATGCTTGGTGAAATAACAAGAATGAAATCACTGCCATGGAAAGAGATGAGCTACAGTGTACATCAAGTGACTACAGTAGATACTTTTACTCAAAATGTACTTTGAGTTTTAATGTACCCAGATGGAGGGTCTAAGGACTTGTCTTGTCTTGCATATTTGTTTGTCTGATTTTGTCTTTCAAGCTCTTATAAGCAAATGTAATGATATTGGCCTCTTGTCTTGACTTTCAGTTCAATTTTATTTGTATGTCCCAGTATCACAACAAAAGTCGCCTCAAAGAGCTTCACAAACAGTTAATCAAACATAAACACACAATCAGACTTAACACACAAGTCAACACAAACAATAACTACACTAAACTAAACAGACCCAGGACACTCCTGTCCTTAGACCCTCCTTCTCGGTAAGGAAAAACTCCTAAAAAACCCAGGTGTTGGGGAAAAAAGAAGAAACCTTATGGAGCCCATACTGAAGTAGAGATCCTCTCCTAGGACGGACAGGCGGCATGTGTCTAGGACTGTTAGTCCATCTATAGGATGTTAGCTCATCTATAAGATGGTAGTTCAGCTCTGTAAGTATTCATCCAGACTTTCAGAGTACATTCTCAAAAACATACTTTTACTTATGACTCTTAAGTCTTGAAAGCCATAAAAGTTATTTTTGACCTTGTCAGAAAAGTAAGCATTTACAGTAATTTGTAGCATTAGTGACAGTTGTAGTAGTTGTAGTGACTAGAGTTGTAATAGCAATAGCAATAGTAATGGTAGTAGTGGAAGTAATAGAACTAGTATAGTAGTAATTAGTGGTAGTAATAACAGCAGTAGCAGTAGTATCGGCATGGTAGTAGCAGCAGTGATTACTTTCTACTCAAGTCAACAAATGGCTAAATCATTTATTTATTATTGTTACTTCTACTTTAGTAGTAATAGTACTTTAACTTCCATGATCATGTACCACTGCAGAGTGACTTGTCTTTGTAATTATATATGCAGTGTGAACCCTCAGCAGGTGACTTACCTCAGTTCATTTGTTATGTGTAGTTGTTATTTATACTGCTCTGTGGCATGTTGCATAAGTTCAGTGTCAGCAGTAGCCGTCACTCAAACGTCTCACTTGTATAATAGACCACTGCAGTTTCAACCGAGCTGCGCAATAGAAGTAACTCATATATTTCTTACAAGATGTTTGTTGACAGTTCACTGGCCAAGGAATTATAAGGACACACAGCACAATATTTAAAATGCACAAAGAACATTCGCAACAGGGAACCACGCAGCAGCAATTTTATTCATGAGCAAATAGTTATACAATGAACTCTTACTGTCTTGTAAAAAGTGCAGAAAAGTATTGTTTTGGTATTAGCATACATATACAGACACAGGTTTAAGGTGTTAATGTAGATATATTAAATCTTCTGGTTTTATTTTACATAATAAATTATACGCATACTTTTCTCACAGCATACATTTTAATTTTGGTTCTATCCAAAGAAAAGTCCAGAGTTCAAAACAGATCTCTCACTGAGATGCACCTGGCCTGGTATTCACAGTGAAGATAAATGTAGTGTGCAATTCAAATTCAAGAGAATGGATGAATTCTGTGTTTTTTTGATGGAAGACTTCAATCTTAAATCAGGTCAGGTTCAAAGTTTGAACTAGGTATCTAGTTATTTTAATAGCGGCAGTATTATTACTTCATTTAAAATACATTTTGCCATGGTATTTAGAGCTTACTTTAAACCTCTAGCTCAGAGTTCAGTGATAAACATTGTAGGAAGCATGGTCAATTTTCGGTGGAAGCAGACATAGCCAATGCTGGAATAGCCACTCTTTGATCGATTTTGAGTTTCTGTCGACATTGATTTGGTGTCGACAAGACCAACAGGCAATGGGACCATCCCTTTTTTTTTTAAGTCATTGTTTGTTAGCCATGTGATTGGCCAAAGCTTGCCAGTATTGCATTTGATTAAATAAAATCCTTGTTAATAAATCATACACTCAGACACTCTCATCCTGCATTCGTTTGGGTGCTCCCTTCAGGGTAGAGGTAAGATCTTAAGCCCGAGCCCGAGTCCAAGCCCGACCCGGCCCGAAATTCAGGTGGGGTAGGGACTAAAATGACAATCATTACGTTCGGGTCGGGCCGGGTCGGGCCGGGCTTCTCTCTCGCTGACTTTTTTAATAAATATATGTTTATAAAAATGTATACTAAAACGATGTGTGGATACTAAACTAAGGAATACTTGTTATAAATAAATAATTTGGTTAAAACAGAGAAGGCGCTGTAAGGTAATTGCTATATAACTACTACTAAACAGGAAGCGCAGAGCCAAGGCACGCTTTGCGCACGTGTCGTGAATGTAATCTTCCCTCCGCAAGTCCGCATCTATTTTGTTTAGGTCTCCCTGATATGGAGCAGCAAGAAGTCAAGGATAAACTTAAGACAGGGGAACGGAAAAGGCAAACACGCACCGCCGGTAAGAGTGAGGCTGCAGTATTTCTCCGCGTAATTAAGCGAGTGCGCATCAAGATCTCTCTTTCACTCTCTTTGTCTGGCCTCTTATTCTGTGTTCCAGCGTTATTTCGTTGTGCAAATGCATTTATCATGATCATAAAAATATGTAGATTATTTTAACCTTAAGAAATCTTGCGTTTTTTTCTGCCAAAAATACTATGGGATAAATTGAAATTTCGGGTTTGCTTCGAGCTCGGGCCTGCAAATCAAGTTAATTGGTCGGGCTCGGGCTGGATTTTTTAGGCCCGATCTTACCTCTACTTCAGGGTACAACACAGTGAATCTGCCTCTATCTAATCCTCACACCAACAAACTTCATGTCCTTAACTACATCCAATAATCCCTTCTCTGGTCTTCTTCTAGGTCTCCTGTCTGGCAGCTTTAACCTCAGCATCCTTTTACTCATATGCCGTCTCTCCCTCATCTGTACATCTCCAAACCATCACAATCTGTCCTCTCAGAATTTATCTCCAAAACATCTAACATGAGATGTCCCTCTGATGTCTAATCCTCAGAGCCACTGCCTTCAAACCAACCAAACCACTGTCCTGTAGGTTACACCTTTCCATTCATTCTTCTCACACTCCCATTGTCCATAAATAGGTCATCAATGGCTACATGTTCCTTCCACGCACATTATGAATGTACACTAGACTTACAGTACAGTACATTGCAGACAGATGAATAATAGAGGCCACAATCAGTGCGCGTACATATTTGCACAACATGAAGGGCACCCCTTTGTGAACACATGTTGAGATAACAAGATGTTCCTACGCCACAGTGGCTCCAAATCAAATCTATTCTTCTGTGGGTTGAAAAGAAGACAGATTACACACTATGGCACCTTGATTTGCTTGATATATGGAAGCCATGACGTACGGCAAAGTGCATGGGGAGGAAGCGACAAGGGCGCAACAATCAGGCAGCAGTGGGGCGCCGAGCTGCTACAGGGCTCGTTTGTACTGTACACAGCTGCAGGACACTTGTTTCCCACAAAGCTCGGCGGTGTGGGGTGGGGAGAGGGATGGACAGATGGATGGATGCACCGTCCTTGTGTTTGAAGTTGTCTTTCCTCACGGCAGTGGAGTATATATTTATATATGGACAGTATGCGCTTTCACACACACGCCAATTTACAATGAGTAATGTGAATAATTAGCCCAAATGATAGTGTTTGGGAAAAGAAGTGATTGGCCAGAAGCTGGACAGCTGGGCCAAATCAGGACGTCCCGCTGAGAGGGTAATGTGTAACAGGTGTGCAGGTAGTTATTGTGACTAGGAAGCACTGTATACATAGAGTCAACACTGTGTAAACTTGTTGAAATGGTCTTTCTATGAGACACCAGTGCCAGCAACTATGCATTCTTCCATAGCACAACACATCTCCAAATTACCTCTCTTTAAGCAAAATGTAAAATGTGTTTTCCTGTATTTTGTATTCAGTTGAGTGTTTTGATCTAGTCCCTTTGTGGTTTTTTGTTTGTTTTTGTTTCGCAGGCATGATGGTGAACCTAAATTTAAAAGATAAAGGTTTGTTGAATAAATAAAAAAAGGTGGCAGACTGCGAAATATTCTATGTGCATGAATATGTGTTGGTGTGTGGGTGGAAATCCTGCAGTTTGTGCAGTTGGTCTCGGTAAAGCGTCAGTAAGAGCCACTATGAGAACATTGGCTGGTGAAAAACAGGGCAGCCTTCACTGAGGTCAATGGTACGCTGTAGGCACTCTTTATATGTAATATTTATGTAGCCCTGAATCCAGGATCATGACACCAGGACTTAACAGTACAGCTCTGAACACAGCAGCCATGAAAGGTCATAGAAAAGGTATTTTGGGATTCACTTATACTCTGCCAGTGGAAAAATATCAGATACATTCATGTTTTATAAATGTTAAAGAACATGATAGTAGACATGATCTTGTTAAGGATCACTTGCTTTAAGTATGAGCAAATAGCAGTTGGTAGTAGGAAAATGCTCCAGGCTAGTGTCAGAGAACAAACTGAGACTCATAGACCATTTTAGTTTTGGAGAATACTGTATGTGTCTGTGCAGTGCGCCCTAGGCAGACCACAAATCTACTGTTGTTATAGAGATTAGTATAAGTAATGCCCATAAGCAAGATGAGCAAGGCAAACAAACAACTACCCATGTTCTGTCAGTGCCTGGGTAGAGAACATTAGCAACAGGCTCTAAGCCGTTTTCTATAGGTGATATTAGCGTTTTCTCATTTAGACGTTTTTATAAGTGATTTATTTCTTTTGTAACTGGAGCATACAGAAAAAACAAATATCAGATACAGTAGAGCCTACTGAACATGTGGAGCTCTCAACACAAATAGCTATCTTGTTGTGGTACACAACATGGGAGCGTTGGCTTAGCGTCACCACCAGTAGGTAACATTACATGTTCACAGTACTAAGCTTTGCAACAATTACAACCTGTAGTAACACATTTATACTCACAAAGGCAAATTTTTTCCAAGGCACAAAACGTTTAGTACACATTCAGCACTCATGAGCAGTTCATTTTCTCACTGTTCATTTTCTCACCGCTGGCAACATCGAAACTTACAAAAACGGAAATGACATCAAAGGTCAACAACTGAAACAGTGGAGGCTCTAGATTAGTACTATCACCAATGGCTCATACAAAAATCTTTAAATACAGACTAGTTTCCAAAACTAATGCTTTTAACAGCTTTTACAATAAATCTAACTTATGTATGTATAAGCTATGAACTACTATTCAAGTAACCTATTTATCCTATGAACTCATTTATGTCTTTGACCCAAAGGCAAAACAGCAGTAACAGAAATCCACAAAAGTAGCAATAGTAAAGTAGAAACAGTAGATGTAATAAAAATAGTAGTTGTACATTTTGCTGTGTATTTAATAACCCCTTAAGTGATTCAGTTAAGTAAATGTATTTCTACATCAATGTTTAATAGTATTTTAATTAAGTCCAGATTTTGAGTATATTGTCCACCTCTGTAACCAGGATAAGTCAGGGAGAGTGCACACACTACAGACTTAAATAAATCATACAGATGGTGATGAATTTGTCATTTGACCCCCATGACTTTTAAAAAGGGCATTTTAGTTAAGAGATGGTGTGACCTCAAAAACATACCTGAGAAGATTGTTTTTGTAGTGTAAACAAGTGAAAATTATGCTTTCCTCAATCACAGCACTTAAATTTTCCAGTGTTTAAACAAATGAGAAAACACGCCTGGAGATAAGAACGCATTTTAAAAGCCAGTGTGTTTACAGTGACGTTCTTTCCACACAGGACGCGGCCCGGAGCGCTTGTGTCTGTGGAGATGGAGATAAATGTCCCGCTGCTCACCGATAAACGCTGCATTTGGGACGGAGCTGGGCCTGTTAGTGTTTACTTTAATTGTCCCGTAATTGGATGGTTTCCAGGGGTAGGGAAAGGGGAGGGGAGGGGGGGAGGGGGTCTCTCACTGAGATGCACCTGGCCTGGTTTCTGACCCATTACACAGATCCACTTTAAGGAAACTAGCTTCAATGTATTCACAGTGACGATAAATGTAGTGTGTAATTCAAATACAAGGGATTTGATGAATTCTGTGTTCTGTTTTGTTTTTTTAATGGGAGACTGCAAAACACCTGTAAAAGTCAAAGAATATCTCAATACAGACTCAGCTTTTACATTGACATCTTACTGTAATGCTGCCAGAAAACAAATTAAGGTGAAAAATTCTCCTCCAGCTGTTTTTTTTTTTTTTATTTAAAATTTTGTTCCTTGTCCCAACTTTTTTGTGATGTGTTGCTGCCATCAAATTAAAGATGGGCAGTAATTTGTTATTGTTTATTTTCTATAGGGAACAAAATATAGCTTTACAAAAATGTGCAAACCATTGCATTCTGTCATATTAGACCTTGTACCAACTTTTTCTGGAATGGGTTTGTATTTTGAATTGGCAAATTTGTCCAGTTTAATGTTTTATTAAGGCAGCTATAATGTGCAAAATCAACTTTTCTGACTTTCTAACACATTACAATGTTCCCTTATCAAACACATACCTGAAGTTGTGTTTGGCTTCATTCACACATGTTTCAGTAATCCTCTGTTCTCTGGCACGGCCTTTTTGAGGCCTCAAAACACTTGGCTCCATGAACCGCCGCCCACTCCAGGAAGCACTGACCAATCAACAACCCCTCTACATCCAGTCTGCTCTCATTCATTTATCCAAGAATCAGTGTACATCTCAGTTTCCATTGTTTCCATTGTAGTGAAATGGCTTCATACACAAAGTTTAAGGAAGTGAAGTGCATTTTTTTTTTATTATGTTCAAAAGACTGCAACACTCTGCTGCCCTCTGCTGGTCTATTCACCTGTTTCTTGATGCCACCAGTAGAGTACTTATTAAAAATGTTTTCTATGTTTTTAAAGGCTGTATCATGTGAATTGCTGTTCTAGAAGTGACCAAGATTAGTTGAAAATAAAAGTATAATATATTCCCTTTAATATATAAGCAAGAAAGTTAGCTACAGTATGCTGTTGTGGCAGAGAACTAGTTTTGAGTGTGATGGTAAAAAGGGTTGTAGAGCTTCAATCCTAGTAATGAAATAAATGTGTTCACAGCTGACAAAAATACCATAAAAAAATGTTTGCTGCAATTTAACATCAGTAAATAACAGAGGTGTTCATTTGAGCTGTCAGGATAATTACAGTAAATAAATCCATCATAATAAATGGCTGCATGTAACCCGGTGTGGTGCAGTCAGACCCACATATAATTATTAATCTGGAGCGTATTTGAGAAAATGTGATGTTGCTTTACAAGGGAACAATACGAACTGCAATGCACTAACAAGGTATTCTCTGTTCAGACAAATGTAGCTGCAGCAGAGGCCAATACTGTAAGTAAGAAGTGAGAAATCAATAAAAGGAGCTGCTATGTGTCTCTATAAGGAACTGAACTAAACCGGGATGAATCTGGATAGACCTCTTACCGTAGGAAGATGGTTTGTAGTGAGCCACACACAGTGAGTCAGTGGTAGAGGGCAGATCACATACTGTACATGCCCAGGGTCTGATTATTGATTAAACCTCTCATTTCCTGTCTTCATATTGTGTATCTAACAACTGTCCTTTAAAAAGTAATCATTGTATTGCAAGAAAATAGACAAAGAACTGCAGCCATGTGCCATATGACCACAAGGACACATTACAATACAATGTCAATTCTGTAAAATGACGGTAAGATTTTAAACGGTGCCTATACTTATATAGGGCAGGGGTTCCCAAATGATGGGCCATGGTCAAAAAGTGGGTCATGAGGAGAATGAATTTAGATTGGATGTTTAGTTCATTTGAAACCTATATAGAGCATAAAGATTGTAAAATAATTTAGAAAAATTACATTGGTTCTGTAAGAAGTTGGTCCCATTAATGACCATAATGATCAGGCATAAAATTGTTGCAGGTCATTTGCTTTCAACACTGGTTCACGACAGCAGTCCAGTCTCATGGAGCCAGGACATCTAAGCTACTGCACTCGCTATTTACAACTACAATCTTACTTTAGCGAACAAAAACTATCACAAAGCATCATTTCTCAGCAGCCTAAATGTGAGTCTGTTAATGTCATCCAAGATAAAATATTTGAAAACCACTCATGACAAACATTGACGCAGACAATGACCAAGTCATTTCAGATATTGTGTAGAGGAAGGTCCTGTGTTTTGAAAAGATGTTACTTGTACATTCAAAATTACAGACTTGGCATAACAAAGATTTGAACCTTTACTATAGTTTGTGAATACAAAGGTATGACTCATATGACTGCTGTCCTGTGTGATGCATTCAGTGGTTTCTAAAGCCTCTGTCACCTCTGTCACGTGCTCAGTGTGAACCTGCTTTCATCTGTGAAGAGCACAGGGGGCCAGTGTTGAATTTGCCAATCTTGTTGTTCTCTAGCAAATGCCTAAGTAGACAGTTTGATTTCACAGAAGTGTGACTGACTTGGAGTTACATTGTGTTGTCTAAGTGTTCCATTTATTTTTTTTGAACAGTGTATGTATATACCGTATTTTCCGGACTATAAGTCACACTGGACTATAAGTCGCATTTTCTGGGGGAAATTTGTTTTATAAAATCCGACACCAAGAACAGACATTTCATCTTGAAAGGCAAGTTATAGTAATAATAGAATAGAGAACAACAGGCTGAATAGGTGTGCAGTTTGCTAACATAACACATTGATGGTTATTCAGCTACATGAAGCATAAACAACGAACTGAATAGGTGTCTCGTATGTTAACGTAATATATTAACAGTTATTCACATAACTATAGCATAAAGAACATAATATAACAAGTTCACCAAACTCACCATCTCACTCCTAATCGCTAAATCCTTTAAATTCTTCATCCTCGGTGTCGCTTCTGAACAACTCCGCCAACTCCGGAGGTAGACGGAGCGCTGCTTCCTCCTCTGCGTGGCTGTCGTCAGACTCAGCATCAGTTCCATTTCCAATTATGCCGGTCTCAGTCATCTTTATAGCCTAAGTTGTTACCAGTAATGTTTACATTTTAAATTGTCAGTGGTACAGGTGCAGGATATGCTGGCACACAAGCCTAGAGTGGCCTGTCGCGGCGGTCAGTGTCAAAATAACAAACACATGGAAAATACGGTGTATGTATGTATATATATATATATATATATATATATATATATATATATAAAGTTGGTTCTGTAAGAAGTGGGTCCCAAAAAAAAGATCAGGCATAAAATTGCATTGTGTAAACAGACCAGTTAATAACGTGACTGAGGAAAGTTGAAGTCATCTATAAAATTGTAAAGATAAGGCTAGTGCCCAGATCTGGACCTAAACGGTGTGAGCACTGGGCTCTATCTATTGAGCCACACTGAAGTTATATTCTACAACAGTCAACAATACACTAAAATGTATTCCTTTACTGCTCTCCCTTGCGGCAAGAGGCAGTAGTTGTCAGTAATTGGCCCCATCTCGCAACAGTGCAGCAACAACATAAAACATTAATGCAGATGGTGTTCAATACCTACACCAAATCACATACTGTATTTTCTGGACTGCAAGTCGCTCTGGAGTACAAGTTGCATCAGTCAAAAAATGCATCATGAAGAGGAAAAAAAACATATATAAGCTGCAATGGACTATAAGTGGCATTTATTTAGAAATTTATTTCACAAAATCCAAGACCAAGAACAGACATTTAATCTGGAAAGGCAAGTAATTCAACGACACAATAGCATACAGGACAACAGGCTGAATGTCCGGTATGTTAACATAACACTAACAGTTATTCAGCTACACAATAGCATAAAGAACATACCTGGGAGGTAACAAGCACGTTACCGGTAACCAAGTTCACCAAGCCCCAGATCTCATTCTACATCAAGAATACTACTTACAGTAGTTGTTGCAAACCTAGAGCGCCCTCTCGCGGCTGTAGACGGTAATGTTGAATGTTAAAGTATATATATCCTGAACCAATAGAAGTTAGTTTCAGGTCTAACTCCTCCTTCCTAGGGGCAGCACGCATTTTAAAAACTAATGATAATGATATAGGGTGAATGAACAAAAAATAGAAGACATCGTTACATCAATGGTTTAGTGTTTGAAGCAAATCATTGGCTCAGTGGAAAAAGCATTTACCCCAAACTAAAAGATCTTTGAGTTTGAGTCCAGGCAATATATCTTTAGCATTGCAAGATCAGACCAGTGCCTTGGCAAGTGCTTCTACTTTACATTTTTGTTCTTTTGCAATTTTTGTGTATTCTTAAAAACCTGACTTTTGCACTGAACTGGATGACCGTGCTACCACAGCAGTTCTGGCCTTCAAGTACATACATAGGTAACCATTTGCATAACCATCTATAGTGCTTCATCTCTTAACACATTAACTAACTCGATCAAACAATCATACAATTTCCATTTGTGACTGAGTAACATCGTAAAATCACCCGTCGAGAAGTTACTCAAGGCTGATGAAAAGGCTCTCAAATCAAGTTTTCAACCTCAAACAGCCCGTACGGTGTTAATTTTATTTGTGGCGTGCTCAGCAGTGGCCCCAGAAGACGGCTGAAAGGGTGCTTGTGTGCTGCTGAGACACACGGAGAAGTGTTTTTGCTGAGAAGGAGGAGGCAGCCAAGGAGCCAAGGGAAAAGTGACACAGAGATGATGAATAGAAAAAGACCTTCACAATGAGCTGTAATAGAAAGTAATTGCAGCCATCAGAGGTAAAGAAGTATAAAAGCATTTGAATCCAAAGCTGTGAAAAAGGCGCTGTGCACTAATAAGACTAATAATGCTGCAACTACAGAGGCTAGTACAGCTTTACATTTACTGAAGGACAAGGATTAGCCTTCTACTGTGTTTTTTTCTTTTTTTTTTCACTTCTCAAGCATACTGTACATCGACAGAGTAGCTTCTGTTAATGTTCTTTACATCTGACCCACAGATAGGGTTACATCTGACCCACAGATAGGGTTACATCTGACCCACAGACAGGGTTACATCTGACCCACAGATAGGGTTACATCTGACCCACAGATAGGGTTACATCTGACCCACAGATAGGGTTACATCTGACCCACAGATAGGGTTACATCTGACCCACAGATAGGGTTACATCTGACCCACAGACAGGGTTACATCTGACCCACAGACAGGGTTACATCTGACCCACAGATAGGGTTACATCTGACCCACAGATAGGGTTACATCTGACCCACAGATAGGGTTACATCTGACCCACAGACAGGGTTACATCTGACCCACAGATAGGGTTACATCTGACCCACAGACAGGGTTACATCTGACCCACAGATAGGGTTACATCTGACCCACAGACAGGGTTACAGCTGACCCACAGACAGGGTTACATCTGACCCACAGATAGGGTTACATCTGACCCACAGATAGGGTTACAGCTGACCCACAGACAGGGTTACATCTGACCCACAGATAGGGTTACATCTGACCCACAGATAGGGTTACATCTGACCCACAGACAGGGTTACATCTGACCCACAGATAGGGTTACATCTGACCCACAGATAGGGTTACATCTGACCCACAGATAGGGTTACATCTGACCCACAGATAGGGTTACATCTGACCCACAGACAGGGTTACATCTGACCCACAGACAGGGTTACATCTGACCCACAGATAGGGTTACATCTGACCCACAGACAGGGTTACATCTGACCCACAGACAGGGTTACATCTGACCCACAGACAGGGTTACATCTGACCCACAGACAGGGTTACATCTGACCCACAGATAGGGTTACATCTGACCCACAGACAGGGTTACATCTGACCCACAGACAGGGTTACATCTGACCCACAGATAGGGTTACATCTGACCCACAGACAGGGTTACATCTGACCCACAGATAGGGTTACATCTGACCCACAGATAGGGTTACATCTGACCCACAGATAGGGTTACATCTGACCCACAGATAGGGTTACATCTGACCCACAGACAGGGTTACATCTGACCCACAGATAGGGTTACATCTGACCCACAGATAGGGTTACAGCTGACCCACAGACAGGGTTACATCTGACCCACAGATAGGGTTACAGCTGACCCACAGATAGGGTTACAGCTGACCCACAGACAGGGTTACATCTGACCCACAGATAGGGTTACATCTGACCCACAGACAGGGTTACATCTGACCCACAGACAGGGTTACATCTGACCCACAGACAGGGTTACATCTGACCCACAGACAGGGTTACATCTGACCCACAGATAGGGTTACATCTGACCCACAGACAGGGTTACATCTGACCCACAGACAGGGTTACATCTGACCCACAGATAGGGTTACATCTGACCCACAGACAGGGTTACATCTGACCCACAGATAGGGTTACATCTGACCCACAGATAGGGTTACATCTGACCCACAGATAGGGTTACATCTGACCCACAGACAGGGTTACATCTGACCCACAGATAGGGTTACATCTGACCCACAGACAGGGTTACATCTGACCCACAGATAGGGTTACATCTGACCCACAGATAGGGTTACAGCTGACCCACAGACAGGGTTACATCTGACCCACAGATAGGGTTACAGCTGACCCACAGATAGGGTTACAGCTGACCCACAGACAGGGTTACATCTGACCCACAGATAGGGTTACATCTGACCCACAGACAGGGTTACATCTGACCCACAGACAGGGTTACAGCTGACCCACAGACAGGGTTACATCTGACCCACAGATAGGGTTACATCTGACCCACAGATAGGGTTACATCTGACCCACAGATAGGGTTACATCTGACCCACAGACAGGGTTACATCTGACCCACAGATAGGGTTACATCTGACCCACAGACAGGGTTACATCTGACCCACAGATAGGGTTACATCTGACCCACAGATAGGGTTACATCTGACCCACAGATAGGGTTACATCTGACCCACAGATAGGGTTACATCTGACCCACAGACAGGGTTACATCTGACCCACAGATAGGGTTACAGCTGATCCACAGACAGGGTTACATCTGACCCACAGACAGGGTTACATCTGACCCACAGATAGGGTTACATCTGACCCACAGATAGGGTTACATCTGACCCACAGATAGGGTTACATCTGACCCACAGACAGGGTTACATCTGACCCACAGATAGGGTTACATCTGACCCACAGACAGGGTTACATCTGACCCACAGATAGGGTTACATCTGACCCACAGATAGGGTTACATCTGACCCACAGATAGGGTTACATCTGACCCACAGATAGGGTTACATCTGACCCACAGACAGGGTTACATCTGACCCACAGATAGGGTTACATCTGACCCACAGATAGGGTTACATCTGACCCACAGACAGGGTTACATCTGACCCACAGATAGGGTTACAGCTGACCCACAGACAGGGTTACATCTGACCCACAGATAGGGTTACATCTGACCCACAGACAGGGTTACATCTGACCCACAGATAGGGTTACATCTGACCCACAGATAGGGTTACATCTGACCCACAGACAGGGTTACATCTGACCCACAGATAGGGTTACATCTGACCCACAGATAGGGTTGTGTAAGGGTCAGGAGTGTACTGGATTTTAAAATGCTTGGAAAGCTGCATGGTCACTTTCCCACAAGAATATGCTTCCGTTATACTAAAATTGACTGATAAAATAACTAGTAATGCTGCATGGGCAAACAAAAGGGCGACAAATTTAGACAAAGCCAATAAAGATTTAGATTTTGGCCTTGAGACACAGTGTGGGAGAAGGGCAGCTGCTGAAATTCAGTTTCTTCAAATTGCTAGCCCGACCAGCCGTCATAATTCAATTTTAGTGACATACAAAAAAACAGTGGATTTATATCAGATTTTTAGCAGGGAAGAAAATCAACTGTATCTCAAAAGAACAGGATAGACGTACAACCAACTAAACAAAATAGCCCATGCAAAAAGCTTACCCTGTTTTAGACAAAACAATTTCTACCCAACTTTGTATGGCTGACCTTTTTTTTTTTTTCCCAGTCTGAATATGTTTTGTTTGCCTGGCTAACAAATTTTTTCAGTCCATTTGCACATTCTCTTTTTTTCAACTCTGGTATAACAATTAAGTCTCATGCAGCAGAACAGCTAAGCTACTGCACTAACTATTTACAACTACAATCTTACTCCATAAACTACTGCTATTATTAAGCATCATTCCTCTGCAGTCTAAATGTGATTCTGTTAATGTTGTCCAAGTTAAAAAATATTTCAAAACAACTTATGACAAACATAAACAATGAGCAAGTAATTATAAACTGTGAAGGGAAAGGCCTTGTGTTTTGAATAGTTGTTACTCTTGATTCTACATTCAAAATTACAGACTTGGCATAGCAAAGATTTGAACCTTTACTCTTGTTTGTGAATACAAAGGTATGACTCATATGACTGCTGCTCTGTGTGACGCACTCAGTGGTTTCTAAAGCCATTATTTTGAGGGGTAAAAGGTCAAACTGTTCTCTATCAATTTATCTGCCAATCTCTAATCCAGCAGAATATGTGATCTCAAATACAAGAGCACAATGTAAGTAGGTTAACAATTCTTGCAAAGGTTAAATACCCCACAGAAAACCCACAAAGTGAAGAAGTTAGCAGCAGGTGAAACTTTCAAAAACAAGTCAACGCTCGATACAGGAAACAACTTCAGTAGCCCTACACTGACGCAATGTTAATCACAACACTTGAGCAGGAGAGAAAAATTTCTCTCAAGTGTGGACTTTTAAAATGCTTTTTAAATTTAATCATATATTATAGATTTACTGTAGGTTATTAGTGTTAGGTCTATACATTTCAACCTAAGAGTGTAGGTCATTAACTTGAAGCTGACTGAAATTGTCAATGTCAAAAGGGCTCCCAAACAAGTTTTTTTTATACCTATAATGATTGTACAGTATGTCTATAACACCACCACATCTCTTCCAATGCATTTGCCCTATCTTGCAATGATAGAATTTTCTGGATCAGGGGTAAATGCTTTCTATTCATTCAGCAACAAGGCCCTTTTATCTCCCACAAGACGCCAATAAAAGATACCTGAATCCATATGTTGACAGACATCCTCACATCAAGAAGTAATTATTTGTTCTTTTACTGGCCCCTTGTGGCAGCAGGTATTATCTTTGGTCCTATCTTGCAGTGGTACTGAAGTATAAATAAATGCTGCATCTATCCAAAAAGCTAATAATTTCAATGACCCATTACTGACCTTTCCTGAATTTGTTAAAATCCAACAATTACTTTTCAGTTGTCTTGAATCCAGCCAAAAGCATTTATATGCCTTGATACGTGGAGAAAGTTGTGACAAGAAGGGCATCTGGTGTTAAACCTGTGCTAGAATCATTAAATTAACTTCTTCAGCTTATTCCTCTAAGGGGTCTCAGGTGCTGGAGCCTATCCCGGTTACTATGGGCCTTAAGTGGGGTAGGCCATAGGTGGGGTACACTCTGGACAGTGGCCAGTTAGTCTCAGGGGTCACACTTAGGGACATGCACAGAAAGACAACCATTCACTCTCACATTCATTTCCTCTGGGCTATTTGGAGTAACAATTTCACCTAACACATGCATGTCTTTGGACGATGGAAGGAAGAGCACTAACCTCACTGCCACTCTGCCCCCCACCTTTGCTAAATCAAGTCACTGCACGCTTAGAGGAAGGCAATTTACTGTGGTGACCTCAGAAAGGAAAAGCCGAAAGGAGGGTCATCTTGCTAACAGACCATCCAACAAAATAACACTGGTGAAAACTCACATCTCATTGGTGAATCAGAGGAGCATGCCCAAGCTATTTTACACACCTCTTTTGACTATTAATACACGATGCGTCATGAGGTAAGATTGATATTGGTGACACTTGGTGAGCAATGGTCTTGAACTCTCTTCGGCTCTGTACGTGAGGTCACTTTACAATTGTTTACAACTCCCTCCCGTCATCTAATTGTACCGATCCATGACTCTTGTGTCACCGAGGGGCTGAGTCCTCTGGGTCTCCGGGAGTGAGAAGAAATTGTGCAAGACGGCGCTAAGAGCTGAGCCTCGCAGAAGCATATAATTGCCCACGAGGATAACGCAGTAGCAGGAAGGTTGTGTAAAAAGGTGAAAAGTTCAGCGATCTTTTGACTTGTTCAACTGTGTGCTGGATTTGTCAACGAGGTGATATGTTGCTAATGTTTTGCCTTGTCCCCCAGGCTGCATGTGAGGCATTGCTTTGTGTCACTTCCTTGGTCTAATTAAGTTCTACTCGATATTCTCTGCAAGAGGCAAGTCCAGCAGATTTTTCATGGAGCTAATAGAGGGGAGGGGGTAGCCTCCTGTTCCCAAGAAAGTTCTTTATTAGGAGTCTGGAAAGTATAATAGCCTCAAACATAGAGGAGAATGTAGGAGAATGCAGACATTTTCCAACGCACTTGTCCTATCTCACAGTGGTAATGATATAGTGCCCAGATCTGAACTCAAACTCAAAGAGTTTCTTGTTTATTCAGCCACAAAATCCGCAATGGTAAAGATTCTACAAAAAAGCATTTAAAAAGCATTCTTTGTGTGGAGTTAGTATCTTTGGTCTGTATCTCTGTAGACTGGGAAGTATATAATTGCCTTGAGAGGTGGAAAAAAGCAGAAGGAATAACAGATCTGCTAGTTATTGGGCTTACGGGATAAAGCGATCGAGGAAAAGTGAGACGAACGAGGCTTGAGATAGAGATAGAGTTGAAATAAAAAGTCAAAGATGGTCCAAGGCAGACAGAAAGCCAGTGGGCTGCTTCTATTACCGGGCTGCGTCTAAAAAATAGGGGAGCGGGGCTGGAACAAATGCACAGTAATTGCACACAATCTGTCTTCAGAGCTCAATCACTTGGGCCTGCGGGGACCATCGGCGAAACACTCCTCTCACACTAATCTAATAACCTCGGCCCCTCGAGACGGCACAGCTCACCTTCAACATGGTCACCATACCACAACACTACAAGCTGTTAGCAAAACCAACTACAGAAGTCTATGGAGAATTCCTGCCTGTAGAATAGCAATAAGCAGGTTTTTTTTTTGGTTTTGTTTTTTGTAGTAGTATTGATAATTAGGCATAGAGACCAATGAAACAGTACAACTATTTAATTTTCAGGAAAAAGGTGCATAAACTACCATACTGACAACATTTGGGGAGTTATAAATCTTTCTGTACAAAAAGGACAAATATAATGTGGAAATATAAATCTGTTTAAGGACAGCGTGCCTTGGCTCACCTGGTAGACCGTGTCAATTATAAGTGAGCTATCTAGGGACAAATCTATCTTTTTCTAGCTTATTTTCCTCAGACACCACTCTCTGTTCACTGGTTAACTTGGCTATATAAATCAAGAAAGGAAGTGCTTTGTTTTACAACCTAAATATTGATGGGCGGTATTGAACTGCAACACAGAGTACTGTATATGTCAGTGCTAGGTGCTATTAGTAGTATTGGTCAGGTTTTGTCTTAGTCTGGGTAACCTCTGATTTCAGTCCTGAGTAAATGTGGTCTACATCAGATCATCCACTGCCACCCCTCTTTAATTCTCCGGGCTCTAATTGTTTGTTTTGTTTTATCATTGACCTGTTTAATAATGAACACAGAATACATTTACATAAAATCAGTCAAACTCAAATAATCACCTCCTACATATTTTCCCAAAGGACCTCAGTGTATTTCTGCCTTTGGGTGAATTACTCCAGTTCTTTTGTAGATTTAATTTTTTATCTATTGATGTGTTTTTATTGTCTGCGAGGCATTTATAACTTTAATGAATTATATTATTATGGAAGGGTTGTAGACACACACTACTGGATCTCAGCTACATTTTACTATTGCCCATATAGTACAGCTTAGCAATTCATTATGAACTTTTTGCTATAAATTCCATTACTTTTGTTCAAACAATAAAAGTTCTGAAGGCAGCAGTAAGTTGTCCCATTACACTGTGATGAATATTAATACGTCACCCTTTACAAAACCAGAATATACTATGAAAAATGTGACTTTCAAATTTGAGACATCTTATAAAGATATGGATGTAATTAGTTTCTGTTTTATAAATGAGTTCAGCTAACGTCATTTGAAAAGTTAGACTTGTGCTCATTTGGCCGATAAACTTAGTGAAACTTATACTGCATCCATATATGTTCATGAAATACTTTGTGATCAAAGGTGGAGAAAGTATTTCAAAGTGTTCAACAATAATTCATATAAATTAGTATTTGCCAATGGAGACTACGCCCAAAAACATCATTTAATTGAAAGCCATGGTATAAAAATACATGCCATGATTAAGAGTTAAACTAATTTGGTAGGATAAATGCTGAATGAGTATTGCACCAGTCAAAAGTCAGTTTTCAATAATTATTCAAAATAATTGTGTGTGTAATGTAACCAGGATCCAAGCCATACACTCACCTCAAATGCTGCTCCTTGGATTAATTTCATTATGTTTTGGATATTTTAAGTAAGCAATTGACCTATTTCTTGGGCGTGTCCCTGTTTGAGCTTCCACAGATGCTCACAGCCTAGAAAGGATGGTGTGAAATGCATCCTGATACTTTCATTTTCATCAGATTTTGCATTAAAATACACCAATTTACATCTAAAATGACCGCTGTTTGTAACAATCAAAATCATCCAAATTGTTTCAAATTCAGATTTTTAGTGTTGAAAGTCAATGCAATCAGTCTATGTACCTCAGTGTGTTTCTCATTGATTGCTTGTGTATTGAATCACACATTAGACCTGAATTCGGGGACTCTACACATTTCATTACTTTTTTCCCATCACACACAGAGGGTGGGTCAAATAGCAGCTATACATGTTTTAGTTGTTTTAGTTTAGTTGTTTGTTGAATAAGCCTCTTCTAGAACAATGATATTAAATGGAACTCATAATGCTAAAAATGAATAAAATGCTTTGTGTTGATCCATTTACTGAGACCAATCAGATCTGTCACTTCAGAAGTCGCATTAACCATAACAAGACAGTAGTAGTATTCATTCATTCATTCATTGTCTTCCGCGTGGTCCTTTTATAGGTTGCAGAGCCTATGCTAGCAACCAAGGACCTCAGGCGGGGTACACCCTGGACAGCGGCTAGAGACATACAGTGACAGACCACCATTCGGTCTCACATTCATCCACTAGGGGGAAATTAGATACAACAATTCACCTCATGTCTTTGAGCGGTGGGAGGAAGACAGAGACCAGAGAGACCAGAGAGAACTCACCAGAGAACTGTAACAGGAGGGGACATACAGATCCACCCAGATTGTGTAGGCTGGCCTGAGGATCGAACCCACAACCTCTTTGCTACCACCATGCTCAAAACAGAAATATCATGTCGAAAAGAATTTCATAGTTCAGTAAAATACTTGCATCTTAAAAAGGGGGTGTTTTTCTCTGTTTACTAAATCCTAAATACTACTCATTAAAACAATTTGCAGTTTGCAGAATGAACTTGGCTTTGAAAATACAACTTCAGTCAAAACAAAAATCCAGTGTTTTCTATTTCCAAAAGCTTGGACAGCATCCGCAGATTGTCCAGCTGTTACCTCTGCAGTGTTTTCTAAAACTTCATTATGTTTTTAGTTTCATTTTAGTCCCCTAGATAAATTTAGTAAAAGACGCTATCAGCTTCTTGTCCATTTCAAGATTGTTAAGGCGCACCACCTGCTGTGCATCGCAGGGGGTAAAGCTTGCATTTTTGGTTCTAAGTGCGTCAAGGCTTTTTCATCTCTAATGAAGCATTCAGTTGTCTTTGCCTGTGAACAGAGAGCTGTCATGGAAGCTATTTCATCATCTGCATGTCTGCTTTTATTTGTGATGGTGTGTAGCAGACAAACATAATGTTTTGAGTTTTTGTCTGCTTCTGTTATCATCTCTCGTGTGTTTTTTGTTTTTTTTTAGATCTTGTCATTTCCGATCTCTGCCCGAGGAAAGGTCTGAGGCACACACAGAGTCAGGTATAGGAGATATTGGGAGCAGTGAACCAGCGAGGGCCACTCATGCGTGCTGACTACAGACACAAACATACATATCTCTCCAATAACGACTCCTCCGTTCTATGATAATCCCTTGAGCGAGCTGTCTCTTTGCTTAAACGCCAACGTTCCCTGTATACAACTATAAACATAAGGTGGCAGTTTTTTTTTAAGGCAAAAGTCAAAGTTTTTTAAAAGCATTTGCATGGATTTGGTGGATATTGTTGCTTCTACCATTCATTGCAATGTCTTGGTCCATTTTGCAACTATGACTTAGTGTAATTTTTTATCCCTCATGTTGCTCAGTAGACCCTCTGGTGGTTGGTTGCAGAATATATAAAAGGCTTTGCAACAACATGATTGATTTATAGTAGTACTATCTGATTTTTTTTCCCTGTGTATTTGAGAAAACGATGTTCAGTCAATAGCAGTATAATAGAAGTCATCTCTGAGGTATCATCTGGGGTAGTGATTTTTTTTTAATCAATCATACACTTAGAACAAAGGGGCTAGGGTCCCATTCAAATGATAAGGCACTTTCATTCCAAGCTCGTGCATGTCTTTATAAACTGAAGTAAATGTGGCGGCAAGTCCGGCTGGAAAGATAGTAATTCCATCTGCTTAAACCACAAAAAACCTGAAAAAAAAAAAGAAAAACAGACTAAAGAAAAGTAAAGATAAAGTGAAGAAAAGCACAAACTGACATTAAACACAATAACATCAGGTAGTGGGCCTTTAAACTAGCTTTGCCAAAATGAATACATAGAAATAAGCTTACATCAAGAAAGGCACAAAAATTGCTGTTAACTTTCCAATAAACCTAAATATGGCAACACGCTTGATTCTTAACTTGGTCTATTTGTTCTGTCTCACAGCGTTATTTATTTTGGCAAAAACCCATTAACAAAACCTAAAAATGCATTACTTACAAAAAAAGCAATGGCATTTCAAATTTGAAATCCTTGTCAAAACACAAAAATCAACTTCATCTTTTCCCCTTTTAAAAACAAGCTGTATTTTTAAAGCTCATTGTTTTTGTGTTTTTTTACAACAGTGAATGATGATATTCCAAACAGAAAATTCCCAACGCACATTTATAAAACATTCGAGGACTTTGTCACTTTGTTTAAAGATTGTTTTTGGTGCTACTTGAAGAAATCCTTGTTTTCCCCAAACGTGGGTGTGCGGATGATTCAGTCTCTTAGCGAACACCTCAGATCGAATACTGATTAGAGACACTAATCTACAATAAGGAATATTCATGCTTTCGTAAGTGATCGCAAGAGCGAGGCAGAGCTGCTGTTGTAAGTACAAATGAATAGCGAGACTGCCATTGTTTCTGTGGTTACTGCTCCAAAATGTTCTCATTAAGATGCAGCGAGTTGCCGAGTACAGATGCTTGAGCACGCCGCGTGGAGATTGAAGACTCCTGACTGTCAAATTAACTCCTGCTAAATACTGTTTGGGTTATTACTTTGCGGCGTACAAGTATTTTTAAATAGACGTGCATGGCTGTAGGTTTGAATGGGGATCTGAGCTCAGACGACACAATGAGTTTAGCTATTAGGCAAAACATTGAAGAGACACCGAGCAGATGAATATTCACATTTTAAACAAAACAGTCATTTGCATTAAAGTCCAATATGTTCAAATCTGCAGTAACTTTTTAAAGCTACATTTTACAAAATCTTGTTTCATACCTGTCACTCTCCCGAGCTCAAATGACAGCAACTACTATTCCTGCTTTTGTTTCATTAAAGGGGCTATATTATTTGTGAGAGGCCAAAACGCCTCTTTTCACCGGTGTCTGCCTTTTCCACCTGACCACGCCTCTCCCCCCTCATGGCCCTGTCCCAATAAGGAAGCACTGCTCACGCCTCCTCCGCAGCAACCAAATAAACCCACCCCCAAACTGTAGCGGTCAACACTCAAACACTGCTTCTGCATCGGCATGTCTTTTTGTGAGGAGCACTGAAGGGGTGTGCTAGAGGTAGGACAGCGGGGAGGGAGGACTCTTAAAGTGATAGGAATCTAATCCTGAGCGTTTCTCACAAAGTCAAATCACATAAGTTTTTTTTCAATAATTATTGCATTTTCTGACCAACAAAACATAAGATGCTGATCTAGATGTGTCCTAAATTAAACTAAAAGACACAAAAAAGCAGAATATAGTCTCTTTAAAAATGCAATCCTATGCACCCACCAATATTCTTCCCCATTTAACACATCTTCCATTTTCTCTAATTAAATATTTTTTCTTTTATCATGCTGTTTTTGTATAAACACAAATCCACCAATTAATACCTTCTCTGTATTATCAGCAGAAATTAACTCAACGTTGAATGGTGGTATAGACTAACAATCCAATGAGAGTGTTTCCTTGTCCTCAAGCATAAATAAAGCTGATATCAGAAATTCCCTAATGCCAAGCCAGGACTCAAAAGTGGATTGTGGGGAGGCTGAATACAGCTTCAATGCCCAGCTTTGTATTTGAAGCCAAAATATTGTTTGCATTGCATAAAATGGTGAATCAGATTTTAAAACATCTGTGCAATAAAATAACTATGGTCCCATAAAAATATACAAATGCAAAACTGGGTTCCACAATTAAACCTGAGAACCACTGGTCTAGATAGCATCTTAAAGTAATAATATTTTCATTTTTTCCTCTTTCTGGGTTGCCACAGCTGATTTTTTGCAGTGCATAGGTTTTATGGTGGATCCCTATCCTGACGTAGCTCTTTTCATTTATCCGGGCTTTGGAGAGTCACAAGGAGTCCACTGGCATGTGACCCCTTGTGGCTGGATTCATTATGTGATTGTAAATATGATTTCAAGCCCATAGAAACAGACTTATGTAATAATGACTTTTGTAATAATTTCTGAGAGAAGATGGCTCAAACATGGCCTTTTGTAATGATCCCTCCCAAAAGTGACAGCTCCTTGTTCTTGTACCCATCGCATTATGATCTCAGCAGAGAGAAGCACACAGCAAGTTGAGCCTAACCAACCTTTTCCATTACAGTAATGACCTCCGTGACTGAACACCTCTGCAACAGGAGCAGGTAGGAGAGGGTCTGGGTTGCCTCTGTCCTGTGGCTATTAGAGCTCTCCCTTCGGATCAACCTGGAGTACGGCGAAGTGGAGAGAGTAGGTCCTAACAAGAACCCACTATCCATCACGACTTAGGACTAAAGTCTGTATGTCCTGCCCGTGTCACTGTGGGCTCTCTTCTGGGACTCCAGTTTCCTCCCAGCATTCAAAGACATGCATGTAATAGTGAAGAGTAGGGATGGGACAAAATTCACGATTCTGCTCGATTCACAGTTTTGCCTTCTCAATTTTCGATTTATTTCAATTTTAGGTATTAATGGTTAACTTTGTGATTCTTGCACCTATAAACATAAAACAAAGACTGGCATAAAGCTTTAGATCTCCTCTGTAAGAATTAGTTGTGTGTCTTTAAATTGAACTTTTTTTACTCCATCTTCTCATAGACAAGAGCTCAACCCTCTCTCTTGCGCTAAATGAAAACACGGCGCTTGATGAGAGACATGTGTGGATTGTTCAATTTAAGAGTTGACCCATGAGGCCAGAACTGAACGGTTCAGATTTTTTTAAGGTATCGTCCCATCCCTAGTGAATAGGTGTTTATGAGAGTTAGTGGTCATTTGTCTTTGACAGCCCTGCCACTGGCCATTGTCTAGTGGTTCCCAACATTTTTTTCTTGCGTACCCCCCTGGGCTTTTTGTCATGGCCCATACACCCCCTCAATCAGAGATGTTCATTGTTCAAAATGCATTTATTTGTACAAAGACATTTATAGTTACCTTTTGATAATGCTAATTCACTGTCATTTTCTGCTTTAAATAAAAAAAATATAAAAATAACAGAACAACAAAATAATAAATCAAAATATAACAAAACAGCTATTATTTTATTTTCAAAATGAAAGAAAAACTCTACTACAACACAGATTAATCAAAAATAATCATCATTTGAAAAAAAAATTATACCAGCTATTAAAACTAAAAATATGTAACAAAATATATAGACCTAAATAATATTTTTAGCAGTTTCACCTCCTTTTTCTCAGTAAATGAGATACTAGAGCCTTTTTTCATAAATTTCATAAATATGATAATACAGTTATAGTTTTAGTTTATAGTTTATAGTTTTAAACAGGGTCCTACTGACCACACAGCCTTAGTATTAAACATAATTTCCAGTCATGCCGCTGTTATGTAACGTGAACCCAACTACAAACAGCTCTGCACTGCAAACGGTAATTATTTGATGAAGCAGTTATCTAACAACAACTGCCCCACTTTACAAATGATAGCTATGACTGTGCCATTTTCTGTTGTGACCTGTCTGTGCCGAGCCTCTATATAATCAGCTGTCATATGTTTTACAGCCACTAAGAGAATAAGGCAGCCAGTTTACACCCTGCTACAAGTGATATACTGAAGGAAACTGGCACACATTTTGATTACAAAAATAGAGATCTTCAATTTGACAAGGAAGCTAACTAAATCAATTAAATAGTATATATTTATACAGAAAAAATAGTTGTGTTTATGATTGTACAAACTGATTTTAAATAATAGCACACTGATCTGGGAGTTGTTCCAACAAACAAAATTGAATCAAAGTTTAATTTAGGTAGATCTATAGTGTTTGATAGATTGAACTTGGGTGTACAAAATGTACTTGACAAAGTGAAATTTCACCATATTTTCTGCCAAGTACTTTGCAAGCATTCAATAAGAATTCAGTGTGTTTACGCATGTATTTTTAGCTCGTGTAGTGCTAACTGCTCCTGAATATAGAGACAGATGCTAATCTTTTCTAACTACGCAATGACAGTAAACTAATGTAAAGACTTCTTTAAGCAAAATTTGCAATTTTGATGGCTACACAGTAATTCTTATAAATTATGTATTGTGGTCTGTCCAATGTAGTGTTTAGCTAATGTAGCACTAACTGCTCCAGTAAATCCCAGTCTAAATAATAAGCCAGAGGCTAATGTTGTCTATCTCTAAACACATGTAGTTGGTCGGTTTTCATTTCATTTCAAACCATCTTTTTTATGCACAATTTGCATTTTTGGTGAAAGAACTGAATTGAGCTGTGGTTGTCTGCTTAACATAGCCTTTAGCTTATGTAGTGCTAATTACTCCTGTAAATAAATAAGCTAAACATTGAGTCAGGTGCTAAAGCTGTCTATCCAGGCACTCACAGTAAACATTTGTTGTTTTGTTGCACAGTTTGAGATATTTGAAGCTCTTGTTTCTTTCTGCTCTCAGCCGGCTCATCAAACACAGATGATCGATTGATTCAAAATCAATGTGCAGTTTTTAGTTAAAGCACCATCACTATCAGGGTACTTTCTCGGTACTGTCCCTTGTGGAGCAGACACACTCAGTCCAACATGTTTTTTTCTTTCTGCCTATTCCTCCTTCTCTCCCAAACACTCACACTGCACTGGGAGGTGTTCAACTGGTACATTATGTCTCCTGAGTATTTCTCAAGCTAATGGAAAACTCTCAAAATGCCTTGGCTCTCCATCATTGCTCTGCTGAAAGCCGAAATTCAGTCCACATATTGCCTCCGTAAGGGAAAGTTTGCACCAACAAGCAGCAGTAGTTTCTCAAATAACTGTAGGCACTTTTCTACTTATTTCCTGTTTTTTCTTCCCAGCAGGATTTTTAAAAAAATACACGGTGCATTGACTTTGAGACATGATTAAAGCTCATCACAGGGGCTTTCTTTTGGACAACCTAAATGTTTCTATTCCCACAACATTTCATACAACTGTGATACACTGCAGTACTTATGCATTATATTGTAATTCTGCAGGGGACTGACCCACTCCAGGTAAGTGGGTAATTTAAATTGGGTATTTTTTAAAATTCATTACTTATTTATAATGACCACCTGCATATTTACTTTTTGATTAGTTTGTCTGTTGGCAAAATAACTTCAAAAATGTCAGAAAGGTCAGAATAAGCCAAGGAAGAAATAGTAGGCTTCTGATGTGGATCAGAGTTTTTTTTTTTTTTTTATGGGATTCCTTACCATTGCCAGATTGTTAACAACATAACTCAAAACCTTCAGCGTATGTCTCTCAGTTTCAGTCCAGGGTATTTCCCGCCTAAGGCCCAAAGTTGGGATAAACTTCAGCCATTTGCAACCTCTTAGGGAAATAAGCTAACTGCATGCAACATACTTTCAAGACTTTTACGGCACATTCACACCGAGTGTGTGGCACTTCTCCATGAGTTCACGGGAGAGGAGCGAGTTTAAGCTGAAGTTATGAGTTCACGTGATAACAATATATAAAGTATACATGATAACAACGTGTAAAGAGAGCTACATGTAAACAAAAGCCACGTTTGCCTCAGACCACAGTCTCCTGTTCATTTGGAGATTATTTCCGTGACCTTTGTGCTTCTACCCTGGGTAAGCAAAGCTAAGTATATAAATACTTTCTTTTTACTCACGTTTATTGGTGTCCAGTTTTGTTTATGACCTCGTGTCCCCAGTTAAAACATAATGTTTACATGCAGTGTGAGCGAGAGGTGGCTCAAGTGTTTTTATTTTGAAATTTACCAGCTCCTCTTCACTGGTCCCCGGGTCTGACTTCCTGTCTGGCTTGATTTGCTCTGTTCAACTTTATGCATGACAACTCCGGCATCTGACAAAAATTGACTTGATATGTATTTCTGTCAGAGCACCGGACACGGAGACGTACTACAATGCAGCCAGTGTGAACTGGCGCGTTGACTTGCATTGCGTCTTTTTCTTGCAGACACATAACAGACTTGCAAAGGATTCAGTTTGAAATGGGCGCTGTATATTGTCAGGGAGCCTCACAACTCCAACTGAAGCCAAATGCTCTGTACTCACTTCAGGCCTAGCGCATCCAATGTAAGGCAAAACAGGAATGCAAAAATTATTCTATTCCTATCCGTATTTGTCCGTCCAGTCCATGGTCAAATATTTAGTCACTTAAAGAGAGCCCACTAGTGACAGTAAACACTCTCTATACTTTGTTTATTGGATGAACATGAAACTTCTCTCTGTCTCCTCTCTCTCTCCTCGTGTTGTTTCCAGTAACCTTTTGGTGCAACAGCCACTGGGGTGCTCGTGTTGTTTTGCTGTTGGACTTGGCTCGTACATGGCTTTCCCATTACGGCTCTACACACACAAGCGGGACAGTCGGCTCAGGACAAGCACAAACGCATATATGAACAGTTTTTGAGGTTACATGTGCCCCTTTAACCTCCCAATAACCCCCCGTTGTGAAGGACTTTTTATAATAATTAGACTTTAATTAGACTTAATGCAACAACAGCTGTATATAGGCCAACTTCCCTGCGGAGATCATTACTGTAAATTTATACATGTAGCAGATTCTTTGGGGAAGATATTAAAAGATTAAACAAGCAGGTCCTTATATAAAACACAAATTGGCGTCCGATAATTTGACACTTTTTAATCTAGTCAACTAACTTTACTGTCAACATTGGCCAATCTGATATAACAATAATCTGCAGTGGAAGACTTGGTAAGGGACATATGTCTGAGGGTCCTGTTCTGCATTCAGACAAAGCACAGGGATGCCAGGCGTGCATCTGAGCCAACGGAGCCGAGAGGACGCCTCAGTGCATCCCTTTGAAGATTACATTTGACGTGGAGACCATTTCTACGGGGGAAATAGAGGCTGTTTATCAGCAAGATAAAAGCCATGCAGTGCTCGAGACTGACTTTGATAAGTGAAATATTCAAGTCAAAGTGTCTCGGAGATTAGCCGTGTTCGCAGATGTCACTTTTTTGTAATTGTGTAACTGTTCAGACAGAAAATGTGTTTACATAGGTGAGCGTTTTTCATCATTTATGTTCAGAAGTGCACATTTTTTGGGGACCATTGATGCATTATAGCCTCTTCGACAACCACTATAATTATGAATATGTACAGCACCAGCTGAAGAGGCATTTCAAGCCTAAGTGCTCTCAAATCCACAGTATTTACCATGTAAGTGTGTGTGTAATGTGTGTAATGTGTCTGAGGAATGCTTGCTCATTTTATTTTGGAAAAACTTGTGATTTTTTTTTTTTTTTTTACATTTTGAATAATACAAGACATAAAAAAAGAGTTATATTTTGTTCTCTATATCTATAATATGATACATGTTGTACAATCAATCTCAAATGTGTCAAAAGGACTGATAGAGGACATTTTACCCAAGTACTTGCAACTTTTTCCCAAAATGTCAAATAGCACAGTTAAATCAAAACTGAAAAAGAAAAAAATCGAAAGTTTTCAACAACTAATATTTTTTGTTTACCTAATTTGATGTTCATATGTCTAAAATTTTAAGCTTTGCTCTCTATAATTTTTTTAGCTTACAATCCATTGTTCAAAAAAATACTATTACAGATAATAAAAACAACAAAACAAAATTTACAAAATTTAACAAAAGAATAATACTTTCTCTGAACAATGGATGATAAGCTGTTTAAAAAATAATGATAGAGAGCAAAACTTAAAATATAAAGTTTTTAGACACATGAACATCAAATTAGGTGAACAAAAACATATTGTTGAAAATTTTAGATTTTGAGTTGGTCCGAAAACTCAAAAATCTTGAGGGATCCTGATAATTATTATTATTATTATTTTTTACAGTGAATAGTCGGTCTGAGCTTCTACGCCTTCAGCGTATTTAGAGTGTCCTGAACTCTGAAGAACTCTATGGTATTGTTAGTGGTCTCCATGCCATATGTTGCTGCAAGATAGCGACACTGTAGTAGTATCTGAAACTCAAAGTAATGTTTTATTTGAATTGAACTGCCCCTCCCCCAAGCCATAGGCACATCTCGAGAAATGCTACTGCTAACTAAAAAATAAACAAACAAACAATACAAACCTTTCCTGTTGATATGGCAAAATTAGGCTTTTGGTGACTCATAAACAAGAGAGCGACTGCAAGAGGCGAAGCAAATATAACATGGTGCTGCTTTAAAAATTGTATACACTCCTTCAGTTTTCTCGTAAGCATTCGGCCTTTTGATCCATTAATAATGCCAACTAAACTATGGGTCACATTAATTTAAAACGCTATTTATTTCTGAATGTTATGAAATCCTGTTTGTGGAGTATATCTCCAGTGCAGTGGGCCTAGATAATGAGGCCCAAATGCTCTCATGGTGAGCGTGCTTGCATTAGCTTCTACTTTCACCAGGTGACTCGGAAACATTAGCACAGGCAAAGCAGGCAGGGATGAGCGGAGAATCAGGCCAGTGCACATCACGGCTAATGATCTTCTCTCTCAGTGAAAACCAGGCAAGGAGATACATATGCACTCAAGCGCCCACATAGTGCAGGGCATTTATAGATACACAGATTTAACATGGATGTGTTAACTAACATGAATAAGCCATGAGTCAGTGTGAGCAGTACTTGTCTATCATCACCAGCACGATGTTCTGTTGTGGAGAGACACTGCTCATAATGAAGAAGGAACCTAAAGAAGGATCCAAACCAACAACTGTGGCCCACTTAAGGAAGACAACGTAGAGGGGAGGGGCACAGCTAATGTAGAATTGGCCCATCACAAAATTAGGGATTTGGTACCTAACAACGGAGAGGGCAAAGGGTGACAACTAATTGAAGATAATGTTTATACAATATTTCAGTGGCAAAACATAAAATGGTCATTTTTTTCCTCAGTCCCAGTTGTAGTAGTTTATCTTCCATCTTGTTCCTTGCTAAGGATGTACTTATGCAAAGTAGGGCTTAATAAATGCAGCTGTGCAGTATAAATGTGATTATAAAACCTTACTCATTGTGAATAAACTATGCACGTAGCTGAATTATTTAAGTGCACTTGTTTGTATGCTGAAACATACGGTACTGTTTCTAAGAAGGGTTTTTAAGAAGGCTATGAACAAAAAAAAAGGTGTTTCAATTCACAAAAACACAAAATTACACACAGAAAAAACTAAAAGCACTCTGTGAGCACAGACATTTGCAAGCTTGCAGCATTTTTACACCAGCCTAATACTTTTACACTGTACTGTCTGTTAGAGGTTAAGCAAGCCTATGTTTCTCTCACTCAAATAAACATGTCTTCAGATTTATCCTCGCTCTAAAGTGCACAGATCTCTATTCCCGGGGCCAGGTCAGAAGATTGCACCATCACCGTTACAAAGGCCAGGTCAATGTGTGCCGCTTGAAAGCCTTTTATTCCTCCTGCAGGTTAAAAAGTGCTGTATATCTCCTCAATGCTCTTAGCGTATCTCATCAGCTGCAGCTCGGGGCGTCCTGCGTTGAGCGCTCGGCATGGACACCTCAGCAGCAGCCATTAGGGAAGAGCCCGTAGAGGCAATACTCATAAATATTGACTCTGTTTCAACATTTCCGAGGAAGTGTTGAAAACAGCAGGTAGTGCATTAACTCACCCACAGCAGAGACACGCTGTGGTTAATACTGACGAAGCCAAGTCTATGAGAGGGAAGGTGATGCTAGAGGCATGTGGGAAGCTAGGTGTTGTAAAAGGAAAAATTTAATTAGCAGCAGCAGTAATAAGTGTGTCTCTGGTGAAAGGCAACAATCAACAGATCCATCTTGCAAGACTGTCTCAAAAAGAACTGTGTATTTGTTTACCATTTCAATTCTGATGGAGTTAAAGGGGCTATATAAAATCAACCTTTTTTTTCATCAAAACTAACCTGGAGTTGCGTTTTCCTTCATTCACACCTGTTTGAGTAATCCTGTATTCTCTGGCATGGTTGTACTGAGGCCTCAAAACACTCAGTTGCACAAATCTGCACATCTCCCGCGAACTCCGGCCCACTCAAGGAAGTTCTGACCAATTCATAAAATTAAATAAAAAGTAAATTTTCTTTAGTTGTTTTCAAAAGACCACAACACTGCTGCCCTCTGCTGGTCTCTTCACCTGTTTCTTTATGACACCAGTAGAGTTCCTATTAAAAATATTTTCTTTTAGTATTGTTTTTAAAGGTAGTAAAATGTTTTAAAATATGAATTAAAGGATAATATTGCCCCCTTTAGACACTGAATGATGTAAATAATAACGTAATTTGCAAATGTAATATTTTATTCAGGATAAAAACACATCAGATCTTGAAATTGAGATATTTTACAGCTTCATTAAAAATAGCTGTCAAAACATCAAAGAAGTTGGGAAAGGACAACAATATCTGGGCAAAAATAATCTAAAAACAGCCTGTGTATTGTCAGTTTAGTTTAACATCAGTTTGCACAAATGTGAGTTAGGGCTGCATACAAAGAGGTCAGAGTTGACCAAATGCAAAAATGGTGAAATACAACCCTGATACAAAATTTTTTTAAAGTTTAAAAAGTCTTAAATGTAAATAAAAACTAAATCCAATGGTTTGTAAATAACATAAAAACTACACAAAAAATACATAAAGAAATACAGCATAAAAAACATACCAGGTGTTAAAACTGAAAAAAGGCTGTTTACTATAAAAAATGTATTTTCTATATAATTAGGTAAAAAAGACGCAGGATTGTAATATATCCGAGTATAAAGTGTGGCATTTTACAAACACCGAGTGTGAATTATTAGTATTAGATGTATTGGATGCTCATATTCTTCTGGCCCTGAAGCTTCACTGTGTTAAAAACAACATTATTCTGCACTGGAAATCACTGCTTGGACCAGGAACAATTCCAGAAGTCTTTTTCTGTGAACACAGTTTGCACAAATCTGAGATAAAGCTGTATCATGAAAGAAAAACTCATATCTGAGCATAATCCAGAAATGGTAAAATATCCCAGTTTTAACATCTGATATGTTGTTTATGTTCTAATAGGAATAAAATATCGTTTTATGAGATTTGTGAACCATTGTACAGGGTGTCCATAAAGTCTCTTTACAATTTAAAAAATGTATTACAAAGGCAATTGATGAGATATCTTAATCAGATTTCTTCTAACTACTCAGTGGTTATCAAAGTTTTTAATCACATACGTACTGCTGTCAGACAGTTACAGCTCCCACGTTCACCAGTGCACAAAGTCCTACACAAGAACTTTGTATTGTACCCTTACAAAGTGAAACTCTTACAGCCTGCAGTCGAGCCACATGATAAACCAAGACCAAAAGAGTTTGCAGTTAACACTGGAACAAATTTCTAAGGATTAAACGTTCCTCACCCGAGTTTGTTTTAGTGATGAGTAACCTTTCATGTTTCAGGGAAACTGGACACACATAATGTGAGAATCTGGGATCAGAACAGCCCCATGTGACGCGGGAACTTCACAGAGATCATCCAAAGGTGAATGTGCGCTGTGGCATCACCACTGATGAGGCTTTGCTACAGCGATCATGGCAAGAAACTGAGGACCATCTTCATGTGCTTCATGCAACTAATGGTGCCCATATAGAGGTGTGTTAAATGAGTTTTAAAAAACTTCAATATCTACTCCTCATTTTGTAATAATTTTGTCTCTTCATTTGCTTTTGTAATACTTTTTTTAATTGTTAAGAGAATTTATGCCCCCCCGCATCTAGTTTACATTTTGAACTGTGTCCTAACTTTTGGAATTGATGTTGTACATTGGAAATAAATTGCATTGCCACCAGAAGAAACTGGGATTACAGTCTCAACAGCAGCTGGTTCTCCCAGACATGAGGTGTAACACAGTATCAACTAAAACCCAATTATTCACCGCCAGACACCTGAAACTTTCCAGCAGGTACGCTTAATTACAGAGAGGCTCAATGAGTGCAAATAGAGATTATACGTGGCTCTTTTAATCTGTCGGAGCAGTCTCTCAGTTTGAGGCTGTTAATCAATCTTATTTGGTGTTAACTAATTACATTCGTCTATTGCAGGGAAAGTGGAGCTGATTTCTGGGACTGTGAGCCCAGTAAGGTGGAACAATTAATCCATTTACTAATGAGAAATTTGTTACTTCAAGTCCCGCTCCAGTGACTAAGTGGAGCTCAAGAGTCTACCTCAAAGACTTGATGAGCAGGCCACGTGAGAAGGGTTCAAACTGGGGCCAAAGCTCCAAAAAGATTTAAAGGTGCACTGTATCAAATTTTGTAATAGGCTTAAGCAGGTGAGCAAAATACAGCGCACCAGTCGAAAAAAACTTTATAATCACTTCAGAATAACACCCCTTATGTTTATCGTGCTTCATAGTGAAGAAGAAACTGTGGAAAGACACAGTAATTTTGTCCAGAGAGGAGATGTACGCCTGGCACAAACACGGTGAAGAAAAATGCCAATCTGCAAAATACTACTAATACTAATGTCTTCTCTGTGTGATTTGGACACTGCTGCTCATTCAAAACTTTAGTTGGATGTCTAAATGCTGTGAGACAGAAACACCACAGCAAGGATGACCAAGAAGCCCTGAATTTAAAAGCAGGAGCCAGAGACTGCCTCAGACATCTCTCCAGTATGTCTTTTGCAACTCTGTCATTCTGTGTATGCCAATGCTGCCCCCGTTTTCTGATTAATAAGTGTCCAATCCAATTACATTCAGAAGTAGTTTAAACTGTGTCCATTTGTTCTGCCTCCTCAAAGTCAAACTCAACTAAATTTGTATAGAATAGAAAAAATAGGATGATTGGCCAGGCTAAGGACCTATTATTATCGAGTTTCTCATGGTAAAAGAGAAAAAAAATCTAAACTATCCACTGCGTTTGGTAATTTGACACCACTATTTTAAGTAAACACTCTCTAAACTCCATTTCTCAGCTCATGTCTGGCTGTAAACTGAATATATTCCTCATTTACTGCCTTTTTATGCGGTCTTCAACTGTTCAAAAGACTCCAGTTTCACACATTACCTTCAATACTAAATCAAAGCCAACTCTGACTGATGCCGCTGCGCTATAGAGCCGTCTCTCCAATCAAAACATGCAGTAAGTTTGGTCACAGTAGGCGTGACCTCTAGATGTCCCTGCCTTTAGATATTCAAATCAATCAAATAAGAAGACAGCCTTGAAACAGGCATTTTGGAGACAAAAACATTGCCATCGCCTGGATTCTGCCTCTCGGAGTCCCTCTACAGAGGCAAGAAAGTGGATACTCATCTTTGAACGGCAGTATACAGTGAATGACAATAAATCAGACTAGTTCTCAGGACAGAGGAGACAGGAGAGGACGCCGTCATGCTTCAGTAGCCAGCCCTTCAAATCTCTGGGTTACATTTGCTCAGCCATGGCCCCAACACAAAAATATTATTCCATGTCTCCAAGCTTTGTGGTGTTTTTTTTTATTCTGTCTCTCCATGCACAAATAATACTGTTTTCACATTCAGCAGCAGCTTAAACTCGTCAGGAGATGGGGAGTAGGAAACAATGACATCTTATGCTTTACGGCAGAGTAGTGCACACTTCTCTATACTGGTAATGACTGCATGCTGCTCCTCTGGCTGGTTTTATTTCATCTTCTGTGGAGACTATAGTGCGACTTGTGAAGAGCACACTTTCTACCATAGTCAAAAGGAATATTCATAAGGGCCTTGATTAGGGAGGGCTACCTCACATTTTCTGCCAAAGTACAATGAGTTATAGCTAGTTCATTTTGATCGCTTTCTGGTGGATTTTATTTCAAAAAGGAACTTTCAGACTGAACTTAGAGTGTCAAGGCCAGTTACAATCAGTATATAGAAATACCTTTGGTCGTATTATTTCTCCTAACAACACAGTGTACTGACTGTGGACCTTACATCAAACTGATGTTTACCTCGCTTTTTTTCCCCTCCAAGTTCAGTGTGGACATAACAAACACCAGAAATTTTGAGGGTGCATTTTCTGCAAGTGAGTGGCTTTTTATTGATAAGGATTAAGTGAATCAGCACTGTGAAATAGTTTCCAAATCTGGAGGTGAATGTTGTTGTGGCCTGCCCTCGAATCGTCTAGTGTGTCCGTTGAGAAGATTTTTGGGGATAAAAATGTCCAAGTATGAGTAAAGTAGTAAAGAAGAGGCAAGTGATTAATGGGCAAAAAAAAAAGGCAAGTCAGTTTCAAAATACTGCTCCACTGTTGCCTTTAGACAGACAAATCCAGTCCTAAGTTCTACAGAAAAGATTCAGTAAATATTTAAAAATTTCTTTATAGTTTTTAGTAATAGTTTTTTAATCTAATCATCAGTATGCATTACCACTGCTACCACTCCTCTGTCACCTCAGAAAGCAAACTCACTATTGTCCAACCGGAAAGTCATTGAACATTTAGCTCACTTCAGCCCAAACAACTACAGTCTACTCTCTCCTAATAACTCACTTTTAATGTGAACTGCCACAGCCCTAAAATGTGTTGTGATCTTCCATATATTAAAGAAACTATTAGCTTGTGACGCCACATCACACTATTCATCTGAATGGAACCGGCGCTAATAGCTACTGTCAGATTTTTCTCATTTCTTTTGGCTGACTTCTTGATTCGTTTATTTATTTACTACGTGCTGTCAGAGATTTAGGGATATTTGAATAAATCACAGAGCAGCTTATGGGATGTTCTGCAGGGAGTTTTTCAAAACAAAGAACCCTATTAACTTGTCAAAATCTAGACACAGACGTACAAAAAAACAAAACAATATTTACTATACCTTAAATTGCAAGACTCTTCAGTTTCATTCAGTGCATCAGTTCATGGTAAGACACAGCAGTATGTTCTACACAGGAGTCATTAGTGATTATATTCTGGGGTGTTCTCACATTAATGCAGCTTGCAAATCATCTTGTTCATGGGGCTCAGACTTGTAATCAATAACTCAGGCACTTACTAGTTGCAGTTTGCCTTTTTACGCTAAAAGAAGAAACCGCAGCCTAAAGAAGGGGGAGCTCCATAAAGGAAAATGAGGCAAAAACAAAAAAAAACAAGAAAAGTTTCTGAGTTCCGCTTTAAGTATTCTAATATGAGCTTCGGCCTCCACAACTCCAAACAAGAAGAAAAACCTTTGTTTTCTGCTCATATTAATAAATAAAGGTAAAACTATTCCTTGCCAAGAGAGGAGTTAAAAATGCATGACCATCTGGCTCACACATTTTTAATTACTTATATTTCGTTTGGGGACTAACTCTGGATCTGTACCCTGCCTTCAAACCCATTTTACCTTTAGGAAGACCTGACTGGTTGAAGGTTACTTGGACTTTAAACCATTTTCCTTCTGTCGGAAACGCTGCTTTAATTGGAATTGGTGCTGATGCAATGGAAAAATGGTGCTTTATTTGTTTGTCTGTCATTAGGTGAGTGAATAAAAGTAGGAAAGATTATGGGTGTCTTGGTAGTGACCTGCCAGAGGACTTACCACATACTGTATTTGGCATGGCACATTTTTAAATTTCTGGCACAGATTCCTCTGCTCCAAGCCATCACCTGTCTGACCAGAAGAATTTTGTTTTTTCTGTATTCCGTGATAAAATGCAAAAATTGAGGGTGCTCCGATCGATCAGCCGTGATCGGTGATCGGCCGATCATGGCTAAAAATAGTGATCGGTAAAATGGGCCAATCAGAAGGGCCGATCAAATTATAACAAACTCGCGAGGCTCTCACATTTACTGTCCTGCAACTCCGGTTTGATTAAACAGCAGTAGCGTTATTCTAGCAATGTTTTTAAGTTAAGCCCTGGTTATAACTAACACAATCCTGCCCTGGAGCTGCTGCTTTATGTCCCCGCTTTGTCCCCGCCTGCTCCTGGAGCGCATGGGACAGAACCGAGGCGCAGCAATGCATGTATTTGCAAACGCCAAAGCAAATAGACCTAGAGCTAACCCGCTAACATTTACTTTAAAGGCAAAGTTTAGAGTCTGCCTGTGTCTTGTTGCGCAGAGAAAACTGTGCGTTTTGTGGCTTAAACTGCACCAAATGGCTGCTAATGGAAAGAGAAAGTAAAAAAGCAGCCCATGTGTCCGTGAGTCTGACAGGAGCACCATTCATCGTTGTCTTCTTTGCTCTCTTTGCACGTTTTCTTCGTTCAGACATTGTCAGACCTGGCTGCAGGAGCTGTCTGCCCTTTAGTCCACTGTGTTTCAACCTGGTTTGGCTGCGGACGCAGGCGCTGCACCCGCGGACTCGCACTAAAGGCACAGAACAGCTGATTTTTACATCAGCGGAGCATTCAAACAAAGCCACACAGACACTTGTGGGCACACATTAAAGACCAATAATGCAACAAAACCTCTTCTAAAACAAAAATAAGTAGAATTTTGTTGTTCTTTTACATTTACAAAGGCTACAGTATTTTTCAAATGGAACTAATAATAGCCTGCATACATTACATTACTACATTGAAGACCATGTGATCGGTATCGGCCACGATCGGTATCGGCCGATCACAGCAAAGGCTGATCGGTGATCGGCCGATAAAATCCTGATCAGAGCACCCTTAGCTAAAATGACTAAATGTTACGTCAAATTATAACACATTCACAGTGTGTAGTATTCATTTATTCACTCATCTTCTGCCTGTTCTTGTTTGGTGTTGTGGGAGCTGAAGCGTATACTGTCCCAGCAACTATGGGCCTTAGGTGAAACACACCATGGACAATGGCCAGTTTGTCACAAGATACAGAGTGAAATACACTGACAGACGAACTGTATTTTGGGATATTTTGTACAATACAATACTATACATACCATGCGATACTTTGTCTTCTCTCACAACAACTAACTTCATGTCCTCACTCACTACAGCTATAAATCTCCTTTTTGGTCTTCCTCTAGGCCTCCTGCCAGGAAGCTCCAAACTTAGCATCATTTTACCAATTCACTATTCCTCCTCTATACATGTCCGAACCATCTCAGTCTGGCTTCTCTGACTTTATCTCCAGAACATCTAACATGAGCTGTCCCTCTGATGTACTCATTTCTAATCCTATCCATCCTCGTCACTTTCAAAGAGAATCTTAACATCTTCAGCTCTGCCTCCTGTCTTTTCCTCAATGCCACTGTCTCTAAACCGTACAGCAGTGGTTCCCAACCTTTTTGGTCTTGTCCTAGAACAAGGATTGGATTAGACCTGGTTTGGACCTGAATAAGTCTTAGTTTAGTTCTGATTTAGTTCTGGTTTTAGACCTGTTTTTTCCTGGTTTGGTTCTAGTTGTATGTCTTGTTTAATTCTGGGTTTAATCCTGGTTTAGTTTTGGTTTTATAGCTTGTTGTGTTCAGGTTTTAGACCTGGTTTGTTTCTTGTTAAGTTCTGTTTTTAGACCTGGTTTATTTCTTGTTAAGTTCTGGTTTTAGTCTTGGTTTAGCTCTGGTTTTATAACTGGTAAAGTCCAGGTTTAGTTGCTGTTATGACCTTCTTTAGTGACATTTTTCTGTTAATTCCTCAGTATCCCTCGGCGTAGTCCTGGGTTAGTCCAGATTTAGGCTTTTTTTAGTCTTTGACAGCCAAATATTTCCTGAGAGGGTTCTATGAAAAACTCCATGTACCCCCTGCAATGTGCTCTTGTACTCCTAGGAGTCCTTACCCCTGGTTGGGAAGCAGTGCCTTACAGCATTGCTAATCTCACCACTGTCTTGTACACCTTTTTTTTTCATTCTTGCTGAAACTGTCCACCAATTACAATCTGCTGCATAAAAGCACAAATAAGAAATGAATGGAAACTTGGTGACAAAACATGTATGAACTGCCACAATAGTGTCAAAAGAAACCTATGGAATAAACGTGAAGAGAAGACCAAACAGACACCATTAGCAATTTCAACATTTTTATTTTTATGAATATTTACTGTATGTGTATACTGAAGGGTTGCACAATAGAACTCGTATGTCAACTGGGACTGACAAGCAACATGGGGAAACTGGCAGGTTATAAAAGGTGAAATGGAAAAGATAATGAATATTGTTATTCTTATAGATGCTGTATTGTTTGTGATAGGAATAGATCATAACAATATAACAGAAAAAACAAAGATACTATATAATCAACATGGCAACATTCACAGATAGCTCATAGTATAAATTGCACAAAGGAGAATATAATGAAACTATCCATCCAACCATCTTTTTTTCTTCTGCTTGCTTGACAGAATGACTGATGCAGACTTCCCTCTCCCCCCTCCACCTCCTCCGGGACAAGACCAATTTACTTGCAGGAACAGAGGCCCAACAGAGTGTTCTTGGTTAATGCAGTGTGATCTACCCATTGAAAGAATAAAAATAAACCACGCATTAAACATGTCCTGCTTCAGCGTGACTTCAGTCAATATACAATTTTATGTTATAAATACAAAATTTAGAATCCAGCCTCAAGGGGTCATAAGTTAGTGTACTTCCTGTGTCAGTCCCAAGCCCAGATAAATGGAGAGGAGTGCATCAGGAAGGGCGTCCACGCGTAAAACTTGCCAAATTAAAATGTTAATATGGCAATCACTGTACGCTGTGAGGCAGATTTGCTGTGGTGACACAAGAGAGGAGAAGCCAAAAGAAAAAAAGAATACAAAATTTAGGCTAAAAATATTCAAATGAATGCAATTTGCAGCTATTGTATGTTTATTTTCCAGTCCAATAAAGCCTTGAGTCCAGGAGGAATCTTTAATAATGCCTTACCATACTTCTTTCATAAAGTCATAGAAAATTTATGTCCAAATCTATTAAAAATGCATAAAGACATTTTTTTATTGAACTTTGTGAAACAGCGTCTTGCTGTAGCTCATGATAAAACATATACTAAAGACAAGTCGGATGTTATCGGTCTAGCAACTGCCACTTTGTCTCAAATGCCAAAATTGGTAAGTTTTTGTAATTAGCATTTGCAAAAAATCCATGAAATATCTGCTTTAGTTATTGTGATGAAGTAATGTTACAGTCATCTATATTTTACAACCCAATAAAGCGCTGTGTCCAGGGAGCCTCTTTTACAACACCTAACAAACTTCCTTATTCATGACCGCGCTTTTACTACATGAACTGCGCAAAACATTCATTTAACAGGCCCAGTAAATTTATTCCCAAAATTATCATGTAAATTATATGTTTATGGATTCAAACCTGCTACTATTCCCTGAGCTTTCACTTCACTAAGTTTCTCTAAGGTTTTCAGAGGTGAAGGAAATCTCCAAGGTTTAGTTTTGATCAACATTAATTATTCAAAACCTGATTTATGCTTTAAATGAAAACACATTATATATTATAATTGAAAAATGAGAGCGCAGTGGTGATGGATGAAGGTAGACGGACTCGGAGCACATGGGAGAAAGCAGATGGAGAGTTTTTCATGCTTATTTTGTCTCAATATTGCTAAACCCATGTCAAAACCCCAAAGCTTAAGCTACTGTTTTCCCAGAGGGTCAAAACCCAACCTACATATACAGATTAGGCGTAACAATATGACCACCAGCCTAATATGCAGCACCCATACTCATTAACGCCTTCAGGAATTTGAGCTACGGGAGTGTGTGTGTGTCACTAGTTCACTACTATTCTTTTCTTCGACAACCAAAACTTGCTCAAATCAAACGCTTGCCCATTTTTCCTGCCTCTAACACATCAATTGTGAGGACAAAATTATAAGTAAAAAAATAATGTGCAGTGTTGTATGAGCGTGGACTGGGAGACTGTGGGAGGAAGTTTATTCAGTTGCAGACTTTTTCATGCTTATTTTGTCCATTAACATATCCATGACTCACAGATTGAGTGCACGGTTCTCTGCACCACACCAGCTGTATCTGACATGACCTGATGCTAATTATGGGATATTTCAGCAGCCAACAAATGTTTTATGTAAAAATGTCTGTTTTAACCGCATTTTCAGTGGATTCATTATTTCAGTTTTTGTTTGGGAACAGAATGTGATATTATCAACCGCTACTGCAGGTCAATTAGATAAAATGCCACACATTAGCAGGCGTTCAGCTATTAGTGCAATTAAAAATCCCATTATTCCCAATTATTATTATAAAAAATGGCAATGATGAATGTCATTTTTTAAGTAGTGACTCGCCATTTCAAACCAAGTCTATTTGCTGCATGATACCAATATTAAAGACTTGACAATTCAGAGGAGCTATTTTTCAATATACTGTATACAACATACTGTCAGGTCAAAACTCAAGCTACAAAAGCCAGAAAAGGTCCAAACGCTAAGCACTGTGGCATCAAAAACACCATGCAATAGTCTTAAAGAATCAAAAAACAGAGTACAGTCAAACTACTAGAGCTGGGGGATTTAGCCTAAAAAAATTAAAAAAAAAATTAAAAATCGCAGATTTTTTCACAAAAAAACTCGATTTAAAAACAATTTTTTTCCCCACTTACTTAAAATCAAACTGAAGACAACAGAGAAATTGTCCAAAACAAGTTTAGCTTTATTGCTTTGATTTCCTCTTGAGGTTAAAGTGCAAGCAGACAAGTCAAATATAAGAGAAGGTCCTGTGATTTTATGGGGGATTTTCTTAAAAGTTGCGCAAGGTGGCGCACTGAGGAGCCGAGTTTGTTTCATTCATCGGTAAATTCCATTTTAAATGACCAAAAACATATTGAGTCATTAAAACCACAGCAGCTTGCAGCACTAGAAGCCTTTATTTAAAAAAAAAAAGTTTTTGCGTTGCTTACTTTCTTGACGCTTTGTTAACATCCTGTCCGCCATTTTCTGATTGGCTAACTCCGGTGTCCGTTTACTGGGGTTTGCTCCGCGCTAGAAATCAAATTGATTCTATGGCGACCAGACTCATCCACTGGTACAGCAGTGAGTCTGGAGTTTCCAGGCAAGGACTGTTGGCCCTTGGAGATTTGCACACCTTCAAATCTGGCCCTGTCTGCAACAACTCTGGACACCCCGGCCTTACAGGGTCAAAATCAAACCACTGCAGCCTCAAAGCAGCCAAATTAAATTATAGCATCCTCAAAAGGTCATCGTTACCAACCTTTCAAAATTCTGGTTTATGACTTGCCTTTTGTTCCTGCTTCTAACTCATGAACTTTCAGGACTAATATATCCCACTCACTAACTGATGCCATTCACCTGTTAGTGGACATAATGTTGTGCCTGATCAGTGCAGTTTTTCAAGGTTTATCTAAAACCAGATGCCTTGCAAGCAAAAATCTACAATAAAGGTATCTAGATGAGACTAGGGAATGTTAGTTTTTTAGATCATACAGTTTTAGTGACCACAACTCTTCTCTTTAGGTTTTGTAGACCCATGTCATCATGTCTGAATTTTTTAGTTTTTAGATCAGTGGCTTTTCTAAGGCAGAGGTGTGGTAGAAAAAGGTTTTCAGAAATGAAGTCAGAACACTAAAACTAGTGCCAGAATAGACCTGTCACAACAAAAGACTTGCACTGCTCTCACATTTATACAAAATGTACGACAGCATCTTTTCTGTCAAGTTCATTGGATACCAGCTTACGTTGGATATATCTTTTATTCATGTAATCTTTAATGCTCTCTGTATTTTGGTTTGTTTTCATGCCACAGCAACACCATTACTATCTTTTCTTACAACAACGTAGTATTTTATTCATCTGAAGCTAGTAAGCTAGTAATGACAATGTTGTGATTAAGTATTTCTGACATAGTTGGGCAAGTTGTGACATTTATGATGTTGCAATTAAAATGGTTTTAGCAAGCACAAAAAAGTGATTTTTTGTGTGAATTTAAGTTACACTTACCTCTAACAATAGGCTTCACACAGTGTCAAACTTTTCACAACACAGCATGCTATTTTAAATATTGTAGTCAGCTAATATGTAGTATTATTTCTTTCAAACTGTGTAGCTCTTGTTTTGACCATTTTCAGCTCAACAAGTTTAACAAACTTAACTTGTTGAAATGGCACATAAATGGCTAAAGTTCAGTTTATGCATATCGAAGGTTTGCAATGTTTTGGTGCAGAACATCAGGGATAATTGTTAAGACAGCTTTCGGATTAGGGGCAGGTTTCTCTGATAATAATATAATTCAATAATCTAATAGTATTCAAAGAATAATATGTCTTGGAATAAATATGTACTGGATGTAAACTTTATAATATCTGAACCTTTTTTTTTTAGCAATAACTATGGATACTACAAATCTACCATTACCACTAGTACTACAGTGACTATTGCTACTATTACTACAAAGTATTACTACTGCTACTACTAGTAGTGTTATTACACTTTTACTCACTTAGTGATATTAAACATTTACTTGAGTGACATTATGTTTTAGAAAATATAACCAAGTACTGTTTCCTCCACCAATGGTTTCTAATTACGTTAAATTAAAATTGTTCTTGTCGTGTGGCGCAATTATAATGTAATCTTTTTACACTTATATATAGGCAACATACACTGCTCAAAAAAATAAAGGGAACACTAAAATAACACATCCTAGATCTGAATGAATGAAATATACTTATTAAATACTTTGTTCTTTAGATAGTTGAATGTGTTGACAACAAAGTCACACAAAAATTATCAATGGAAATCAAATTTACTGGCCTGTCTCCTGGTAGCGCCTCCATGCTCTGGACACTACGCTGACAGACACAGCAAACCTTCTTGCCACAGCTCGCACTGATGTGCCCGTTAAGTGTTCCCTTTATTTTTTTGAGCAGTGTATGTACACTAATCAACGGTCAGCTGGACCACCAACAGGCTACATACTACAACAACACTGCATCATTAGTTAGTTTTGTCTGCTGGTCACCAGCTTGTTTTTGGCAGTGGCTTCTTCTAAAATCAAGTTAGAGGCACATTTGTACACCGATCATTTATCCAGGGGTCCAATCTCACTGTAAAATGGTTATTACGACTCTCCCTCTCTGTGGAGCCGTTTTCCCAAAAACAGCCGACCATGGTGCTAACAAGCCTTTAAAAGAACATTATGAATCATAATTTGAGTACATTATGTACTAATTTCTCCAGGGGAGCTCGACTTACTCGGACTGTGAGGGCTTTTTTATTTCCTTTGCTTTTCCATTCTCATACAAAGACACAGCAGACTGCAACAATATTATTTCCCACAGTGCTTTTGCAGCCTATATTTTCACATTGGAAGATGCTGCGAGTGGTTTGCCCAGCGGACCGTGTTGGCAAGCCTGAATCCATCCACTCTATTTGTGCTGTTTTCAAACCAGGAAGACACTTATTAGCACAGCGAGGCATTTCCCCTGATACACCAGCGCTATAGGACTTTGAATTTATGAATGTAGCTTTGATGGTTCACACAACCACATGAGCAAGAAGACCTACTTGTGCATGCAGAAAACACATAAGGGTAAATGCCATTGAAAAGTGCAGTACCATCATCGCACCATTCCCGACAGACAACTGCAGACCTCCCAGAACTCACCACAGGACAGTCATGTAAGTAATGTATGTTCTTACCACCGTTAGATCTCATGATTCACAGAGACACGCCACAGAGAGGGACAGGCAGCACTGTTACTTCAAACTGGGCTTTTTTCACTTTACATAACACTTCTGCATCTCCAGCTGCTCCACACTCACTGGACTGGCTCCCTCCTCCCAGCAGCGTCAGACAGTAAAATTCATTCACTTAATACAAACAAAAAATAGAGACATGCCATGATTTTCGAGGTATAGCTGAATGTGGCTCTTTACTTGCAGGCTAACTCCGCTTGAGACAGAGCTGAGGTCCGCTACTCACTATGATAAATTGTGTCATAAGTAACTACTCTTGACCCAAATAAAATGTAAACTAAAATAGTCCAAAAAAAAAAAAAAAAAAAAAAAAAAAAAAAAACATACAGTCAAATATAACAGGAGATAGTTCTCAAGGGTTGTACTGGAGCGAAACAAACAAAAAAGCACTCCCAGTAGCTTTTAGTTCTGCTCCAACCATTTTCTTTTATTCAGTGTTATTACAGTATGTAGAAAAGTCACATTATACAAGGAAAAAAATTACAGTATGAAACCCCAAGCCCCATTAAATATAACACTGACCAGTACGTATTAGAGAATTTAATAAATCGCTCTTTACATTGACATGTAGATTCTTTTGTCAACATGCCAAGTGTGCTTGTTGTAATGTGTTTTATATACTACAAAGTATTAGATGAAAATCCAATTTTATGTGAAGCTTTGTTTGCTCTTTTGCCTGAAGCAGGCCCTTAATACAGCTTACACAATATACAATCTGGCAGTGGTATGCTTTTAAATTGCTTAATTTCTTGGGAGAACATTAAGGCTCAACACAAAATGACAATTTTATATGTACAAAAAGCTTACAAAATTTATACTGTTAGCATTTGCCAGTAACTGCATTATGATTTGATTTTAACCTAGATGTGCCCTTTCATCAGTGCAAGGATTGTCTAAACCACACTGGGCACCTGCTGACATTTTGTGTGTGTACACACACACACAGAAGAGAATGACAGACATGGATGCTTGGGGGTCATCGCTCGTCATCGCTCCCACAGTTTGTGAGTATCTACGGCAGCCCAGCAGGGACATGATGTGAATAAACTCCAGGGAAATCTGTCAGATAAAGTCAATTGAGTTCTTATAATGTCCAAAGACTCCATACAACATTGTGCTTCATTATGGGCCTCACCTTGTCTGCCCTGGGCTCAAACTGTCCCCTCTGGGCACATGAAAAGGAAGTAATGGAAGCTCTGCTTGGTTCAGTGGAGCTTTAATGGCAGAGTGAGTGTTATATTGATACTATTTTACACTATTAAAAAAACATATATTTGTCTTGTGTGTTACATTTTATTCCCTTCAGGGGTTGCCACTGTGCGTCATCTAACCAGATCCTCTGCATCTTCTTCTCTCACACCAACTACCTTCATGTCCTCTTTCACTACATCTATACATCTCCTCTTTGGACATTTTAACTAACCTCAGCATCCTTCTACCCATCACTATTCCTCCTCTGTACATCTCAGTCTGGCCTCTCTGACTTTATCTCCAAAAACATCCAACATGAGCTGTCCCTCTGATGTACTCATTTCAAATCCTATCCATCCTTGTCGCTCCCAAAGAGAATCTCAATATGTTCAGCTCTGCCACCACCAGCTCTGTCTCTTCCTCTTCCAAAACCATACAACAATGCTGGCTAAACAGCCTGATATAATTGTTAAAATATAACAAAATTAACAATATCTCAGCATTTTGAGCTTCTATAGCAGCAACGGTTTGTTCTTACTGATGTTTGCTCTATTGCAGAGGTTCTCAAACTGTGGTACGCAGGCCTCTTCAGTTCAAGACCTGATTTAATTGAATGTAGAGCTTGATCCTATAGTCAAGTGAAACCACAGCTTAGTTACAGTTGTTACAGATCTGGTTGAGTCTTGGTTTAGACCTAGTTTAGTCAAGGTTTATACCTGGTTTAGTTCTTGGTTGGTCCTGGTTTGGTCCTGAGTTTAGTCTTTCTCCAGTAATAATTTTTTTTTTGGATTAATCTCTATGTTATTCCTTGGTTAGTCCATATTTAGGCTCATTTTAGTCCATTTTAGGTGGTACTTGGTGTGCAAAGTTTAAGAACCATTACTCTACTGAATAAACGACTTTGTCCCCAAGTCATTCTGGGTACTATCACCAGTCATCAATATCTGCTTATAAAAACACTTGCAATCCTTGGAGTCAGTAGTAAAACCAAAAGTGTCGCCTAATGAAGCTTTACAGATGGGAAGCACTTATTAAGCCGAGTATTTATCTTTGTCAAAGTGCCCTTGAGCAAAGCATGAACCTCTAACTCGGCGCCTGTAAAAATGTGCTCAGATCTGATTGGAGACCTCCCGGTTAATTTATATTTTCATTTAGATTCAGCCCCGAGCTTTAATTCATCCGGCTGAAATGAGTGTGCTGTCTCTGGAAGCCATTTGGATGCTGTTTGCCCGGCAGGCTGCTCAAACACAGGCAGCGCGGCTCGGAAAAGCAGCCCATGTGTTAGCGCTCTCCCCGCATCTGTGGCACTTCCTGTTGGCCTCGAATTGTGTTTACTGGGAATTACTGTTAAACTCTGCAAATAACCTGAAAATTAGCAAGTAATTACGCTTCTCTGAGGAAGTCAGCACATGGGGATAGTAGCCTCCCATGACCCTATAAGGACAGGAACGATAGATATCTGACACAGGTAAAGTAATGGTACAGATGTTACAGTTCCTGCTCTATATAGTGTTAAATTTACTCTCTTTAGTGCCAACATTTTAATTAAGAGAATCAGATCCATAAGTGGCATAGACATGATGGAAACTGGGAACGCGTTTTTAATTTTATTTTTTTATTTTATTTTTTAGCAATAGAAATAAAATTTGTATTTCCCAGGGTGTACCATGACCTGTGACACCTGCAGCAAATGTGCATTCCAGTCTGATTGTAGGAACTCATGTTTTCCTTATGAAAAAAAATGTTATGTAAAAAAAAAAAGTATACTGCTTTAAACAGAAAAATGTAGTTTTAAAAGGAACTGTGTGCTCAATTGATGCAGGTGTCATGTGCGTCAATGTTCTTCTGAGTCATGGTTGGACCATGACCATGACCGATGTGGATGTGGCTTTATTTGAGTTCTGAGATTAGCTGAATATTTATCAAAATTAACTTTTACGGACAGTTTTGAGCTTTTGGAATTTCATTTTAATTGATAACCAAATAAGTTACTAATATGATTTTAGAACTAAATTTTCCAACCACAGCCCATGCGTGGCCAATGAGTGAGTGACTTAAAATGCATTCCCTTATGATCTTTAAAACATCAGGTCATGTGTGGGATTGTTCACCCGTGTCAGAGAGAGTTCATTTAACTCCATATAGATAAGGACCATATATACTCGGGACAGAGTAAAATTTAATCTTGGACATTTACTGTGTACCATCCCTATTTGCCAACCCATTTGCCACCTCCAAATATTAACATGCTACTTATGACATCAAACTGAAATCTGGAGCCAAACCTCTTGAGTTAAGCATTAGCCCAATGCACCCAAACAAATGAAGCTGCATGCGCTAAATCCACCAGGAAGACTGTGATTTCCTGTCTTTACTCTAACACCAGCCTGCCACCTTTGCCTTTCATCCAATCACCTCTCAAGTCAATCCCATATTTACCTACGTCCTCTTCCCTCAGTCATCGTGCTGCTCAGCAACGCTCACAACCCTCCTGCACCCCAACTCCATCGCAGCAGCAGAACCATCAGCCTCCTCAGCCTCTCCTTCTCGTCCTCCTCACCACCACCACCACCAGTGTCTAGGCCCCGGGGGGGATAAAAATTACCCTAATTAATCTTTCATACTTTACTTTTTTCACAAGGCTAACCTTTCTACCTGTGGGGTCTAAGCGCTAAAGTTTATTCCTTCAATAAATTATCCATTACATATCCATTGTTTGTCTCTCCTGGTTGAATTATCTCCACCTCGTTAAACGTCACATTGTAAATTTTTATCTGCATTTTACTTTTTTTCCCATTTTTCCTAAAATATGTTTTTTTTTGTGTGTAACAAGGCATGCTAAAATAGAGACTTTTTCTAACTTATATTGATCGCTTATTGGAGAGTGCCAGCAGATTAGATTGCTACTACTACTGTCAATCAAACTTTTAAGTCCTTAACAACTTGACAACTTAACATTCATTATTGACAAATTATAATATTAAATGGGAAAATGTTATTGAAAATTTCCACTTCTAACATTTCTTGTGAGGCTTTGAGTTGGGATTTCTTGCCTTTTTTATCATTTATACTCATACTGTATTTTACAATCTATCCTTCCTCTATCTGTGAAGCTGCCATTTGTCCAACCATAAAAAAAAAAAAATAAATGAAAAAAAAAAAAATCACAAAACTTTTAAATACACTTTCCTTTTTTTGCCTGGTTCAATCACTTCTTCCATATTAGACCTTTTTTACAACGCTACAGGCTTCATTCGAACAGAAGCCACTAGAGTGTGAGTTGAGGATTAGAATATAATCTCCCGACTCCTTGCAACTTCTATGCCTCGCTATCATTTCACCGACGCACAGGAAAAAGCTTTTTTTTTTTTTGTGCTTGGTGGCGGGCCAAATCCATTGCGTTTCCATTTTTCAACTTCTCCCGTTGCCCTTATCCAATTCAGGGCTTATGATTGTAATACTAAAACAGTGCAAGTTGTCAACACGGCGCCGGCGATGATGAATGCTCCGCTGCATGCTGGGTTGTTTGTTTTGGGTTTGGCGTGGGAGGGGGCCACAATTGAATTTTATGCTTATACTTGTACTGAGGTGCATTTTCTTCTGACCGCGCCCCGCTCCGCCGTACCTTTGATTAAATGGAATAGTTGTGTTATCTGGATAAAAGGGGAAGAAGAAACATGGAGGACGATAGTGGGCAAGGGAAAATAATGAGTTCTTTCATCTTTGGCAGTGAGGGCGTCGGCGGCGTCAGACTTCCCAGGGAGATGTACACAGCTTAAGGGAAACGTTTAATTAGAAAATGTCAAATGCGTGTTTGAGCGCGACGTGTGTGGAATAATAACATTTGTGACATGGATATGATAGCACGTTCCATTTCGCATATATCGTTAACCAACTAAGGTAAACTGTAAAACCAAACAGTGTATCCTACTACAAGAAGTAAGGTACATATTAGTTCTGCTAAATAGTTAGAGTCACTTATTCTAAATCAAACATGCCCTAAGTGCAGCCCGGGGCCCGTGGGTTAAAATTTCATATGGCTTTTGTGACAAAATGTATGTCTAATGGGACACCAACATGTTCATAGTGTTTCTGTAGCTTTGTCTGTACATTTGAATAAAAAGTCAGAGCAAATTTTGTATGTTTTGAAATATTAGAACATTAAATCAGGCTGAGCTATATATATATATATATATAATATATATATAACCTAGAGAATGTTTTTATGTTTATAATGTTATTCTGTTGGAATTAGTTTTAGATTTTGTCGTCAAAGCTAAGAAAATATAATAATTTGGCTTTTGAAAAGGAAATACTGTGTGCATTCAGTTTATACTGTATGTGCATTCAGTTCCTAGAAAAATCAGGAAGGGACTGTCGGCCCTTGGACCTTCGCACATCTTCAAGGCTGGTCCTCTTTGAAAAAGGTTTGGACATCCCTGTTATAAATCTTTCAATCAACTTAAAATGAATAAATCAAGTAAAAACTCACATGATCTAGAGATACACTACTCATTTTTTTCCTTTGTATTTGAGGAAAGCTAATTATTCAGTCAGCAGCAGCATGATAAAAGTCTAAAAGAATGAGACCCTGAGGCCTCATCTGGGCTTCATTATAAAGCATTTTTGACAAGAGGGGGAACTAGAGCAAAGACTGAATTTTTGGACCAATCACACACTCAGAACAAAGGGGATGGTCCTATTCTGGTCAAGGATACTTATTGGTCCAAGAGTCCAAGCTTGTGCATGGCTCTAAGCACTGGAGTAATAGTGGCAGCAAGTCCAACTGGATAGATACCGATTCTAAAGCTGGATCCAAACGCACGCACGCACGCACGCACACACACACACACAAAAACTGAGACAGAAAAAAGAGGAGCAAAGTGCAAATCTTAACAACATAAATGTGAATAAATCAGAGAGAGGAGCTGAGCTTTTTTTAAACTTGAACTTTTCTCAAACATTCTCAAAAACTCGGGTAGGGGCCTTTAAGGAAACGTTTAATTAGAAAATGTCAACTGTGTTTCTGAGCGTGATATGACAGCACGTTTCATTTCGCCGGCTTTCACAAGACGAGCGATCAATTGATTCTTGAAGAGGGAGAGAAAATAATTACACGCCCACGAAACTGCCACCGCTCAAACCAAGACAACGAGCTGGTAATGACTCTATGGGAATGGAGGTTTTACATTTTTCACGTTATATTACAAACGCTGACAGGCTGCTATACCACAAACTCATATGTGAGTGGGTGAGGCAGGTGCATGATGGGAAAACTGAACAAAATAAAGTAAAGTTGTTAGTCATTCTGAATCATGAGCATGGATTTTTGGTCAGACATGAAACAGAAACGTGAGGATCACAAGTGCCTTATTTAAAAAAATATATATTTTTGTTTTTAGATGGATTTGATTACTGATAGTTTGCAGGTTGTAAAATGTAAAAAATGTAACATAAAACTAAATTAGAGCTTAAAATTCTCATCTAAATAAGTTTGATTAAAAACATTAATTTTCATCAGAGTTAAATGTACACACAAGGTTTTCCCTCAGCTTTGGTCAGTAGTGGTACACGCTTAGCATAGTTTTTCTTAACTAAAGAAAGGGAAACTGAAAGATCATGAAAGTCGACGTTTAACTGAGCTATGGGTACAATGGCTGATTAAATTCACGATTTTATGTTATGTTTTATGATTACATTTTTTTACGATTTTATTTGCAGACTTAGTTGCAGTATAATTATGACCAAAAGGATTTTCTTTTACATAGCCTATTTGTGTCTCTGTCTCAAATTTAAATTGTTGTACATTTCTTATTAACAGAAATTAAATTAAAAAGTAGATATTAAAACAATGAGATAGGGTAAAATAACAAAAATACATAAAATAATGTGTTAGTGACTTTTATATTAACATCTTTCTACTATCCTCCAAAAACAGATACACTATAGTAGCAAGTAATGCATAGAGAAGCAGCTTATCATAAATCCACACCTCAGTAATATATAATGGACCTAATACAGGTCAAGTCTTACAAAAATATCGGAGAGAGAAGACACATCCACAGTGAAGACACTGATCTCCATGGAAATGCTCCAGGGGAGGGGCCACTGAAACGTCAGATAAAGGCTGTTGTTAGCTTTCCTTTAGCTCACGGCTAACAACAAGCTACTTTCTGAACAATGGCAAACAAAGCAAACAGGTATGTCCAGCCTAAATAATACCTGCAGAGGTGTTTCTCTTGTTGTTGTTCCCTTGTTAATGAGGCCGCCGTGAGTACGCTCCTCCGTGTGTGAGAGACAGAGGTGAGGGAGCACTCTTTTGAGCCGCTTCAAATAATGAAGCTCTTGTGCAGTCTTTTCACATTCCCAGCACATCGGGCTAATTATTTTAGTCCTGTAAACTAAACCTTAATATAAATAAAGATAAAAAAATGAATGTTTTTCTTCAGTAAAATGGCCAAGTAATGATGTCTAGCACCAAATATGTGTGCCAGATTACGCACCATTACACTTTGGTGGCCTGCACGCATGACATTGTGATTCATTTTTTTCCACACCGATTGCAAATTTCTCTCTTTTGCATCGATTTTGAGACGATTTATGAAGAATCATTACATCCCTACAACAGTATAATACCGTTGAGATTTAATGACCACAAATCCTACTTTAATCAGTAAACTTTAACAAATCAAACTGGCCAACACATCTGGGTGCTTTTAATTCAAAGTCATCTTTGAAGTGAATTGATTGATGTTTATCAACATCCATTCACTTCTGACGTCCAAAAACATCATATTTAATGCTTTTAGTTTGCTCCCTTGTGAAAAACAAAAATCCAGAAAGGGTCACAAGCCAGTGTATTCTTTATGACAGTCTCAAACCCAGATAAGTGAAGAATCAAATGAACAAGCTGCAAGCTAAGAGGCCCATGATTTTCCGTGGTGATCCCAGAAGGGAAAAGCCCAGGAAAAGGAAAGAAATGGAAATCTTCTACAGGAGTGAGCCCTGTTCTGTTTACATAAAGGTTTTAAACTGCAGTCAGCCACAAGCCAGTTGTTATGTCACTGCTGCAGCTCTCATCTCTCTACTGTCTTTAGTGAAATATAAGTGATAGAGAGAAGCAAACAGCTTGAGAGGCCCTGGCCCTTAGGCCCCTCTCATTAAGACACTCGTGTGTACTCTGCCCCTACACTTCAGTTTGATCTCAGCTAACGTGGCGAATTGTGCCGACTGCTCGCAAGCAACATGTCTTTCCTTAACATCAAAGCTAAATCTGTAAACTAAAAAAGCTACAGAAAACTACTTGTCACATAGTTTTGTCAACAGTGAGGGTGTGCATTTTAACCTAAACATCTGCTGAGATGTTGGCGTGAGGCAAGCTTTCAGGACATTTTTACATAAGAAGCCGAAATGTAAATGCTTAGCGTGGTTGTTGAGACAGAAGTCTGCAGAGGGCACAATGAATTTAAAAAGTACTGTAAGATTTAAACATTTACATAAATAGATTTTGTTTTCATTTGCACATTTTAATATTTTGAGTAAGTTTGTTGAGGACAGCTTTAGAGAGGTTACAATCTGACTTCTGGGAATCAAAATAAGACGTAGAACCACCAGATGCTCACAGTAAATGAAGTGATAGAAAGTAAATACATTACTTACTACTGTACTGTACAATACTGTACTTTCTGAGAACCAAAAAAATTATAGCATAATACTATAATACAATATGGAGTACAAACAACAGCAGTATGTAGTAACAGAAGAAGTACCCAATAATTCTTCCATCTCTGTGCATTTGTTTTAGTTGAGTATAATTGAATACAGCTAAACCAAATCAACATAGCCTTGAAATCTCATGGCTCATAAATCTTGTGTAAACATATCTGTACCAAACTCAATAAATGATGAAATGTATATATTTGCATTCATTCATCTTCTTCTGCTTATTCCCGTTGCGGATGACTGGAGCCTGACCCTTGTGGCTCAGAGAATGGCAAGGTACACTCTGGACAGGTGCCAGTTTGTCGAAGGGCTAACACAGAGACACAGGCAGACAACCATTCACTCTCACATTCATCCACTCGGGGCAATTTAGAGTCATCCATTCACCAAAACATGCATGTCTTTGGACGGTGGGAGGAATCCGGAGTAGAAAACCCACGGTAACACAGGGAGGACATACAGACTCCACTCAGAGATTTCTCGTCGGCCAACTCGAGGATCAAACCCACAATCTGCTGCTGGGAGGCGACACTAACCACTCTGCCACCATGTCCCCCTATTATAACATATTAATATATTTAGTAAACTGTGTCAAGCTTGTTTTAGAGATACTTACAGCATGAACCAGAAATGTCAAATGTCAACTCTGTCTCAACAAAATTTGTGGCTCCAAAATAAAGACAGTGTCTATCCCTTGCTCAATGAAGCAGAAGTTCATAAATGACCTGATCAAAAGAGAGGAAAAGAAAATCATATTTTGCTTTACTGTTGGCATTAAAACATTAATTATTTTTGCTCCATGGAATACAGAGAACTAAAATATAAATGGAAATTCCCCAGGGAACGAGGAGCTCCATGAGGACAAGAGAACCACAGGATCCTGGTTTGTTTAAGCCTGACTCAGTGTGGTCCCAAATGAGTCAAAGCCCTTCAAAGATCTATAAAAACAACAGCCCTGAGGAACTTCAAAGAGGTGCTGTAAAATTTAAAGTAGGACTGAGAGGAAGACAGTGAAGATCTGTTTGATTCAACTCCAATGTCAGAAGAAACTGAAAAAATCAATACAGGGCTGACCTTTATGGTTATATTTATACATTCATTTAAATACAGTGAATATAATGTTAATGTCGGCTACTGTACAAGGAACTGGGTTATGTAATGATGACGTTCACGTTATGTAAGTGATTGATCTATCCATTTTATAAAATATTAACATTATCCAATTCAGAAAACTGTTTGTCCCATGAGGGCAATTTAAAGGTTCACAGAGCAGTTTGCAACAAAATAACAGCAGCCATAATTGTGGAAAGTAGCATAAATAGATAAATTATTATTATATAAGGAGACATGTCAAAAAGTTAGTTAGTTTTCTCTTCATGGGATTAAATTGGATTTTAAGGGAACAGTATGGACTAATGCTGAAGCACTTGGAGAGCACAGACCTCCACTAAGGCATTGGCTTTATCTCACAATGGTAAAGTTATGTCTAGTGCCCAGACCTGGACTCGAACAATGGATCTAGGTCAGGAATAAATGTTCTATTCATTGAACAGCAAAGCCTATATCTCATAATGGTAAAGAATCTTCTAAAACTAACCACGTGTTTTTATACTGACCCCTTGTGGCTGGAGGTCGTATCTTTTAGCCTTTAATTAAAAACAATCCTGGATTCAGACAGTGTTCAAATTTAATCAAAAACGTGTATTTTTGAGAGTTTTTGCCAACAGTCTGGTGAAAAAACAAAAACTAACCAATGCTAATCTCCTAAAATGAGCACTGTTGTATTTTTAAGTTAATTTAAGCCATACATTCGCCATAAAACCCATCAAACACATCCACTAATCAAAACATCAGCAGTCAGACATTTTTTTTCCAGCCATCTCCTCCGACCCTCTGATGAACTTGAGGTTTGTAAAGTGTGATGTATCCAAAGCTACCAGTTCCATTGGCCTTTAAAACCAAGTTAAACATGAAGGCAGTGCCAAGTTATTTATTAGCTCCATAAAAGTGTGTGCAGAGGAGAGAGGCGAGGCAGGAAGATGGAGGACAGAGCAGCTGCGGCGCGTGGAGAGATGGGAGTTCGTTATCGGACGAGGATCAAGAGCGTCACACAAATCAAGGCGGCGGGCTACAGCGCGGGGATCGATGCAGGTGGACACACACGGACGCACAGGGCTTGTGTGAGTGAAGGACTGGACAACAGGAAGGTCAGGATCACAGAGAGACATGTATTTACTGGGCAGCAGCAGCGTGAGTGCATGTGACAACTGAAAGTGTTTTATCTGCACTCTTCTCTTTTTTTTAATTTTAAATTTATTCTTAATTATACTCTTTAAATTTGATTTTATTGTTTTAATTGTGTTTTGTACTTTTAAATTTGTCTTTTTTTTTCTTAAAGCACTTTGAATTGCTCTGTGTATGAATTGTGCTATACAAATAAACTTGCCTTGCCTGAGAGTCCATCTTTCTTTATGACAAAGCATGATGGGAGAAGAGGTTGAACAGTAGATGCTTTTTTTTTTTCACATCTTTAGGGATTTTTCTGTAACTTGCTAATTAATAAATGGATGGTGTTTGCCAGTCGTGTTTTGGGTTTGTCCTTAAGAAAACTTCCTTCTTTAAAAAGATTATGTAGAGTAGAATCAACTGTTTTTGCTGCTGCATATTCAAGTACTTTCCCTCTGTGGTGTAGTGTTTAGCACATCTGACTTGCGATCAGAAGGTTCTGGGTTTGAAACTCAGGGAAGAAGAAGAATTTGCAAAAAATATTCAACTGTACTTTTTTACTTTTACTGGAGTAAAAATTTTGTTCAGTACTTTTACTTCTACTTGCGTAATATTATTTTTGAAGTAACACTACTTTTATTTGAGTACAGCTTTTAAGTACTTTGTCCTATACTTATGTGACACACTATACAATGTGGAAATAATCAGAGATTAAAGCTGCTAGTTTGCAAATATATTTAGTTTATTAACAATAATTTAATAAATAGAGATACTACTAGGTAGGCTCAAAGTAGTACACAGTGCGTTCTCTCTCTGGTACCTCGCACTGTTCAAAGACAATTGGTAAATGGCCCCTAGTGAATGAATGGTTGTCTGTCTCTGTGTCAGTCCTGCGACTAACCTGGCTCCTGTTAACAGTGACCCCTAGTGCAAATAAGTGGAAAAAGATTAAAGAGTAAATGAGATTTTTTTTATGTTATATTTTGTCTACTTGTTTTCAGTCTGAAAAACTGAAACATATAAAGACTCCATATAGGACGGAGAAATGTATTCAAGCAACTTGAAGCTTTTCAGGACTACACACTTCATCAAACTTTCACCTTAAGAGCATGCACACGTTAACAACATAATATGTATCTGTATCTTGTGAAGCTAAACAACACTTTTCCCCATTATCTCTCAAATTTGAAACCTAAACAATATAAATCTATCGAGTGCATTTATCTATAACTAGATCTTTCCCAAAAGTTGTTTTGAGCATTTGTAGAAATACACTGGAGGTTAAAAGCTATTTTGCAAAATATTCTCTTAAACAGAAAAAAAAAAAAAAATCCATGTACATGAAGTCTAGTCCTTTAACGCTCACCCAATATTTGTTTTCACTGGGGCTGCAAACTCTTGACTCTCCCACACAGAAAGCCACAGTCATACATGACAACAAATCCCCACCAACCAACACAAGCATTTACAAACATTATCACTGCTCTCTTACACAGTCATTTCACAGCCTGGGCCAGTTTGTTGCCAAAAGCGTTGCTGTTGTGGAGGAGATAGGAGCTGAACTGAAGCTCGCAGCCACCTCAAGATGAGAGAAAGTTCAGCTGAGGTTATGGGATTAGCTGCTCTTCTGTTTGTAGTGCTGTGTCCTTAACTTACAACTGCGTGCGGGGTTCAGCGTGGCACTGGCACAAAGGAACAAGTCACTGTGGGAGGAATGGTGTGTCGGCTATTGAGTGTTTTTTCAGATATACGTCTTTGTTAAGAGCAGTTTTTATTGTGAAGGTGGGAATTTATGTTTTTGTTTGTTTGTAAGTCAAAATAACTCCAAAGGTAAGGCTTGAATTTTAAATACATTTCCAGGAAAGGTCAGTAATGGATCAAGGAAGAAATTACAAGTTTTAGGTGCATGTTTATATTTTGGTTTTGTTGTTTGTTGGTTTGTTAATCTGTTGGCAATAAAAGGTAATGTTTGGATGTTTTACAATTTTAGGAAAAGTACATTATTGGTCAAAATTAACTGATTGTTGATTTGAAGTCATCATTTGTTCCTTTTATTATTTAGCGGATTAGGGATGTAAGGATTTACCGGTTTTACTATTACTGGCTATTATAAATGTCACCAGAGAATAATCGTAAGAATTTTAGAAGTTGAGGTTTCTCTCCAGTCCTTAGTACATAATTAAGGTCCTTCAGGCTAATCAATCAAATTAAAAAGGAAAAAAAAATGTCAAAGTCTGGGTCAGGCAGGAGGACAGTTGAGGAAACAGTAAAAAACAATTCATTAAAAGTTTGGTTACAAGTGTTGATTAAAAAAATGAGTGTTTCTTTTTATCAATATGTCAATAAAATTTTACATTGTGACATAGCCTATAGTAGATTTTTTGTTGTTGTTTTTTTACAATTGTGATGGGCTTTGGGGCACAAGGGATAGAGCATTTCCTCCTAAAGTAGAAGATCCAGAGTGTGAGTCCAGGGGCCTCGTTTATAAAACTGTATGTGAAATCCTTACTAAAGGTTCATGTACACCAGAAAGCCGAAAGTAGCGTACGCAAGAAAATATTCAGATTTATAAAACGCTGCGTACGCACACCTGGACGCAATTTCACCTTTATAGAGAACACACAGCTCTGTGTGAACCGTCTGTAGAAGTTGGTTAGACTTATGACCAGCAATTATTTCATAAAAGATCGCACACGTCTTTGAAATCCCCTAATAAGACAAACACTTAACAAAATTAACAAAAAGTAAACCCCTTCTATGTGTTTTAAACACCGCCGGTGATTAAATACTCACACCTTTGTGTAATCCTTTGGTTTTCTGAGGGATATAATGTGAAAGTAAACTGTGTCAAATGTGCACCAAACATGAAAATCGCTTCTCTCCTCCCCTGCCTCTGTACCGTGTCTCTGAAAGGTGCGCACGGCGTACACAAGGTCGAAACCTGGCGTGGAGCTACGCAAGGTTTTACATCTAGTTTGATTTTTATAAATACCAACGTTGGCGTAGTGAGTGCCGTACGCATGTTTTAGCCCTCGTTTTGGGCGTACACAAGCTTTATAAATGAGGCCCCTGGTCTGTGCACTATATCTTGTCCACTGAATTACTTTATCAATGACTGTGAGAGCTAATGGTTGTCTCTCAGTGTCTGTCTTTAAGTATTAGCTCTTAAACTAATTGGCCAGTGTCTAGGCTGTATCCGCCTTAGGCCCATAGCTGCTGAGATAGACTGAAGCCACAGCAATCCTTAAGTGGAAGAAAAAGAATACAAAAATGTCTGACTCTGAACACTGCTTTTCACATCTGTTAAAAAAACAGTTTTGTTCGTGGCCATGAAAAAGATTTAAAAGAACAAAAGAGATGCAATGGATGTAGCAAAATTATTGCAATCTGACTGATCGGTGCAGTCTGGGCTTAAAGACATCTACTATAAAACAAAATCCAAAAGGTCAAAAGATATATCTTGTATATTTTTTAAAATGTATGTCAAGAACCTTTTAAGCGATTACAGCTCTAGCCTATAATTACAGCTAAATATTTAGTTTCTTTTGCATGCAGACAATAGAGCTTTCTCTAAAGGCTTAAACTAAACTGCCATTTTTCCTTGATTCCTTTGTGTTGCACAAAATCATTTTGTTTTGTGCCACGTTTCATTTAAAGAAATCGTGCAATTTACATCATTTACAAAAAGCCCATAGAAACAAAGCAGGATCCTTGTTGGAGGAACAATGAGCCCCTGGTGAGTGTGTGCTTACCCGTCAGAGTCAACATCCTAATCCCAGCTGTATTCCACCTCACTAGCTGGCTAATGTCCTGTTTTATCACCGCCTGATAAAAATAGACAAATAACCTGCCTCTGGGACTTATCATTGAAAGCTGCAGTCCACAACTATTTCATCATTTTTGACACTTAACAGTTTTTTGCCGACAACACACCAAGTAATAGAAACCTAAATATTAGAAATTGTACACATCTCCAGATGGCAGGTAGTGGTAAGTGGAGTCAAACCTGAGTCAATAAGCTAATGGACAGGTGTAAACATTTTTACCTTTCTTCGCACAGCAAAGCTGGATTCTTGCAAGATTTGTAATTTCACAAATTCACAAAAACCCATCTTGCCAGGCAAAAGCTTTTCTGCAGTGTACGCAGTTCAGTGGTGGTTTGCCCAATGGTCAACAAGTGGGCAGGATTAGGTTTGCCAACAGCAAAAAGCCTCGTTTTACTAACGTAGCAAGTTGTTGTTGGCTAAAACAATGGTAGGCAGTCAGTAGCTTGTGATTCATTTAATCACCTCCAATGTTTTGCAACTGAGCTCAATATGATACATCTCAGATTGAGAGAACCCTGTGCGAAGCACAGTGCTACACATAAATATGGCTTTTGTCAGGTTATTTTTTACCTTACCTATTGCAAATCATTATAACATCTGCACTGTTTACCATGAGCCCAGGGATGAACCTGTGAGCTGATTATTCATTAAAGAGATGGTGTTTAGCAGCAGGTGGACTGATGGAAGCAGACCCCTGCCTCACACAATCTGTCCACCAACTTTTATCTCACCACACACATGCACAGCTCCAGCCAACATGTTTAAATGGATTTTGTCCATTTGGTCCCATTCATACAGATAAGAATAAAGTCACATAGCACCGAGTCCTTACACCAGCGCCCCTGATGTCTGACGTATAACTCCACTGTCTGACACATTTTGGCGATGAGCAACATGTTACAATCAAACCAGGAGCAGTGACTAGATCTGTGCAGTGACTGGAGTGCTAATGATGGGACTTTTGTTTACAACTTGACAGGCCGAAGCATGCTCACACAGGGCCCTTTGATATTCACAGATGCCTCTGACAAACGTCGGCTTGTTTAATTTTTAATGCAGTGGCGTTTTTTTAGCTCGGTGACAGCGGCAGAGTTACTCTGACTTTTACTGACAGCCAATAAACAGCAGCATAGTCCGGCCCTCATTATTATAACAGAATGAAGTACCGTTCAGATTCAATTAGAGGGAAATACCATGTGTATAACTCAATCTGTAAGAAAAACAGCCTCCATTTCACATTTTTACAGTTGCTTCAGTATTCCAAACAAGCTGTACAAAAGCATAGGCAAAAAACTCATTCTGCAATTAATAAAAATAATAATTTAGGTTAGGTAGCCAAAATCATGTTCAAATACATTCAAAAAATCTGTGATTTTTGATTAGTACAGCACCTGCAAGCTAATTCAAATCATATTCATTGATCATTATAGACCTATGCTGCTTATTATTATGAATGAATGGAAAATGTAGATGTCAAATATTGAAGGACTGAGCAAATAACACATTTTAATGATGACAAGCCACCCACAGAGGAATATGAATGGTGTTGAGTGGGACATATACTTTATGCGAGAGGCACTTGTTCCTTGAAGCCCAAAGACAAAATAATATAAAACATACAGAATGATAAGGTTTTCATGAAAAAATGGTTTGAAGTGCTAGTTTTTAAATACGCTATTGAAGATGTCTTCATGTGTCACTTTGCTCTCCGATGAGTTTCAAGTAGCAACAAAGCCAGGTCTACAGAACGCATTGAAAAACACTGGATCCAACTTTAGCAAATGTTATTAATTTACCGTATTTTCTGCACTATAGGGTGCACTTAAAAGCCTTCAATCTTCTCAAAAAACAACAGTGCGCCTTATAATCCAGAATGCCTTATATATGAATTTATTTACAGCTACTGTAGTCAGGAGCATCGTGGAGTAATACATACTGTGCTTCACCATAATATTGCCGTAATCGCCCAACTGTTTAACTCGGACACTGAAGATGAAGAATTTGAGGGATTTGTGGACGAGGAATGAACTGAAAAAGTGAGAGTATTGTGTTGTATTTTGTTATAACGTTAACTGAACAGTTATGAGTTATTGTGAATATGCTATTGTTTGATTTAGCGGTCTCAGAGTGTTTTTTATTCACGCGTTACAACTGAACAAGTTTGGGAGTTATGGTGAACGTGTTGAATAAAGTTTGACTGACTGACTTATCTGACTGTTTTGTTTCACCTTTTAGTCCGGAGCGCTTTATATGTGAAAAAAGTTCAAAAATAGACCATTCAATGACAGTGCGCCTTATAATCCAGAGCGCCCTAGTGCGGAAAATACTGTACTTTCTTTAACCTGTTATAGTCAATTCTTTAATCCAGCCACAAGCAGTCACAAGCCAGTGCACTTTCTGTGCTAGTCCCAAGCCTGGATAAATGATGAGGGTTATGTCAGGAACGGCATCCACTGTGAAAATCTGCCATATCAATATTTCAATTACTGTAAATTAGAAGGCAGACCCGGGAAGGGAGACTCTGAATGGAAAGTAGAGCCAATTAAAAATATTTTAACATAGAAAAAATTCTTACAGGAGACAACTAGTCTATTACAGTCTGCACAGTCTGATTTTTTTTTATAATTAGACAGACAGATAATTAGTGCTCCACCAAGTATTCATCAAAATAAGAGGTAAGAAAGATATTTTTCCACCATTCAAAATCTGTTTTTGGGATGACAGTTTTATCTATATGATATTATTCTTTAACAAAAAAAGACATCAATCCCCTTTCTATTCCCGAGCAGACTGTAATCTGTCATTTACTGAACCTTTATAATCCCAAAGGGAAACTTTTTGCTTGTAAGGTTTCTATGAACATAGTAATAAAACATTAATTAGCACGTGAGCTTTACATTTGTCATGATTGGGTTTACAGGATAACTGACAGCCGGTGTAGAGCAATGGCCCATGACCTAAATTCTAATGTAAATGGAATAGGCTCAAACACTTTTGCAGCACTATGCGTCCCAACTTTTCCCATTGAAAATATTTCCACTGAGTACTTGATACTCGACCAATCACAGTCCTTCTTTTTTTTTGGCTTTTCCCTTCTGGGACCTCCACTGCAAATCATCTGTCTCCTAGCACGCGATGATGCATATTACATATTAATTTGCCATAGGTTTTATGCAGATGCCCTTCCTGACACAACCTTCTCCATTTATTGGGTCTGGCGCAATGAGTACTCCGGTTTGTGAAATCCCTGAATTACTTCACAAATCATAATTATTTCTCTGTGCAACATGGTGGGCGTTAGGCAATGCTTTGTTTCTCTGATTGGTTACTAAATTGTGTCTGTCCTGAAGCATTCCTGCCCCGTTTCCTGACTTGTAAGATGTCTATCCAATTGCTTTTAGAGGTAGTTTATTCTCGGTCCATTTAAAAATCAAACTTAAATCAATAGACTACAGTATTTTTCGGTATAGAACACAAAACACACCATTAAAATATCTGGCCAGGCTCATTTTTGCTTCATTCAGTTGGGGTGGATTGAAATAAAAAAAAAACTCCTTATTCCACCAGACCTAATGTACAGTCTATAGGCATATCCTCTTCTCCCTTCAGACCACATTAGCATGAGCTCCCCTCCTGCTTCGCCTGCTGCCACAACCCTTTCAAGAGGATTTTACCTGCTCCAATGATGCAGGAAGAGGAGCGTCCCCCTGGGTTGGGATATTTCACGGCGGAAGACACTCCAGCACTGGGGAGCCCTGGTGCAGTCCTAAGAAAAGGACAGACAGAGTTATATAATGTCCATCTGAGTGAGATAGATCCATCAATAATTGTAGAGGTTAGAATAGAAGCATGTTGGAAAGCTTTTAACTTTAACACATGCATTATAATTAAAGATACGCTACATATTTTTCTATTCATTGTGCTCACTCCATCCCTTCTATAGCCCAGAAGTGCAAAACAAATTAAAAGAAACAAAAAACAAATAAAAAAATGTCCGAAACAAATTAAAAAAACTAAAAACTAAATAAAAAATGCCCAAAACAAATTAAAAAAACAAAAAACTAATTAAAATATGTACAAAACAAATTAAAAAAAACAAATAACAAATAAAAAAAAATATACAAAACAAATTAAAAGAAACAAAAAACAAATTTAAAAATGTCATAAAACAAATAAAAAAATGTCATAACAAATTAAAAAATTTCATAAAAACAAATTTTTAAAAGCCCAAAACAAATTTAAAAAAAATAATACGAACGCCTACAATTTTATGATTTTGAATACAAAATGTAGCTACTAAGATTGATCAGAATTGTTGTGGCGACAGGACATGTTTAAATTAATTTATCCGCACAAATATGCATGAAGTTAAATCGCTGTTTGTATTATGCTAACGGCTAATCAGCTGGGCTGCGGGCTGCTGCTATAGCTAGGGCTATGTGACCCGGAGGAGAAGGAAAGTGTCTTGGTATTTGATTGAGTTAAATATAAGCCACTTGGAAAGTTATTTAGCCTCCATGTGTGTGGCGCGCCCGCCAGGTGGGGCGTGGGGCAGTGTCAGGTGTGGAAGCAGCAGCTGCCTCACGCATCTGCCTCTGGTTTGGCTGAAGGACAAGCCCTCTGCCTTGGCTGCCGGTGCGCATACAGCCCTCTTCTCTCGCCTCCTGCCGCGAGTCGCAGTGTAAAACGTGTTAGCAAAAGCGTGTTTGTGTAAAATGTGTGCATTCCTCTTTCCATCCGTGTGCGTTCCTGAGAGCTGTGCGCAGCCGTGCTCTCTGTGCAACTTGGTGAGAACAGGTCGCGGAGGAAAGGCGTAGCCCACTCGGTGGTTACCTGCAAAAGGCTATAGGCTAGGGTGACCAGACGTCCCTATTTAACCGGGACAGTCCCAGTTTTAGGCTCCTTGTCCCATGCCCCAACAAATATCTGTAAAAACACTCATATCGACCATGTCCCAGTTGTCCCCATTTTAACCAATAGTAAAGCACAGAAAACTTGTCACTAAATGTGTTTACAGTGTCATTACTTTTATTAATAAGTGGCATCATATTCAAACCTTAAGCCCTCGCGTCATGTACTTTGAATGGCATGACGTGAAACTGATGGGATTTCAAAAGGTTTTCTGTGTTTTGGTGAGTTCAAATGGACCGTGATTTGTGGAAAAAAAAAAGTGTCCCAGTTTTTGGGTCTAGAAATCTGTCACCCTGCCATAGACTAATACAGAACACAGTTCAGTCAGGCACAGATTATTGATCTTCATCATTGTTCAAGGAGGGCGTGCCAAGAAATGTTTGAGAAGCACTGATGTAGGCTTATGTCTCTCAATATTTAGCTTATGTTAGACTATTATTGTAGGCTACACTCTGTAGACTAAAGCAGGCTATAGCTGTGTCCCAATTCAACGGCTGCAGCCTTCGTCGGCTACATTTGAGGCTGATTACGTCACAGTCAGCACGACAGGGGTGTCCCAATTCGAAGGCTACTTCAAATGCAGCCCACGAATGCGGCCTTCCTTTCCCGCTGAACGAAGGCTGCATCGGGTGCATCCTTCGCGGCCCAACATATCCCATGATTCACTGCGCGCTGCTTGTCTGACGTTTGAAGATGGCAGAGGCGGAGAGAGCTGCTCAAACTCTTCCAGGAGTAAATTAAACAAAATAAAAAATTAAATAAGTGTAATTTCTGGCTCCATTTCTGCTCATGTGACCAATGTATAAAGTGAATCAGTGAGCAGCTGCGGTCCTGGTTGCTAGGCGACAGCAGCGGCAAACGTGAGAGGAGGAGCAGCTGTTGACGTACGCTCCGTGGACCAGACCGTCCCATTTTGGCTCGGCCTTTGCAGTCTACGAAGGCCACAAGAAGGAGTCGCCTCCGTGGACCACGACCTTCAAAGGCTGCAGCCGTTGAATTGGGACACAGCTTATGTCTACCGTCAGCCTCCGTTATAAGCCACTTTTTTTCTTTAGAGCATTGCCTATGCGTCTAACAACTGTCTTGTTTTTGAGGAGATAGCTCGTCAGAGTCGTCACGTCCGTTTGGACCCATCCATTGTCACTCAATGCACCAAGCTTCCGCCACCGCAGGCTGCATCTTCAGCACTCCGTCATGTGGACTATATAAGCCTAGGAAAGGCTAATTAGGCTGGGCTATTTGTTTTTGGTCACTTAGGCTAATGATTGCTATTTTGTGTGTGTAACAGGTTTAGCTTATTTGGTTTTACTTTTTTATGAAGCTATTAGCCTACTGTTTTTATTGTTTTATTAATAAAACTGTTACAATTGTCGTTGTTTGTAAAATGTGCTTTATAAAATAAAGTGAATTTGAATTGATTACTGGTTGATGCGTTTTTGAGGGGACAACTAAGGCTATGATTATTGTCTCTTTTTTGTCTTTTTGTATTGTTTGTGGCCAAACAATTTTGGCCACAAACTTGGTTGAAAAAGGCATTCCAACCGGATTTACACAGCGCCACACTGCAAATACCTCAGTCAATTTGTGAACGGTATGCCCTTTGTCTAGACACGGATATTGTTATGCTGCAATTTTAAAATTAGTCTAGACTCTAGCCTGGTGTTCAAAAAGCTGAGACTTCAGCTGTGCGTCACTGGTAAGCTGAGTGCCCTCTGTCATCTGCGTCGTGGCGCTGGCATTGGTCTCTATCCAATTTTACTCGGTCTTGTCCCGGCCTCGCATGTGGCAGTCTCACAGATTTCAAATATAGGCCTAGTAAGAAATTGCTATTCTTCATAATTTTGGACTATTCGTTTTCAGCATCAGAATAGGGTGACCAACCTCAAAAAGTACTAAAAGTGGGACAAGTTGTACAATTTGGTGGGACATGGTGGGACAGAAATAAATGTTTTATGACATTTTTTAATTTGTTTTATGACATTTTTTTAATTTGTTTTGTACATTTTTTAATTTGTTTTTTGTTTCTTTTAATTTGTTTTGCACTTCTGGGCCACCGTACTTCTAGCCAAACCAAATACATTTTTTTTTAAGAATTAGAAGCAGTTCTAGACTAAAAGAAAATATAATAAATTATAAAGTGTGGTAATGTATCTCTGTTCTCATGACCAGTCTGAACCTTGAGACTTGTTAAAGAGCTTGTCTCAAAATCATCTTGTTTCAGCCTTGGACTGAGGGCTTGGATAAAAAAAAAAAAATTGTTAAACTCGATTTTTTTTTCTTACATTGAGCGCCAGAAGGAGCAATCAGGAAAAAGTCAAAAATATTCCACTTGCAGCTGAAATCTTTCACTTGGACTGACCAACTTAGTGCTTCAGGAGGCTGAAGCCACTTAAGAAAAGCTGCAGGTTATTTATGTGGTGCCCTATCTCCTTATTTCTTATTTGAGACCAAGTATATTTTGGCTGGTTCTAAGGTTTCCAGCAGGTGGTAGATTTTCTTAAGTTTGACGGACCAGAGGCGGTGTGGCTGGTTTAATGGCCTAAAATGGCACCAAGTGTGACTCATCAACCTGTGTTTTACTGTTTGTAAGATTACGGTAAAAAAAAGACTGCTGCTTCATTCAAACAGTACAATTTGCCAGCATCCACAATCACTACAAACCAGTATGCATGTAACTTCGGACATTCAATTAATGTAGTGAAGATTATACACAATGGTTAATTCAAACAGCCTACCCAAATATTTATAAAGATATAGCTCAAACATTTATAGGGGCTATATTTTGCTTTTATTTAGCTTTTTAAACCTATCTCAGTCGCCTCTACAACAGCACTGCACGTTTTACAACCTTTAAAAACATTATGTGACTGTCAAATACTGCCATAAAGAAACAGGTCAGCAGAGTGCAGAGCTTTTATGTGGAACACAAACAGAGAAAAAGAGCCTTTTTCTTCATTGAATTTTTTGTATGATGCCATTTTACTACAAAATGTAAAATAGCTGTGAGGAATCAATGAAAACAGAGCTGCATACAGTTTTTTTTTTTTTTTTTTTTTTTTTTTATGAATGAGAGTAGACTGGATGTAGAGGTTTTGTTGATTGGGCAGTGCTTCCTGGAGTGGGGGTTCATGGGAGAGGCAGGGGTGGGGGCTCATGGAACCAAGTGTTTTGAGGACTCAGAAACTCAGCACCAGAGAATACAGGATTACTCAAACAGGTGTGAATGAAACAAAACACCACCCCAGGTATGATTTAGGGATGCACCGATACCACTTTTTTTCAAACCGATACGAGTACGAGTATTTCCATTTGAGTACTCGCCAATACCGAGTACCGATACGAGTACTTATATAGGGGTTACTTTATAGTTTATACAGTCACACTGCTGTATCTCATTCATCCCATACCGTGTCGTCTTTTTGCCGTCTATCCCCGCTCTGCGATGCTAAGTTATTTTTACAACAGAGAGGTTTGAACACAGCTAATCATGGCTAAAATTTGCTGAATATGGACATGTTATACCTCATTTTAAAGCTTAGATTCTCCTCTATTCAGTCGCTAAAATGATTTTATGACAGGCTGAGCATCTGTGCATAACCAGCGGAGATTCGCCAAGACATACAGCAGCTAACACAGCAGCTAACACAATTAACACAAGTAGCAACGCTACTTCTTAAGCTTTATCAGACAACAACTGCTTCGCGCTTATATAATTTTCGGGACAACTAGGACAACAAAAGGACAACAGCTTAAGTTTTAAGACTCACGTATGATTTGGGATGTCTGGTTGAGGAGAATGTAAACTCAGCTTTGCTTTTATCTCCATACAGTACACTTTAAAATCCAACCACAGGTTTCTCACTCCTCAGCTGAGAGGGGAAGGTCACGTGCCAGCGCTGTACAGTGGTATCGGTTGTTGGTATCGGGCCACTTTTATGAATACGAGTACTTGGACATGGTATCGGTATCGATACCCGATACTGGTATCGGTATCGGTGCATCCCTAGTATGATTAGATTAGGGAACTTGGTAGAAAGCTCAGAACACTAAATTTTTAACTTGACTGGCCACTCCAAGTACATCCAAAAGCCTCAGCTGGACTATGAACGAATCAGAGAACAGGTTCAGTAAAAATATGCAAATGGCAGTTTAGAACTGCAATGTGAAAAGCATACAACCAGTCAGAGAAACAAAACATCGCAGCCAGTGCTTAATTTGAGCCAGATCCTGCCAGAACAAGATCCGGAAACTCTCTTTTTTTGACAGTGTGAGTGTGAGCTGGTAACTGTTTGCTTGGATCCGGTAACTTGGGAACAACTCAAACAACAGTTGACTACATTTGACTCTTTTGAGCTCCTTAACCTCTGTTGAAGGTCGGATGTGTAAACAGTTACACAAAAAATCATATTTTTATAAATACCAGCCATGCTACTTGCGTCTCTGTCACACTAAGTTAAGAGCTTAATTTCCGCTTGAACCCTTCACAATAAAAGCTCCTCATCCTCCAAGGCCGCTAAACTCATAAGCAATCAAATAATAAACACTAAAATATACGCAAATAACTAAATCAGTTTTACAATTATTTAATCCAGGTCTTTAATATAAATTGGATTATCGTTATTTATGAAAGTTCTCATAAAGATGCTTGATGGGTAATGTACACAAGTCACAAACACAGACCAAAGGCGCCAATTTGCCAAAAACAAAATTAACAGGAGCGCTCAAAAAGTCAAAAAGGCAGTCACATTTCTTAGATGAAGCTGATTTACAGCCTAAACTCAGCAGATCTCCCTTGTCCAAATTCAGTTTGGTTCCTTATGTGAGGTCATGGATGGCCAAAAGACACAGGACTGCCCCCGACATACGCACGGAGGAGCAGGAGCAGGACATGGCTACGGTGTGGAATGTATTAAACTTCTAGATACCGTAAAGGATTTCCTGGCTATAATGTATAATAAAGTTAACAAATATGTTAAAATATAACTTAAAATTGAGTATAGATGAGCAATTGCTTGGTACTGGCTTTTGTGTAGCTATGCATTGTGTTGTGTGTGTATGAGAAGAGTTTCAGATCCACTTGACATTGCTAAGAAATTGAATAGATCTGACTGGGTACTGTTCAAATACAATATAAATGTACGACTTGATCAATTTGACTCTAACAGATACAAATATTTCTAACATTTGTGATTTGTCAAAATCAGAAACACTACCCTACACTTTATAATGAGACCTTACTGACAAGTCTCTAAAGCATTACATAAGCTAATGACAACCATGCGGTGCCAGGATTAGGTAGTCATACAGCCTGAAAATACACGCAGCCCACCTGGATTCATACAGACAGGTGTGAGCTCAGACACGCAGAGAGGAAGTGCAGCGAGCGGCTGACTCTCTGAGCTCCACGTGTGTGACTGTGGTGTGCTGCTTGTGTGAGGGCTGCCTCTTCAGTGTGAATCACTGCGAGGCGAGCTGATGGTGATCAAAGGCGGGACGGAGCGAGACAGACAAGCCAGAGCCGCCACAAATGGATACGCACCAACCCTCGCACTCACAGCCTGCGAGTGTCAAATACATGAATTATATCACTAACAGCTGCTAACACACACCACAGCAGGGAGAGGGGCGTTTGAATACGATGGCGGCTTTAAGGGGAGCAGAAAATACACTGGCAGAAATGTATGCTAAAATATTTAACACTGTACTGTATAGGCGTTGTTGCTATAATGTCTAAAGTGCATTTTCTCAGGGGATGTATATTTCCTAAACATACATGGCAGAGCTAGATTTTATATTGTGCACACACTGTATTTAATATTGTTTTAAATCATATTATAATCAAAAAGAACACAATACAATTAACAATGAATAAAGACAGTGTCACAGAGTACTCCAGCTATCAGGGGTCACAAGTTTATTGGCTTTTATTGAAAACTGTGCAAAAGTGCACAGTGCTAGAGTGGTTAGCGCTCTTGCCTCTAATTTTTCTCATCTCTCAGGGTTTTCCAGTTTCCTCCCTACATCCAGTGATATAAGCAAACACTGAATTCCACATTTGTGCACTGTCATTGGCAGACAGCATTAACAATAATTATGTTTTTATTTGAGCTGGAGCGATGACCCTTATACCCATTGGGCCACATTTACAAATACAGGTGCTAAATAGCATTTGCTATTTGTGGGCATGTTGTGTGATTTACTATGGGAAACAGTGCAAGCAATTGCTGCCACACATCTGATATGTAAATGAGAATTTAGAAAGAGCAAAAGGCTTACAGCACGAGTTGTGCCTCTGTTGGCAGCGCCGCCTGTTTGTCTTCCTGTAATGTCATACAAAAGGCAGTAGAGCACAGCCTCATATATGTCCATGCTCACTGTAGTTGACACTGTCTTTGTGGGCTAATCATTGCAACTGTATTCTATTAACCTTGTGTTGCCCATCCTTCATACACATCATGTGACATTTGTTCCCCAAGAGAGAGGAAAAAGAAAGTCCTAATTCAGTGTCTATCACATGAGAGCAGGTATAATCCAAACATCTGAAAATCTATAAGGTTTATGCAGTGCTGATGGTAATCACATAAATATAACAATTAAAGCATATTTTCTCTGTCTCCACAACTAGGATCTGCACACAATGTGTTTGGGACCAGGACCCAGTGCAGGCCCAGAGACAGGAGCTGTAAGCGGCTGCAGTTCAGAGGAATACGAGAGAATCAAGGAAAAACTGTTGCAGGTAAACTCTGTCTCTTTGTTGCCTCCACTTTCAGATCAACACATTATTGTTGGATCTTTGTAAATGAGCCCTTTTAAAGCATAATCTCTTGTTTTCAATGCTCCATCTGTGCACAAACTGCAGCAATCTTTCCTCCGCAGAAAGTTTGCACCTGCTTTTCTGACATGCAAAATTTACACACAGTTTAGCTCCTGCAGTCATGATAAATCAAATAGTGATAGCTACACAATTGCATTAGCATTTTCACCGCCTTGAATTTTGCCCGCATGTTTGTTCATTTAGCAAGCATGCAAACCTTTGACAAATCTAGACCTTTGTGTTTTCGTGAGTCAGACTGGGCTCAGAGCCACAAAGCCAGGCTCCCCAAGGGCCTTTGACAAAAACACAGCTTAAAACATGGGCAACTTGGGATCTCCCACTGAGAAACTCTAGCATTCAGTAATGATTTATTCGTTGTTTGTGAGTAATTACGCTTTACAAAAGACCTCACATTTCTGCTCCAGTCAATCCATGTATTGTGAGTCAAGAATAAGGGATTTTTTTTTTTTTTTTTATGTTTTTTGAATGTAAAATTATGAACAAAGAATGAGGCAGTCTGTGTTTTTTGCCTGAAGACAGCAAGGAAAAGCAGCCTGGTTTATGCAACACCTCATGTCTAATTAAAGGTTTAAGTTGCTGTATAATATATTTTAACGAGGAAACAAGTCAACTCACTGGAATGTAAAGAGGAGCTGGCGATAACAAACTAGCTTTTTATAGTCTGTCATTTTGTTGTTGCGATTATTTGACCTTCAGGGAGACAAGTGTTGATGGAGGTGACACACTTTGCCAGTACAATCACGTAATTCACTGCTATACACAAAGCACATTATTAAAATACAGCTTTGGGAATCACAAAGCATGAAGCGAGAGACAATAACAGAAGCAACATAACGCCTATTGAATTTTTAAGAAACTAAAGGGGTGGGGGTATTTTTGTAGCATTTTTCCTGTGCACCTGTCTCTCTTGTCCACCTGTAAATAACAGTTTGCAGGGCGCAAAACAGACATTGCTTGTCCACAGTGACATCAGGGCTGCTATGTATTAAGCATCTTGTAGCCTGAGGGACTTATTTTGAGCGTGTGTGGTGCCATGTGGAAGGACAGATTTTACCCTGTGCTTCCATGGGGAGAAAGAGATTTAAAAAAGAAAAAAAAAAGTTTCTAAAAATATCTGTCAAATGTTTAACCCACATACACATAAAAAAAAGCTTACCAGTCTGGACCATGAACTCACTGTGGACATCAGCAACACATCAGATCTTTCAAGGAGCTAAGGTGAAAGAGGAAAACAGAATTAGTTGATGATGGCAAGGTATGGCTAACGATAGTAGAGATCGAGTATTTAAGTATTAACTAACAGTCTCTACATGAACAAAAGTCAAGGAGTAGTATCAACATATAAAGTACAAACTGCCTCTGGATTGATGCAATTTAAAAAAAACAACAACAAAAAAAACATACAAAACAGAGAGTTATAGCATTGCATAAAGCCTACGGTGACCAGATTTTTAGACCCAGTGGGACACAGTGCATTAGAACTTACCAATTGACAAAAAAAGTAATTTATTAATAGAAAACAATGATTTATTTGATATTGATAATAATTTTAGTTACAAAAGTCTTTAGACAAATATATTTTTAGTTTCCTCTGTTTTTCTGGTGGCTAAAATGGGGACAACTGGACACATTAGTGTTTATACAGATGCGTCTTCTGACATGGGGCAAGTAGCCTAAAAGTGGGACTGTCCCGGTTAAATAGGGACATCTGGTCACCCTAATAAAGACTCTTCCATTTTAGATGAATGGTTATTTTCAGTAAAGATGGACTGATTCCATTCAAATACAGGGCCACCTCAATAAGAAAGTAAGTTGATCTGGCTGACTTACAACTTACATTTAGCAAAAGAAAAAGTTGTTTTCTCGTCTTTCAGATCTCCAAAAACGTTCTAAAACCAGAAATGCTACTACTGTGAAACGTCCAGGAGTGACATGAACTAAAGAAGACTTCCTCAGTTGAAGTTTATGTTTCTGACTGAGAGGTCTCTGTAGTGCACTGACCTCCTGACCTCTTTGTCCTTCATCTCTGTGTGTCGATAAAGCCTGACAGTGAACCAGCAGGAGGCGCTACTCTGAAGTGTGGCTGTAGTTTGGAACAGAAGCCCTTCTTCTGTGCATTCCCAATGGCTGCTCTCCTTTCACACGTACAGTATATTTATTGAGTATGCATGGCGTCACTCACTGGTGTTCGCTGGTTAAATTGGTCACCCTTGATTTGGGTTCAAACCTCTGTGGAAACACTCATATATATTTTGTGTATGGGCTTGAATTATTCATATCTTCTTGCAATTTTCTTATGTTTCGCGGGAGATTGGCGTGACTGTTTGACTTGAACCAACATTTCCATTCATTTAGCAAGCTTCGAAATAAGAATTGTTTTTGTGCGAAACAGAAAATAAATCATTGGCAGAAGCTCGGCAGCAGAATATCATGAGTAGGTGAAGACAGTTATGTAAACACAACAGTTTTTCTGTAAATACAGCAAGTTTCCGACCTGACACCTTCGGCACAGCAACACTGACTGAAAAGACATTTTATCAACAAATTATGAAGATTATTTTTGTGTTTTGCCAACACATTTCTGCTAAAGTAAATACATTTGCATTATAAGTTGGTGAGAAATGCAGAAACACATATGAAGCCAACTCTGATTTATAAAAGGTATAAAGATTCAATATAATGTATTGTATTTATTTACAACAATAGGAGTTTTATCAAGTGGTTATGTAATTCAATGCGAGCTACTCAAATAATTAGGCACGAGCCCCAAGGGTGGCGCAGGGCCTATTGTGTCTGCACAGCAGTGCACGAAGCGCACAATAACAAAGCGAAGCGCTTTCCCATGTACACACTCATGGTAACAAGTACTACAGAAACACAAATACCTTAGGTATGGAAGCCACATACTTGTATTCGCTCAGAATGAATGGAAGTCAATGGGCGAAGTCCACTCGAGGGTCAATGATGAGCGCATTTCTCCATACTTGCAATTTGCTACAATTCGCACATATTAACTCCGATTTGGCAAATATTTTAAACACTCAAAATTAAATAAATTTTGGCAGTTTTTTTTTTTTTTTTTTTTTATCAAAAGGCACCGACTAAAAATTTGGCAAAATGGTTTCTCCTCTGCCCCAGCTCCAGTTGCGGCCGGTGAGGGCCTATCAATGCTGCTTGCGGCTTTAATTATTGTTTTTTTTTTTTGTTTGTTTTTTTTGTTATTATTGTTTTACCTTTAAAAAGCCTTTGTAAAACCTGCTTCTCTGAAGAGCTACTTCACCCACTTTATCCCTAATAACCCATTCCCAGCAGCCATTTAAATTATTTAAAATATATTTCTAATTCACTTTCATTTTTTATATAGCCAGATATAAGACATAAGACATATAAGATATAACAACAGTTGCCTCAAAGGACTTTACAGAAATAAGAATAAACAAACAGTTGCACAATCAACCAGACAAATAGCCTGTCCCAGGACATCCCCAGTCCTTAGACCCTCCTTCTCAGTAAGAAACAATAAAAATAAAAAACAGCTATGGGAAAAAGAGAAACAACAGGGAGAACCCAATGAAGGGGAGAGCCACTCTCAGGGCGGTCAGGCCTGATGTCCAGGACTGATGGGTATAGTCCATTTGTTATATACAACCCCAATTCAAAAATGTTGCTTAAATTTGAATAAAAACAAAATCTCATACACCGATAGATAAGGGCAGCCATACGTCACTTCCTTGTCACCAGAATGTTAACGACCCCTTTTGGGTGAAAACAGACCAGCTACAGCAGGAAGAAGTTGGCAAGAGCTGCTATGATCAGTTTTGTACTTTCAATAATAAATCAAAACCCAATTCGAGGTTTTCATTGCTTGCTCACAGACCAAAAGAAACCAAAGGAAGAGATTTGTGGCCTCAGGTGAGCCACAGAGAGAACAGGAACTGACCGAACAGACCCCTGTTTACTATATAACTGCAGTATAATGCATGTGTCACATGTAGAAATTTAAGTGGCAAGTGTTCATGCTCATGTCTGGATCAATATTCCTACCACATAAACATTTATTTAACTTCATTTAGTTTCAAGATTTAAGATGGTGATCTGACTTGATGGTTTTATAAGCTTTTATGCTATGAGGACACTGATCTTTTTAATATAAATGTTTTTAATTCTAAATGTTTTTTCAGTCCAGACCTAAATTAACATTAAACTCATTTAAGTAGGCCAACATTTTACTAATATTGTATTTATCATGAATTACGTTAAATTAAGTATATTGTTATTGTACTAAAATTCACCCATGACAAAGACAGCGATCAGCTATTTACCCAGGTTTCTTCAAATATCGACCCTGATCTTTCTTTGGCAGTAAGGGAATAGAACCGTTAACTTGACTGGCCATGTTTTCTGTGTTTCTGTGAGCTTGTGTTTAGTTTTTTAAGTCCCGAACGAGAAAAGATTTGACAATTCATATTTGCCGCCATTGAGTTCACAAAAAGGGGGCGGGGACTTGACACAACGGTAAAGTACCCGGATTGACGGTAACAACATGAACAATGTGAGTATAAAAGTATCATTTTAGAAAGACAGATTATTAGTATTAAGGTGAGTGGTGAGTCAAGTGTTTATATTGCTATAGTGTTTTTAAACTTCAGCTTTGATACATTAAGTGACTGTAATGTATAATATAATACTTAATATAAACAACCCAACTCCATTTATCCAGAGAGTAAACAGTCTGTGACCCACTGTGGCTTGGTTTTCAAAAAGCAGCCTATACTGTATATAAGGCAATACTTTCTATTCAATATCCCCAAAAATACACAGCATACTGCATATGGACTATTATGCTATGTTATGTATAGAGTAATACCACTACATTTTTTTGCTTGGGTCCTATCAAAATACTAATTAATGAATGCTGAAGATTTTTACACTGTTTAAATGCAATTTACCTCCAAAACAGTGTTGCAAACTATTTAAGCAAAAGCCCATTATATTTTGGCAGTACTCCCAGTTGTTCCCAGTACAACAGAATAAGAGCAGTACACTATAACCCAGATGAATTATCCATATAGTTGTCTTTAATTCAGCCTAAATGTCCCTGATTGACTTTCCCATTAGCTCCATCTGTAGCACTTAGCTTTGTTTAATTTAAATGTACTTTGCATATCACATCTTGATTACTTTTATGCATTAAGTTGTTTGTCTTGGCAGAAGCCCAATTACAGCGAGAGACACAGGAGGCCTGAACTCTCTCCTCTGTGCACTGTAGCCTTATCTGAGTCTAAGTACCTCCTAATCTGCCTAACACACCTCACACTGAGACGGTATCGTAAACATTTGTATTCTGCTCTTTTGGGGAATTTTGGAAAACTACTAAGTCATGACCCTCATTACCTGCCCCACATTTTCGAAAAACACAATTTGTTTTTACCAAGTCGCTGTTGTCCATGTTGCTGAATGGTAGTCTGAATTATTAATTTAAAGGATTTAAACTAAACGCCAATTTTTCATCCATCCAGTGCCAAAACAACCTCCCTCATAAAACAACACAGGCACATTTCCCGGTTTTACTGTGAGATATCAAACTTACCTTAAGAGCTTACATTAAACTTCGAGCTCTGAATTTAGAGTTAGACCATGCTTTCCTCATTAAACCATTGCATGAATGCTTGGCCACTGTGTTTTTCTTTTAGAGGTGTGTGTCTTTGTTTAGTCAGACAAGCATAAAACTCTCTCTGTATTATCGGCAATCATTGATTCAGTGATATAGCCCAATAACTGCCTAATAAGTAAGACTTCCTAAGCAAGCAAATTAAATGTTTCTGTAAAACACAGGGAAATGATGAGGCAGGCGACTAGTGAAGTTTGTCTTTGCCTCGCTTCTGCCATATTTTTAATACAAAAACATGTATTTTCAACACACAGTATAACAACTGTCTTTCAAATGCACAAATATGCAATACAATGCCTTCATGTATAGTAAAGTCCATTTGCATCATGTCACTTTTAACAGTTCCATTACATCCATCACTTTGTTACATTCCACAATTCAGAAAATAGGCTATGAATTATTACTATTCTTCTACAGTTCCAATATTACACATTATTCTTCCAGCCCAGTTCTGACAATATGAATTTAGCTTCAATTTACATTGCTATTTAGATTTTGCTCTTATCCATTTTAACCAAACTATCAATATGTGTGCAGCTGGACTGCTTTTAGCTTAGATTGTTTTTAGACTCATTATTGCATGGTAGAGATCTCTACTCTGGCAGGATTAGCATTAGCATGTTCAGTAATTTCTCTATTATCAATATAAACCAGTTAACTTACAACTTTCACTTCTTTGAGCAACATATACACAAATTCAATATGTCAGGATATTAGTCAGAGCTTAATTCACCATAGGGGAGTTAGAAACAAATAAGTTACACAATTCACTCAAAATGGCGCCCACGGCATTGCCTTGACTTAGGTTGTTTATGTCTTTTCACATCGCTCAAAACTTAACAAAAACATATTGTTCACCGATTGATTTACTCATTTACATTTAGCTGTGTTTATTACTAGTGCTTCATGACCCATTTTGTATGTTTTTTACTTAGTTACTAACCTGTAAAACCGAGGGAAATGATGAGACAGACGACTGGTGAAGTTTCTCTTCTCTGCCATATTGGAGAGTAGGGCCTTTGACCTCTCGTAGTCATGCGCCACCTATTGGCGCAAGATGGTAATTACACCCTAAACAAGGTTAATTCTAAAGTCACTCTTTCCCATTACAAACACAAATGTTTTTGCCAGCGTTGATTCTTTTAACAAAATCCTCTGAAAAAGTCACTGATGATTTTTTAGTGTGGGTGCAAAATACTGTATTACATGTAAAATAGTGAATTGCGTAGCAATGCAAGATTTTGGTCAAGCACACTAACTCTAGACATTAGGGGTCAATATTAGTTTTAGTGGATTCTGTACCATTGGCTTCCTGTTTCTTTTAGAATTGATTGTCAAATAATACTCTGTTTTTAAAGCTTTTAATGGCCTTGCCCCACTGTTTCTTACTTAGTTGTTTGTGGTCCGAAACACAAACAGGACCTTGAGGTCATCTAATCAACTTCTTTTGGAAGTCCTGAGAGCCAGAAACAAACACTGGGGTGACTGGGCCTTCTCTGTTGCCGGTGTTCTCGTCACGTGTTGGTTCTGCTGAAGTCCTTGTTGTTTTTCAGTCCTCCTTGTGATTTTTTTTTTCATCTTGTTTCCATTTTAACAACAGTTAAGTCCACTTGACAACCAATGTAATGAATGCATAAAATAAACGACTGTTTCCACAACTACTGTTTGTACAACTGGCTTCTGTTGCTGTCCCCGTTCAGAAATAAGTACAGAGCTGCTCATACTTGTTTCTTGGCTTCTTGATTTCCTCAACCATCGAGTTCAGCGGGTTTGAATGGGCTCTGCGCTCTCAGACAGGATAACTACCAGTACTGGCTCTCCCCAAGGATGCGTCTTGTCGCCACTGCTGTACATCCTGTACACCAACAGCTGTACCTGCTCTCATCCCGGCAGGTACTTGGTTAAATTTGCTGATGACACAGCTCTGATCAGTCTGCTCCAGGGGGACGAGCATGAACATGGTCCTGTCTTAAATGAGTTCATCTCCTGGTGTGATGAGTCCCATCTCCTCCTGAATACAGCTAAGAAAAAGGAGCTGGCCATCGACTTTAGACGGAAATCTTCTCACTGTCCCACCATCATCAAAGGAGAACCCATTGACACTGTCTCTGAGCATAAATATCTGGGTGTGGTCCTCGACCACAAACTGAAGTGGGACAAATACACAGACCACTTAACAAAAAAAGGCCAACAGAGGCTATACTTTCTTAAAAAACTGGTGTCTTTTAATGTGGACAAAGTAATGCTAAAATGTTTTACAGTGCTTTTGTGGAGAGTGTGTTGACGTTTTGCATTGTCTGTTGGTTTGGGCTGCAACCGAGGCACAAAAAAATTCACTCAGAAAAATAGTCATTATTGCTAGCAAAATTCAAGGTGTCGCTCCCAACGGTCTGCTGGACATCTACTCAGGTCGATCTAAGAACAAAGCAGAGAAAATTTTATTTGATGTATTTGAGCTGCTCCCATCAGGGCGGAGGTATCTATATCCAGCCATCAGCAAAAATAGAACCAGACAATCATTTGTCCAACAGGTAATTAGTTTACTGAATAAATTTTCAAGTTTAAATTCTTAATTTTAAATTATTATCTCTGTGTTCAGCTTTGTTTTTATGTGTTGCATGTTTCAGCTCACTGCAGATCAATTTCCCTAAACTACCTACCTACCTACCTAATACGCCGTATTCTGGTGTTTTATAAAAAATAAAATTAAAAAAATTAAAAACAAAAAACTGCAAGAATCCATGTTTATTTGGGTCAGTGGTGCGCAGCTTATGTCCCGCCCTTTGTTTCTCTGATTGGTTACTCCATCTGTCATTGCTCTGCATCAGAAACAAAATAAATGATTGATTGTTGATTGATTGTAAAATATAAGGGCTTTGGGGTTACACAAATAGAGCATTTACCCCTGAACTAAAAGATCTCTGGTTCAAGTCCAGGTCACCATTGTGAGATAGGTCCAATTCCTTTGTGTAGCTCTGGAAGTGCGTAGCTCACACTTTTGCATTTTAAAATATTTAGAAATGTTTTTGAAAAGTATATGACACTTATAACCTGCTCCTCTTTTTTTGCAAAGGCCCTTGTGAATTTGAGTATTCATTTACAACAGTTGGCCTGTCCCGCTGTTGTTCATGTCGGTCAATAGTCTGAATGAATAAATCATTTGAACCAGTTTTAAGTGGAGAGGTTTTGAGGCTTTTCACCGTTGCTGTACTCTGTCTGAATGTGCTTTGATGTTTCTTACCAAGGCTGACTTAATACAAGGAGGTGTAAAAATAGCAGAAGGCTTGGTTGCAGCAGGTTCGGTGACTGAGGATTTTACAGAGGAGAGAGGAGAGGATTTGAAGCTAATCCCAAAAAACAGAGTACAGTATGAAAGAGGGCAACCGAGTGATCCACTGAAGGAGAAGTTGCTCAGTGCCACCGCTCTCGAAAGCTCTTATCTGACAACACTGGCAAATTGGTGTTTAAGGCTGCAGTATTTATAGGAGCTGCAAGTCCCATACAGAATGATAAAAACAAGGGCGAATTACAATGGACAGCAAATCTCCAGTAGAAGTAGCATATCCCATTCAAATCACAGATGGAGACAGAGATCTGAATGCTGCTTTTGTCGGCTCAAACCCACATAACTCCATAATTCGAGCCCCATAGAAAAGGGATGTTTATCATTCAAAGCTGTATACATTTATAAACTGCGGCGATGCGTTTGTCAAGCGATTATTCTGCTGTTTAACTCGCTTTGAAATACTGTACAGGAAACTGAAAGCTGTACAGTAAGCATTAGTTTGTTTAGAAGAATACATATGAGCGACCACCATGAGACTTTTATCCAATCACAGCAATGCCATGTTGTTACATAAGTAATGGGGAAAACATTGCTTCATTTCTGCCTCAGCTTTGGTCCATGACACTGTTGTTTGGATACAGTGCCTTAAGCCGTACAAAATGAATTCTAGTTGAGTCATGAGAATTCAGCTGCTTGGCAAGGTATTCAATTCATTTTAATTTTATTCAT